>OV049857.1:13597585-14344502 GCA_920104075.1 Melanargia galathea | reverse complement strand
TCGGAACCACACTTAGGGACCTTTCAGACAGACCGGCGCGGAGAGCAGAGCAAATTTTAATCGCATTTAAAATAGAATCTTAAGACATTGAAATAGGCTTTATTTTTACATGTTAACTCTTTTATGATAAGAGGATGCTCGAGCATGCTCCCAATACGCTCTGTGTGAAATATATGAGAGCAGCCGGTCGGCTACTCGTCGAGCCGGTCGGCTGCTCCATGCCCGTGCCCTTTCGCGCTCGAGCATCCGACCGGCTCCGTTCGCGTGCTCTTTCATGCTCGCACAGCCGACCGTAGGCCGAATATGCTCTGCCGTCCGGCCCAAGAGCGTACGCTCGGCTCCGAGCGCATCCGCGTGTCCGTTCACACAGACCGGCGCGGAGAGCAGAGCAAATTTGAACGGCCGGTCTGTGTGAAAAAAAAAATGCTCTCCGACGCTCTCCGCGCCGGTCTGTCTGAAAGGTCCCTTATGTGTCGTGGCGTGTCGTGATGCGCCGGTTTCATACATTTAGTAAAAACGACACGCCCTACAAGTGTGTCTCTAACCATACTAAATGTATGAAACCGATAGGCTTCTGACGCGTCACGACACGCCACGACACGTAAGTGTGGTTCCGGCCTAGAGAGTATTTATGTTCTGTGTTGGAAACTTAGCTAGCATTTATATTAGTTTTATTTTTCGTTGTCTATGATATTAGTCGTAGATACTAATCATTAATCTGTGGATATTAGTGATCTGTGGTTGGAAATTGGAGAATACAATAAATAACCTGACAAAATATAACAAAAATAGGAAAATAAAAATTAAAATCTTTATAATTTTATAAAAATCACAATCTAAAGTGAATTTTAAAAGATTAACATCCATCAAAAGCTGAATAATGTTTTCGGTAGATAAAGGTTTTATTCCAAAGCTGGTGAGATTTAACTCCTCCGTGGCATCAGGTGTATTTGTAAATAGAAATCCACGGAATTTGGAGCGTATTCGAATAGCCCGTAAACCAGACGGCTACCATTTAGAGAAACCTGGCCGAAAGTTTTGGCACAAGTAAGTATACATTTATTTTAGCTAATCTTATTGAGTACTAGCGGTCCGCCTCGGCTTCGCCCGTGGTACATATATAGCCTATAGCACTCAAGGATCACTTACATATCCAATGGTGAAAGAATTTTTGAAATCGGTCCAGTAGTCCCTGAGATTAGCGCGTTCAAACAAACAAACTCTTCCGCTTTATTATATTACTAGCGGTCGGCCCCGGCTTCGCCCGTGGTACATAATATATAGTCTATAGCACTCAGGGATCACGTACATATCCAACGGTGAAAGAATTTTTGAAATCGGTCCAGTAGTCCCTGAGATTAGCGCGTTCAAACAAACAAACTCTTCGGCTTTATTATATTAGTATAGATAATATAATAGTATATATTATAGTATATTAGTATTGTATAGATTATAGATTATTTAATTATTATCTCGTTACAATCTGTATAGTATATTTAATTACTTGTACGTTGTATGTTGTAAGCTATCATTATCATTTACTTTACTTTATCATTATAGTAACTTATAATGATTATACTCAATAAGACACTAAAAAGATAAAGAAATTCAATATTTAGAACATCTGTCTAGATATAATAACCTTTCACTAATTTGTAAAATATTTAAAATTCTTAAGAATAAATAGTATTAAAAACAATATTTTTTTTATTTAAATATAAATTTGGTTTCTAGACTAGTTCTTACACCAACAAACAGAACAGTAAAAGCAGAGCTTGTACACTTTGCCAATGGCCCGGTTATTGAAGCAAAAACATCGGAATGTGCACTCAGGAACCAGTTGTACAGCATCACAGATAGATGTGCTTATATCAACCTCGGGAGAGTGTTTGCTCAAAGGTGCCTTGAAAGTGGCATCTTGGAAATGTATTGTGATATTGAACCAGTGAAAGGAGGAAAAGTTGAAAAATTCCTAAATGAAGTTGTTAAAGGAGGGATCAAGTTACAAGAAATGGAAGTTTATAAGAAACCTGATCCATGGGATCGGTTTAGGCCAGAAAAGCCTTGGGAAGTTATTGAAGAATAAGTTTTATTTGTACCAATTATTATAAGTTTTATGTAGTGAATGTTTATTTAACATTAAAGGAGATGTTTTCTTTAATCTGTGTTTTTCATGCATAATAATTCAACAAGAGCTTATTCATTCATCTATACTTAATAAATAAAATTGAAGTGTCTGTCTGTAATATCGAAATAACTACCTCATATTAAGCTCATATGGTTATTTAAACGCTACCATAACCGAATCACACGTTTTTAAAATTTTTGTCTGTCTGTCTGTCTGTCTGTCTGTCTGTTTGAACGGGCTAATCTTCTGAACGGCTGAACCGATTTTGACGGGACTTTCACATACAAGTAGAGAATTAACCAGGGAGTAACATAGGCTACTTTTTTAACCGACTTTCAAAAAAGGAGGAGTTGTGTTTTTCTACCTATGTACACCGATATCTCCGAGATTTCTGAACCGATTTGCGTAATTTTTTTTTTAATCGATAGAGAAACATTGCGACCCTGTTCTATAAAAAATTTGGATTCCAACTCCTCAATCCTGATGCTGTAGGGAACCTAATCTCCAAAACTAATGGGTTTTAGAAACTTTCGGTTATTTAAATTGATATTGGGAGTACCAATTAAAGACTTTATCGTTGAATGAACTCGAGTAGGTACATATCCAATTCCTCAACCCTGATGCTGTAAGGAAATGTATTCCGAAATCGTGGGGATACCACGGGATTTTTCCGTTTTGGGGACAGGTTTCCACAGATAAGCTACTTTTTGTTCTGGAAAATCAAAAGTTCCCACGGGATTTTTAAAAACCTAAATCACACGGGCGAAGCCGTGGGCATCGTCTAGTTTTACATATAACTTTTCCACATACTTTTGAATGTTAGCGAATAAAAAAAGAATGGTCACAATCAGATCAATAGTTTCAGAGAAATCCATGGACAAACATATGTTAATGGATCTATGAAATTTTATACTTATTTTGTTTGGGATGTGTCAAATTAATAACCTGTTTTAAAGTCGGTTAAAAACGAGAACTTGTTGCAATTTATTATATTATATATGATATTATTACATATTTATTATTGTTTTAGTTAATATACTTATAGACTAAGAGCCCACGACGGCCAGAACTTCATTATTTTATAAAAGCTGAAAGTTTGTCTCCAACAGGTAAGAACAACCAGCGACATTGAATTATTGACACAAATTCTTTGTAAACAACATGTTGTGGATCTGAAAACTGTAAATCTAAAAACATTGCTCAGTGATAAACGTGCAATTGATTGCAAAGTTTAGTCAAAAATGTTTGCGTTCTTTGAGGGAAAGATTGAATTCTAGTTTTGAGATTCACATATTCAGCAGATTTCTCTTAGACGTACAAAATTTACATTATAAAAGTAAAATTTTCTACTCAACTACTTAAATCATACAAAAATTTTGTAAATAAACATAAAATCATGAGATTTTTCTTTTTATTTCAAAAATAATAAAGATTTCGTTGAAATCTGCCACTTTCTTAAATCGTCAGTTTATTCGTGGTTTTTTCTGCCAGAGGAGCAATGGCAAACTTCCATACATTAATATTATTGAGAAAAAAAGTTTTTGTACACACATGAAAAAAATATTTTTTAATTAAGGGTCAAATACTGAGCTTGCATGTGCAAAAATTATTTTTATTGGAAGCCTAGAAAAAAAGATATTGCGTTTGAAAGTTTTGGAGGTTATGTGTAATGTCACTTCCAAAAATATCTTAAACTGACCACAGAATTGTCGGGAATGTATACGTATAAAGCTTTTTATTTCTTCCAATGATGCGACTTCAGGTTTTAAAATCCTGCAGGAACTTTTTGATTATCCGGTATAAAAAGTAGCTGAATATCCAGATTTTTAACTAGGTATACCATAGATAAAATGAATAAGACGAGATATGGCAAGGGGGCGTGGTTCCTGAGAACTCTTCTGGCGTTAAATACACCTGAGAACCGTTTTTGTCTTGAGTCGAATGTCGTCCAACGATCGCTTCACCGCTCTCGATTTTTAACAAAATGCCGTGTTGTTCAGTGGTTGTTTGCAAAAAATCAAGCAAAAAAGTGAATCATACAAAATATGGCACCTCATTTCACACTTAAGTACAAGCTATTGTTGTTATTTTCCATAAAAAACAAGAAAACATTATTTTGTATATTTACATTATGCTAAAAATGTGCTAAATTGAGAAGTCTATATCTCATTATGAACAAAATCCATTGCTTGCTTAGTAGAAATCAATCATTGAATCGGTCGGTCTTAGGACGCAATGGACTTGTACTATATAAATATATTCCTTCACTAAGACGTTAGACTCACGGTATGGACGCCGATCGGGTGGTCGTGGTCGTAGAGATGTCATGATGTTAGCTAAGTACATTGTTATCGATATTTTAACGACCAAACGATGATTTTTGATACAGTTATTATTAATTAACCCCCGAAGCAAAAACGACGGGGTGTTATAAGTTTGACGTGTCTGTGTGTGTGTGTGTGTGTGTGTGTGTGTGTGTGTGTGTGTGTGTGTGTGTGTGTGTGTGCGTGTGTCTGTCTGTTCCCCTGTGGAGCTCAAACGGGTGGACCGATTTAAATGCGTTTTTTTTTGTTTGAAAGGTGAATTAGTCGAGAGTGTTGTTAGCTATGTTTGAAGAAAATCAGTCCAAGATGGCCGCCGCTACAAAATGGCGGATTACATATTTTTTTACAACCCCCTTAATATGGGTATCAAATGAAAGGGCTTGACTAGTAGAATAGCACTATGCAAATACAAGATTGCACCACCACCACAGAATTTTGGGTAAAAAGAAACCCGGCCCCTCATTTTTATTTCGAAATTAATTTATTTGAATCGTTATATCTCAAAAACGGTGGCTCTTAGGAAAAAAAGTATATAGACATTTTTTATAGATAATTATCTGATCTACAATTTTGTTTAAAATAATTTTATGATAAGACTTACCGTTTTGCTGAAAAATTTCCCGTGAAAACTTTGACACCGAGTAATTTTTTTCCAGGTGTCGGATCGATGAGGACTTTTCACATTTCATTTATAATAGTGTTTTGAACAATCCTACCAATTTTCAGCCAGGTGTGAATATTGTAATCTTGGAAGTCTAAATTGATCGTATTATATAAGTAGGCATTTTTTATATCGTATTATTTTTGATTCATAATAATAATAATATATCGCTTTTCTTAATATATAAGTCATTGTCAAAACCCAAATAGTAAAAAAATTAAGAATCGATAACTTTACATTTTAGTCAATCACTAAAGTTTTAATGGCTTTTACTCAACATTTTTATTTACTCATCAGTGCATACATACCAGCACTTTTATTTAATTTTATAATTACCTTTTTTAATTTTCTTTTTGCGAATAAACAAAATAACGAGTATCTATCGATATCGATAGACAATTCAATGAGTAGCAATACAGCGCCATCTATGGTCAAGTAGCGGAATTAATTGGACAATCGAATCTAGTGTGACTATAGCTCATAAATACATTCTTCCGTTAAAGCAAAATAAATCTTATTTCTACAAAATCAGGGTTTGTTTCCAAATCTGTGAGTTCTGTGAAGTAGGCTAGTTTTGACTAAACTTAAAACGACAAATCAAACGATTTGTTTCTTTGTAGTGCAATATATGATTAACGGTATATTTGTGTGAGTTTGGCGACAGCGGTTCTTAAAGTAGTTTTGGTGCATTTCACCAGGCCCCTGACACTCTCATACTATTGGTCGTAACCTTTAATATTCAAGATGGCGGATCCGCCCCAAGAAAAATACTTCCATAGACCACAGATCAAGCATTAAAAAAACGTAATTTTTGATAAATTTGACTTATCTATATAGATGTGCCGATTCGATTATTTTGATAATCGATTAATCGATTATATTAATCGATTATAAAATAATAATCGATTATTAATCGATTAATGATCGATTATGAAATAATTCTTAGAAAGAACTGAAAAAACAATTCTACTTTCTGGAAAAAATTCTGAACCCTTGCATTTAGTAGCAACATCTATATTATAACCTTTTATACTGTTCTGAAAAAAGAAAAACAAACACTATTTTTTAAATTTTTTGAAATTGAAATTAGAAAATTAAATAGAATAATTAAAAAATAATGTAATTGATCAAAATTAAATATACATACCTGTTAGGTACCTATTTATTACACTAAGGCGAAAGTTTGTGTGTGTGTGTATGTATGTGTGTATGTTTATTACTTTTTAACGCCGCAACTACTGGACCGATTTGGCTGACATTTGGATTGGAGATAGCTGGTTATGTCCTGGAATAACACATAGGCTACTTTTTATCCCGGAAAAGTGTTACTGAGGGACTTAAATAGATATAGACTTCCAAAAACGAGATAGGTACTGTTCTTAGGTACATCACGCTCACACTGTCTACGCGCTCACATAACAAATTATTGCAATAGTTTGCTGTCATTGCATGCATTTGTATGCTTTTGCATGAATTTGCTGTCGTTCTCGTTGCTAAGTTACTCTTAGATGATTTTGTTCAATAGTAGATTGTATCATAAGGGAGCAAAATAATATTTTTACGGCGAGGGCGCTTTTTTGAATCCAGAGCGAAGTGAGGGATTGTATAGTAGAATCCCGAGCATAGCGAGGGATTCTTTAGTACAATCCTGAACGTAGCGAGGGATTCAAAGTACGTCGCCCGAGCCAAAAATATATTGCGCCCGACGGCCCGAGTGATACACTCTACTTTTCATCACCCTCTATGAGGAAATAAAAGGCGCCTCATATTTTTAACCCTCGATGCAAAAAAGACGGGGTGTTATAAGTTTGACGTGTCTGTGTGTGTGTATGTGTATGTCTGTCTGTTCCCCCATAGCTCTCGAACGGATAGACCGATTTGAATGCGGTTTTTTTGTTTGAAAGGTGAATTAGTTCGGGAGTGTTTTAGCTATGTTTGATGAAAATCGGTCCAAGATGGCCGCCGCCACAAAATGGTGGATTAATAATAAAAGTATAAATTAAAAATTTAAGAAACCCCCGAATTTCGCCATTTTGTAATGGCGGGCATCTTGGATTTGCATAGTGTTATTCTACTAGTCAAGACCTTTCATTTGATACCCATATTGAGGGAGTTGTGAAAAAATATGTAATCCGCCATTTTGTGGCGGCGGCTATCTTGGACCGATTTTCATCGTACACAACTAAGAACACTCCCGACTAATTCACCTTTCAAACAAAAAAACCGCATTCAAATCGGTTCAACCGTTTGAGCGCTACGGGGGAACAGACAGACACACACACATACACACACAGACGTCAAAATGAAAGGTCGTGACAATAAGACCTTTCATTTAATATCGATATTGAGGGAGTTGTGAAAAAATATGTAATCCGCCATTTTGTGGCGGCGGCCATCTTGAACCAATTTTCATCAAACATAGCTAAAAATACTCCCGACTAATTCACCTTTCAAACAAAAAAAACCGCATTCAAATCGGTTCAACCATTTGAGCGCTACGGGGGAACAGACAGATACAGACACACATACATACACAGACGTCAAACTTGTAACAACAATAACAACAATCGATATCATTCGCGCCTAGCCCGGTGGGACCACGGGCCCTTCATCTTCAAAAAGTGCGCGGCAAAGATAATTGCGGCGCACTTATTTATAAGTGCGCCGCAATTATCTTTTACGCGCACTTATAAATAAGTACGCCGCAAACACCACCTTTGGGTGCACTTAAAGGCGAACCAAGTCGTCCTTTTCGAATAGATGGGATGAAAATATTTTTTATGTGTACAAACTTATTAATCACGGGTAACATCGCGGGGCACAGCTTGTACATATATAGATACTCATAGCGGGGGTAATTTCACTACAGTTGGTAAAGGCGTATCGTCGGTTCGGTGTGTTCGAAAAGTTGAGTATATATATGAAAAAGCTGTAAGCTGCATAGCGCTCGCTCACAGTCGGCGGCTGACTATCCGTTTGGTGTGAACAAAGCCTAAAACTAACTTTGAGGGAATACCCTTTTTGCAATGATAGGGTTGCCAAACCATATTATATTTTAGCAAGCAAATTAATAACAGAAAGCTGGTAAGTAAAGTTTGGTAATTAACGTATATCTTTATAATCGATCATGATCGATTATGCAAAATCATAATCGATTGCAATCGATCATTTTAATAATCGATTAATCGATTATTGAT
The DNA here is from genome assembly GCA_920104075.1 of Melanargia galathea. Lineage (NCBI taxonomy): Eukaryota > Metazoa > Arthropoda > Insecta > Lepidoptera > Nymphalidae > Melanargia > Melanargia galathea. The sequence goes on along the minus strand of OV049857.1, from coordinate 14,336,192 downwards.
AATCGATTACGCACATCACTACTTATCTATATCAATTGCTATTGTATTTGTTTATGACCGCCTTTCGTTTTTCCATCGTTTCGTTGGATAGACGCAATTCTCTAAAATTTCTGAATTTCTGCTAATTATCAGCGAAATTAAGATAATAATCATTTTGTGAGCGTTTGTTATCAAAATGCCTTGCAAAATTTGTTTGATTCCGACTTGCCGAACTACTTCGAGGCAAGGCGTACTATTATTCCGGGTGCCACGGAATGAAAAATTTCGTGAGATGTGGAAAATCTTATTGTTGCCCCATGCTCCTCAACTATCAGACATAAAGCCAGGTTGTTTTCGTTGCCTGTATGTCTGTGAGAAGCACTTTGAGAAGAAATATTTAAGTGGGCCAGTCTCGCTACAACGGAAACGCTGTCCGACTTTATTCACTTCTGATGAGATTTCGACTGGGATTCCCACTCAAGCATTATTAGAACAGTTTAAAGGTATGTACCATTTCAATTTTTAATCCACTTCATAGAAAAGGAGGATAAGAATTCAACATGTATGTATAAGTACAATATGTTGAATGCATAACCTCAATATACTCACCTAAGCTAAATTCACTAAGTAATACTTACTTAATTCATTAGAAATATATTCACATATGATAATTTATGAGGGCTTCCACACAAATATGTAAAATTTCATAAGTGAACATTGTTTGTCCACAAATTTCTTCGAAACTATTAATCGAATTGTGACCAATTTTGCATTTACTTTTACTTAAGGGACAGTGTAAGTTTCATCAAAAGAGTTACTTGCTTAATGACTGCATTACACTTTTGGAGCAAAATAGCAGGAATATTGTCTGGACCGACTGCTTGTAGTTGACTCATCAAAGGTTTTAATAGCCTTAAGAACTTTTTCCGGTGTAAATGTAATATTGTCTAGTCACTAGACAATGTACAAGAGTACAGGTGTCACTAGAGTCTAGTGACACCTGTACATATTTATAAGTATTATTATAAGTACATATTTACATATTTGGTTGTATGTATTTTTATATTTTTACTAGATGATGCCCACGGCTTTACCCGTATGGAACTTTTGATTTTCCAGAACCAAAAGTAGCTTATCTGTCCCCAAAACGGAAAAATCCTATGGGATCCCCACGATTTCGGAATGCAATTCCTCACAGCATCAGGGTTGAGGAGTTGGAATCCAATCTACTCAAGTTCATTCAATGATAAAGTCTTTAATTGGTACCCCCAATATCAATTTAAATTATCGAAAGTTTCTAAATCCCATTAGTTTTGGGGATCAGGTCCCCTACAGCATCAGGCTTGAGGAGTTGGAATCCAATTTTTTTATAGAACAGGGTCGCAATGTTTCTCTATTGATTAAAAAAAAATTACGCAAATAGGTTCAAAAATCTCGGAGATATTGGTGTACATAGGAAGAAAAATACAACTCCTCCTTTTTTGAAAGTCGGTTAAAAAAGTAGCCTATGTTACTCCCTGGTTAATTCTCTACTTGTATGTGAAAGTCCCGTCAAAATCGGTTCTGCCGTTCCGAAGGTTAGCCCGTTCAAACAGACAGACAAAAAATTTAAAAACATGTGATTCGGTTATGGTATAGTTCAAATAACTGTATGAGCTTAATATGAGGTAGTTATTTCGAAATTACAGACATACACTTCAATTTTATTTATTAGTATAGATAGTATAGATTATATGTAAGTATGTGAACTGTGATTTTCATCCAGAATTTGTTAACAAGCAAGCATCATTTATGTATGTATCATATTTATAAGTATTATTATAAGTACATATTTACATATTTGGTTGTATTGTTTTGGGTATCAATAAAACCAAACACCACTCATTATGAAAACAATGGTGTTGGAAGACATGTTTGTTTATAAGAAACAGAACAGTACTTGTTTAAAATTGTCTGTTTTGGTGGAAATCTGGCGCATGATAAGTTGGTTTTATCCATTGGAGGTTAAGTTGTCTCAAAAATGTGACTTCTTTTACAGATCATAATTTGCTTCCTGATCATACTTATCTTCATATTTTGAACGACCACACCTATGCCAAAAATTGGTGCTTTGATAATAATCAATCTGAAAAAATGACATCACATGAAGAGTCTTCAAATTATTCTACAGTTCAAGGTTTTGTTTCTTTTTTGTCATTTGTGAATGTTGCAATTTTTTGTTAAATAGTTATGATTATTTAAGTTACTGTAAAAACATCATATACCTATTATTAAAATCCTTACATTTACCAATTTATTGGTAGATCTGAAGACTTACAAGTAAAACCTAGGATTTACCAACATTTATGGGCTATGTAAGTCTTCAGATCTACGAATAAATTGGTAAATGTAAGATTTTAATAATAGGAATATGATGTTTTTCCATATTTTAACATGCTAGGTTTTACCAAAGACAGTTTTAAATGTTGGTTTTGGAAATAAATAATTTATTGCCATTAAATTATTAAGTCCTATTTATTAATGACTAGTAGCCCAGTCAATTTACGAAAAATAAAAACTCTTGTAGTTCTGGAAATTGGCCTAAAGTGTTCTTTGGGACTTCTTCTATAACATATCCAAAAACCCCATATGAGGGGGGGGGGGGTGCGGAACCGGCCGCTATTTTGAATTTTAGGTCCCTTTTTTAACCCCCGACGCAAAAACGACGGGGTGTTATAAGTTTGACGTGTCTGTGTGTGTGTGTGTGTGTGTGTGTGTGTGTGTGTGTGTGTGTGTGTGTGTGTGTGTGTGTGTGTGTGTGTGTGTGTGTGTGTGTGTGTGTGTGTGTGTGTGTGTGTGTGTGTGTGTGTGTGTGTGTGTGTGTCTGTCTGTTCCCCTGTGGCGCTCAAACGGGTGGACCGATTTGAGTGCGGTTTTTTTTGTTTGAAAGGTGAATTAGTCGAGAGTGTTCTTAGCTATGTTTGATGAAAATCGGTCCAAGATGGCCGCCGCTACAAAATGGCGGATGATATATTTTTTCACAACTCCCTTGATATGGGTATCAAATGAAAGGGCTTGACTAGTCGAATAGCACTATTGCAAATTCAAGATGGCCGCCGCCACTACATTTAGTGGCGGCGGCCATCGGCGAATGTCGGGGGTTTTTTAAATTTTCAATTTACACTTGTAAATTTTTCGGTTTTTGCCCATATCTCGAAAATCTGTAGGACTAGCATTATAATTACTTCTAACAAAAGTTTTTAAATAAAATTTGCTACAAATTTGGTCCCACTCATTTTTACTCTAAGATTATTACTTTAGGAGCTACAGGGTGTTTAAGTTAACAGAGTGATAAAAATTGGCGATTATGAATACCGCGTCTATTATAAAAAATTATATTCATTATCGCTCACATTTTTAGTTTACAATAAGCAAGCTCATAGTCGTCTACCGACCCAACGTAAAAACTGGCCAAGTAACTATGAGTCAGACTAACAGACGAAGGGTTCCGTACCATAGAGCAAAATGAAAAGTTTATTGTATGGAGATCGCCTTTAAATTTTGATTTTATTTTATTTTATTTTCATTATTTTGTAATTATAGAGACTATAATGATACTTACTCTGTGAAAATTTCAAATATCTACCTATAACGGTTCAAGAGATATAGCGATTGTTAAGGTTAAGCAAAAACGCCGAAAAAATCAAGTTTCTTGTATGGGGGCCATTAGTTTTAGGGATCAGGTCTCGTACAGCATCAGGATTGAGGAGTTAGAAACCAAATGTTATAGAGGACAGTGTCGCAATGTTTCTCTATCGATTAAAAAAAATTACGCAAATCGGTTCAGAAATCTCGCGAGATATCGGTGTACATAGGTAGAAAAACACAACTCCTCCTTTTTTGAAAGTCGGTTAAAAAAGTAGCCTATGTGACTCCCTGGTTAATTCTCTACTTGCATGTGAACGTCCCGTCAAAATTGGTTCAGCGGTTCCGAAGATTAGCCCGTTCAAACAGACAGACAGACAGACAGACACAAAAATTTTAAAAATATGTGATTCGGTTATGGTACAGTTCAAATAACGATATGAGCTTAATATGAGGTAGTTATTTCGAAATTACAGACCGACACTTCAATTTTATTTATAAAAGTATAGATTTGGTATTTATTGTCATTTAATAAATGTACATAATATAAAAATTGCAATATTGCAATTATCAATACACTTTGCTTGAAAACTGTGTGTTACAATGGTAGTAAACGTGGCTTGAAAGTTGTGAAATGACCATGAGATGATTGCAGAATATTTCAGTCTTTTACCATACAAAGTTGGTACCTAAATCTTAAGTTTTACTGGAAGATCTCAAGATTGACCTATACTTATTGTTCATGTTTTTAGACGATGAAAAGTCCGTTAGTATGATATAAATTTTGTACATTTTTTTTATATATGATTTTTTCAACTTTTCAGTATCCACAAAGGTATCAGACACAGTTACCCACAAACTTGACGATACTGTTGAAAGTATGCCCACTACCAGCAATGTTCATAAGATACCTAAGAAAACAAAGATTGTTTCTTCAACTTCAAAAATAAGTCCATGTTGCAAAGCAATTTACAAGAAATGTAAAGATGTAATCAAAAAAAGAAATAGACAAAAAAGAAAATTGATTAGTCGTATAAAATCTATAAAACAAAGTAGCCAGCTTAATGATGCCCTGAAAGACATGAATTTTGCCACAAAAATCTTCATTGAAATGCAATTGAGACTACAAGGATCTAAGAAGACATCTAGGCGTTATACAATGGAAGAAAAAATGTTATCACTTGCTGTGCTAAAACAAAGTCCTAAAGGCTACAGACTATTAAAGAAATTGTTTACTTACTTGCCCTCTGTTCGAACATTGAACAGGGAAACACAAAAAGTGAAATTCGATTGCGGGTTAAATGATGCTTTGATGGAAGTATTAAAGCAAAAAACGGCTCAATTTAGTGACATTAATAAAATCTGCTCTATAGTCTTCGATGAAGTGAGCCTAACACCACATATTGAATATGATGCAGCAAATGATAAAATTGTTGGTTTTGTGGATGAAGTTGTTAATGAGAGGAAATGCAAATATGCAGACCATGCACTTGTATTTATGGTGAGAGGCATTGTGGGATCATGGCGACAGCCACTTGCATATTATTTTGTGGAAGGCACAGTGAATGCAATGACATTAGCAGCCATAATTAAAAAAACTATAGCCGCTGTTGTCGAGTGTGGTCTAGATCCGTTGGCACTGATTTGTGACCAAGGATCTACGAATAGGACAGCATTAAAACATTTGCAAACAGATACAAAGCGGCAACAAATTCTTAATGACGAAGCTGTTGGTAAGATTTTACTTCTAATTGATTTTACATTAAGTTATATAATACTAGTATGTTAAATTAACAGTTGTTTTCTCATTTTTCACAGATGGTACCATAAGATTATCAGGCAAAACAATGCATGTTGTATATGATCCTCCTCATTTGCTCAAAGGGATTAGAAACAACTTTCTAACAAAGGACATTTCAAATGATGGCAAAGTGGCTACATGGAAAGATATTGTTGAATTGTATAATCTCGATAATGAAATTGGTGAGGTGCGAATGCTCCCAAAATTGACAGAAGACTGTATCAATGAGCAGAAAATGAAAAAGATGAAAGTCTCAAATTGTTGCAGGGTGCTCAGCGAAAGTGTTTACAAAGCTTTAATTTGGCAATGGAAATGTGGTAAATATTATTTTATACTCTACCTGTTCGAAAAATACCTACCTCATAACGAAAAAGAAAGTGTCATTACTGTGAAACAAATATGCTGGTTGAAAAAATGTATGAAATTTCATTGTTAACATGCTAGAGAGCGGGCAGAAAAGTTAATGAAATTCCATTACTAACATCGTTTTTTTTTAGTTTTGATAAAATCAGTTCAGTAATAACATTACCTACATGAAAAAGAAAAAAACAGATTTCCTTAAACTATACCCTCGTATATGGTCACTTTCACCCATCGTCGAACAGTGTACTATTATTATTATATATAAAAGAAAGTCCCCTGCCGCGACGCATCTGTCTGTCTGTATGTTCGTGATAAACTCAAAAACTAATGAGCGGATTTCCATGCGGTTTTCACCAATACGCGGCAGGTCTCATACTGGGACCCGCTCGATGCGACCAGCAGCCAGCCCGTTTGAAGCCGGGGCGGGTCGCTTGTCTTAGATATGTCTGTATTCATCTTGACTAAAGCATTTTAAACATGCCCTGGTAATATATTTGACATTTTCTCTTTTCAGAAAAAAGGAGATTTGGAGAAGTAGATGATTCGAAGAAAAACACAGCTGAAGTTATTTTGTTTTTTGATCAATTATTTGATAGTGTCAATTGTTCTAAAGGTACTTCCACAGCTGGAAAAATGAGAGTGCCCGTTACTAATAAATCAAATCATGTACAATTTTGGAAAACTGCTATTCAACAGCTTGATAAAATGTCATATATTGATAATTGTAGTGCTAAAGCTAAAAATTCAAATCGTACATTATCTGTTAAAATACCTAGTTTAACAAACTGGATTGTTACATTAAAAAGCTTTTGTGCAATTTGGGAAAAATTACAAGAAAAAGGTGTGAAAGTCTTTTATACACGCCATTTAAATCAAGACCCTCTTGAAAATCTTTTTGGAAAAATTCGATCTATGAACTACCGCAATGTAAATCCAGATTGTTATACTTTTGGTATTGCTTTTAAGAATTCAGTTATAAATAATTTAACTGGACTTCATTCCACCTCTGCAAACTGTGAGGAAGATCTGGGGAAAACTATTGTCAGTCTCGAAGAGCTATTTGCCCACTCAAATGCTAGTAAAAATGTTGCTGAAGAGGATAACTACAGTGAACATGAATCTGAAACTCGTGAAAATGCTAATTATCCAGTATCAAATTCTAGTGATATAGTTTCAAGTGCAATAAAGGAAAGATTAGCCGTGCAATCTACAGCATATGTGGCAGGATTTGTATGCAAAAAAATAATAAAAAATAACAATTGTAAACAATGCAAGAGAACTTATATGGCCAATGAAAATGAACAGATTCATGATTGGATTACATCCAAGGAGTATATTTTATTGAAAAAAAAGTGCTTAACTTACCCATCACCAAAAATTGTACTGTTGTTTAAGAAGTTCGTTGAATTTATACGATTGCAACTGGGATCTTCTCCACACAGAAAAGCTCTAAAGAAATATACTATAGCACAATTTCTTAAGAATGAGGATGTTAGTTGGCTTGGATGTGAGGAACACAAAGAGAAAACCATAATAGTAGTTTATGAAACGGTTGCATAATAGAGGTTATTAAAACACGAGTGTTAGTTTAAAAAACGAGCCGCAGGCGAGTTTTTTAATAGTATTACACGAGTGTTTTAATAACTAATTATGTAGAGTTTCATACACTACTTTATCTAAACTCATATCTTAAAATCCAAACCATAAAATCTTGGTAATATTTGTCGTGAGTTTTCTTTGATTTTGCTGGCAAAAGATTGTTGGTCGGTGGTCAGGTGGAGTTAAATTCTCTTCAGTATCACTGCTAGACATTTTTCCGCACAATAAAAACCATGTCTTGTAAAGTTTTGAGTAACAAATAAAAAATTTAAATATTATAACTAGCGTATGGCGCCAAAATTCAGTTGTTACCATAGAGATTCTTCTTCTTTTTCGGTTTGTCCCTTTCGGGACAGGCCAAGATCGTTGACCATACAGCCTGGGTTACCATAGAGAAATTAGTAGTAGTAGAGGAGTCCTAATGTCCTATAGAAATTAGTGGATCGGAAAATAGCTCAAGCTTATCAAAAATTTAATTTTTAATAGTTATTAATTTTTAGTAGTTATTTTTAGTAGTTACTTAATTTTAAGTAAACTTAATTTTTAGTAGTTACTCTTCTGCAATTTAACACAATTCACAATGTTTAACGCGTTTGTACAGTTACACACATCTACTGTAAGGAGGTCGCACGAATTTCCCGCCATGGCTCAAAAATACCAGAACCCAGTTCGCCTGTACTATAATGTAGAAAAAATTATTTTATAACATTACTTTGCAATAATTTCCTAACAAAGTAGTGTTATAATGAATTTTTTTAATTTTTTTTTTAAATATTATAGATGTATGTGAATAAAGTAGTCCAATATATGACACATTTTGATTTCATATTCGGGATTTTAAGATATGAGAGTAGATAAATATTTTTATGAATTTAACATTCAGATTAGAAGTGTATAACTGGTGCTCATATATAAACAAAGTTTTAAAAGGAACTTGCCTGAGAAAAAAGGATGAAGCGTTGTATGCGGCTGAAAAAATGGCTTCAGAAAAATTTATTCAGCAGAGAAGAAAACGAACGAGCAGTTACGATGAAAATATTGTACCAACGAAAAAACAAAAACATGGAGATACTGAGAATTTAGAATATTATAATATCACCAAAGGCAAGGTAGGAGGACTTAACTCAAGAGGGATCCTCAAAGAAAAAAATGTGATATGAGGAATGAGGATGTCAATGATTTTATGAAGCAATCAATCCTAAGAATATGTGGCGGTGTCCACATTAAGCAGCTAGATGGCGTCTTAAGCGCAGGCTCCATTGGGAGCGAAGTGAAGTTTGTTTCGCTTAGCTCACGCCACTACCGCGTCTTTTTACCCGACTATGACAAAGCCAAAAGGAAGGGTTATGATTTTAGCAGTCTGTATGTATGTATGTTTGTGGCCGATTTTTGTATGAGATTCTGTGTGTACCACCGTAGCGCCTAAACTACTGGACCGATTTTGATGAATGAGGTGTCTATTGATTCGTTGTTATGGTCCGGGTGACATAGGCTACATTTTATTTACGAAAAAAGTCAAGAAGTGACCTTCGCGCGGCTTTCTAGATAATTAAATTAGTAATTCGGATAGACATTACAGATGGCGCCACTAATTGCTTGCCCCGCGTTTTCGCACACTAAATTATTATTAAATTATTAAGCGCAGTCGGGTTTTAGTTTATGAACTTTATACTTGTCATACAACGGTTCACGATGAACGACAGATCGAAGCAAAGTTGTCATTGTTTAGTGACATGAGCGTTGCGAAACCGCTGTTTCACTCTGAATATGGCTTGCGCTTTACGCATCAAATATGAAGGATCTACAAATAGTTACATGCTGCAACAAAGTAATTAACAACAATCGAGTCAAATATGGCCTCACATGTGGAGAAATCATAATTTATTATTTGAGCCAAGATTAACATATACATACGATACACAAACATAACAGACAGTGAAGTTTTAGAAGACGTGATTATGCTCCTGTGATAAAAAAGAAGATGAATAAAAATTAAGCTTGTTATTATAGGTGCATATCATATACGGCTGTATTCACGTGACGAACGCCAGAATATGCCCAACTATTCCATCCAGGGCTCTTAACCTGCGCCGCGTCACGTGCATATAGTATATACATACATGTGATATGTAGTTATAATGGATACACACAATAGTTTATATGCTATAATAAGCTTGTTATATTAGTAGTAGACTTAATAATAATATACATTTATTTACTCTCATATCTTAAAATCCTGATTAAGAAATCAAAATGTATCATATATTGGGCTACTTTATTCACATACATCTATAATATTTAAAAAAAAATTAAAAAAGTTCATTATAACACTACTTTGTTAGGAAATTCTTGCAAAATAATGTTATAAAATAATTTTTTCTCCATTATAGTACAGGCTCTGGGTTCTAGATTTATGAGCCATGTCGGGAAATTCGCGCGACCTCCTTGGTTGTTTACGTCGTAACAACCATTGAGAAATTAATAGTAGTGGAGAAGCCATACCTACTTTAAAAACGTGTCAAAAATACACTCACACACGCTTAGATTAGTTATCATACACGCACACTCCGAAGACATAAAATGGCGCGTGTTCATTGTGATGTCTCAAGTTGTGCATGTTGAATGTTCATGTATACATTTTAGGGAGGCCATCTTTTGTCTTAAGTCTGCCGCAAACTGTTTTATTATTATGTCAAAAATGTAATGTTGTCTCTTACACACTTATGAAAATTTTGATAAGCTTGAGCTATTTTCCGATCCACTAATTTCTATAGGACATTAGGGCTCCTCTACTACTATTAATTTCTCTATGGTAACAACTGAATTTTAGCGCCATACGCTAGTTATATTATTTAAATTTTTTATTTGTTGTTTTTGTTACTCAAAACTTTACAAGACATGGTTTTTATTGTGCGGAAAAATGTCTAGCAGTGATACTGAAGAGAATTTAACTCCACCTGACCACCGACCAACAATCTTTTGCCAGCAAAATCAAGGAAAACTCACGACAAATATTACCAAGATTTTATGGTTTGGATTTTAAGATATGAGTTTAGATAAAGTAGTGTATGAAACTCTACATAATTAGGTATTAAAACACTCGTGTAATACTATTAAAAAACTCACTAAACTAAATCTCGTGTTTTAATAACCTCTATTATGCAACTGTTTCATAAACTACTATTTTTAAACTGCTGTAACAACAACTTATGTATTGGTGATAAAAATCCATGTATTGGTGATCACTAAATAATAATTGTAGTATTAATTCAAGGTGTTCACTGACCGACTGCTGTCCACGTTCTACCCACAGCGTGCCACAGCGACCGCGTCTTGTCGCCTCGCTTGGTAGTTGACTAGTAGTATTTAGAAGGTGTTCAATGACCGACTGCTGTCCGCGTTATGCCACGGCGTGGTGCAGCTGACCGTGTCTTGTCGCCTCGCTTGGTAGTTGACTAGTAGTATTTAGAAGGTGTTCAATGACCGACTGCTGTCCGCGTTATGCCACGGCGTGCCGCAGCGACCGCGTCTTGTCGCCTCGCTTGGTAGTTGACTAGTAGTATTTAGAAGGTGTTCAATGACCGACTGCTGTCCGCGTTATGCCACGGCGTGCCGCAGCGACCGCGTCTTGTCGCCTCGCTTGGTAGTTGACTAGTAGTATTTAGAAGGTGTTCAATGACCGACTGCTGTCCGCGTTATGCCACGGCGTGCCGCAGCGACCGCGTCTTGTCGCCTCGCTTGGTAGTTGACTAGTAGTATTTAGAAGGTGTTCAATGACCGACTGCTGTCCGCGTTATGCCACGGCGTGCCGCAGCGACCGCGTCTTGTCGCCTCGCTTGGTAGTTGACTAGTAGTATTTAGAAGGTGTTCAATGACCGACTGCTGTCCGCGTTCTACCCACAGCGTGCCGCAGCGACCGCGTCTTGTCGCCTCGCTTGGTAGTTGACTAGTAGTATTTAGAAGGTGTTCAATGACCGACTGCTGTCCGCGTTATGCCACGGCGTGCCGCAGCGACCGCGTCTTGTCGCCTCGTTTGGTAGTTGACTAGTAGTATTTAGAAGGTGTTCAATGACCGACTGCTGTCCGCGTTCTACCCACAGCGTGCCGCAGCGACCGCGTCTTGTCGCCTCGCTTGGTAGTTGACTAGTAGTATTTAGAAGGTGTTCAATGACCGACTGCTGTCCGCGTTATGCCACGGCGTGCCGCAGCGACCGCGTCTTGTCGCCTCGCTTGGTAGTTGACTAGTAGTATTTAGAAGGTGTTCAATGACCGACTGCTGTCCGCGTTATGCCACGGCGTGCCGCAGCGACCGCGTCTTGTCGCCTCGCTTGGTAGTTGACTAGTAGTATTTAGAAGGTGTTCAATGACCGACTGCTGTCCGCGTTATGCCACGGCGTGCCGCAGCGACCGCGTCTTGTCGCCTCGCTTGGTAGTTGACTAGTAGTATTTAGAAGGTGTTCAATGACCGACTGCTGTCCGCGTTATGCCACGGCGTGCCGCAGCGACCGCGTCTTGTCGCCTCGCTTGGTAATTGACTAGTAATAGTACGTTGTATTCAGCAGAATAATCAGATTTTCGATAGATGACTATGATACTACTATCATGCCAATTCTCTGTTCTAATAGACAGAAACCCTTACATCCGAAACCAATAAGCAAAATTAATACTAAATCTAAAAAAAAATGTAATATTAAAGTGATTATTGGGTGTTAATATCTAGTCTTATTATTATTATTTTAATAATTGTTTGTGAAGTAATAGGCACCTCAGTACTTTTAGGATAGTTTTAAGAGATAGTTTGTAAGATTATTTGTGGGAATCTCATTATGACGTAATCTAAATTTTTAACCATGGACCCTAAAACTAATTAGGCGAACCTAATAATGGACGTATGAATAGGCAGACCTGACATAAATAAACTATACTTCTTATTCATCTACACAATCAAAGATTTCCTCAAAGACTAATATAACTATAGACAGACTGACATGATCTAACTAAAACCTTTCTTTGTCTACAGTGGGTTTAGTGTAAGTTCTCTAGTTAACGTTATCTACCTATGCGTAAATCTTTTGTATGGGACGGGAGAGGAATTGATTTTTTAACGTCCGAAAGGCATGTAAAAGCACCCTTTCATACTAAAAGACTAATTTACGCACAATTTATTGACACTTGACAGTAACACTAGGCCCTCAGCATTAAAGCTCAACAAATTTACAACAGATGAATGGACATATAGGCTGACATGACGTAACTATAATCCTTTTGTCTCGAACTAGAGTACTAGCAATCTACTCGCACTACAGACGGATGTATAAACAGAATGACAAAATGAGTAGATTCATCGTAGACGAAACCTACAATAGACGCACGTATTATTATATAATATACTAACTATTATAATATGCTTTTGACCGCGACTTTGCGCTAATACCGCGGATTAGGTTTTCAAAAGTCCCACGGGAACCCTTTGTTTTCCCGGGATGCAATAGTAGCCCATGTCTCTCATTAACACAATCTCCAGGTCCCCAACATAAAAACGCAACTGCAAAAAATCACGTCAATCCGTAGTAATAGCAGATATAATTAGTAGGGATCCTGTATTATTATATTTAAGTTCGACTGATGTTTAAATATGTATGTAAATAATTTAATCCCTTTTGGGATGGATTTTCATCAAATTTTTCCTTAGCTGCTTATTCCTTAAAAAGAACTAGAAATTCCAAGTGAATAATAATATCAATTTTAAGTCTTCTAACTTCCATTCCCGTATTTATATTCCCGTATCATCTAGTTTTGAATAAAATTAGATGGTAATCTAATTTTATTCAAAACTAGATGATGCCCACCATGATGTTTTTAAAAATCCCGTGGGAACTTTTGATTTTCCAGGACAAAAAGTAGCCTACCTATCTGTTGTAACCCGTCCCCAAAACGGAAAAATACCGTGGTATCCCCTCGATTTAGGAATGCAATTGCTTACAGCATCAGGTTTGAGGAGTTGGTAGGTATGTACTCAGTTTATTCAAAGATAAAGTCTTTAATTGGTAAACCTACCTATAATAGCAATTTAAATAACCAATTTAAATACCGCATCAGAATTGAGGAGTTGGAATCCATTTTTTTATAGGACAGTGTCGCAAAGTTTCTCTATCGATTAAAAAAAAAAATAACGGCGATCGGTTCAGAAATCTCGGAGATATCGGTGTACATAGGTAGAAAAACACAACTCCTTCTTTTTGAATGGGTTAAAAAGTAGTCTATGTCACTCGTTGGTTAATCCTCTACTTGTATGTGAAAGTCCCGTCAAAATCGGTGTAGCCGTTCCGAAGATTACCCCGTTCAAACAGACAGACAAAAACTTTAAAAACGTGTGATTCAGTTATGATACAGTTCAAATAACCCTATGAGCTTAATATGAGGTAGTTATTTCGAAACTACAGACAGGCACTTTGATTTTATTTATTAGTATACATAATTAAGTAATTTATACAGATTGTTATTATTTAAAAGTTAAAATTACTAACCTAAATGCCGATTTTCATCTCTGTAACTTCAGAAACATAGGACTTTCAAATAAACTTTCAACCCCCATTTCACCTTCTTAGGGGCGGATTTTATCAAAACCGTTTCTTAGCTGAAGTCTACGCTCTAGAAGCTAAAAGGAACCTTTCAAGTTTGTAGGCTGTATATAGTTTCTGTGATTTCGTGATTAGTGAGAGTGATATTTCGCCTTTAAAAAGATTATTGGGAAATATAATTTTACGTCATTTGAGAAGTCCACTTTTATTTTAAACCTAATTTGTTGATTGTAAAAATGTATTTAATAAACAATAAATTATATATCAGCTAATTTTGTTTTTATTTATTAGGTATTTTGAATTTAAATAATATTAATATCGATAAATAATAATAAAAAAGTAACACATCACTATATTCCGAAATATACTAGCACAACACTAGCTGTCAAAAGTTTGCTGCTAGATACTATTCAATAATCTGTGACAAGTTGTCAGCTGGCATGGGGCGATGGAGCTTTATACGACTACACACTCTTGTTCTTGTGTGTCCTATCTGTATCGTAGATACTAATCATTAATCTGTGCATTTCACTTCCCCTGCCTTCTCTCTTCCGTGAGGTATACCTACTCGTGCAAAATATACGACGCTCCGCTGCGACATCATTGAAGGCCAAACCAATAAGTGTACACTGTACACTTTCCTATGGATGTGCATTTTTAATATGGATAATGATTCTGGAGGCCTATCGCATGGTGGCTGTACTTACCTACCTATCAATATTTTGCAAACATATTTTGTAAAATAATGGAATTACAAGCATTTTCTTAAAATAATACTTACCTACCTGTTATTTAAGGTAAAATACTCGTAATCCTTCATCTTACCTAATAATTGTCTACATTAGGGATTTACGTATTAGGTACATAATAATACATGTATGAGTATTTACTTATAGGTCCATGATATGTACATAGTACCTATTTCACAAATACTTGCAATTCTAGAGAAATATGTTTCCAAGGATCAAATGAAACAAGTTTATTTTGTCAATTTTATTAATCTTCAATGTCTCTTATAATTACATCATCAAGAAATTCTGCCCGTGCTGCAATATATTGCTGGTGTCTGGCCCAACCCAAAAACCATACTAAGTTCATGACGTCAGCGCAACAGCCAACGTCGACCAAGTAATCATGAACAACAGTATTCTAATATACCTGTCCGGCCTGGAATTTCATTTTCTATCAATATATAAACTAAATAGATAGACTAGGCAGATAATAATTGTGATTGTAAAGAACTATAGCACACAGTTTGACACATATAACATGCGGCGTGGTACTGTGACAGTTAGGAAAGACATTATGTAATATTGGCTGTTTGTTTATAGTTTGGCAAAACTACTCATTGCACATTCACCGGGCAATTCATTTCAGGCACACATTAGTATGGCTTCGATGACTTGGTCCGGCTTGTTGGCCATCAGTGCCAGCAACTTCTTGCTGCAAATTATCATTCACCCTGGCCATTGCAACATCTCTACAAGCTTCACAAATGTAATCCTCTTGAGTAATCTGAAAAACAAATATAGATAATTACAGTCAAAATCTGTTATAACAACATCGAAGGGACCATGATTTGTAGGTTACAAAAGGCAGCATTGGTAATCTACAAAGAGCTGGGATTTGTATTTTGTTGTTGTAACCAATGTCGTAGTAAAAAATGGTTTTGATTGTAAATACATATAAGTACTTATATTATTATGTGTTAAAATAATCTATTAATAAAACAATATTTGATGCAGACTGTGATATGTACATGTAAGCAACTAAGTATCTACTGTACTTGTAAATAATGTACAACCATCCAATATGCCAATACACACTTTACCAGACTATTGCCTAAACCCTTCTCATTCGGAGACGAGATCCGTTACCTGTAGTAACACCCAGTTACAGAGTAAAGTGGTAACTCTCTTATCAAGTTCCAAGGCAGAATATCGGCGCAATGTATTAACGCATATGTTACAGTTGATACACAGAATCCGGGAGGGGTCTGGCACGACCTCGCATCTTGGCGGTAGCCAACTTTTCAGTTCACAACTAAATCCAAACAGTGCGGCAAAATCGGAGTCCAAAAGAGAATAGCACAATATCACACAGGGAATGTATTATCAGAGTCCTTAGGCAGATACGGGTCAAACAGAATATGGCAGATAACAGTCCTAGCAGTCCGGGTCAAGCGAAAAATCAGATAAAAAGGAAAAATATCGGATAAACAACGCAAAAATCACCTGTTCTATCACAACAAAAGCTTCCCTCACGTCAAAGTGTCACTGTCAGTAAATCAACGCCATTGCCCATTTTGTCAGAAACATTTCAGCATCTGTGTTGCCATAACCTTTATCTCATTTATTACCATTTTAATACAAGTTTATTTAAATATGCAAGATCACTTAAGTAAACAATGTTAAATGCAAGAAAAAACAATTCAATTGACTCAAGAAAACGACAGATAAAAAATATTATAATAATGTACCATCTCATATTAGTTATTCTAGCTACTAGCAAACTTCTTTGCTTCTAGGTAGATTATATTTAGTAGAATAGTAACATTGCTAAAAAGTGCTAGTCGTTTAATTTCTTAATTTATTGCATTTTTTTAATTGGCTTCAAATAATCTAAGTGATAGTTTGATAAAATATAAATAATTCGGAGAATTACTTCCATATATACGTCATTTCTGTACATTCCAGATTAATTCAATACTATTTTTGCCATTGCTCTTTAGGAGCCAAATCTGCCCAAATGGCAGAAATCTGCCAGTTGCCACAAAATATGGTCACACTGTCAAAGTTTTATATCGAGACTCGAGAGCTCGAGAGGGACGATGCTATTCTATGATCTATGCTTTTATTTTGAACGCATCTTTATGAATTTCCGGTAATAAAAGGTGTCAAAAAACAACTATTTAAAAATTTGCGTGGTTAAAATCTAAGTTAAAATAGTACAAACGTGATTCAATTTCTAAAAAATAATTTAAATTAATTTTTTTAATTCTAATATACATAAATATGAAACTATTAAATGGAATTTTGTTAAAAAGGTTTCTTTTTTATTGTCAAGCTAAAATGGCGGAAAACATTATGGCGTCTTTTTATTTTCAAACCAAGACCTGGCTAACACCTATGTAGTCGTCTCTTTTTAACTTACTATTCTCGGCAATACAATAGGCACGCGTATGATCAATATGTCCACGTGACTTGTCGTCACTCGTCAGTCTTGAACTGTCTTTAATCTTAAATCTATTCGTCGCGTAGGTAATTCGCAAATGTAAAATGTGGAAACGTTTGTGTTGTTCTAAAATATTATTTTGTGGTTAGCTTCGTATTATGTTTTTAAAATGCCTGCATCAATTGGCGTTAATTTACGTGTCACTGGCCACTGTAGCCAAGGCGGTAGAAAGTATATGGAAGACTTGTTTTCCGTTGCGTATCAACAAACTGAGGATGAGCGGGATTTGGAGTATGCCTTTTTCGGAATCTATGATGGTCATGGCGGAGGCGAGGCTGCCGCTTTCGCGAAGGAGCATCTCATGGACTCTATTGTGAAGCAAAGGCAATTTTGGTCTGATAACGACGAGGATGTACTCAAAGCAATTCGGAATGGTTACATGTTGACCCACATGAACATGTGGAAAGAAGTAGGTAAATGTCAACAATTCAACATTTTTTTAAAGCTTTTCAAGTTTAAAATTAGTTCGCAAGGATACCTCGACTTATTGGAGGAGAGGCGAGTGACTGTAGGAAATGTTTCGATTGACCTTGTGTCTACTCTATTATTTTTTTCTAAAGTGCTTTGACATTGAGTCTACAAAAGAATTCTAATACATAGTCGATGTTTTGATTTTGCAACTTTAGATAACATCTAAAGTTAGGTACATGCACAGAGTTTATTGTTACACAAGTTTTGGAAACATCCCACATTTTGCTAAAGTGAAAGCTGTTTTACCTGTTTGAGTTTTTTTTTAATAAAGAATCAAGTTACCTCTTACCAAAAACTCTAAAATATAAAGGTCAAGTGTTGCAAAACGTTCAGTAGCAAAATCACTGATTCTTATGTTGTGTTCTGTCTACTGAAACATTGTTAAAATATTTTTAGTATAGAGGTAGAGGTAAAAGTAGGTAACATAAATTAATGATTGTGGTATTTTTCCACAAAAAACTTTTGACAGGTCTATATTATGTAGTGCCATCCTTTTCACATCCTTTCCATAATTATCTGCTGAGAATCAGCAGATAATTATGGAACTATTTTTACTCCTGTCACAATAATGTTTTAAATAAATAAACTTTTATTTGGAAAATAACTAAATAATACAACAATAATAAATATAATTGAACAAATACTTTTAATATATTACATAGTATAAAACAAAGTCGCTTTCTCTGTCCCTATATCCCTATGTATGCTTAAATCTTTAAAACTACGCAACGGATTCAGATGCGGTTTTTTTTAATAGATAGAGTGATTCAAGAGGAAGGTTTATAAGTAGAAAAATTGGACCCGGTAGGTGGCGCTAATAGCGGGCAGGACGACGTCTGCCGGGTCCGCTAGTATATTATAAAAGTAGTACATATGACTGTGATATGTTGCATATGCATCCAAAGTGATCATTTCAAATTGGTCCAATTGACACATTTTGTTAGTTTACCTATAGAAAGACTGCAACAATGAGCGTGACAGTATAAGTAACCTCTGTGCCAAATTTTGTCAAGCACAATGATGTGAATGCAGTAGTGAAACAATTAACACCTTTATGCCCTTGACATAAAGGCTATGACATAAAGGTCTTCGGCATTCAAAATATGTTGGGGTGTTAAAGGTGTAAGTCCAGTAAACCAACACACACTTATGCTTCTATAATAATTTTTGTAATTTCTTGTATCTTTACAGAGAAATGGCCAAAAACAGTGACAGGGTTGCCGAGTACTGCAGGCACAACTGCCAGTGTTGCTTTCATAAGACGAGGCAAAATATACATTGGCCATGTAGGAGACTCTGCAATAGTACTTGGTTACCAAAAGGATGGTAAGTAGATGACCATTGCTTTATTCAAACACTTTTGATGCAATCCCTTACTACTGAGACTCCCTTCCATTACTTGATCCCTTTCCATTAACAATGTGATGGTAGGGATTTTCTAGGCATAATGCTAAAAGTTCCCAGATCCTGCATACAATTCTAAGTGCTTGTTCAGACACGGCGGGAACCGCGCGATTATCGCGCGGTAATCGCGCGGTTATGTCTGAACGATTACTTTATAACTCATATAAATAAGACCTGCGCGATTCCCATGCGATTCTATAATCGCGCGGTTCCCGCCGTGTCTGAACAGGCGCTAAGAGTATGGGATTTCAACTCATATCCAGAGTGGCAGACTAGCAAGGCGCCTAGAGGCTCTCAGCACGAGTCTTGGCGAGTGAAAGTGGTGCGACAGGGGTCAGAAAACGAAGACATGAGCGCACTGTCATCACTCTAGCACTCGCGTTGGCTCATGTAGCCTTATTTAGTCTGGATGGGGCTTATGATACAGAGATAATAATCAGGACAGAGGGTTGGCATATCTCTATTCTCTACACAATATGTCCAGTTCCTTTTTAGATTTTTTATTTTTTTAATAGTTTCATATATTCAATTCTATGCTTCAATTTTCAAGAGTGGAGCTGAGGTGCATTATAGTTTTTGATAACTACTTTATTTACTTTGGCTTATAGTTAAAATTAGTGTAATGAAAGCAACACACGGTAAAGTCTACAGTGAGCTGCTTTGAGTTTGTAGATGTGATTTCAATGATTTATATATATATAAAATAAAATAGTGTTATCAAAAAAGATGCTATAGCTCAGCTCCATTCCACTCTGTGTGTGTTTTACTCCTTTGACAGTACTCCAATATCCATAAACTATTTTGCAGATTCTGAGGAATGGGCAGCGAAACCTTTAACTTCAGACCACAAACCTGAGTCCACCGCTGAAATTGAACGTATACAAAGATGTGGAGGCAAGGTCATATCTAAAGCTGGAGTGCCACGGGTTGTGTGGAACCGTCCTCGGCCGGGCCACAAAGGACCTATCAAAAAGAATACTCCAATGGATGAGATTCCCTTCTTGGCGGTGGCGCGGTCACTTGGGGACTTGTGGAGTTATAATACCCAAAATGACGAGTTTATTGTAAGCCCTGACCCTGATGTTGGAGTTTTGACTATTGATCCTATGAAGTTTAGGTATGTACTCTATATTTTAAGTTTAATACTGTCACTTCAACATTTCATAGTCCACTTTATTAATGACATAGTTCTAGACTCTAGAACTATGTCCAGTGTTACCAACTCTCAAAAATATTTATCCCCAAAGTTTGTGTCAAAAACCCCTAAAATCATCTTAATTATTGAGTTGTCCCCCTAAAATATATATCAATATAATTTCATAATAATTTAGAAATAATATGCTGTAATATGTTTCAAAAGTCTTTTTATTATAAGTTATTTAATACATAAATGTTGACATCTAAACAAAATGTGAGGACAATGGAACAAGAACATTCTAATCTTAAATTTATCTTATACATAAAACGTTCCTGGCCAGTATACAAGCTACCTGCTTTCTAACAATAAATAAAATATTTCGTCTTCATCTGAAGATTCAGATTTTTTGAAATCAATCATAACTACATTGAATAAATTTAACATTTTATTGGATGGATATTGCTGCCAGTCACCACAGAGTGGTTGTAGAATTACGTACTAGATCTCGTTATAAGTCGCTAGGTCAAGAAATAAATATTAATATTATCAATTTAAAAATATCCCTGAAAATACCCCTAAAAATTTCAGACCCCTAAAAAAATCCCATCTCACTTATTTACCCCCTAAATCTAGGGGGAAAACCCCTAAGTTGGGAACTGTGACTATGTCTACTTTTGACTGTAACTCTAGAATCTAGAGAAACATATAAAGAGAAAAGTTTAAATTTAAAAATACTTTATATGATTCATAACCAAAATATGTACTATTTATTTCCCTTACATAATATTTGATCTATGTATAAATTGTGGGCCTTAAAACCTAATAAATAATAATAATAAATGTTATTATGATTACCTACCATTTGCTTTCAAGAACTACTATAATTGTGTCAATTGCAAAAGCAATGTGATAGCAGAAATTCCTTGTTTTTGCTGCCACATGCTATATACACAATTCACAATGTAGACAGATTCGTTCTCTGTCAATGCAAATATTAATATTTATTTGAACCTAGCAACCTGCCCTGGCTTTGCACGGGTAGTAGTAATAGTAGTAGTATTATGCCTATGGCTACATGTTTTTTCTGTCGTAGGGTCTGCATAGACCTATCACACCATAGATACATTGTTTTGTTTATCTCTAAAGGGATTAGGCATCATTTTTGATGGAAGCTAACTTTTTAAACCGTTATCGTTATATTTCAAGCAATTTACACAAAACCTTAACAAATTACCTAAACCTTCCTCGTTAATCACTCTATCTATTGAAGACAACAGCATGAAAATTCGTTTAGTAGTTTTTGAGTTTATCGCGAACAGACACACACATTGGGGGACTTTGTTCTATGATATGTGATTTTAGTAGATAAGGATTTTATTATCTTCAATAATGATGGACTCCCATACAAAATTTCATCCCCTATTTCAACCCCTTCAAGCCTTTTTTTCCTGATACAAGGTAGCCTATGTCTTTTTCCAAGGTTTAATCTGTCTCTGTATAAAATGTCATCAGATTCAAAAGATGACAATCGGTTCACCAGTGTTAGGTGTGAAAGCGTTACAGACATTTGTACTATTATTAGGGATAAGACATACTTATTCAGCCTTCAGTATAAAACTATTGTTTCTTTGTTAAAATTAATGATTTTCTTTTTGTCTCCCAGGTGCCTTATCTTCGGAACGGACGGCTTATGGAACATGATATCGCCAGAGGGCGCGGTCAGCCTGGTGCAGGCCACGGAGAAGCACAACGAGGCAGCGTTGGTGGGCGGTGGCGGCGCCACCAGCGCGCCGCGCGACTGGCTCAACCCCTCCAAGAGCCTCGTCGACCACGCTCTAGAGAGGTCAGTATATGAAAGGAGGGCGCGGTCACCCTGGTGCAGGCCACGGAGAAGCACAACGCTTTATTATATTAGTATAGATATTTTATGGTTTGGATTTTATAATATGAGTTTAGATAAAGTAGTGTATAAAACTACATAATTAGGTATTAAAACACTTGTGTGATATTATTAATAAACTCACCTGCGGCTCGTTTTTTAAACTCACACTCATGTTTTAATAACCTCTATTATGCAACCGTTTCATAAACCATAAACAAACGAACACTTCACTTTTATTTATTTGTCGTTTTTGTTTCCAGATGGTCTAATACTCGAATGAGAGCCGACAACACGTCCGTGGTGACGTTGATGTTGGACCCCCCCGGCCCCCCGCGCGCCACCGTGCTGCGCTCCCGCACCGCGCAGAAACCGCAGACCCCCGTCGCGCCCGCGCCCTGCGCTGCGCCGGCCGCGCCGGCCCCCGCGCCCGAGCCCGACGCGCCCGAGCCCGACGCGCCCGACGCCGACGCGGCGCGCCCCGTGCCGCAGAACGGGCTCGCCATCATGACGCGCTACTCCGACGCGGAGCGGCCGGCGCCCGCCGCCGACGACGTCGAGCGCGCGCCGCTGCCGCCCTGCGCCACGCTCGACGGCCGCTTCTCCGTCGCGCCGCGCGACGACGCGCCCGCCGACGACGCCGACGCCGTCTGCAACTACGGCAACCCCGCCGAGTCCTACTTCATGGCGCGCCTGCTCAACCGCACGCGCCTCGTCAACACGCTGCGCGACGTGCACGACGAGATCCTGCGCGCCGCGCCCGACCCCGCGCCCGCGCCCGCCTCGCCCGCGCCGCCCGCCTCGCCCGCCTCGCCGCCCGCCACCGAGCTGCCCGAGCCCGGCGACCGCGCGCCCGCCGCCGACCCGCCCCCGCCCGCGCCCGCACTCGCACCCGCGCCCGTCGCGTCGCCCGCCGACGGCGGCATCCAGATCAACGAGGTCTCCTCGAGCTCGCCCGTCGACGCGGCGCCGCGCGCGCGCTCCCGCCGCTTCCGAGAGCCGCGCGCCGCGCCCGCCGCGCCGCACGACCGCGTGCTGCGCTCGCACCATGAGTCGGAGCGCGCGCGCCCGCGCCCGGCACCCGCGCGCGCTCGGGCCGCGCCCGAGCCGGCGCCCGCACCCGCGCCCGCGCCGCTCGAGCGCGTCGTCATCCTCGCGCGCCGCCCGCCGCCACCCGCCACGCCGGTCGTGCGCATCGAGCGCGTGCCGATCGCCGAGCCGCGAGTCGCGCCGCGCCGCGCGCCCGAGCCCGCGCCCGACGGAGAGGACGCGCGCCGCGCGACGCGCTCGCAGGCGCGCGACTGCCGGCCGGGAAACTCGGCGCGCGCCCCGGGGCCGGCGCGGCGGGCCCCGGCGGCGCGGCGGGAGGCGGCGGCGCGGGGCCGCTCCAAGGAGAACCTCGGCGCGCGTCGCCGCGGCCGCGCGTGCGCCGCGCGCGCCTCGCCCTCGCCGCCCTCGCGCCCGCCGCCGCGCGCGCGCCGCGCCGGTAGCGAGCCCGAGGTGCACTCGACGACGGGCTCGCCGCCGCCCGAGCGCGCGCTGCGCTCGCGCAACGAGCCCGCCGCACCGGCGCCCGCGCCCGAGCCGCGCGCGGCGAAGCGGCCGCGCGGCGCCGACGCGCCGGCCGTCGCGAAGGCGGCGCGGCTCGGCAAGCGCGCGTCGGGCCCGTGGGCGCCGGCGCCGGCGCTGCGCTCGCGGCTACGACGACGGCTGGTGAAGTAGCGCGGCGACGGCGCCTCGTAGCCGCGTCGTAGCCGCCTCGTAGCCGCCTCGCGAGCCTCGCGAGACATCCAAAGATGACTGCGTCGTATACGGTTATATACGTTAGATTTCTGTTGTTATTTTTGTTAATTTTATCGCCGGAGCCGCGAGCGTCGGTGCACGGTGGGTTCGGCGTCGCCTCGCGGCTCGCGCGGGCGTCTTCTTGTTTTCCTTTCTTCGAGTAGTCGGAGCCCGGGCGACGGCGACGATAGTACAAACTGCTGATTGCATAGTTAACTAGTGAAATGAGAGCGCGGACCAGGCGGATATTTGCCCAGATATGTATTTTGTCTAGATAATTTGTAACGTCTATCGCGTCGATGCATTTAACTTGTAACACTTGAGGGGAATTGAACTATGAAAATTTGATTTTCGTAGAGATCTTGTCGAAACAGAGGCTACGTAGGGAAATCGCGAATGGATGTTTATTCGAGTTTGTTAGCCAAAATATAAATACTATAGAATACCGAGAGTGCTTTTCTTAAAAAAAAATAACTAAAGATAAGAATAGAATATATATTCATATTATATTATGCAAAATATTTTTGTACAGTCGCCACCAGAATAGTCGTAAATTATTCATAAAAAATATTTTGTCTATGCAAACGTAATTATAAGA
This sequence comes from Melanargia galathea, assembly GCA_920104075.1. NCBI lineage: Eukaryota > Metazoa > Arthropoda > Insecta > Lepidoptera > Nymphalidae > Melanargia > Melanargia galathea. The sequence goes on along the minus strand of OV049857.1, from coordinate 14,311,739 downwards.
ATCAGAAGTTATTCTTTTAAGAAAGGAATTATTTTTATGTACTTCCTGATCAAGGCTTTATTAAGTTTGGTAGCTCCATACAGACTTAACGTCAATTCAGCGGTCACGGCAGAAACATACTTTTAACATGTGAAGCGACTGATGAAAGGACACTAAACCCGTATTACTAATTCCCCGGAATTCTGACAGCTGTCATTGTCATTTACAGATGAGTTATTTGTATGGAGAACAGGGTTAACATCTACGAAGTACGATTTTACCCCAAACTACTTTAATTCCCTGTCATCATAAAAAGCCATATGCCGCGTAATAATATTACTCGTTTTGCCTTAAAATAGAAAACACCAAGAGTGGAAACTAGAAAGTGCACACTAACAGCAACAGAAAACAAAAGAAGCACATTGAAAAAAATTTATTCAAAAATGGATGTCGAATGACATTATCACCATGAAGTGTCTGTCAGGTATTTGTCATATCTACATGCGGCAGTTGATTTGTATTTGCATAAGTTTTGAATTTTTTAACTTTTTTGTGGGAATTGTTTAACGTGGTGTCGCCAGGTATGGACCAGTCACCAGTAGCTGACCACCTTCACCGTTTTTAACAAAAATAAGAGCTAGATTAGAGTTTTACCGCTGGCAACACTTAAACCATGTAGAATAGGGATCTGTTTGTCATATTGACAAATATCATATGTAACGGCCATTTTGTTTTAAAATGGCAAGGTGAACAAAATTTCGTGTGCAATATCTTTCGATTTCAGTAGTTTTCTTAAGTAAATCGCTAAGAAGGTAAGAAAAATATTTTGATCGATGAATTCTCGTTTTTGATTAAAATATAAATTTTCAATGATTAAATCACTTAGTTACAAAATTTAAAACATGCTTATGAAGGAGTAAATGCGACATAAAATTGTTTTCAAGTTTTAGAGGGGGTGTCCATTACGGGATCGGAAAATCATCAAATACCCAGTCATAGACACCTGTCGATTCTTATCATTTAAACACAATTACAAGTCAAAATTAAATTTTTATAGATTAACTAGCTTCTGCCCGCGGCTTTTACCGCGTGAATTTCGGTTTTTCACAAATCCCGAGGGAATCGTGGATTTCCGGTTCCCGTTCCCGCTCCCTTATGCAACTTTTATAGCTACTTTCAAGGAGGTTTGCTATAGTAATCTACCAATAACTGTAGCTATAGATTTCGGTTTTTAGGGTTCCGTACCCGAAGGGTAAAAACGGAGCCCTATTAATGTCACTCGGCTGTCTGTCTGTCTGTCTGTCCGTCTGTCCGCCGGTCACAGGTCTCTAGCTCGCAGACGAAATGAGTTACAAACCTGAAATTTTGGTATTTAGTGTAAAACGTTAACCCAAAATCAAATATTGAATTAAATTATTTTTCAGGGGGGCTCCCATACATGAAAAAGGAGCCGGAAAAAAAAAATTTTTCTTTACCCTAGCTTGTGGGGTATCATTAAGTAGAGTACAAATATATATTTTTTTAATTTTTATCTCAAAAAATAAGGGAATGGGAGGCCATCAAAGTTGTCAGTTTTAGACCATTTTTGTGACGGGGGCTATCTCAAAAACTAAACTAGTTGGGAATATGATATTTCAGTATATTATGTACTATATGCTCTATTTAAACAACAAATACTGAAAACAACGATTTATTAAATAGTTTATAAGCTGTGACCAAAATAAACGAACATTTTTTTGGGTTTTTCTTTCACGGTTTGTTGCGATGTCTAGCTCGGAAATTAAATATTTCTTAGACCCAAAATATTATATTGTTCATAATTATGTACGGAACCCTGAAAGAGCGAGGCCCGACTCGCACTTGGCTGATTTTTTCAAAATCCCGTGAGAAACTGGATTTTTTCAGTATAAAAAGTAGCCTATGTGTTAAGTCAGGGCATAATCTATCTCCATTCAAAATTTCAAATCGGTGCAGTAGTTGCGGCGTGATTGAGTAACAAACATCCAAACATCCACACTTTCACATTTATAATAATATAATAAATAATATCTATACTAATATAATAAAGCGGAAGAGTTTGTTTGTTTGTTTGTTTGTTTGAACGCGCTAATCTCTGGAAGTACCTATCGGATTTGAAAAATTCTTTTTGCATTTGGTAGTCCAACTTTTGGGGCAGGTTATAGGCTATTTAATATCCCTAAAATCCTCCCCTAAGGGGGTAAAATGGGGATAGAAATATTGTATGAAAGTCCTATGTTTTTAAAGTTACAGACCTAAAAATCGGCATTTAGATTATTAATTTTAAATAATAAAATTTTGTATATTTTATTTTGAAAAATCTTCCCTTAAGGGTGGTAAAATAGGGGATGAAAGTTTTAATGGGAAGTTTTAATTATAATTTTGCTATTATCAACTTGAACTTTGGAAGGTAGGTTAATTCTAGGGCTTAGATATCAGCCTAGAAAATATTTCACGAAAATCCTCCCCTAAGGGGGTAAAATGGGGGTAGGAAGGTTATGTTTTTGAAGTTACAGGTATGAAAATAGGCATTTAGATTATAATTTTTAAATGATAAAAACCTGTATAAGTTATTCTGGAAAATCTCCCCTTAAGGGTGGTAAAATAGGGGATGAAAGTTTTTATGAAAGTCTTATGTTTTTAAAGTTACAGACCTAAAAATCGGCATTTAGATTATGAGTTTTCAATAATAAAACTCGGTATGATTTATTTTGAAAAATCTTCTTTTAAGGGTGGTAAAATAGGGGATAAAAGTTTTAATGGGAACTAAAACGATCGCAGCGCCCTCTGGCGGTCTAACTTGAAGCGATCACAGCGCCCTCTGGTGGCTGAAACAGGAAATTAAAAAACTATCACAGCGCCCTCTGGCGGCCAAAACTGGAAACTAAAAAACGATCACAGCGCCCTCTGGCGGCCTAAGCCGGAAACTTGAAGCAATAACAGCGCCCTCTGGCAGCCAAAACTGGAAACTAAAAACGATCGCAGCACCCTCTGGCGGCCTAAGCCGGAAACTTGAAGCAATAGCAGCGCCCTCTATCAACCAAAACTGGAAACTGAAAAACGATCACAGCGCCCCCTTACGGCCAAACTGGAAACTAAAAACCGATCGCAGTGCCCTCTGGCGGCCTAAGCCGGAAACTTGAAGCAATAGCAGCGCCCTCTATCAGGCAAAACTGGAAACTAAAAAACGATTGCAGCGCCCTCTTGCGGCCAAAACTGGAAACTAAAAATCCGATTGCAGCGCCCTCTAGCGGCTAAAATTGGAAACTAAAACGATTGCAGCGCCCTCTGGCGGCCTAACTTGAAGTGATCACAATACTCTCTGGCGGCCAAAACTGGAAATTAAGTAACGATCGCATCGCCCTCTAGCAGCCATCACTTGAAATTTAACAAAAAATAACTAAATTAATAACTAAATCAATAAATAATTAATAACTAAATAAATAATTTATTAAATTAATAATTATCTAAATGTGAAAGTGTAGATATTTGGATGTTTGGATGTTTAGATGTTTGGATGTTTGGATGTTCGTTACTCTATAACGTCGCAACTATTGAACAGATTTGGTTGAAATGAATGGAGATAGATAATGCCCTGACTTAAAACATAGGCTACTTTTTATCCTGGAAAAATCCACAGTTCCCACGGGATTTTGAAAAAACCCAAATCTACAGCTCTAGGTAGATCACTATAGCAAACTACCTTGAAAGTAAGTATAAAGGTTGGAAAAGGAACGGGAACGGGAACCAGAAATCTACGATTCCCTCAGGATTTGTGAAAAACCGAAATTCACGCGGGCAAAAGCTTGTTAATATATAATATAGTAGGAGTAGGATTGCATCTTAAAATTTTTCTGAAAATTTAAATTGAAAAAAAAAAAAAAAACAAATGACTTCTAGTTATAGTTTCGACGACCTCCCTGGCGCAGTAGTGAGCGCTTTGGTCTTATAAGTGGCAGGTCCCAGGTTCGATATCCAAAAGGAAGCAATTTGGGATTTTATAATTTCTAAATTGTCTCTGGTCTAGTGGGCGGCTGCAGCCGTGACTGGTCACCAGTCACCACCCATCTAGCAAAGTTACACTTGTGCACACTTGCGCATTATAATATCTCCTATAGTGCACACTTGTGCACTATACGGACTGACTGACTGACAGTGACTGACTGACTGACTGACTGACTGACTGACTGACTGACTGATTGACTGACTGACTGACTGACTGACAGTGACTGACTGATTGAATGACAGTGACTGACTGACAGTGAATGACTGACTGACTGACTAACAGTGACCGACTGACAATGACTGACTGACTGACTGACTGACTGACTGACTGACTGACTGACTGACTGACTGACTGATTGACTGACTGACTGACTGATTGACTGACTGACTGACTGACTGACTGACTGACTGACTGACTGACAGTGACTGACTGACTGACGTCCATACTTAGCGCCAATGGCACGCGCAAACTGCGGAGCGAAGCAGGATTAAGAAGTTGAAGCAAAAAAAATAATTATGGAACCATTTTGTAAACGTCCTCAAATAGACAAGTGTCAAATTGAAATGTGACAAAAATTCGTTGTTTCTACGTAACTTTGATATTTGTACATATATTATTCGAAATAATCAACGGGAGGATCAACAAATTATTTAAAAGCCGGCAGTGTATTAGTGGTTCCTTTCGTGCTGCAAATGTTCACGGTAATCACAAGTTCGTAAACTAAAACCCGACTATTCATAGTAGTATACAAGTATAAATTAAATATTTAAAAAACCCCCGACATTCGCCATTTTGTGGCGGCGGCCATCTTGGATTTGCATATTGCTATTTTACTAGTCAAGTCTTTTCATTTGATACCCATATTAAGGCAGTTGTGATAAAATATGTAATCCGCCATTTTGTAGCGGTGGCCATGTTGGTTCGATTTTCATCAAACATAGCTAACAACACTGTCGAGTAATTCACCTTTCAAACGAAAAAAACTGCATCCAAATTGGTTCACCCGTTTGAGCGCTACAGGGGAACAGACAGACACACACACACACACACACACACAGACACTCAAACTTATAACACCCCGTGGTTTTGCGTCGGGGGTAAAAAATAATAATTTAGAAAACGTGTATTCAATTGTGTACTAATGGAAGAAAGGGCGGGGCAAGCGGCTAGTGGCGCCATCTGTTATGTCTATCTAAAACTAACTTAATATTCCAGTTTAGCTGCGCGAACGTCACTTCTCAATTTTTTCGCATATAAAATGTAGCCTATGCGACCCCCGAACTATAACAACGAATCAATTAACACCTCATTCATCAGAATTAGCCCAGTAGTTTAGGAGCTTCGGTAGAATAAAAAATTGGATCCAAACATACATACATAGACTACTAAAATCATAACCCTTCCTTTTGGCTTTGCCGTAGTTGGGTAAAAACGAACTGTCCATCACTGGGTGTCCATAACTGGATTTAGACTGTCCATCATAAGCATTTTTACATATTTCAGTTGATCGTTTTTAGGTTTCCATATTTCAAAACTCATTAGACTATTTCTAGATTTTAGTAGTTAGTGAGAAGCTCTATAAATCTGAGTATATCATTGTAAAATTATAACACTCAAGATTCAATAATAAAAAAGTTATAGCTCCTCATGTTTGACTCGGCGCTTAACCCTGTCCATAACTGGCGCCATCACGTTACGAAACGTCAGAATTCCAGGGAATTAGTAATACGGGTATACACATACATCAGACGCCAAAATATTTCTCATAACTAATTATGAATAATTATCACACACATATCCATAATGGAATTAATAAATATTAAAAATATTTGGTCAAGATAAATATCTCTTTTAGCATTATCGTAGCCATATCATAAGAGTTGCGCCATAGGATGGACATACATATAATGTGGCTAATTCTGTTGTACACAATCTCTAAACTAAACTAAATTGACAGATTTAAAAATAGTGCTATCCTTTTCCGCCGATATCGTTGTGAAAGAGATAAGAATATATTTAGCCCTGTCATTTTAGTTTAGGTTTAGAGATTGTGTATAAACGAATTAGCCACACTATTGACAGATAGATTAAAAAAATCATATTATATCAGGTCCAGTGTTTATTTTACTGAATGAAAAAAGCACGAATCATCATCACCACTCAAGTTGTGACCGTTTTGCGGGGCATCATGTGTTTATCAGTATGTATGTTTGTTCCTTTGTGGCACTCTAGAGATCAAACGCGTGGGCCGATTTTGATAAGTGGCACGTCGTTAAATTCGCTATGCCAGCGTGAGTGTCAACGAGAACTTAAAAATTAAAAAAAATTCAAAATGGCGGATTCTGGATTCTAAATTTTCGGTCCTTAATTTTTTTTTTTCAAATCCTTTTGAGTGGGGTTTTAAATTAAAGGGTTTGAAGAGGTGATTACGAAAATATATTTATTTTGACTAAGAAAATATTGTGAAAAGGAAAAAAAAATATTACGCATTCGAGTTTTTTGTTACCAATATTATACTTGTTACCTGATGCAAACCGCAACACAGCAATCGCCTGCGTGGCGTGTTAAAAGTATGTTTCCTGCTTAACTGTTTTTCAACCTATTTTCAATGTAACATCAGCCTCCAGCATGTTTGCAGCAACAACAAAATCTCTTGGTGCTTGTTCACACATCACGATGTTCACACTTCGAACATCGATCTTATGTTATGTATATATTTTATCTGTGAAATTACCATCTCTTTTTTCTATGTTTTATTGAAAGTAATATAATTGTGATCACGGAACCATTGATTTATCGTAAAGACCAAAAGCGGTTCGTTTACTGCAACTTTGTTGAGTAATTAATTTTAATATAATAACAAACTGTTATCAAAGGATATTGATAATATCAAATATTATATTTAAGTAAGAGGTAAAATTTCTTACTGTTAATAATGTCCAAGGTTGTACATGTATGTACGAACATGTAGGAGAAATGAATAATATGTAATATAATGTGCCTCATGCGTTACCGACTAAACTAAAACATAGCTAAAAAAAGTGTTCTTTGATAAAATGAGATATTATGTATTTTTTATTGAGAGTAAATTTTATGAAGTGTAATTTAGCTGTAAAAGATGATTATATAATATAATTTGTTAAGATATGTATATGTTAAGGGTTTTTCTTTATAGTGAATTTCACACCACTACACTTGAATGAGTATGGGAGTCGTTCATTCTAAAATTTTGCTAACGCCGAATGCAGACGATCGATATTTGTCGGTACGACAAAATACTACTTTATACACATCTCCAACAAAACGAAACAAACAAATCTTCGAAGGAAACTTGTAAAAAGCGTTAAATGCTTAGAATAAATAGGTAAAGAAAGGCAGTCGTCGACGCGGCGATAAGCCGTTTTTAACGGGCCTTAAAAGGCTCGATACGTCTATCGTCGCGTCAGTGCTCAAGGTACTCATGCGCTTGTGTGCGTGTCGGCAAATGTAATTACAGGGCACACATGGGTTGGTTTATAGCTTACGTTTCGAGCGGAAATTTGTTAGAAACTTCCATACTAAGCGTAATAGTTCGATGGTTAAATGGTTAAATTATTCCACCTAGCCTCTAAAACAAATCTCTTTTGTTCAGAACCGCATAATTCAGTTTTGTAAAATAAAGGATTAAATACCTCAGAGGATCATGATTCCTCAATGGACCTTAAATTCGTTTTTTCATAGTCGATTATTCAATACTAACAATTTTTATTTTAAAAAGTTTCCGCTAGCTGTTAATATGTAGACGAGCTCAAACCTTAAAACAAGGCAGCGTATATCTATATTCCTTTACATGAGAGTGTTTCGACGCTCGAAATCGGTCAACTTTGTCCAGAGATGTAAACTCGTACTAAGTTTAACCTAATGGCCGATCCGATTCGAATTTAACGGAGAAAACAACAGAACATGAGTGTGTAATTATGCATAAACGCAGTGTTTATCACCGTTTAAAGACTACCGTTATCAGATAAAAATAAGCTTCAGACAAAAAGCGGTCGTCTGTGTTAGGCCATAAAAAAATCATTACAATCTGCATCAGTTGTAACTTAAAATTAACTCATTTAAAAAACTAATAACTAAAATTTAAATTTAACAAGGTTTTAAAAAAAATTATAATGATATTTTTTGGAGAGTTTATTTTTTATCGTAGCAAAATTAAACAAATAATATAATTTATTGTTAACATATCGTACCTTTTCATAAATAATAATCAATATAAAACTGTGTTCAGCGGTGTTTACGTATATAATTATTTATTGTATCTTGAAATATTGAAAGATTCCCATATGATGTTATTTATTGAAAATTACAAAAGACCCAGTTTTATTTTGTTCAGCAATAAAAATTGTGTGTGATGGAAATGTTAATTTTATAATTGTTATGCCCGGTTCACATTATTCCAGTACAATGTCGGGCACATTCACATGAGCCCGTGTTGTATAGTAAGCAAACTCCGTTTGGAGCTTTATTAGTAAAATAGGATTTTTTTTGCTAAATGTACAGTGACGTCAACGGATTCGGGGCTCAAAGTATCGTGCACGCCTAGTGAAAATCAATCCAACGCTGGTTCAGACTGATAATGGAGAGTGTCGTTTTCATTAATCTAAGTCAAAATGTCTTCATTCAATGTTGGTACATTGTACACTATTTGGATGTCAATTTTACAAAAATATCATTATGCAAGTGAGGTAATGGTAATAATATATAATTATTAAGGAGTGCATTATTCTAATCCAGTCTGTTATAGTCCGTAGTTCAGTTGCAAACGAAATTGACTGGATTGTGTGCCTAAACGATTCCAATAGCACTGGAATGTAGATGTATTGTATACAATATACATATTATGTCAATCTAGTTCGTGGACTGAATTAACTATAGAAATTTAAAACGCTGTTCACATTAATTCCATTCCAGAGTTGAAATAATCTGGACGCGGCGAAGTACTAAATTTCTAGTTATTATTTATAGCCCTGGTTACCTACTACTTTACTAGTATTTTCACTGGATCCTGTATACAGTACCAGTGATAAAACGTTATCTACATTATTCCAATAGATAACCAGTGCTGGACTGGAAAACTATTTTAATAAGGTGAATGTTCCAGTGGCAATACAGCGCTGGTATAATGTGAACCGGCCATTACGCATGACTAGCAAGAATTGCTAGATATATGTTATATTATGTAAGAAAGAATGTGATCCAAAATATTATGGTGGTTACGACTCGTTAAGGGGTAACAATAGGAAAGGAAAATGGGTAAAGCTGCAACAAATTTACAACTATACATATTACGAATAACTATACTATTGAAGTAAAGAACTATTGTAGACTTTATTTTTTGATTTACTAAATAAAGTTTGTAAGAAAATATTTTTGTGTTTTCTTTTGCTCATTATCACCGGGCTTGTGCATTATTAGTCTCACAAGCAGTTCTCAAGGCGATTCGGGAGTCGAACCCGCGACACACAAATGTACTCTAACCGCTAAGCTATCACGGCGTTCGGTCTCCCAAGTTACTAGAATGCGGAAGCTGTAACGAAACGCTCCCCTCAGTTCCCCACAGACATGAATGGACGCCAACCCGCCCCGCTACTATTCACATCTGTCTCTCGCACTCTGACTACACACTAGGGCTGCCAACAATTCGGTTCGGTTCGAATAAAATGGGGCATTTTACTGCCTCGTTGGTCTAGTAGCTTATAATAATTATGGAATATGAGGTCCCGGGTGGGACCAAAAGAGTTAATGGTTTTTTCTATTGGAACATGTCAATAGCAGCCTGGAGTTGGCAGTGTTACACCCTCTGTAATATTGCCGAATTGCCGCCCTATTGGACTGTGAGAGTGCGGAAACCGAGAGTCCACCTGTGACGCTTGTGCATTTTAATATCTTCCGCGTACCTATTTGGCTGGTCTCCGGTGCGATTGACCGTCGTGGGCGTTGGCGCCATCTGCTCAATCTAGCGTTCCTAAAATTCTGGAATAAAGTTTTGAAAATTATCAAAATATTCTTAATACTTTACTAGGTACTTATTTAAAAAAAATTGGTTGTCTGTAAAATCTGTTAGCTTTACGGATGATAACTTTACGTGATAACGTAACATATGAAAACATTATTATAAAACACAAGCGGACACCCGCGACTTCGTTCGCGTGGATATTGGTTTTTAAAAATACCTTGCTAAAAACCATTGAATTATATTGTACTGACGTACTAGAACAGACGGCGCGAACAACGTCTGTGTACCGCTTGAGGTAGTGCGGGGCGCGCGGAAGGGGGCTAACGAGACATAGAGTAGGCATAGATGGACATAATTACACAGACGCGGCACTTTGTTTATATTCTGCCTATTATAATAGGTAACGGAACGTAGTAAAATAAATTGAAATAGCAACTGATCGTATTCACTACAATATACAGTACCTATTTATTTTACTTGATATTTTTAAAGATAAAGACAATTTATTAAACTGTACAATACACTTGCTCGAAAAATACATGTACAATGTTAGTAAAAATCTTTAAAGTAAAATTTACCGCAATTTAGTGCCATTGTAATGCGGCGGGTTTTTCAAATATTTTTACTGACCTGCAATCCCCATTTTTTTATAGGTGTACGTAGGTGTATGTCTTTTTGTACCTACACCTCCAAAAAAATTATATCAGACAGATATACTTAAACATGTTACTTTGTATTCTCTACGGAACACATACAAAATCCTTCCAAAAGATTTTTTTCTTGATATGGTACCTACATTATTATATTATACCTATGTTATTTATTTATTAGTTCAGGATCATGCGGAGTATCATTTATAATTACAAATAAAATTAAAGACAAATATTTATCCTACTAATATTATAAATGTGAAAGTGTGGATGTTTGGATGTTTAGATGTTTGTATGTTTGTTATCAATCACGCCGTAACTACTGAACCGATTTGACTGAAATTTTGAATGGAGATAGATTATGCTCTGACTTAAAACATAGGCTACTTTTTATCCTGGAAAAATCCACAGTTCCCACGGGATTTTGAAAAAACTGAAATCTATTTTACTAAGTTTACTATATAGTAAACTTTCTTGAAAGTAGATATAAAGGTTGGAAAAGGGAGCGGGAACGGGAACCAGAAATCCACGATTCCCTCGGGATTTGTGAAAAACCGAAACTCACGCGGGCGAAGCCGCGGGCATTCTCTAGTATTATAATAATATTATGTTTATTTAGTAGCCCTTAAATAATATAAGTTTAGGTAATTCTACCTAGAATTCACAATTTCACATCTGTTTTATTTAGTCTTTGACAAATGACGAAACATTGCGTCTTCTAAATATTGTGATCGAATTTACTTTTAAAACTAAAATATCTTGTTACCTACCGATGGAAAGTTACACCTTTACACTTCTTCGTATTCCTTGAACTGTTAGTACAATATAGCCGTAGGGGAGAGCAGGTAGGATTCGTACACTTTCTACTCTAAGCCGTATAAAAAAAAAACTAAATGCTATTTCAAAATAACTTTAATGCTGTTATATACCCTGCATATTTGTCTTTAATAATAGTGAAGTTTAGTTTAGATACAAACTAGCATTGCGAAGCTAGGGTAACTTTTCTGAAAAATGGAAAATGTACGAAACTACCCCACACATGGGGAAGCTTCGTACATAGTGTGGGGCACATTCGTTCATAATGGGGAACCTTCGTACAATCAAAGAAAATGCCATTTATTAAATGTAATATAATCATGTATTGAGATCAAGTTAACACAGAATCAGCCTTCATGTAGTAAGTAATAATTAACAGTTATTGTTTTTAAAACGCTTAAGTCTATTTAGTCTTAAAAATATAACACATAAATCAAATAAATCATCATTATAGAATTTAACTTTGGCCTTACTCTTATGTATTTAGTTGTACTATCCAACATTATATATAGATAAGTTTTTTTCGAAGCTAAATATGTGGGCTGTTCTTGCTGTAAAAGCAGATTTTGATACCGGCAGGATGTATACCACATCTGATATGTAAACTGTTCCTTCATCTTTGGTAGTGGGAAAGACAAATTTCCAGGTTCCAGGTTTCTTTCTCAAAAAGGAAACTTTGTATTCAGTGGGACTATATTTTTTAAGCACCTGCCCAACATAATATAAGACTGTCTTTTTTTTCTCGAACTTCACTAATACAAAGCTTTCTTCTTTGATGTTCTCTGACAGAACTGGAGTTTCATTCCCACTCTCAGTATCCGATCCTTCAGACGTCTCTTCGATGGGAGAACAAGAACTTTCTCTTAAACTCATATTAGCCTCGTCCTCACAATCAGTCTCATCTTCACAATCAGTTTCATCCTGACTATCAGTGTTAACAGCTTTATTGTGTCTCTTTAGTTTAGTTGTCCCTGAAGTTTTCTTCTGTCTCTTTGTTTTGGTTCTTGTATCTGATAGTAAATTTAATGCTCGCTTCATCTCCTTAGCCCTTTGTTTCCTCTCTTGCTCTTGCTTCTTCAACTGTTTTGCTTTTTCTATTTCTTCTAATCTATTTTTTTCAGGGGTATCTGTATATATTCTTGATTTTCCTGGCAGTTTTCCTTTCTTCGACTTTTTAAACGCATTTCTGGCCACTTTGGGATAAGGCCGGATAATTTCTGGAGTTATTAATCCTACCGTTGAAGAAGATACAGGCGCAATTATTGGTGATAGCAACGAGGGTGATACTGGTGGAGAACTCCGTGGAAGATCTTGTTGAGTAAGCTCTATTTCTGCAGGTAGAGTTTCTGACACATTGGCATCTTGGCGCGCTGTAGAAGTTGATTGTCCATTTTGCGTGGATTCAAACGGATGTAGTGGTAGGGAAGTTGAAGAATGCGCTACTTCAGGTGGTATATCTTGTTGATGGTAAACACTCGCCGGTGCGAAATCATCGTCGCTAAAAGCTAGTTTATTAAACGGCCAAATTCCTGTCTTCTCAAAAGCACTTGTTATATTTTTGCCATTGAATGACTCAAAATATGCTATTTTAGCCAATTTTGGTATGTTGTATATATTGAGGGTTTTGCCTGGGTTATTTACATGCCAATCATTAAATGTTGTCTTAAGTTTGGTCTTGAAAGGTCCAAATACACCGACGTCCAAGGGTTGGAGCCGGTGTGTTGTGTGGGGTGGGAAAGATAGGTAAACAATTCCATTATCACGAGCATAGTCTACAGCATCTAATGTGATGTGGCTTTCATGGTTATCGACCAGGAGCAAAATAGGGTTATCTTTACAGCTTGACGATTTCTTCTGAATATGTTTCAGCACCTCCAAAAATATACCAGAATTAATCCAGCCACTCTTTGTCGCAACTCCCAGGCTGCCTTCCGGAGCACCAGCCATAAAGTGGTCCTTAAAGTGGACCCTGGGAAAGATAAATAATGGCGGAATTGTGTTTCCACTAGCTGCAATTATTCCTCCAAATGTAACAAGTTCTCCTCTCTCTGCTGAAACAAGTTGACCTATTTGTTTTTGGTTTTTCTCAGCCAAAATCTTAGGCGTGCTCAGCACAGTGGATATCCCAGACTCATCATAATTGTAAATTCGATCAGCCGTGAATTTATATTTTATCAATAGCTTTTCAAGGTTTTCGAAAAAATCATTTACAGCAGTCTTGTTGAATGCGAAAGTTCTTGCTGCACTGGTGTTCTCAGGTTTTCTAAGACTTAAGTTTCTGTTACGCCTGCGATAACTGTCCAGCCATTCCTTTCCTGCCATATTGTTACGATCCCAACTAGGAGGATAATATAGTTGATTTGCTTTTGCAAACTCGAACGCCAATTTCCTTACCTGAACAATCGTTAAACCATAGTGCATTTTTGAGCAATCTGTTATGTACTTATTTAAAAGGCTCTCTTCTTCTGCAGTAAATACTTGTTTTGACGCAAATTTTGAATTAAAAACACGCACCGGTACCTCTATAGCTGCCTGCTTATAAAATTTTGTCAATCGACTTTGTAATGTTGTTGTTTTGATGCCATATTTTTGCGCAGATTTTCTTAAAGACAAACTTTTATCTAAAACTTCTTTGATTGCCGATTTCATTTTATCTTCATCCACCTCTCCTGTCCTTGTCCCCTTTTTCACATATATTCGCGGCATAGTTCTGTAACAATAATATTTTAGGTGAACAATCGTTCCACTGTCACGCAGTTAGGAATGGGGAGCATTCGTACAGTACGAATCTACCCCACTCATAACTGCACGAAGGTACCCCAAACCGAGAAATCAACAAATTAATTAAAAATAAAAACAACCGTTAAAGTAAACTTAAAATGACTATTTACATATATAAACCAAGTTATCACTTCTTATAGTATACTAAGTCACTTATATCATCCGTGCAAACTTATAACTGCTAGGAGTGTTCAAAAGTGAATACAAGAAATACTTACGTAGAGCGAAAACACGTATCGGCTTGCTCCGTCGATGCCGTCGGCCGCACTGTCGCCCCGCTCCGCGGTTACCCTATGCGTGTGAGCGGGAGTCACGCACACAAACGCGAGCACGTCAATGTATTGGATACTGATGATATCACCACTGTACGAATGCTCCCTTTGTACGAATCCTACCTGCTCTCCCCTACACAGGACGGCATATTTTAATAAATTTAAAGTATTTTCGTTTCGAACAATTACACGTCTTACGCGCTCAAGAGCTAGCAAGATACTAAGTAAAGTGTTGCGCACGCACCACAGTTGAACGGAACACAGTAGTGATGAGTGGCGTCTTCTCTATTCATATAGTACCTCAATGCTAAAAACTGTTAAAAGTTCACTGGCAGACATTTAGGTAGGTAGATCAAAATGTAAACATCCGCCAGTGAAAGTCCCATAAAAATCGATCCAGCCTTTCAGAGATGAGCCGGTACCTAATTTTTAAAAGATCTCCTTTCTAACAAAAAAAGAATGAATGAAATCGGACCACGCGTTAATGAATTACAGCTAAGTATACATTATAACTTTCATCCCCTCTCCCAAGGGAACCGTGCTGAATTTCGGGATAAAAAGTATCCTAGGTATATTATGTTACTCCGTAGTATGAACTTAAATCATGCCAAGTTTCATTTTGATCCATTCAGTGGTTTTTGTGTAATGCGCGCACAAACATACAGAAACAGACAGACAGAAATTTCAAAAATAGCTTTTTTACGTTCTATTACTTATCCCTAACATCCCCCAGTTATTATTTTACAGAAATCTTTAATGTACAGATATTTACGGGAAGTCTACGATTTTATTATTTGTAAATAGAATAGATATAGATAGAAGATAGATTATAAAGGCCGATTTTGCCGCTGTATCGCTTGTTCCGCGCTCTCACTTGCACGCTCGGAATGTGACAATGAGTCATGCTTTTTCGTGCGAGCAGCTGGCGTTCATCGATTTATAAGACGTTATCACGACACAAATGAATCGATTGAATCATGTGACATGTCTATTGCCGCTATAAACTTTTGACTGCACACTAGGGTGGCCAATACTATTCGAGCAATTTTAGGACATTTCTAAAAAGTATAGTTTTTTATAAGTTTGTTAAAGAGACTTAAGTATTTTGCTTTTTTTTTTAATAGCGTTCAGTGACTAACACTGAGTTTTATGTTTGACGAATAAATTGTTCACAAGCGAGGATAAATTCTTTAAGTCGTACGTGTTTAGCGTTATAATCGTTAGCGTAGTAGCGTTGAAAGCTTTTGCAGTACGATTATATTTCTCTCTCAACGGTACGTGACAACCCTAGCTCCCTATCACCCTACTATTCAACTCGCTAGGTTTATAGGCAGTTTGGGTGCGCGCTCTAGCGTCCCGTATCCCACCCGGTCGGCCGGTCCGCACTCAGTTACGCCACGAACGTACTACAAACCGTCGCGTTTCTATACAAAGCGACTCAATTAACCCGGTCCGTACTCAAACAGTGGTAGAAAATTATAATTGCATTTGTACCTATGATTTTCGAGTGATACATTAACGCCCGAGTGCGGTAAAAGCGTTACAGTGACACGTAAAAAACGCGGGAAAACTTGCTCTTTTTTTACGTGCGTGCGTTTCGTTTATCGATCGAGTTGTGTTACTGCATTGCACCGGTGCACGATGATAATAGATTGTTGCCTGTTTTTGTTTACATCTCTGTGGTTCTTTATATTAAAGTTTTGATCGTGTCTTCGAAATACTTTAATACTATTTATAATTGACTGAACATTATTTTGTGTACTTTAAATAATTTATGACAAGAATATAGATATTCGCGCATTATATAATGCTCATCTATAATCTGCTCGATTTAGTGCGTTATTATATTTTATTTTTAAACTTAAGTAGGTACCTAATTATTATTCATCAAATCACACCATTTTTCGTGATACTTATCTGCACTGATATCGTGATTCTCTTTTACTTCAATAAGAATGTCACTTGATAGAGACGAAAATATCACTTGGTAGAGCATTTTTATTATCTTTCAATTATTATCCTTTGAAGTCAGTTTTACTTTCGTAAAACTATTTTAGTCAGGTACCTACCTTGTTTTAAGGATACGCTTTTTAAGTTTTCAACTGACTTCAAGAAAGGGAGGGTTCTCATCCCCAAACAGTGAGAGTCCCGGCTTTAATATTTTATACTTTACTAAAGAATGTTTCAAGGGTAAACAGGATCCGGATCAATAAACTATTTTATTATTATGTTTGTAACTGACGAGCGCGCATTCTCTGCTGCCCAGTAGGTAACTGGCTCTACGAGTTTTTTCTCGCTATTATAACGTATATTCGGCAATTTATTACTTGTTTGATGCTTGCTAGTTGCTCGTCGGTTTAGCAGTTATGATATCGAAATCGATTATACAAATTGCTTATCGATTGACTTTTTAGATGAATTTTTAAATAATAAACTCCGTAGATGTCAGAATCAGGTTACGTAACTAGCAAATTAGTTTGTCAGTAGTTATATAAGCGTTTATTTTAGAGACTAAATTAATTTATTATAATTTAGCTATATTATTAATAAATAATTTTAGCTATTTTATTATTTACTGCGTTCAATTGTGTAACAATTTTTCTTTTTTAACTGGCCGAGCTAGCTACGTCAGAGAAACCCTATATCCTACCTATTGTATTGCAGACAAAAGATTTATTCCATAATGGACTTAACTCATATTATGACGATATAAAGTGTATTACATGCGCATAACTAAGTATGTTTATATTTATAAAGTTATGTTTACTGTACCTAACTGTTATCGGAAACATTACAATTTAAATTTAATAGGTAAGTAAGCATTTCACATCACATATATTATGTACTAGATGATGCCCACGGCTTCGCCCGTGTGGATTTAGGTTTTAAAAATCCCGTGGGAACTTTTGATTTTCCAGAACAAAAAGTAGCATATCTGAAGAAAACACACAGAACAACACGTCCCCAAAACGGAAAAATCCCGTGGGATCCCCACGATTTCGGAATACAATTCCTTACAGCATCAGGGTTGAGGAATTGGATATGTACCTACTCGAGTTCATTCAACGATAAAGTCTTTAATTGGTACCCCCAATATCAATTTAAATAACCGAAAGTTTCTAAAACCCATTAGTTTTGGGGAATAGGTCCCGTACAGCATCAGGATTGAGGAGTTGGAATCCAATTTTTTTGCAGGACAGTGTCGCAATGTTTCTCTATTGATTAAAAAAAAAATTACGCAAATCGGTTCAGAAATCTCGGAGATATCGGTGTACATAGGTAGAAAAACACAACTCCTCCTTTTTTGAAAGTCGGTTAAAAAAGTAGCCTATGTTACTCCCTGGTTAATTCTCTACTTGTATGTGAAGGTCCCGTCAAAATCGGTTCAGCCGTTCCGAAGATTAGCCCGTTCAAACAGACAGACAGACAGACAGACAGACAGACAGACAGACAGACAGACAAAAATTTTAAAAACGTGTGATTCGGTTATGGTTGCGTTCAAATAACCATATGAGCTTAATATGAGGTAGTTATTTCGATATTACAGACAGACACTTCAATTTTATTTATTAGTATAGATGTATAGGCCTCGTGTAAATAATTTTGGGGGCAAATAAATAGAAAGACAGGGTGCGTTTGCTTTATAGAAAACTAGATGATGCCCGCGACTTCGTCCGCGTGTATTTAGTTTTTAAAATCCTGTGAGAAATATTTGCTTTTCCGGGACAAAAGTTGAATGCGTCGATTTCCGGGACGCAAACTACTTCTGTAGTCTATACCTACCAATTAATTTCGCAAAAATCGATTAAATGGATGAATCTTTAAGAATCCCGTGGGAACTCTTTAATTTTCCGGGATAAAAGTAGCCTATGTTCGTCCCCGGGATGTAAGCTAACTCTGTAACTACCAAATTATCAAAATCGGTTGAAATGTTGGGCCGTCAAAAGCTAGCAGACAGACATGAGACAGACACAATATATTCGCAATTATAAGAATACTTAGTACGAACTATGGATAATGCAAACATTGATTTAAAACTGATTTTTAACGGATTTATAAGATTGCTGATTGATACGAGTCGTTTTAACATTAAATTGTATTTGAATTATACTTCTTATTCAATCTAAAAAAGATATATTTATCGTCAGTTTAACTCCGTAAACAAAAAAAAACACTGGAGTCTTGTGAAAATCAAAGCTTTTGCAATAAAAAAATTTCAAACTTTTCACAATATTATAGATGCTTCATGCTATTTGGTGTAAAAATAAGATATCTGTTTCAACTTTTAATTATAGCACGATTCTACCATCTATATTTTTAAGTTTTTATCCGATTCATCTCTATACATCCAATGGCTAAAAATTGTTCCACACTTCGAATAACTGTGGAAAAAATTATTGGCTTTTCTTTGGTTTTTCATTCCCTTCACAATTCACACCTCGTAACCATAACGATGATAGGTATTAAAAAAGTTGCACAAACAACTCGGAGGTTGTGAAAGTTTGTTTGCGACGGTGTTTTAGTTTTTCTTCCACTTAACCTCAGTTGCTCGATTTCTTTTGTTATCGCTCATTATTGTGTGGGGTGACAAGACATTCAAAAAGCGTACCCAGGTACAGTGTACCAATTTTGAAAATAAATAAACCTGAAATCAGAGTTTAGTTAAACATGAGATTTACAGAGACTAGCTGACTCAAAAACCATGAATGTGAAGATTTTTCTTTTCATTTGGATGGATCTTCTGACGCGTTGAAGAATATTAATAATGCAATCGTATTATTCTGTGAAAACAGAATTAAAATTGATTGTAAAATGAGACAGAAATAAATATTTTACATACCGAAGAGTATATAACGGTGACGTCTTTTGCCAAGTAGATTTTAAAGCTTTCTAACTAATTGATTTTTAAGCAGATTTACAAATTTCTTTCTATTTCAGACATATTGTAACTTAATCTTTTGATAGGAACAATCAAAAAAATTTAGTCAAGTACGCTATTTGTACCTAAATAAAACAGAATTTTCGGGAAATGTCCTATTTTTTCACACAACTTGGTTACCATACAATTAGAAAACACCATTGCAGCTGGAGCGTTACAGAACTTAGAAATTCTAAATAACCATAAGTTAGAAAAACATAAATATACCAGGGGCTTTTTAAAGGTGCGTCCAGACTTGAACATTTCACCGAACCGAACTGCGAACATTTCGGCGAACTTGTTACGCTCAATGTGGACGGCGCGCTTGGAGCGCTTGAGATGGGTTACTGCGTAACAGTTCGGCGAAACTTTCGCCGAACTGTTACGCAGTAACCCATCTCAAGCGCTCCAAGCGCGCCGTCGACATTGAGCGTAACAAGTTCGCCGAAATGTTCGCAGTTCGGTTCGGTGAAATGTTCAAGTCTGGACGCACCTTAGAACATAATCAGAAAGCATAGACATGAAACGTAGGTATGTTAGTTCGTAAGCGGATAGATAAGTACCTAGATAGAAAGATTACATAGGTATATTATAATAGTATTTACTTACGTTCTCCTCATGTAAGGTTGGGTCGCCTAAGTTCGGACTTTTTTGAGTAAATTTTTGACCGTGTTGCAAAATAATTTTTTTTTTCATTTAATACAACTATTTTCGAAATAAACTATTAGTGGAAGTTATTAGCAATAAAAGCAATTATCTGATCCACCTTTTATTTTATTTGATAGATGGAATAGATTGTGTGAGACACGCCTCAAAGTGACAGAATATTTTTTCTGACTACTTTTCAAGAAACCCGTGTGAAGCCTAAGTTCGGACTACTACTTAATTTCACTTCTGTAGCTACAGCATTAGAGTGCACAGAAGAAAAATATCCGTTCTTTAGTTGACAATAACGTAACACAAAGTCGTAGTATAATTCCACGTGATGTGACTAGGACAGGTAATTCTTTTTTTTTTGCGTTTTTTAGTCCGATCTTCCCTCCTCAGCCTAACGAGAGCTAAATTGAGTTTCTCAAACTTTATACACTCAGCCGGGGAGCTTTCTTAAGATAATGACTTAAGACCGGACAAACATAATTATTTGCCAAAACTCGATCGTTGAGAGTAGATGTCGGTATGCCGTATAATTTGGATGCCGCACAGTTTGAAAATTCTTTACTTTTAACTCTTTCCACAGCTTCTTTCAAATCATTTTCGGTAATCGGTATAAGTGGTCGCTCGAAGTGTGCGTCTCTGATATTTTGTAGGCATGATTAATCAGTAACCATTAATAAATTCTTAGTCCTAATCTCAGGAACTACTGGACCGATTTCAAAAATTCTTTCACCGTTGGATATGTACGTGATCCTTGAGTGCTATAGGCTATACATGTACCACGGGCGAAGCCGGGGCGGACCGCTAGTTTGAAATAATAGTTATTATTTATTATTACATGCAAATAAGTAGATTAGAGTAAATAGAATCATATTCTAACAGAAAGAGAACTTGATGGTACCATGATTACATGATCCGTATTTTAATTTATTTCACCTAACTCACAGATGTCAAAAGAATAGAGTCCATCCAGTAAAAGTTGTCCCTGAAATCCAGCACGAAAAACGGAAAAATTGTCTTTTTCCGTATTTATAGATCATTAAAATTTTACACTCATACATAAATTTAAAGTGTATGATGTCTCAAGTATTCCTTAGTGAAGGCACTTATTTCCGTGAAGAATTCCCGCGCCATATCAGGGACATCTTGTTGACCAGACTACATTTTTCATAGCATGTCAGCTTAGTGAACTTGCTTAAAAACAAAACAGATAATAGCTTAACTAAAAATTCATCATTTACATAGGAAGTAAATAATAACATAGATAAGAAGATATTATGCGTACCTAATTACCTTTTTGTTATTCCGAAAACGGTAATTCAGTATCAATTTATTTTGATCAATTTAAGTAAGTAATTTATTTCGATCCAAATATTTTGAGAACCACTGCTTTTTTTTAAGTGCCTTAAGGTCGGATTATTATAGTCCGATCTTCAGCAAGGGGAGGAAAGTCCGGATCTAGGCTTACAAACGCCCTGGGCGTAAACAAAGTATACAAATCTATAGAGTATTTGCTAATTCTACGCGAAATTCAACTTAAAAAGCATTAAAATGATAAATACTTATCATAATTTCGAAACAAAGTTTTGGAGGAAAGACCGGATCACTAAAATTTCACTAAAAACGGCATATTTTTTTCCAAACTCTAGTGCACGCGTGTTTCTTATCGCAGCGCCGTTCGCGGAATGAAGGGAGAAACAGAATAAAATGGCGGACCAAACTGTGTTGCCACCCGTGATAAATATTGCTTCATTTGCGGTAAATTCGATGCATCCGTTCTTATGTCACATCCGATCTTAGGCGACCCAACCTTAATTAATGTTAATCATTAACAATAAATAATGTCCTCTCCACCGAATTTCGGTCACGGGCCACGGCGGCCAATCTCAACCGCAACAGAGACGCAGGAGACAATATAGTGCACAAGTGTGTGCATACACAGGTGTAATATCTGTTCCTTCACTCTCATAGCCCAATGGGACGCCAATGCGACACGACCTGAGATAAATCAGGCGCAGGAGTCCTCAGGACCGACGGCTTTACGTGCTCTCTGAGGCACGTAATGGGTGTATCTGCCGATTTCCAACTCCGGGCTGACACTGAGAATTTCTCGACCGAAAAACCCAACACCCAATTTTCTGGTCCAACATGGGAATCGAACCCAGGACCTCGTGATCCGCAGTCAATCACATCAACCACCAGACCGCCGAGACAGATATGTATCTAGTTAATTTTTAATTTATATTAATTATTATGTAGATATAGATATATGTACAAACATGGAATCACAGTAATAAAGAAAGCAGGAAATACGGATAAGTATGTTAAACAAGAAACGGTGATAGCCCAGTGGTTAAAACACTTCCGCCTCCCTTCCGGTGGGAGCGAGTTCGATTCCCGGCCGCACCTCACTTTTCGGAGTTATGTGCGTTTTAAACAATTACATATCACTTGCTTTAACAGTGAAGGAAAACATCGTGAGGTCATCGAGAGTTCTCCATAATGTTCCCAAAGGCATGTGAAGTCTACCAATCCGCACTTGGCCAGCGTGGTGGACTACGGCCTAAACCCTTCTCAATCTGAGAGGAGATCCGTACTCTATATTGGGCCGTTAATGGCTTGTTTGTTAGAGGGAGGTGTGGCCTAGTTGCATCAATCGATTGCGCTGGGCAAGCAATGTTCATCCTAGTCGATAATTTGATGGGTGTGAAGGTCCGAATTTGGACTTTATGTTTCCTCTGTGCCTCGGAGAGCGCGATAAGCCGTCGATCCCGGATATTATCATATCACTACTACCTACCGTTTGATAGTAATAACGTAAAGGGCCTTGACATACAGACAGACAGATTGACAACAAAGTGATCCGATAAGGGTTCTGATTTTCCAGTCACTATGAAGTACGGAACCCTAAAAAGGTGGTTTAAATTAATATTAAATAACGCAAGCTTAAGAAAAATTAAACCTACTTTAATATATCTATATCTATAGGTACTTACCAAAATAAAGTACCTACCTACCTATCTTCTAGTATCATAGTTATAACTGAAAAGGGAAATCTGTTTAGTACTTATATCTTGAAAACTACTGAACCGATTTTCATGAAACTTGCACTGTTTCCTATGTTGAAGTTAATGTAAGCTACTTAATAAAAAGAATGAATAATATTCACAATCCGATAAATAACTTCGGAGAAATGCGTGGACAAACATTATATTACATTTTGTATATTTGTTTGGAAGCCCTAATAGATTATTATCATATTATGTGAATATATTATTGCGGTTCCAATAATATTTCAAACATTACGTGTCGAATTGACGCTCTCCTTCTTTTGAAGTCGGTTAATAAAATATACAACTTAAGTACCTACTTACCTATTGATATGAAATTGAAACAAAATATGTATTTTTAAATAAAATATGCTTCAGTTTACAATAGTCCCTACCTACTACCTACCTATCAGGCATCCTGAAGGAAGTTTTTGTATCGTAGGGTAAGCTGTAATTAGTTCAATAAAACGTAATAGGTAGGTTATTTCATAGCACTAAAGCATTACCACATGTAAATATGTATGTATAAACGTTTAATCTTCTTTTGTATATTAATGTGTTTAACGCATTAATTCTTATAATTATTATTGTTATTAATACTGCTATATACTCTTATATATATCTTATATATATTATAACTCTTATATATATTTAATACTATTATATACTCATATATATATTCATATATGCTATCTGGGGCCGCTGGCCAATGTATCAAATCGCAGAAGACAGCGGTCTCCAGATGCTTCTGAGATATTAACCTTGCATATAGCTTTTATATTATAATGTACTGTGTTTACCTACTTATTTATGTGAAACAATTTAAATAAAGGAAAAAAAAAAAAAAAAAGGTAGGTTACCTAAAATCTAGATATTTATCAATACAGTACAGTCAAGTGCAGTTAAGAGTACAGTCAAGATAAACTGGACTTTTTAAGTCGAACTCTACCTAGATACGTTTTTTTGAAATAGTGATAAATAAGTGTTCTGAAAAGTGTGATCGTTTCCCAAAGATTGAGACTGTGATCTGTGATAAGTATAAAGTGATAGAAACTGTGTCTTATATTCGTATCGGATTTTCAATCGAAGTATTGGAGGAGTTCATCTTTATGAAGAAAATAACGGAACTTTCAAATATGGGTAAGTTTTCATTGACACGTTCGAAGCGGCATCAGAAATACCAAGCTTGTGGTAGGTCAGGTAGGTGCGACGCCATCTCTATATTTCTCATAGCCAACTTCACCATGGTACGTCAAGAACATTACCTACTAACCACGGCTGGAGCCTCCGACCAGACAAGACCAGAGACAAGTCACAAGACCAGAGATAATTTAGAAATTATAGAATCCCGCCCCTGTCGGGAATTGAACCCGGGATCTCCCACTTATAAGACTGCAGCGCTCACCACTGCGCCAGGGAGGTCGTCAAAATCTACTACTCAATCTACTAATCAATGGATTGCACGCATATAAAGCGCAATTTGGCATCAATTTGACGATCTCCCTGGCGCAGTGGTGAACTCTGTCGTCTAATATATTGTACTTTAAGCTTCTTGGGTCTAATCAATAGCGCAACGGTTATCGGGCGCGGATCAAAAATCGTAAGGTCGACGGTTCAAACACCAACAACCACTATTGTCGTACCCACTCAGTACAAGTTTTCACTTAAGAGCCCTCTCCATGGCAGCGACAAATCGTTGGTGAGTGGAGTCTAAAACAGTGATTTCTGCATTTAAAGAGCGAGACGTCTTCAGTAAAGAAGAGTACTAAAAATATATACATAAATAAATAATAAATTAATTAAATAAATAAATTTTGCTTGAAATATCATAATTTTTAGTGAAAAACGGCAAAGTAAAAAGATGCAAATCTAGGTTTGGAATTTCGCCTATTTTAGCAAATATTTGGCAATTTTTTACATGAACTAAAGACATTTGTAATTATTATGAAGTAACCTACTTACTTATGATAAGACTTCGGCCGTTTTTCAATTTTCTAGTTTCTTTAAAAGTATAGTTTATTTACGCACGAAGTTGCCCCATTTGCCCAAAAATAGTGATTTTTCAAGCGTCATAACTTTCAAAATAAATACCTATAATTTTACTAAAATTTTTATTTTATGGCATAGATAATGGAGATATAAATTGATATCTGGCTTAACTTTAGACCTATTGCGACAAATATTAGAATAATAGGCGTAATACGTTTGTATGGAGAAGCGTGTGAAGAGAGCGGCCTTAATTGGAGGGGAAAGGGGAATTATTAGTCATGTTCATTATGGCAAAAAAAAATCTTCGGTAGCTGGTTACTACACTACCGGCAAAGACGTGCTGCTAACTATAACCACTACACGTGCACCCAATAAATAAATAATATAATAAGTACTTATGTATTTAATAACAGGTGACCCAGTTACGATGTACGCATAACTGTATAATCAAGCATTGCCTAATTTACATCTACCTAAATTCGCAGGAAATAAATCATTACCATTTCCTTTTCCTTGCGCTGTCTTGTAATAATATCCAAATAAGAACAACTTCAACAGTGTCCATTATGAAATCCTAAATTATTAGAATGTAACTAAGTAAGTACGTAAAGTCGAAAGAAATACTTATCTACTTACTTACTTTAAATCGCAAATGACTTTTTTGAATCGAATTTAGAGCTTTATGTTACATCCTTGTACTTTAGATCTTAAGTATAAAGATAGACTTTGAAGTAGGTACCAAGGTATGCGAAAGCTAAGTGTCGCGCCATCAAATAAATTACTACTAAGTATCTATGGCTTTAATGCTCTCCATACATATTATTTTCATAGCGGTGTAGCGGTGATTGAAGCTGTGATAGCCTAGTAGTTAGGACGACCGACTTTTAATCGGAGGTCGTGGGTTCGATCCCGGGGCACGCACCTCTAACTTTTCGGAGTTATGTGCGTTTTAAGTATTTAAATATCACTTGTTTTAACGGTGAAGGAAAACATCGTGAGGAAACCTGCATGCCTGAAAGTTCTTCATAACGTTCTCAAAGGTGTGTGAAGTCTGCCAATCCGCTTGGCCAGCGTGGTAGACTATGGCCAAGACCCTTCTCACTCTGAGAGGAGACCCGTGCTCTGTAGTGAGCCGGTAATGGGTTGATCATGACATGACAATGTAGCGGTGATAGCCGCCTAGTGGAGAGTCCGCCTTACCTTTCGGGTGGACCGAGATCGGGATTCGAGAGTTACGCACCTCAACTTTTCGGAGTGCGTTTTATGCAACTAAATATCAAGTTTGCTTTAACGGTGAAGGAAAACATCGTAAAGAAACCTGCATGCTTGCCTATTTTCCATAATATTCTCAAGGGCATGTTAAGTCCGATCCGCACTTGGCCAGCGCGAGCGTGGTGGCTTCGGCCTAAACCCTTCTCAATTTTAGAGGAAACCTGTGGCCTTATCTACAGAATATATATATCTATAGAAAGCCCTACAGAAATGATAAAACAAATTAAATTTAAAAAAAATTATAAATTTCAAGAATAATCAAAATGAAAAATTGAAAGTCACTCTCAGCACATGCACCTTAAAGCGAGCTGGTAATGGGTTGATAATTAAATTAATGATGAAGATTTCCAGAAAATACAATGTTTTAATAGCCCGTTTGCGAGCTACCGATAATGTACCTATGTATAGGTGCCACTGTCAGCTGTATGCGTCGGCTGTGCATTCGGGACTTTATTATGTTTAGTTATTTAAACGTTATTTTTACTTTGAGCAAAACCTGAAAGCGGTTTGTTTAGAATCAATAACAAAATCGAATCCAACCATTTTTATACAGTGTTATAGTTTTGTCCAACAATATTTTAAAAACCTGTAAGCTTCAATGGTTGAAACGCGCGCGGCTTGTAAGTTGGGGTAACCATTTTTTTTGAGCACAATGACGCAACACAAAAGCATAGAGAAAATAATAATAAATAGAGCTGGCATAATGTCCTATAGAAATTAGTGGATCGGAAAATAGCTCAAGCTTATCAAAATTTTCATAAGTGTGAAAGAGACAACATTACATTTTTTACATAATAATAAAACAGTTTGCGGCACACTCGTGACTTAAGATGGCCTCCCTAAAATGTATACATGAACACTCACACACGCACAACTTGAGACATCACAATGAACACGCGCCATTTTATGTTACAGGTTTGTGCGTGTGTGAGTGTATTTTTGGCACGTTTTTAAGGTAGTTATGCCAACTCTATTTATTATTATTTTCTCTATATTTTCTCTATGCACAAAAGGCTTATAACTTCGTAAGTTTTCATATATTTTTTTAAATTTTGGTTAACAGCTGTTTCGAATGTAAAAATATTCGACACGTGTTTTGGTTTTTGCGCAAAGTAAAACTAACGTTAGTTGTCAGCAAGATTTCCAGCAAGATGCAATTTATCCATAGCCCGTTTGCGGGCCACGCGATATAAATGTATGTAAAGGTGCCAGTTGTATCTATGCGTCGGCGGTGCATTCGGGTCATACACGTGGGCCCAGCCGGTTTGTTCAATGCTTAGCAATAACTACTTACTAATAATATTGTTTATAAACAATTACCTACCTTCAATTTAAATACCTTCTTTGTCTAAAACAGGGCTTTTTAATCTTTTTCTAGTCATGGACCTCTCTCAATATTTCGAATAGGCCCACGCCTGCACGGACCTTTTTCGAAAAGATAAAAATACGAGGTTCAGGCTTTTACCAGCTTTTATTGTTTGCTACTTGCTTATGCTGTCATGTCTGTATGATCAGAAAGTCAATTTACTCACAACATATTGCGCCTACTATACCAATTTTTATACTAAAGCATTATGGCTATAACCACAGATGCCCCCACAGCGTTAATTACTCGGACCTCTCAGGGGTCCATAAACCCTGGTTTAAAAGTATTAATAACACTATCCTCGAAGTTTTCGGCATAACATGCACTCCGCCGACAACCGAGTCGGTAGAGTGCATGCCACCGCTTGCTACCGATTTAAAACTAAGAAAGGATCTCATCAACGGACCTCTCAGATTCGATGATGGGTATGTGAATTTTACAATCGGTTAGTAATTCCCCAGTGACAAAAATATGGAAGGTATAAGAAGTATATGACCGTCCTATTACTAACAAGATAAAGGGACTACCCCTAAAGGATATGATGATAAACTCAAAAAGTAGGTAGGTACCTACTGAACGGATTTTCATGGGATTTTCACCAATAGAATTCATGAGGAAGGTTTATAATAGGGTTTTGTGTCAAATTGGTTTTGAAATCGATGTCAGAAAATGAATGAGCTTTCATCGAAAACGCTGTCACACCTTTGATATATGTACCTAGATATAACAAAACAATGTATGGTGGGATAGTTGTGTGTAGGTAATTACGACCCGTGCGAAGCCAAGTGGGTCGCTAATTATAATTAAAGCAAAAGGCGTTTGTTACCTTACTAAAATTTTCAACGTAGGTATTTATCTAGTTACCCAGAGAACAAATAAAATTGTATTGCTGGATACTTGCTACAGGATAATTATTTACATATTTCCACGCCCATGCGTGGGCGACGTAAAATTGGAATTTATGTCCCTATGTCCTTTAGTACCTATATCTATAGAATACCTATTGTAATTTTACGATATATGTACTTAGGTTCTTATGCATTCCGGATTACCTTGGTCCTTGTCTAGTAAGATATCTTACCTAGTTTATGTTCTAGCTATACTTACTGTTGAATGGGTAGGTACCTATCTACTTACATATATTTAAAAAAATCTTTCTTTAAAATAATTTCAAAAATAAGTATATAAGTATCATGTATGGGAATTGGGATTTGGGACCCCCTGAAAAATATAATTTAATGGCAAGGTAAAATTAGTTGTTAGAATAGAAAAGACACTGTCCAAGCCATTTTATTTCCGGAAAGGAGTGCGTCAGGGTTGCATTCTGTCACCCATACTCTTCAACATATATGGAGAATATATAATCCGTCGCACGTGCGAATCTTGGGATGGGGGCATAAATATTTGCGGTACCAAAATTACCAACTTACAGTACGCTGACGACACTACTCTTCTGGCAGCTAATGAAGCAGAAATGGCCAAACTGGCCAAACTGGGAAATGCAATCAAGGAACTCGGTCTTTCCATCAATCCACCTAAATCTAAGATCATGATTGTGGATCGAAGCGGCAAACTAAACCTCACTGGAGCTCTAAAATTGGAAATGGTGGACAACTTTAATTACCTAGGCTCCTGTATCACCAACAGTGGATCGTGTGAACCAGAGGTGCGCAGGATTGGTATGGCTAAGAACGCTATGTCCCAGCTATCAAAAATCTGGAATAGCAGAAATATATCAATTCGCACCAAGCAAAGACTAGTCAATACAATAATTCTATATATTTCTATACGGTTCTGAAACATGGACTCTTCGAGCCTCAGACCGCAAACGAATCTATGCCTTCGAGATGTGGTGCTGGAAGAAAATGCTGAAAATACCATGGACTGCTTTCAGAACCAACGCATCTATTCTAAAGGAACCACGTATAACAACCAGACTATCGTCCACATGTCTGCGACGCACCTTGGACTACTTCGGACACATTGCCCGCCGCAGCCCTGGAAATTTAGAAAAACTCCTAGTCACGGGCAAGGTTGAAGGGAAGAGACCAAGAGGACGTAGCCGCATGCGTTGGTCTGACCAGGTCAGCACCGCACCCGGTACATCTGTCCACGCTGCTCTCCACAATGCCGAAGACAGATCTAAGTGGAAGACCACCGTGCGGGATAAGATGATCCATGACAAGGATCGCGACCCTCAGCACTGAGGTTGACGATGCAGAGAGAGAGAAAGAGAGAAGGTAAAAAGTAGGTAGGGAATAAGATTACAACGGAAACGCGAATTTTTTTCTTAAATCCTTTGATGAAATTTATTGTCCAAGACTAATTAATCATACTGACCTTACGCAAGTTGTACCTAAGGCTGGGTGTCCACTGTACTAGCCTGAGCGATAGCTGCTTTCAGCAGCTTCTGAAAATCTACCATCGAGATTCGAGACCCTCGGCTGTGACTCGCGCGTCCGAATGGATTTTTTTTTTAATTCCATTAGTATTATTAAACCCAAAAAAGGGTGTGGCGCGTCCGCGTCATGTCCATTAACATGTCAACAGTTAAACTCTACCCACGTAAAATATTAATCAAATACATTATTACCATACGACTGCTAGATATTAATTAGGTAACTTAAGTATATTTATTTATATATATTAACAACTCCCTCGGACGGCTCATAATGTGTCACCAAAAGAATGAAAAAAATCGTAAAATCAGAATTTGTCCAGATCCAGATTAAGGCCTCGCGTGTCTTTGCTTTGATTTTCAAAAAAAAAAATTACAATTAGGATGTAGATTGTAGTTAGGAATACGTGCGACTGCAAATTTAATTAAGTATATTCTATTGGATTCCTTAAATCTTTGACAGCATGCGTGTTTGTTAATAACGTGATCAAGGCAAAGGGGTTTAGTTTGTGTGTTAGGGTCGGCGGCTTAGCCGACAGCTCATCTCAAGGCTGCTCTGTAATGAATGGAACAGCTCGCCAGCCAAGGCGGCTGTGGGCGGATGTGGTAACTCATATTGTTTGGTATCCTTTTCGTAATTCAACTTTCGAATTTTTATATTTAAAATTCGAACAAGTGTGGCATTCGATTTTACATGTCAAAGGATGCTTACGCACGTCAACGTAGGAAAAGCAAGCGAACACATGCTTAAGATGAGCATGTGTTCAAAACCACCCAGTTAAATGCGAATTTCAACGTAAGTGTGAAATTTGCGTTCCACGATGTTTGCAGGGCAAATATACTTATCTAGAGAATAACTAAAATGGTTAAAGAAAATTGGACATATTGAATGAGATGCAGGTTGTACAGAGAGGATGCTTTAGAGAACATAAGTATCTGCTTTATAATATAAGGGTTTAGGATTTTGGCTAGATAGATACCAGACTGTTCCGAATCTCGAACGAAGTATTTTGGAGTTAGCAGAAATCGTCACTTTGGTTGATTATATTCAGTTCTGAATGAAAGACCAGGATTATTAAAATCCGGTCCTACATAATGATATAGGTATTTATTCAGACAAACTTATGTTTAGGTCTAGTGAGCAAAAAGTTACTTTTCCGTGATATTTTAACTTCATCGGAAAGTAACTAGTTAAGTACTTAATTAGGTTCATCCTACTAATATTATAAATGTGAAAGTGTGGATGTTTGGATGTTTGGATGTTTAGATGTTTGTATGTTTGGATGTTTGTTACTCAATCACGCCGCAACTACTGAACCGATTTGGCTGAAATTTTGAATGGAGATAGCTTATGCCCTGACTTAAAACATAGGCTCCTTTTTATCCCGGAAAAGTATTCCTGTGGGACTTAAATAGATATAGACTTCCAAAAACGCCATAGAGGGCGCTGACTGTTCTTAGGTAAATCACGTTCACATAGCACATTATTACAATAGTTGCATGCATCTGTATGCGTATGCACTTTTTATCCTGGAAAAATCTACAGTTCGCACGGGATTTTGATAAAAACGAAATATATATCTACAGCTATAGGTAGATTACTATAGCAAACTTCCTTGAAAGTAGGTATAAAGTTTGGAAAAGGGAGCGGGAACGGGAGCCGGAAATCCACGATTCGATTTGTGAAAAACCGAAATTCACGCGGGCGAAGCCGCGGGCAAAATCTAGTTAAATAATAATATTTTAAGTTTTTTTTTTACCTTTGGTTTGTCTGATTTTTATACACAAAAAAGGATTAATGTAGATACACAAATTGAGGTCACATTCATAAATCTGCAATAAAATCGAAACAAATAATAAAGACGGAAAATTTCGCACAATGCCAAATTGCCAAAGATGTAAAACCATAAGGACAGGGTGATAAACCATCCGATTTCAAGGCGGTTGAAAACGGAACACATAGTCATAGAAGAGATAGGAAAGGAGGCAAAGGTAAATACTTCTTTGACGTCACGAAACGACGAAACGAAGACGTCACGTCACGACAATATGGCGGACAAGAATAAGACAGACACAACTAAGTAATATCTACATTTTATTGTGTTTCCATATACTTAAAATATAATAAATAAAAATATATAAAGTATACGATTAAAAGAACCGCGTTGTTACCCAAAGGGTAAAATGGGGCCCTATTACTAAGATTCCGCTGTCCGTCCGTCCGTCTGTCACCAGGCTGTATCTTATGAACCGTGATAGTTAGACAGTTGAAATTTTCACAGATGATGTATTTCTGTTGCCGCTATAGTTAACAACAAATACTAAAAAACAAAATAAAATAAATAAACATACAACAAACGTGATTTTTTGCCGTTTTTATAGATAATCGTACGGAACCCTTCGTGCGCGAGTCCGACTCGTACTTGGCCGGTTTTATTTGCTTTTACACGCTTTCATCATTCAATTTTCAAAATTATCTACTATTTCATGTAGGAGGCCAACCTGTATGTAAGTAGTTCTTGTGATAAGTCTATTCTATCGTCTTTTCGGAAAGAAAAGTTTGCTAAAGAGCCGGAAAGGAACCCAGCAGTTACTCTTTTCCAAACACAAAACAAAAATACAGCCTTTATAATGCCTTCGACTGAAACTTCGTAAACATGTGAGGGAATGTCACCAAATATTTTTTTAAATGAATAGGACTATTTAGGTTTACTTACCTAGTTTACTTAGTTATCTTTTTATATGTTAAACTAGATGATGCCCACGGCTTCGCCCGTGTGGATTTAGGTTTTTAAAAATCCCATGGGAACTTTTGATTTTTCCCAGATGGACAGACGATCTCAAGCGAGTCGCTGGTAGCCGCTGGAATCAGGCGGCACAAGATCGTGTGCTGTGGCGATCCTTGCAAGAGACCTATGTCCAGCAGTGGACGTCCATTGGTTGAAACGAACGAACGAACGAATGGGAACTTTTGATTTTTCAGAACAAAAAGTAGCCTATCTGTAGTAACCCGTCCCCAAAACGGAAAAATTCCGTGGGATCCCTACGATTTCGGAATGCAATTCCTTACAGCATCAGGGTTGAGGAGTTGGACATGTACCTACTCAGTAGCTCAGTAGCTGTACCTACTCAGAGTTCATTCAACAATAAAGTCTTTAATTAGTATCCCCAATATCAATTTAAATAACCGACAGTGCCTAAATCCCATTAGTTTTGGGGATCCCCCCCTACAGCATCAGGATTGAGGAGTTGGAATCCAAATTTTTTGTAGGACAGTGTTGCAATGTTTCTCTATCGATTAAAAAAAAAATTACGCAATTCGGTTCAGAAATCTCGGAGATATCGGTGTACATAGGTAGAAAAACACAACTCCTCCTTTTTTGAAAGTCGGTTAAAAAAGTAGCCTATGTTACTCCCTGACTAATTCTCTACTTGTATGTGAAAGTCCCGTCAAAATCGGTTCAGCCGTTCCGAAGATTAGCCCGTTCAAACAGACAGACAGACAGACAGACAGACAGACAGACAGACAGACAGACAGACAGACAGACAGACAGACAGACAAAAATTTTAAAAACGTGTGATTCGGTTATGGTATCGTTCAAATAACCATATGAGCTTAATATGAGGTAGTTATTTCGATATTACAGACAGACACTTCAATTTTATTTATCTTTTTATATGTTAAATTTCAAAACGCTAAATTGCAACACTTACCTTAGCAATTGGTATGAAAAAAGTTAATTTGCAAATTCAAACAAGTTTACCTAACGGTCCAAAATAATATTATTCGCAAAATATAGTTAAGTTTATCACACCCACTATAGCCGGCAACAGTGACGCAAGCGTTTGAGTTTCCCGCCAGTGAAGTGGCTGCAAGTGCGCGCGAAACGCATGCGCAGATTAAAAAATACAGAATAAAAAAATTACAAAAAAAAATACGTTTTGAAATGTAAACGCCATACTTTTGATGATAAAAAATGCGTTCGGTAATATAATGTTATGTGAATCAGATTTTTTATCTCGAGAGCCTTTTGATAAGAGGCATAACGTATAAGTAGTAAAGTTTATACTCCAGTACGCTGTTATTCCTGTGCGGACTTCGCGTGTTTTTTTTTTAAATAAATTTCGTTCATTAATTTGTGGCAAATTGATTTATTAGTGGTCGTTTAGTTGTGTTGAATAAATTGGTGTTATTTTAAGTCGTAAACTCCAAATTCGTATTTGAAGTTTAATAAAGAGGTTAGTGTCCTTGATTTTTGTTTCCTTTAGATCTAACGGTGTTTTTAAAAATTAATGACATTATCTTGATTAATATTTACGCATTATTATGTGATTCATAAATGGCATCTTTACAATAGTGAGAACTCGGCCTTACAAACGGTCTTAAGTTTTTAAAAATTCCGTGGGCACTCTTCGATTTTCCGGGATAAAATGAAAGGTGCCAGTTTCTAGGATGCAAGCTGTATGTCTGTGCGTTTTGTCAACTTCTGTTGTTGCTTTGTGAGGCTTTGGAGGCTGGATGGATGGACGCATTTACAAATCTTATTTGCTCTCTTTAATGCAGCAACAAAGACTAAGGCTAAGCTAAGCCTATTTCACCACCATCTGGTAAGTGTCGAATAGCTTATTCACAAGTTTTGTCTTCGTCAGTGGACATAATATAGTTAGTAAGAAAGTGACAAAACTTACGTTTAGGCTATCCGACACTTATCAGAAGTTGGTGAAACAGGCCCTTAATCTTGCAAGTGACTTAAGATATTATGAACAAGTGATACTCTAAATGATTGAAAGTAAAACCGACTTCAGCACGCACTTAACAGTCCATAATATCTTGGAAACTACTGAACCAATTTAGATGAAACTTGCACTGTTCCCTAAGTTAAAGTAAATGTAGGTAAGCCAATAAAAATAACGGTCACTATCTGATCAACAGTTTTGGAGAAATCCGCGTACATACATACATACATACATACATACATACATACATACATACATACATACATACATACATACATACATACATACATACATACATACATACATATACATACATACATACATACATTACATACATTAAGGCTTCTCATTTTTGTTTGCAATAATATTACGTAGGTAGGGTAGAGCGGGGCTTAAAGGTCCAATTTGACTATTTCGAATTATACTGTGTAAACCGGGCCTACTATATCAAAATATAAAACACTAATCAAACAAACAGTTATCTATGTTTAACTCAATTTTTGTTTGAATTATCTTAGTAGAAATATGTTATTTTACAATTTTTCTAGACCTTGTCGTCTGTCTCTTTTTGCCCCATAGTTGGGGTACAAGGGGACAGCCAGGGGGCAAAAAGGTCCAGCATTTAATTAAACTTTAAAAAGGTTGTATGAATTAATTACAATATTTGATTCAATGAAATTTAAAAGTATATTTTTATTCCAAAACCAAAAAGTCAAAAGAACTGAAATTATTTTTAAAAAAATATTTTTCACATTATCTAAACAATTTGAACAGTTTTTATCACAAAACAAATCTTTTATGAAAAACAAAAGCTTTTTCTTCTCATATCATAACAGACAACATTCCTATTAATAATTTCTAGCTTTGTTGAGCTAATAACAGTTTAATCACTAACCAGTCTCAGTTAAATAAGACAGCACTATACTTTATGAATTCTGACACGAAAATCAACGACATAACTGCCTCCATGATTTATTTACATTGAAAACTAAAACCTTTTAGTGCCACGATCAGATTTTCTTTTATAATTGCGCATACTGAAACAAAGAGTTTTTAATGACCAACAAATATTAATAAAGGTTCATATTGGACCTTTTTACCCCAACCACGCGTAAGTGGTTTTACCAGGTTATAAAAAAATACGATTCAAAATAGTTAAAAACTAATAATAAATCGAACGAACGAACGAACGAAACGAACAACAAATAAATTAATTAGTATACTAATAAATTATGTTTGAGCATGGTAAACGAAATAACACTGCTCTAAACTAAAAAGAGTAATAATGAAAAAATTTACTATCGTTAAAATTTTGAGATGCGGTCGTGTATCGACTTCCAGCGATGGCTCGTTACGCCTCTCGCACCCCCTTCACTCCGCTCGTATAGTTAGAAAATACGTTACGTCACTAGTTTTTTAGATACTTATGGTGGTCCTTTTTACCCGCGGAACTAGCCCCGCTCTACCCTACCTACTTAGTACTTACAAGTGTTTCATAATCATAAAATTATTATGTACCTACCTAGTCGGCTTTTGGTTTTTCTTTTGAATTTCTTACCTGCCTAGGTAGGTGTTTGTTTATGTGTCTTTCTTATAGATTTGTATCCTAGTTGTCCTTATGACCTGGATTCTAGCCCAATAAACTTATCTGGGTTAGTTTGTAGTGTAGGTGCGTCAAAGGGGACGTGTTATGTAGTGGTGTTAGGCGAATACATAATGCTTAGGAAACACCTGTCTCGGATTTATTATTGCCTATATAAGTACATATTATGTACTAGATGATGCCCACGGCTTCGCCCGTGTGGATTTAGGTTTTTAAAAATCCCGTGGGAACTTTTGATTTTCCAGAACAAAAAGTAGCTTATCTCTAGAAACCCGTCCCCAAAACGGAAAAATCCCGTGGGATCCCCACGATTTCGGAATACAATTCCTTACAGCATCAGGGTCGAGGAGTTGGATATGTACCTACTCGAGTTCATTCAACGATAAAGTCTTTAATTGGTACCCCCAATATCAATTTAAATAACCAAAAGTTTCTAAAACCCATTAGTTTTGGGGATTAGGTCCCCTACAGCATCAGGATTGAGGAGTTGGAATCCAATTTTTTTATAGAACAGGGTCGCAATGTTTCTCTATCGATTAAAAAAAAAATTACGCAAATCGGTTCAGAAATCTCGGAGATATCGGTGTACATAGGTAGAAAAACACAACTCCTCCTTTTTTGAAAGTCGGTTAAAAAAGTAGCCTATGTTACTCCCTGGTTAATTCTCTACTTGTATGTGAAGGTCCCGTCAAAATCGGTTCAGCCGTTCCGAAGATTAGCCCGTTCAAACAGACAGACAGACAGACAGACAAAAATTTTAAAAACATGTGATTCGGTTATGGTAGCGTTCAAATAACCATATGAGCTTAATATGAGGTAGTTATTTCGATATTACAGACCTGGACACTTCAATTTTATTTATTAGTAGTATAGATTCTTCACAGGCAAGTAGAGCATTACCTACACAAGAAATGAACTGGGCTATTTTAACCCCCGATGCAAAAACGAAGAACGGACAAATTAGTCGGGAGTGTTCTTAGCTATGTTTGATGAAAATCGGTCCAAGATGGCTGCCAGATGACAGTTTCCGGGGATTTTGAAAAAATCGAAATTTGCTATGTAGCAAATTAGCAATCTACAGCTGCAGCTATAGGTAGGTAGATTACTATAGCAAACTTCTATGAAAATATGTATAAAAGTTGGAAAAGGGAGCGGGAAGGGGAACATGAAGTCCACAATTCCCTCGGGATTTGTGAAAAACCGAAATTCAAGCGGGCGAAGCCGCGGCCAAAAGCTAGTTTTGAATAAAGTTTATTTGACTTAAGTATTTGACTTTGACTTAGCTTTAACTGCATCATTAAAGACACCAAAAACAACCTTTCATTATTCAGTGCCAAAAGATGAGTTTCTAATACCTAATTAATTAAGCGCCTCCTTATCAACAGTAATTAAAATAACGAGCGGTTCAACGGCACTAATAAAGTTTTCGCCACATTAGAGGCTGATCGAGTGACGCTTGTGCAAGTGGGCGGCTGGCGGCTGTTGCAAGGCGTTCCAGATACTGCTAGCCTGGCCAGGGTTGGCACTCGCAACCATTTTACTTGGAGCTTTAAAGTTTATAAAGCACTAGTGGACCCGGGAGACTTCGTCCTGCCCGCTATTAGCGCCACCTACCGGGTCCAATTTTTCTACTTATAAACCTTCCTCTTGAATCACTCTATATATTAAAAAAAACCGCATCAAAATCCGTTGCGTAGTTTTAAAGATTTAAGCATACATAGGGACATAGGGATATAGGAACAGAGAAAGCGACTTTGTTTTATACTATGTAGTGATGCGTATTTTAATCAGCGGCCCTATTCTCTAACTTAGTTATCATCAGTAAATGAAAGCCACCCAATTAGTTCGATGTACATGTTGCTGCTTTACTGTGTGAAATGAAATCACTGTTTATATCTGTATTTCACACATTAAAGCAGTAATGTATTTATCTATATTATCTATTCAGCTTATTCGGTGGCTAAGGCCTAAGATAACTAAGTTCTATCACTTAGAGGATAGCCCCTTGAATGTAATTTTTCAAATGTTGAATGGAAGCAGACGTTACTTTGCGGAATTCCATGATATACAATGAATATAAAATTATTTTGCTATAATCCGCTAACAGTGACAAATTTGTAGGCACAACACCACACAATCTTGTAGGCACAACACCACACAATCTTGTAGGCACAACACCACACAAATTCACCACAAAACAAACTCGACGATCGTTTCGCTCCGACACCGGAGCATCTTCAGGAGATGTCGACTTCACAACGGACGATTGCAAAGTATATATAAGACCGCTCATTCGACACGAACTCACTTTGCAATCGTCCGTTGTGAAGTCGACATCTCCTGAAGATGCTCCGGTGTCGGAGCGAAACGATCGTCGAGTTTGTTTTGTGGTGAATTTGTGTGGTGTTGTGCCTACAAGATTGTGGTGTTGTGCCTACAAGATTGTGTGGTGTTGTGCCTACAAAGTCACTGTTAGCGGATTATAGCAAAATAATTTTATATTCATTGTATGTAATTTTTCAAGTTGACGGTTGACTTTGAGGTAGGTACGCGACTGCGACGCGCGACCGCTACTCGCGACACTTGCAAACTACTTTGTATAGAAATGTATAGAGGCATTTGAAATGGGCGACAGGGATACGCTACTAGAAGGCATAGCTAGCAGTCAATGACGCGACACTTAGGTGTCGCACACCTAATAGCCTACATTTTACACTTTTCAGCAGTGAGCAGTGTAGAACCTTAATTGTATAACATTATATTTTAGTTTTATTCTCTTATACACTTTTCTCCTTTGCACGCCAACACGTGTTGTCACACCTCTTAGGTAGACTGGTAGAAAATGCTTTAGCATTAAGTCCGCCTTTTGTACTATTTTGTACAATAAAGAGTTTATAAATAAATAAATAAACCTTAAGTATTTAGCTGTTAGTGTAAATCTGTTATTTGCATCGAACTATTACGCTTAGAATGTAAGTTTCTAACAAATTTCCGCTCGAAACGTAAGCTATAAATCAACCCATGAATGTGTAAGTGCCCTGTAACTACATTTGCCGACACGCACACAAGCGCATGAGTAATGCTGCACGTGGAACGACATTCTCCCTAAATGTAGGGTACATTCTCCCTAAATGTACTGGTATAAACTTACTGATCCAGGAGGGTAATATTTTTTCTGCACATGTATTTTGTACAGATTCTAAAATAAAATAACAGGTAAAAGGGGACCACTTTCGGAAACGAAGACAGGTAATAGTAGTGGTGACAAGATACCACAATATAAACGTGAAAAAAATGTGTTTGAATGCAATTCATACACGGTAGAAGTGAAACTTTAAAGGTACAATAATGTTACCCTGGGTATCGAAAATCTATCTATCTATAATAATATAAAGAAGCTTGTCCTGACTGACTGATGATCAACGCACAGCCTAAACCACTGAGGCTAGAAACTTGAAATTTTCACAGTAGCTTCCTTTTATGACTTGAGTGCACACTAAGAAAGAATAATTGGAAATTCCACCCCTAAGAGGGTTAAATAGGGGATGCAAGTTTGTATGAAAGTCCGTCATTTTTCAAGTTATATCCATGAAAATTGGTATTTAGGTTTTCAGTTAAAAATAAAGAGTTATGAGTTTAAGGAATTTTGGAAAGACTACCTCCAAGTGGGTTAAATGGGAGTTGAAAGTTTGTATGAAAGTTCGTCATTTTTAAAGTTATATCAATAAAAACGGTATTTATACTTTCGGTTAAAATTAAAGAATTACGTGTTTCAGGAATATTGGAAATTCCACCCACAAGTGACATTTATAAGAATACACGCGGGCGAAATCGCGAGCATCAGCTAGTTTGCCTATAAATGTCATTATTTGATGTGCGCTGCAATTTTGATATTTGTTAGAAAATGTAAGTTACTGGTTCCCTTATACCCTGCATCCAACACTAAATGAATTTCATAACCGGTTCATTGGTTTTTGAAATAATCGAAAACATACATACATACATACCGCTTACATACATATATACATTGTACATACATACCGAGTCGAATACATAACCTCCTTTTTTAAAGTCAGCTAAAAATAGCCAAAACTGGTTCAAATATCTTGTTTTTATAGAAACAAGAAAATCAACACAATATTTTTTCTCATGTAACATGTGGTCATCCTAATTAAGTATTTGGTCACCCTAGTAATACACAGTAGTACTAATGTGAATCGGCATTAAAAACAATAGGTACTTAGAATAAGAAAAAAGATATGGGGTAAAATGATGGTAAAATATTTTCCCCAGAGCTAGCAACATTTTCATTGTAATGGCGTCTGTGATATTTACGATTTATTTTAAAGTTTTAAAAAATGTTTTACTCCAAAATGTAATCTGTTCGGTAGTGCTTACGAGTGAAATGTGATCTTTAAATGTTTTTGATGATTGTGTGATGCATCATGACACCTTTCTACAGCACAGTATGTCATTTTTAAATGATTTTTTACGAGCTCGTAGTACTAAGACTCGACCTTGAGCACTGACGCGACGATAGACGTAGCTAGCCGCCGAGGCGAGCTAAAAACGGCTTATCGCCGCGTCGACGACTGCCTTTCTTTACCTATTTATTCTAAGGTTATTTGTTTTAAATTTTGTGAACATCTTGTAATAGGTATTCAATGAAAATAGGAATTAAAATCGCAAAATCCTACAGCATACTGCATCGAAAAGTAATTGATAGAGAGTTCGTATATGCCAACCCTACACAGTGATCGATCTTAATGCAATGTGTACAGTGATAAATTTATCGCCAGTTCATCTGATACTAAATGCTTAGTTTCAAGTCTGCGAGGCATTTGATATTTAAACGCAAAATATTTCGTAAACCATACGAAAACCCTCCCGTTTAGTGGCAGACCTTTGAAATGTTGGTAGGCATGCTAAATCTAGGCGCACGAAGTGCGCCAGGCCAAGTTCCTCCGGCCTTGTCGCATGAGTGTGTTATTTACACGATCCATTTCGAGCTGTTTTGACCCCCCTCATAACTCTGGTTCGCGGGATAGTAATCCTACGAAATTTGAAATATAAGTTAAACTCGTGGATGTGATGATAAATTGAAAGTTTCAAATTTTCAAGTTGAACCGTTTCTGAGATACAGAGGTTTGAAAATCACATAAAACAAGACCTACTCACTGACTGATCAAAATTATGACGCACTTCCCGTGTATGTGGAATGTTGAAATTTGGTAAGAAGATGAGTCTTAGTGTGTATATGAAGGAAAAAATCGAAAAATGTCCAAAAGTTGCATCAGACACTGACCAATTCAAAGATATATAAAAATCTGCCTGTTCCCACATCACACAAAAAATACTGAACAAATTTTCATTTTGTTTTAATAAATGTATTTTACTTTATTCGAAGCTATATATGGTTCTTGTTTCATCGAAATCGGTGCACTATTTAGGGAGATGTGACTTTTTAAGTTTTCTAGCAAGGGGTCAATCTTACTGGTCTTGAGTTCTAATAAAAAGTAAAGTGTAGGTAAATAATAAAACGCCAAGAGGTATATTTTTTTATCGAAGTCGCGGGCGCGACTTCGTTGGCGTGGACTACACAAATTTTAAACCCCTATATAATATATTACCCCCTAAGGGGTTGAATTTTCAAAAATCCTTTCTTTGCGGATGTCGTACGCCACATTAATAGCTATCTGTGTGCCTAAGCC
The DNA here is from genome assembly GCA_920104075.1 of Melanargia galathea. Classification (NCBI taxonomy): domain Eukaryota; kingdom Metazoa; phylum Arthropoda; class Insecta; order Lepidoptera; family Nymphalidae; genus Melanargia; species Melanargia galathea. The sequence goes on along the minus strand of OV049857.1, from coordinate 14,269,524 downwards.
CGTTCCTTCCAGTAGTTTGAGATTCGTCTTTGCCAATAAAACCAGAAGCGCGATTTTCTTAATAATTTTGATAAGCAACCTTGACCCAAGTCAGGAAATGGATGGGTGGCCGACTTTGGAGGTTTGGAGGAGACTTTGGTGTCCTGTTGATTCCGGCTACTAGGTATCACTAATATCTAATACTATTCATTAAACTTAATGAGAGTCAAATACTCAAAATCTTCTCTTAGTTAAGCCGTATGGTTCTAAGTTCTGAAACTGACCACTGAGTGGAAATACTCTGGAGTGGAGTTTCTGTTATCTGTGATTTTGACAGACAGACGAACAAAATAAAAATTCACCCAATTAGAACAGAGAAAGCGACTTTGTTTTATACTATGTATTGAAGATTAAACCACATCTAATCAGACCGTAAAATGTGATAGGGTTCTATTCCTGAAGCGTAAGAGAGAAAAAAAGACTTCATTATACTTATTGAAATAACTTTGAAATACTTAGAAAAAAGGAGTGAGATCCAAACAAAAACATTTCATGTGAATAATAAGGCCAACTTCCTATCAAAAAGTTTCGGCCATTAAAAGTACTGATATCAAAAATTATGACCAAGTCCTTTGCTAGGCTCGATAAATGAAACCATACAGTTTTAGAAGGTATATCTTCTTCAATCACCCTCAAGCTGTCATACCATTCCTAATGATCCTGTTAAAATATTTTTAAATAATTTATGTCTTACTAATAACACTATAATATGAAGCTCATTTGGGACTGAGAATAGTTTTATTGTTTTCAACTTGGCAACATTTTTTAAATTAAACAAATTCAAAGGAGTGCAAAAATGTTGTCAAGTTGAAAACAATAAAACTATTCTCAGTCCCAAATGAGCTTCATATTATAGTGTTATTACTAAGACATAAATTATTTAAAAATATTTTAACAGGATCATTAGGAATGGTATGACAGCTTGAGGGTGATCGAAGAACATATATACACCTTCTAAAACTGTATGGTTTCATTTATCGAGCCTAGCAAAGGACTTGGTCATAATTTTTGATATCAGTACTTTTAATGGCCGAAACTTTTTGATAGGAAGTTGGCCTTATTATTCACATGAAATGTTTTTGTTTGGATAAAGATTACAGGGTCTTATTTTACGATAATGGGAACAAACTCAGTTCTTGTGTTCAAGTGTTCTTAAATTGAATAATATCAAAATGTGTATCAAAAGTAGGTACCTATATTAAGTAGGTAGGCCGTAGGCAGTTATGAATTATGATATAATAGTATCTACGTACAAACATCTATACTAATAAATAAAATTGAAGTGTCTGTCTGTAATATCGAAATAACTACCTCATATTAAGCTCATATGGTTATTTGAACGATACCATAACCGAATCACACGTTTTTAAAATTTTTGTCTGTCTGTCTGTCTGTCTGTCTGTCTGTCTGTCTGTCTGTCTGTCTGTTTGAACGGGCTAATCTTCGGAACGGCTGAACCGATTTTGACGGGACTTTCACATACAAGTAGAGAATTAGTCAGGGAGTAACATAGGCTACTTTTTTAACCGACTTTCAAAAAAGGAGGAGTTGTGTTTTTCTACCTATGTACACCGATATCTCCGAGATTTCTGAACCGAATTGCGTAATTTTTTTTTTAATCGATAGAGAAACATTGCGACACTGTCCTACAAAAAATTTGGATTCCAACTCCTCAATCCTGATGCTGTAGGGGGGATCCCCAAAACTAATGGGATTTAGGCACTGTCGGTTATTTAAATTGATATTGGGGATACTAATTAAAGACTTTATTGTTGAATGAACTCTGAGTAGGTACAGCTACTGAGCTACTGAGTAGGTACATGTCCAACTCCTCAACCCTGATGCTGTAAGGAATTGCATTCCGAAATCGTAGGGATCCCACGGAATTTTTCCGTTTTGGGGACGGGTTACTACAGATAGGCTACTTTTTGTTCTGAAAAATCAAAAGTTCCCATTCGTTCGTTCGTTCGTTTCAACTAATGGACGTCCACTGCTGGACATAGGTCTCTTGCAAGGAACGCCACAGCACACGATCTTGTGCCGCCTGATTCCAGCGGCTACCAGCGACTCGCTTGAGATCGTCTGTCCATCTGGGAAAAATCAAAAGTTCCCACGGGATTTTTAAAAACCTAAATCCACACGGGCGAAGCCGTGGGCATCATCTAGTCGAAAATAAGTAAGTGAATTATGGTGGAAAATAAGTAACTACTAAGTGGTTTATGGTGGTCTGGTGGACACGTAGAACTGCAGAACTTTTCTTTTCCTGATTAGGCACCTCTCGAATTCGAGAATTACGAATGATTTATTTATTTCTAGGGTTCCGTACTTAATAAAACATACTTAATAGAAAGTAAAGAAAAATTAAACCCTTTTATGATCAGTCATTTTTACGTCCGTAGGTACTCCGTCTGGAACTCTTTCTCAGAAATGGATTTAGGATACATAATATGTATCAAGTTGTTTATAGAAGTTTTGCATTATTCAGATTAGGGATTTGGAATGCCTCTTTATGATGGTGGCCTCTGAATTCTGATTGCTGCAAAAATTTCAAGTTTCAATTTTAACTCATACCTAATAGGTAATTAGGTAGTGTCTATCAGTGATTAACTTAGATAATAAGTACGAGCTTTTCAAACCGTGTTTTCATATTAGGTAAATCCCGCTCACTGACCCTTCAGTGAGTCCTGAAACTTGTAGGTACCATCAATCTCAATAAGATTTAAGTAAGTACATTATTTTGAGTTCACTAATATCGTGCCGCCTCTATGTATCTACTATACCTAGGTACCTATTGTAGAAAATATCAATGAACTTTATTCGTGTGACCTAACGTTTTATTCGTTCAAGGACCTAGAATAGACTAAAATAATTGATGTAAATTATAGTTTCTTTATCGACAGGACGCGTAATGCAGTATAAGAATTGAAACGAGGTTAAATACCTATATCTACAGTTTCATTCATATGAATTCGAGACAATTAGCATATTATCAGCCTTTCCTTTCATTCATAAAGTGATAAAATAAACGCAGGTAAATTATAGGTAAGTACGTGTAACTACATAATATTATTTAACATTATTTCGACGGTTCGACCTTGTTCTAGTAAGTAGGTATACTTACGCTTAATTTTTGCAATTTTTTTTTTCAATTTGTGTATTTTTCTAATACTAAATTTAACCTTTCCAACATTACTCATCATTCATGGTCATGTCGCAATTAGTAAGTTTTTAATTTAATTAATTACATATTTTAAGAATGCGTTGGCATTTTACAAGGGCTGTACTTACTAGATACTAGGGTGACGCCAATTTAGTTAAGTTTAATGCCACCAAAACGCAAGCATGTTTATTCACCGCAAAAAGGAGCCCTTTCACCTTGGCTCCTACTTTCCAAAGTGTATCTGTTCCGATTAGTGATCACATTGAGCTTCTGGGTATTGACATCTCACCCAAACTCAATTTCGGGAAATGCATCGAGTTAAAGGCCAAAATAGCTGCCAAAAAACTTGGTATCCTGAACAAGGTGAAGCGGTACTTCACACCTGCACAGCGCCTCACACTCTACCAGGCTCAAATCCGGTCAGGCATGGAGTACTGCTGCCACCTCTGGGACGGCTCTGCCAAATACCAACTCGACGCATTAGACTCGGTTGATCGCCGCGCCCGTAGAATTATAGGCGATCGGTCACTAACGCAGGCGAAATTGCTCAGTTTACAGCACCGGCGCAACATCGCTTGTCTATCGGTCTTTTATCGGATATACTTTGGAGAGTGTGCTCAGGAACTTTTTAACCTAGTTCCTCCTTCACCATTTCACCACAGAACAGCGAGAAGTCGTGAGCGATGGCATCCCTATGTGGTTGACGTTCAGTCAGCTCGCACGAAGCGCTTTCGATCTACGTTTCTGATACGAACCGCTAGGGTGTGGAACGACCTTCCGGCTTCCGTGTTCCCCTCCGCGTATGACTTGAGTACCTTCAAGGCAAGAGTGAATAGGCATTTTATAGGCAAGCGCGTTCCAGCTTAGACCTCATCATGGCTTTTCAGGCATGATTGTCGTCAAGCGTAAGCCTATTATACAATAAAAATAAAAAAAACTTAGTATGTCCATTTGTAGGTCCACCTATTTCTTTTAAAATGTATGTTTCTTTCATTTGATGTATGTTTTTTGTGTACAATAAAGTATATTTCATTCATTCATTCATTATGTCATGCGTCCTCTTCAAAAAGCTAAAGGCCGCCCCGGGACTCTCGGCAGGTAGGCTTCACGTAATACTTAGATATGGAACAACGGGAGAGCCATATCACACGTGCCTTAGAGAAAAAGGACCTAGTTAATACTTTTTATTATATCTACATATTATATTATTTTTTACAACCTATTTTAATAATAATAATTGACCTAGCAATTTTGGCTAAAATTGCTGTCAAGAAGCTATCGCTCTGAAGGCTGTATGTCTATAATAGTATGTCATTGTCAAGCGTCCTCTTTAAAAAGCTAAGGGCCGCGCCGCGCCGGGACGCTTGGCAGGCAAGCTTCACGTAGTCTGGAACAAGGGGAGAGCCACTTGCCCTAGAGAAAAATGACCTACACTAGCGGCACGCTATGAAGGCCGGTTTGACACATTACAATAGTGATGTGGAATGTCAATTTAGTCTCGAACAAAAAACAATTAAGTTTTGTTTTTGTACCTGATTAAATAGGTTTAATAAAACAAAAATGTATATGTTTATTTAATTTATTTGAACGAACTGAATATTTGAACGAAATTTATTGATATTTTTTTGCGATTTCAGAGGTTTGTCCACATAGTGAAAATTGTTCATATTCACAAGTACATTCACCCCTTAAATGGTGCAAACTGATTTTTCTACACTTGTATACATTTAAGAAATCAATTTAATAAATAAATTTTGAGTCCTAAACCTAAAACTACATTCGATAAAATTTATGAATCTCTGCACATCACTATCGTCAATAAAGTAATACAATTATTTCCTTCAAAGTCGTTATCAATTAATACGGAACTTCATGAGCGGACAAACGTCAAACCGGCCATCATAGCGTGCCGCTAGAGTAACACTTTTTAACCCCCGACGCAAAAACGACGGGGTGTTATAAGTTTGACGTGTCTGTGTGTGTGTGTGTGTGTTCCCCTGTAGCGCTCAAACGGGTGGACCGATTTGAATGCGGTTTTTTTGTTTGAAAGGTGAATTAGTCTTAGCTATGTTTGATGAAAATCGATCCAAGATGGCCGCCGCTACAAAATGGCGGATTACATATTTTTTCACAACTCCCTTATTATTATGGGTATCAAATGAAAGGGCTTGACTAGTAGAATAGCACTATGCAAATCCAAGATGGCCGCCGCCACTAAATGGCGAATGTCGGGGGTTTTTTAAATTTTCAATTTACACTTGTGTAACTTTCTTACTTTATGTCAAGTGACAAAGACAAAATATGTGAATAAGTTATCTGCCACTTATCAGCAGGTGGGGAAACAGGCCCTAAGAATTCCGTAACAATTAGTTGCATAACAAGTCGCTAATCGCTGCTGCATGTCCTTTACACCACACAATCAACCCACCTACACCCTTATCGACGAACCCAAGACATTGAACCCTCCCCGTGATATCATGCAATCTCCATTTTCCTCACCAAGTGAGCAGTGACATCATATTGGATTGGACTGGAGCTAAGGCGTGATCCTATGTGAGCGAACTCAACGCGAATGCGCTGCGGCGCGCCGGCTGCAAATTGCGGTTGACATAATTGCATTGAAACTGTCAACCAACTAAACAAATACATAGTAGGTACTTTTTGACGCATATTCATGGAGAAACACCTATTTCGCAGAGACTAATTATAAAAAATACATTTATCTTTACCGTGTGTAAACCTGGCTTCCACAGATATGGAGTGACAAAAAATCCGCGCCTTAAAAATTTGCATGCCAAGCGGTCTAGAAGTCAATAATTACCGAAATGCCGATTGGACAATTAAAATGCCTATTTTACGACTTCTTGAGAAAGGATATCTTTTGGCGTAAATGCGAAGACGTTAATTTTGAATACTGTTTGAGAAGCAAAGAAGCTGGGCGCCCAATGGCTATCACCTGAAAGATTTATTTTCTGACCGTTTATTTTCTGCAGCTAAAATAATGGATTTTGGGCTTCTATCGAAACAAAATATCAGGGGTGGCTGGGTGCTTGAACCGAAGCATTTGAACATTGCAAAGCTGCACTGACCTCTATTAAAATGGACAGGGCCTGTTTCACCACCTTTTGATAAGTGTCGGATAGCCAGTTTTTAACCCCCGACGCAAAAACGACGGGGTGTTATAAGTTTGACGTGTCTGTGTGTGTGTGTGTGTGTGTGTGTGTGTGTGTGTGTGTGTGTGTGTGTGTGTGTGTCTGTCTGTTCCCCTGTGGCGCTCAAACGGGTGGACCGATTTGAATGCGGTTTTTTTTGTTTGAAAGGTGAATTAGTCGAGAGTGTTCTTAGCTATGTTTGATGAAAATCGGTCCAAGATGGCCGCCGCTACAAAATGGCGGATGATATATTTTTTCACAACTCCCTTGATATGGGTATCAAATGAAAGGGCTTGACTAGTAGCAGTTGCAGTTGCAGTTTTTTGTAAATATCTTCACCTCGTTGGATAGCTAATGAATCAAAGAAGTTAATTTAGTAATTTTTACGTAACATTCCATACATTTTTTTTTTAGAAATAATATTATTTTCACCTAATTCGTATTTTTTAAATTCTGAGGGAAAAATGCGGGCCAATTAGATGTCTAATTGATTAATCCTATCCATACTTTTACAGAATACCTCCGTTGATGTGCCCTTTCTTTTTCTTTTTTAGGTTTTCTCATTTTGCCGCCCAATAATGTAAATTATGATACTTTGTGATTCCATCCCGGTCAAATTGAGACTCGTCAGTCCTCAGAATTTTGTTAATAAAATCGAGGTTTTGAAAAAAGTTGTAGACATCTGTACCTTTTTGGATAGCTAATGAATCAAGGAAGTTATTTCAGTAATTTGTACGTAACGTTCCATACATTTTTTTTTAGAAATACTATTGCTTTTCATCAAATTCGATTTTTTTCTTAAAAATAATACGTGGTTTTTAGGCCTTAACTGAAAAGTTAACGGTATTTTCTAGCTTATTTTGATTTTGATTGAGTTTCTGAACGTTTTTCTATCAGAAAACAATAAAAAAAACAACAAAACCGGGTATGATTTTCTTTAGCAACTAATTTTAACTTTAAAACTGGAATTTTTTGCTAAAAACCTTAAATCTTCAATAACTCGGAAACGACTAAGTTTCGGATAGGACATTATATGAAAAAATTTGTTGCAAATGAGCTCTACTTTAAGCCCCTGCAAGGAATGTATCCTGTTACCAGTCACCCTGTATAGCGCCCGTGTGCAATCATTACCCTCGCCTAGCGTTCTCTAAGTAAGCGCGCGGTCAAAATGGAATAGCTGTACAAATGTGAAAGGCCGGCGTCCCTAACACGCTGCGCCCGTGTGCAACGCACACCCTGCACCATAGGTAAATCCGCCTCTGAATGCAGGGAAAATAACCTTAGCGTAAAGCGTAACCTAACCGTATCGTTGTTTTTTATAAATAATAATTAATTTAAAAAATCTTTGATCAAACATAGATACAAGCGTTGCCCAATAAAATCATTGAATGAGAACTCTACTCAGACCAGACGTTCTGCGTAAGTCGGCTCTACCCGGGTAGCTTCAACTTTACACACAATATAGATTTGTGGATTTCGTTCGTTCGCGCATTCATACATAAAAGGTCTATAAAATTATTACATTAAGTATAGATATAATTATAACTAGCTGATGCCAGCGACTTCGTCCGCTTGGATTCTTATAAATTTCATCCCCTATTTAACCCACTTGGGGGTGGAATTCGCAATAATCCTTTCTTAGTGTGTGCATATGTCATAAAAGGAAGCTACTGTGAAAATTTCAAGTTTCTAGCTTCAGTGGTTTAGGCTGTGCGTTGATGATCAGTCAGTCAGTCAGTTAGTCAGGACAAGCCTCTTTATATTATTGTAGTACCTATTATAAAATTAGCATATAATTATATTATATGCTTTACTTATGAGTTTAAAAAATACCTTTACTACCACCACCACCTTTTAACGTGGGCACAGGCCTCCTCTCTCATAGGAGAGGGATTTAGAGCTTAGACCCACCACGCTATACTCAAATGCGGGTTGGCGGGCTTTAACGACTATTGTCACATGATAGTGATAATAACTGGGACCGAATGCTTAACGTGCTCACTGAGGCACGGGGGTGAAACACCGCCAACTACCAACTCCGAGCTGGCATGGCACTGAGAATTTCTTGACAGAAAAACCCACGAAATAGAAAAAACATCTGTTCCGTGGAAAAACCGCACTCGAATATACTGACCACTAGGCCAACGAGGCAGACCAACCTTTACTAAAATGAAACCTTTTTAGATTATTTTTAATTGAAATAATGATTACAGATTTCTTGACTTGAAGGCTCAGATCTCAGATTAAATCTTGTAGGTCAAAATCAGAGAGATTTTGACGTGTTAATAAATAATTGGCGTACCTAAAATACGTTTTATTTTCAAGATATACCTATTTATGAGATAATATTTATGATTTACTTAATTAATATTAAAAATAAACAACGAGTACTTACCTATTATTGTGAGGAATAAAGATTAATGTAGTTAGATCACAGAAGATAACAGTTTAATTATTATTAATTAAAGTTGCAATCATCCATCATGTGGACCGGAGTCAGACGGACAAGGCAATACAATTTTATCGTGGTAAATAAATAAATAATAACTAAACGATTAATTAGGTAAATAAAACTAATTACAATCAATGGATAAATAAAAAAGCAGGTAGGTACCTACCAATATAAAACTTATTTTAATTACACTAAAATCGTAAGACTACTTAACTAAAAGTAGTACCTAGTTAGCTCCTAATTTCTTATATATGCTGTTCTTAACTCTGCTTCTTTTCTGTTTAAACATAAACGTCGCTTTACCGAGCGTTATAGGAATTTAAATTTTAGTGGTAGGTAGGCAGGGTAGAGCGGGGCTTAAAGGTCCGCGGGTAAAAAGGACCACCATAAGTATCTAAATAACTAGTGACGTCACGTATTTTCTAACTATACGAGCGGAGTGAAGGGGGTGCGAGAGGCGTAACGAGGCATCGCTGGTAGTCGAGTGACGTCGCTAACAGGAGATACATGTCCGCATCTCAAAATTTTGACATAAGTAAATTTTTTTAAGTTTCAAAACTAGCTTTTGTTTTTCAAAAAAGATTCGTTTTGTAATAAAAACTGTTGGAATTGTTTAAATAATATAAAAAAATATATTTTTTTATTAATAATTACAGTTCTTTTGACTTTGTTTTTGGAATAAAAATAAACTTTTAAATTTCATTGAATCAAATATTGTTATTATGTCATACAACCTTTTTTAAATTTTAATTAAATACTGGACCTTTTTTGCCCCCTGGCTGTCCCTTTTTACCCTTACTATGGGGCAAAAAGAGACAGACGACAAGGTCTAGAAAACTTGAAAAATTACATAATTCTATTATGATAATTTAAACAAAAATTTAGTTAAACATAGTAAGATAACTGTTTGTTTGATTAGTGTTGTATATTTTGGTATAGTAGGCCCGGGTTTCACAATTCAAAATAGTCAAATTGGACCTTTAAGCCCCGCTCTACCCTACCTATCCAAAAACTGATCAGCTATAGGTCTTGCAGTTGACACAACTGCATTGCTATCGCCAACCGACAGCGTCAGTTCGGCGTGGAGTCGGTTCTAAATACAACGGACTGAGCTGTCGGTTGGTGGTTGCGTTGCAGTTGTCAACTGCAAACTGCAATTTTGCAGTCGCCTTGCAGTCCGTCTGTTTAGATAAAGTCTACGAGTACTTCTACTAACTCTTAAACCTAAAACGAAAATTCGCAACACAAAGGTTTTGTCGGTCCCTGGCGCAATGGAGAGCGCCGTGGTCTTATAAATCGGAGGTCCCCGGTACGATTCTCGGCAGTGGCAATTTGGGAACCTATCTTTTCCAAATTGCCTCTGGTCTTGTCTGTCTAGAAACCAATCAGGGGTATGGGTTTAATAAAAATTGCCATACCTCTTCCAGGGTTAGCCCGCTTCCATCTTAGACTGCATCGTCACTTACCATCAAGTGGGATCGCAGCAAGCTTTTACCATAGTACAAACAGAACTGTTTGTACCTACTAGGGTAAAACCCGGATAGACGCCCCACTTTTTGAAATGGCCTCATAACTTTTAAAATATTAATTTATCACAAATAATATTTATGAATATAGCTAGTTTAATCTTTTGGGTTCCATTATGACTTGTTTTTGTTGTCCTAACGATTACAGATTTTGCAGAATTTAACTTTTCGCAGACCCTTTTTTTTGGGGTTAGATGCCTACCTGTGTGGATAGATGCCCCACTATGAAAATACTAAAAAGGATAGATGCCCTATGAAAAAAAATAAGCAAAATACATAGTTTCATAAGGTTTTATTATCTAAATATATAAAAGGAAAAGGTGACTGACTGACTGACTGCCTGACTGATCTATCAACGCACAGCTCAAACCACTGGACAGATCGGACTGAAAGAGATAGATGCCCCGAAGTATATTAAAACTATCAGGAATTTATTGAAAAAAGAAATAAAAATATAAAAGAACATTAAAAATATTAAAAAAATACTTGATATATCTATAGGTATATAAGGGGATAGATGCCTCTAAGGGCACCTATACCTCGAAAAATCGAGGCAACTATCCTTTTTGATATGGATAGATGCCCTTTTATTTATTAAATAAACTAAAAACTAAAGAGCGATTATTTACACTTAGGTGTACACTTATTGAACCAGTGTATTGACATAATAAAAAATATAACATAATCTTCTACTACTTTAAAAGTTATAGGTACAACGGCAAATACTCGCCTCTAAAACTTTGAAGGATTTGCCGCGTTCGCTGCGGAGATAATCACACGCACAAGCGAAACAAATTGTTTTAATACAAATGTATGTAGGGGCCTGAGGTTTGGGGGGCCTGCGCTTCTTATTTAAACTATCAATTTTTAGTCGCGAGTTTGGGAAGTCAGGTTTTTTGACACTGAGGCATCTATCCAACTGCGGCATCTATCCGGGTTTTACCCTATGCTTTTACACAGTCAGAGCGGAAGAGGAATAACAACTTCATATGTCTAATTATATTTTTTTAAGATCATACTCAAATAACAAATTCTTTAGGTATTAAAATCAGCTAAACAATGAACTAACTTGGCGGCATTTGACGCAGAAATACAAACAACACAAAGTACTTATCCACCTAATCAATAGATAATAATTGATGAGATAACGAAAATTGCGGGTCAGTTGCAATGATGTCGCAATTTGTAGACTGCACGATTGCTATTCACACCTTTTCACTAATAAACAGTAGCTCTATGGTAGTGAAAAATTATGAGTGACAAAGTATGTAATTACCTATCTAGGAACTCTTTTAAATACCTATAGTTCGGTAGTGTACTAGTGTGTGTCAAATAATTAAATTTTTGACTAAAAGTTTGTTAAAATGTTTGTTTTTGTTTTGTTTTCAAGATCGAAGAGGTTATGCAGCAGAAGGCGCCGGGGGTGCCGAATAACATCAAATTACAGTAAGTACTTAACTAAGGATCCAAACTTTGGTATACCTATACGTACAAATATTACTAACAACTTATAGTTATTTTACCATCAAATTAACTTAATGTACCTACGAAGACAAGTAGGTAGGTACCTACTTACGTTATCTATAATCCTACTAATATTATAAATGTGAAAGTGTGGAAGTTTGGATGTTTGTTACTCTATGACGTCGCAACTACTGAACAGATTTGGCTGAAATTTTGAATGGAGATAGATAATGTCCTAACTTAACACATAAGTATTAGGCTACTTTTTATCCTGGAAAAATCCACAGGTCCGCGGGATTTTGAAAAAACCCAAATCTACAGCTACAGCTATAGGTAGATCACTATATTAAACTACCTTGAAAGCATTGAATTATTATATACTAAATGCTTGAAAGTAAGTCTATAGGTTGGATGATGGAGCGGAAACGGGAACCAGAAATATACGATTCCCTCAGGATTTGTGAAAAACCGAAATTCACGCAGGCGAAGCCGCGGGCAAAAGCTAGTATAAATAAAATTACTTAAATGTTTGTGTGTTTGTCCTCTGTACGTTCTTAAACCACCTACCTACATACATACCTACTTTACAAATGATATATACAGCTGAGTATAGTTGACATATATTTTAAAATGTTGATATAGTTTGTCAACTATTGATAGTTTAATTATTACAACGATAATATTAATTGGACCAAAAGAAATAATTTATATGTACCTACCTACTCAGATTACACTCGTGAAGTACGTAATAAATTGATTAATAGTTATAGATCGCACTACTAACGCCACCTACTGAGGATCGACGTAAGCTTTTATATAATTCGTATGACTGCATGTAGATGGCGTTACTAGTTTCGAACTCTACATAGTTTTTACTTAGCAGAAATTAATCATTTTAAGAAAATACATAATATTTGTATAATATCGTAGTTACTAGTTAGTAGTTACCTATTAACACTTATCTACCTACTCTTTCTTTCTAAAAATATTTGTTTCTGTAGTAGCCTGAAGTTGGTGATCATTTTATTGGGATTTCGCTTATTTGTAGTGTCCATCCCTTTTGTATTAAAAATATATTATTTGCATTATCGTTTTTTATTTACTTAGAAAAAGGAGGTATCCTTTTTACTGCATTCTCCATATAAGCATAGTTAAGCCCCGACGCAAAAAGAGGGATTTTATAACTTCGACCGCTTTAAGTATAATATGTCTGCGGCATCGTACAGTATCAGGCACCTATCAGGCTATCGCTCAATTGAATGAACCGATTTCAATGCGGTTTATTATTCGATGGCCGATTTAACCGAAATGGTACCTACTCCTAGCTATGCTTGATGATCATATGTCCATTGTCCAGCCGCTTAACGAATATAATATAGTATCAGCTCTTTTACCAGCCAGTGTTAGCATTTCAGACATGCATTTGATATTTTTTTATATTACTTCCCCTAATATTCCCCTTTACTTAGTCTAATCTACTCGTTAGTATGTACCTACCAATATCTTGATGACAGTAATCATGATGTAGCTTTGACCTGATACTCTAACCAGAACTCTCTGCGGCCCAACCAACTCCTCGACTTTTTATAGCAGACTTATCGTGTTTGGACTAATTGATTTGATCAATGAGTTGATCAATGAGTAGATCACAGTTAAGTATAAACAGTGAACAGAGTCTATTGATGGAGAAGAAAAATTTTCAGAGGCACTCAGCTCTATCACTCAAAGATAGAGTTTAAAGGTAAAGGCTGCCGAGTTTGCTCTCGTTTGATTGGTCTGGACCGTCCAGAATAAATTTTCGTCCAGAATAAAGTTCCGTCCAGATTTCCGTTAAACGAAAACGTCCTAACTGGACGAGTAGGTAAGTAAATTTTGTTGGTAGACCTAGGTACCAACATGTTTATGATAAAGAATGTCATGTAGAATAAATATAGACCAATTCATGAATTAATGAATAAATGAATTAGTGAATGAAAGAATGAATGAAAATACTTTTATTGTACACCACAACAGATAAGGTACACAAAAACATTAATTGTAAAAGACTCTAAGGGACCTTTCAGATAGACCGGCGCGGAGAGCAGAGCAAATTTTAATCGCATTTAAAATTGAATCTTAAGACATTGAAATAAGCTTTATTTTTACATTTTATCTCTTTTATGATAAAAGGATGCTCGAGGATGCTCCCAATACGCTCTGTGTGAAATATTAAGAGCAGCCACTCGGCTGCTCGTCGAGCCGGTCGGCTGCTCTATGCTCGTGCTCTTCCGCGCTCGAGCATCCGACGGTCGCTTCGTTCGCGTGCTCTTTGATGCTCGCGCAGCCGACCGTAGGCCGAATTGCTCTGCCGTCCGGCCCAAGAGCGTACGCTCGGCTCCGAACGCATCCGCGTGTCCGTTCACATAGACCGGCGCGGAGAGCAGAGCAAACTTAAACGGCCGGTCTGTGTGAAAAAAGAAATGCTCTCCGATGCTCTCCGCGCCGGTCTATCTGAACGGTCCCTAAGGGACCGTTCACACCAAGCGTATTGGGAGCATCCTCGAGCATCCTCTTAGGGACCTCTCACCCAAGGGAACCGTGCTGAATTTCGGGATAAAAAGTATCCTATGTCCTACCTCGAAGTATAAACTCAAATCGTACCAAGTTTCATTCGAATCCATTCAGTAGTTTCGGCGTGATGCGCGGCCAAGATACAGACAGACAGACAGACAGACAGACAGACAGAAAGACAGACAGACAGACAGACAAAAATGAAAAAAATTGCAGTTTTGGCTTCAGTATCGATTATAGAGTGCCCTCCAATAAAAAATTTCAAAATATCTTCAATGTACAGAATTGGATCTGTTACAGTTTTATTATATTATAGATAGATAGAAGAGATAAGATTTAAAAATAAATCTTATTTCAATGTCTTAAGATTCTATTTTAAATGCGATTAAAAGCTCTGCTCTCCGCGTTGGTCTATCTGAAAGGTCCCTTATCATAAAAGAGATAAAATGTAAAAATAAAGCTTATTTCAATGTCTTAAGATTCTATTTTAAATGCGATTAAAATTTGCTCTGCTCTCCGCGCCGGTCTATCTGAAAGGTCCCTTATAAAATTTAGCGGCCTTCTACAATATGTATTTATATGCCTTCATTCTATATGTTGGGGTGGTTTTTTTTTAACACACACACACTTGTTTATTGTTCAAGAAACCCGCAGAGCGCGTCCGTCGCCCGCAAGGCCGCGGCGGCGAACTTTTTCAAGACAACCTTCAGCTCGCGCAGCAAAGCGGTCCCGGCCCTCGGCCACTCCTACTCCGTGCAGGAAACCACCAAAATAGGCAGCGCGGAGACCAAACCTGTCACGAGAAACCGCCCTAGAACTGGTACTTAATATTATTATAAGCTAACATTATAAGTTAAAAAGTTGGTAGACTGAGTCGTACTATTTGGTTGTTTAACTTGATATATTATAATACCCAAATTAGCATAATTTTTCTGCCTGGTACCTATTGTAGTTGTCGCCATAATTAGATATTGATCTATAAGTAGGTATAGCCAGACGGTCTGCATTTAACTGAATGCCAACTGCAAAATTGCACTTAAAATACAGTCATTTGGATAGACACTCTAACTAGGTCATATTTATTTCCGCTCTCTTAATTAAGTTTACAATAATGTATAATCACTATTAGGTAAATCATCATGGCAATACTCACTTTAAAATGGTTATTAAATATGGTCCTTTATTTAGCCTGGATCAATTAGATACTTCATTACATGTAAGAGCCTTCTGCATCATGTCGTATTCAGTCCTGTGGGTATCTTTCAGAAGTCCAGAGGTCTTCTATAGTAATTGACACGTTGAATTAAAGTTTTGGTCGGCCAAAGCTTATTCGGTAACCTGCTGCTCATTAATCGTTTTTCTTTCTCCTCGTAGCAACGCAAGTGGATCAAAAAATCAGGAGACGAAACAGTGACCGCACCCTTAACCTTCGTCCTGAGAAACCCTTGGAACCCACCAGACCTCTCAGAACTAAACCGACTACTCCAGATCCTGGACCGGAACCAGTTGAGAATGCTAAAAATGAGGGTAGCACAGTTTTGAGGGTCGTTAAAAAGTCCCCCGCGCCCATTGTACCTGCGCCGCAAACTGCACATTCTATTCTTCCGCCGTCTTTGAAGCCGAAAGTGTCCGAGAAAGTAAAACTAAAGCGGGAGAAATATGTGAACAACAACAGTGTTTGGGCGAACGCTAACATTTTGAAGGGCGAGAAGAAACCGTTGATTACTATTCGGTAAGCGTTTTTTGAATCTATTCTAACCTAACGGTTTTTGTTGTACCTATCTCTACATTTTTTAGATTATTTGTTAAACTCTATTCTTTAAAATGCTGTTACGTTTCACTAAATTTGAATTGAACTATAGATTACCGCCATAGCCCATAATGTCATACCGTATGAATACTATAAATTTATAACAGAGCAGTTTGATTTCTATTCTGTTAATGATACAGTGCTTTTTTCACGCTTGGAATTTGAATAATGATGCGACGCTAGTAATCTCACACGTGACGGATTATATATTGTTTTGTATACCTTCGTGTACCTGCACTCAAAACTATAACGTTCTCTCTTTCACTAACAAGATTGCTACGTCAAAAACATTTGCCGTCCCCTTTTAACGCAGGGAATGTTTTTCTCGTAGTATAATGCGACTTTAGTGACACGATAGTATGCACGATAGAGCGGGTTTAGTATTAACTTCCATCAAGGTTGGGTCTTTAAATTAATCGTATTATAGAAAGAAATGCAAGACATTTTACGCGACCGTCAGCGAGTGAAGTTTGCTCGCCACGGTTGGCCACGGACGTGTCCCGTTGGCCGGTGTTTATTCGAACTTTTTATTTAAAACGAAACGAACTTTTTTTTTTGTATTTATAATGGTGTGTTTGCGTTCATACTGCTGTTGATCGGAATTATTTTGTGCTGTGTTTTAAGTATTTAGTTTGTGTTTTGGTGTCTGACGTCGAGCTCAGTGTAACGAAAATTTTACTAAGTGTCTCGCTAACTTGTTACATACTTTCTCGAGCTAAGCATGATATTAATTTATTATAAAGTGTGTTAGTGTGAAAGTTATCTTGTTATTGCGACCCATCATTTTTATTTTTAACTTAGATCGAGACGTAGATTAAACCACAGATTAAACATCGAAATTATGGACAACTTAGGTTATGTTTTTTTTAGATATTATAAAGGCATCACTAAAGATACTTACTAGAACAGTTTTATATCATATTAAGATAACATGATAATAAGAGGGATTTATTTAAAGCAGAATATATCTGATTTATAATAATACTGATAAAATGATAAATAACCTAAGTAAGATAAGCAAGGGTCTTTGAAGTTACCATTTCAGAGTCAACTAATTATAGGTAGGTAGGTAGGTACACACCATGACGACAACGCTTCCAAACGTGTTATGAAAAATTAAATAATACAAAATTAAGTGTTCAATGATTATAATTTAAAAAAAAAATATGTACCTACTTAAGTAGTAGTAAAATTTTGATTAATTTACAATAGGTTTACGTGACCATAGCCTTACACCTTATTATTATAATAAGGTGTAAACTGTAAGGCTATGGCTATGTATACGCTATACACCTAATTATTATATTATAATTATAATATAAATAAAGGTAGGCTACCTATAATAGGTAGCCTACCTTTAATAAGGTGTAAGGTGGTGTAAGGCTAAGGTTACTACTGTTATTACTGGTATGATGGGTACTACTCAAGTAATAAATGAGTTTAAACTTTAAAGCTTTTTGGATTATTGAAGTAGGTAGGTAGGTACATAAATACTTAATACGAAAAGTAATTTTTTCTACTCAGTAGGTAGGTAGTAGGGTTCAGAACCGGGAAATCCCGGTCTCGAAAGTACCGGGAATTCCCGGTTCTTTTGTCAGTAAAAAAGAACCGGGAAATCAAATTTGATTCCCGGTTCTTTCGGTACTTTCGGGAATTTTATTTTAATGACACGATTCACGCTACTACTTACATACATAATCTTTACAATACTAACTTTACTTTTTTATACTTTCCACTGTTCAAAAGTTCAAAATTAACGTGAATTCAACGCTAAAATAAATAGCGCGTGGTAACTTACAAGTCTACCTCGCTCGCTGTTGTGTGCTATCGCTCGCTTACTCAGTTTTCGGATTGCAGTGCACGCTTTAACCCACTTGGGAATAGTTTTTCCAAAATTCCTTAAACACGTATCCGTTGCTAAAGCATAAAATCTAATACTACAACTCTTTATTTTTAACCAAAAATCTAAATACCAACTATCTATATATAGATTTAAGAATAACTATAGATTTAATTTGATAGATGACATGAAAAATGACGCACTGTGATTTAAACTTTCATCCCCTATTTAACCCACTTGGGGATAGAATTTTTAAAAATGCTGAAATTTATATTTTTTATTGTTTATCGAAGCTCAAATACCAATGTTCATGGATATAACTTGAAAAATGACGACTTTCATAGAAACTTTCATCCCCTATTTACCCCCTACATCATAAAAGGAAGCAACTGAAAAAGTTTCTGACGATGTTGCGCCATCTGTTCCGGCTTTCAATGACGTGAACCGTTTCGGCAACATTCAAGAGTGGTGCAGTGCATCTAGTCACTCCAGCGAATTGGACTCCTACCTCTCGATCTCCTGCCATTCATTTTCTCGGTAACTATAAGTTTTTGTAGGTTATCGCCGGGTTTACGGGCAATATGGCCAAAGAACTCAAAGATCCTCCTCAGGCATAAGTTGGAGAGCCTCGGCTTTTTGTCAATTTTGAGTTCTTCGCGGATCGATTGGTTGGCCCTGAATGCAGTCCAAGGGATCCTGAGCATTTTCCTTCAGCACCACATCTGACGATCTACAGCTTTTATGTCCATGTCTCCGCCCCGTATAGGAAAATGAAGAAGACGAGTGTAATTTTTGTCTTATTACTGATGTTACGATCCTTCCATATCCTATCGAGCTGAGATATTGCAGCTTTGGCCATTCCAATTCTCCTGCAAACTTCAGCTTCACAAGACCTGTTATTGTTGATGCTAGAACCCAAGTAAATTAAGTGATCAACGGGTTTTAAATTGACTGTTCCATTGAGTTCTAGCTTAGAAGCACGATCCACCACCTTTTCCATCCTGATCTTGATTTTAGACCAATTTATGTCCTGTGTTGCTCCATTTTGTTCAAGAGTAGGAACATTTCAACTTCATTAGGTGCGAAAAGGATGGTGTCATCGGCGTAGCGAATGTTTTGAATTTTAGTGCCATTGATGGTAATTCCACCATCCCAGTCTTCGCAAGTCCGGCGTATGATGCTCTCGCCATAGATGTTAAACAGAATAGGGGATACGATGCATCCTTGACGAACTTTTTCGCCAAACGAGAAAGGTGTTGATGTCGTCTTGTCGATTCTTACTACCCCCTGACTATCTGAGTATAGGGTTTGAATCACTCCGACCAGATGTTTTGGGACTCCCATTTCCTGGAAAACTGTCCAGTTCACACAGTCAAAGGCCTTACTGTAGTCGACGAAACACATAATGAATGGTAAATTGAATTCGTAAGCTTTTTCAACGTAGGTGCACACTAAAAAAGGATTATTGGAACTTCCAACCCTAAGGGGGCTAAATAGGGGATGAAAATTTGCATGAAAGTCGGTCACTTTTCAAGTGATAATCATGAAAATTGGTATTTAAGCTATAGATAAAAAATTAAATTAAATTATGAATTTCAGGATTTTTGGAAATTCTATCCCCAATTGGGTTAAATAGGGGATGAAAGTTTAAATAACAGTGATTGAAAAATTTGAAAAATTGAAAAAATCCAAAATTTTCGCGGTTTTTTCGATTTTGGACAAAGTTGCGTTCGGCGCTCAAGTTCACAAATTTGGATTATTCATTGGGTCAACATCATAAACATCAGAACTACCGGATTTGAGGCGAGGTACCCCATACATTCAGAAGTTAAAGTTACTGGACTATAGAAAATAGAAGCAAAATATGTAAAGACTGAGTCATTAAGTTCTGTTTGATTCTAGGTTAATTTTTAAACTCACACAACATTAGTTCCAATAAAAATTACTTAAATATTTCATTGTACTTTACTTTTAAAGTGTAAAACTTGTTGTATAAAGAAAAAAACTACAAAGAACCGAAAATCCCGAAAGAACCGGGAATTCCCGGTTCCTTTGGGTAAAAGAACCGAAATTCCCGGTTCTCAAAAACAGGACCGGTTCCGTAAACCCTAGTAGGTAGCTCACAATAAAATCAATTCCAGAATTAATCTACCTCTTTGACAATTAATATTCAAATTCCATCTAGCTTTTAAGTGTGATTTTAGTATCTAACGAACATAATACACCCAGTTCACTGCAGGATGTAAGTAGTAAGTACCTACCACGTACCTACTCCACAGTCAGTATGAATGATGCTTCTTGATCCTCGATCAAAATTACAGATTACTCAAGTCTCCACAGAATCAGATAACAATCTTCCATAGAGCAAATTGCGCCGTTCGATACTGGCCTCTGATTGGCGGATTGGCTAATAATGTTGTATTTACCTAACAAGTATAAATTAAAAATTTAAAAAACCCCCGACAGTCGCCATTTTGTGGTGGCGGCCATCTTAGATTTGCATAGTGTTATTCTACTAGTCAAGCCTTTTCATTTGATATCCATATTGAGGGAGTTCTGAAAAAGTATGTAATCCGCCATTTTGTGGCGGTGGCCATCTAGGACCGATTTTCATCAAACATAGCTAAGAACACTCCCGACAAATTCACCTTTCAAACAAAAAAACCGCATTCAAATCGGTTCACCCGTTTGAGCGCTACGGTGGAACAGACACACACACACACACACACAGACACGTCAACTTATACCACCCCGTCGTTTTTGCGTCGGAAACCTAAAACCACGCCAACGAAGTCAAGAGCATCATCTAGTAAATAAAATAAAAGCTTGTCCTTACAAAAGTGACGTTTAATTTATTAATTTATTATTACTTAACTATTTTTGCATTCAAACAATCAATAACGATCACAGAGCGAGTCTCAGATTCGTATCAACTGATAGGTCGAGAGGTGATGCTGCCAGTACATCGACCTCATATAACTGGGTCTAATAGATTTTTAAATAAAACATGTCTGCTGCGTCCTTTTACTATTAACTCGGTAGGTAACCTATTAAACACTCGTTAAAAACTACTTATGATTGGGTACTAGTTTAGGGATTTAATGGCATTAGGATTATCTTTGTCGCAGGCGTCTAGTATGATTCGTGTTCTACATAATCACCAGTTATAAATTATAGGAGCACATACCTAAGTATTTGCATAAATGCCTGTAAATAGACACAGTTCGTCGGACGAATGGTCGAATAGTTAGATAGTCTCAAAAGAATTCCTACTACATACTTACAGTGAATAAATTTGATTGCGCAGATCAGCGGTGGATTGCTTCTGCAATAATTGGTTAATCCAAGGTCACGGCTTGCCGGCTTGAACATCTAATGGTCGAAAGTTCGTGGTCATTTCGTGGTAGATATTTTCAATGAATATTAGTCTTTCAACTGAAATACTGATAAATTCTAAAAGCCTGATACAGATTATGTCTTAAATATAACAATACGTATTGTTATTGTGTTTGAATACGCTGTTCAATATGTAACATTACAAGGTTGTCTGAACTTGACTGGAAGAGCGCGAGATCGCTTCTTACCGATAACTAAGTAAGTACTTGTACCCAGCCTCTGATGTGGTTTTTAGGGTTCCGTACCCGAAGGGTAAAAAACGGAGCCCTATTAATGTCACTCGGCTGTCTGTCTGTCTGTATGTCTGTCTGTCTGTCTGTCTGTCCGTCTGTCCGCCGGTCACAGGTCTCTAGCTCGCAGACGAAATGAGTTACAAACCTGAAATTTTGGTATTTAGTGTAAAACGTTAACCCAAAATCAAATATTGAATTAGAAATTGAATTAAATTATTTTTCAGGGGGGCTCCCATACATGAAAAAGGAGCCGGAAAAAAAAATTTTTTCTTTACCCTAGCTTGTGGGGTATCATTGTTTAGAGCTCATTAAGTAGAGTACAAATATATATTTTTTTAATTTTTATCTCAAAAAATAAGGGAATGGGAGGCCATCAAAGTTGTCAGTTTTAGACCATTTTTGTGACGGGGGCTATCTCAAAAACTAAACTAGTTGGGAATATGATATTTCAGTATATTATGTACTATATGCTCTATTTAAACAACAAATACTGAAAACAACGATTTATTAAATAGTTTATAAGCTGTGACCAAAATAAACGAACATTTTTTTGGGTTTTTCTTTCACGGTTTGTTGCGATGTCTAGCTCGGAAATTAAATATTTCTTAGACCCAAAATATTATATTGTTCATAATTATGTACGGAACCCTGAAAGAGCGAGGCCCGACTCGCACTTGGCTGATTTTTATTTTATTTTATGTTCCAATTATAAATATCTCCTCACTGTACTCTTGTTGAGTATGTTAAGTAAAATTAGGATTTGATTGAAATAACAAGAAACCGTTTGACACTTATGTACATTAGATTTTAAGTTTTAAATAAAACAAGAAGATTATGTTTCCAAGTAGACAGGGATAATCCTTTCGAGTCTAGAAGATTAGAACGGTTAAGCGCCTAATGAGCTTAAGACAAATGAGAACACTTTGTCCAATCAAAACAATACCTGATAGGGCTTCACATTTCTCTCTAAAATGTCATCTCCATTAAACTCCTCAAATTATAGCCTAATGGGAAACACTAAATACATTTGAGCAAGGAAAGAGATTGGAAGGACAAAATAGTGTTGAAGTGCGGAAAATAGCCCGAAGAAGAATAAATACAACACACATATAATACAAGGCACGATCTAAACAGGAAAAACGGAAAATAATTTAAGGGTACTGATGTTAAAAGGTTTTAAAGACTAAAGTTTGTCTTGAAGAATGAGAAGAATGAAAATAACATTTATATCAGAAGTCTAACTAATTAAAGACGCTTAGGAGTTTTCTTAAATAATTGCATTAAGAAAACAGGCCAGAAATGTGAGAACACGTCTTATTATTTCAGACAAGGCATGACTTAATTTAGAGTAGATACGACCAGGATGTTTTATTTTAACAAAATGCTGGCCTTGCCTTAAATTATCCCGTTATCAATAGCTACAAGACAATGTATCTAGTGCGAAATCTAAGATAGAAACATAACAAAGTGCCGCTGGTAAACAAATAACTTGATAAACCGAGTGAAAATTATAATAATGTAGAAAAGAAGCCTACATCTATGTAGAGTGATAGAGTAGACTAATTAATGGACCACCATTATGCTGTGAATCTTAATAACATATTAAAAGTAGGAAATTTAGGTAAATCCTCGTGAATTTGGAATTTTTTGTGTCAGATCTGCCAACCGTGCAGGACGTTCGTAAGCTTTAAATTAAAACCATATGCGCAACAGCGACAGCGTAAAAACTGTGTCATGCCTGTGTGTAACACGACAAGCCGGCGAGCATCGAATGCAACAAAGAATCGTTTTGTGAGTTAGGTATGACGTAACAACCATTTGTTTACGTCTGGGGATCTATCTTTTCAATATAATATATCATAGAATGAACTTGTGTAACATCAGTTTTAAGTTATTCTTAAAATATTACTAAAACCGATCGACTGCGTTATATAGTTTCAGAGTCTATTGTAAAAGGAATTTTGGAATTCTCATGACTTCATGATATAAATGGTAGGTACATACTCTTGACTTGTAATAAGACCCACAAATTGGACTCCGATTTCTGTTCTATTAGATGATTTTTCCAAATAATACAAGGCAAACATTAAATTATTATATGGCGTAACTTTTCAATTTGAAACCACAATGTGTTCAATCATCAGTTAAATTTAAGCGTTAAAAATGTGTCTTATTTATGCATACGACATTGCGAAGATTATTGCCAATAGCGATGTATTTATAGATACATTATAGATACTACAAGAACAGTAGCATATTAATAACAGGACAATTCGTTCGACGTCTACAATAAGACGGTTTAATACTTTGAATTTCTATTCGAGAAATGATATACCGAGCTACGTGACAGGAAATAGTCTAAGTCGTCATTAATAACGGTTTCTCAGTATAATATCGATAAATTATATGCAATCATTGTCAAAGTGTAAAATACTGGACCTTAGCGGTCTTTCAAATGTTTATCTACTCTCATATCTTAAAATCCCGAATATGAAATCAAAATGTGTCATATATTGGACTACTTTATTCACATACATCTATAATATTTAAAAAAAAAATTAAAAAAATTTATTATAACACTACTTTGTTAGGAAATTATTGCAAAGTAATGTTATAAAATAATTTTTTCTACATTATAGTACAGGCGAACTGGGTTCTGGTATTTTTGAGCCATGGCGGGAAATTCGTGCGACCTCCTTACAGTAGATGTGTGTAACTATACAAACGCGTTAAACATTGTGAATTGTGTTAAATTGCAGAAGAGTAACTACTAAAAATTAAGTTTACTTAAAATTAAGTAACTACTAAAAATAACTACTAAAAATTAATAACTATTAAAAATTAAATTTTTGATAAGCTTGAGCTATTTTCCGATCCACTAATTTCTATAGGACATTAGGACTCCTCTACTACTATTAATTTCTCTATGGTAACCCAGGCTGTATGGTCAACGATCTTGGCCTGTCCCGAAAGGGACAAACCGAAAAAGAAGAAGAATCTCTATGGTAACAACTGAATTTTGGCGCCTTATGCTAGTTTTAATATTTAAATTTTTTATTTGTTACTCAAAACTTTATAAGACATGGTTTTTATTGTGCGGAAAAATGTCTAGCAGTGATACTGAAGAGAATTTAACTCCACCTGACCACCGACCAACAATCTTTTGCCAGCAAAATCAAAGAAAACTCACGACAAATATTACCAAGATTTTATGGTTTGGATTTTAAGATATGAGTTTAGATAAAGTAGTGTATGAAACTCTACATAATTAGTTATTAAAACACTCGTGTAATACTATTAAAAAACTCGCCTGCGGCTCGTTTTTTAAACTAACACTCGTGTTTTAATAACCTCTATTATGCAACCGTTTCATAAACTACTATTATGTTTAAGTAATTATTAATATAATATATATTACGTATTATAATATTGACTGAAGTTAGCCAGCTAAATTCAAAGTTGTATAGGTCCATGAGTAGGAAAGTCATTCCGTCCTCCATCTTCCTTTGGTACTTATAGATTCATCTGACAATGTTCGTCGAACGTCCTCTTACTTTTATGATTCTGATACTCCTTTCTCTACTATAACTAAGTAGTACTAACAACTGATCAGGGAGTACTGGTTACAAATTACAATGTAAAAATATAATGTTGCATACATGTAAATTTATTTCTCGGAATCAAGGTTCTCTCCTTAAAGGGAGCATCCTCAGAATGTTGACTAAATGCGGTTGCAATGTATAATTCTTTAGAACAAAAATTTACATTAAGTAAATCCGTATTTAGTACGAGATAAAATACTTTTAATTAAAATTCATGACCTGCACGCTGCAATCGATCGTCATAAATCGAAGAATGAGCAATTCTTTTCCGGTGAATCATAAATACTTACGCGGTTTGGAAGCTATTGTCGTCTAAATATTATTATTTATCTATTCTGTGCTACTGGAATAGCCTCGGGTTACTTACTTACCGTAGCCCGTACCGCACTTAACAGCACCTTTTCATCTTGTGTATCTTGAAAAGCTTTGCTATATGTATATCTCATTATATGTCTTACAAACTTATTACATAAACATAATAATATTTTATATATTTGTCATTAATTTGCCTCAACTCTTGTTACCTTCCCATTGATCCTGTATTCTGGTGGTATCTCTCTATTATTTCTAAATACCATATCCGTTCGAATATGTTCATCAAAATGCTTCATTTCTCTCAATAATATGTAGCGTAAAAACATGTTTGACACTCTTTATCTTTGTCATATTACAGTATCACCACGTATTACGTAGAAAATTCTTCCGATTGTCCACTCAGTTATGTAATCTAAATGCTTCCTGACGTTGCATGAATACAAAACACTGTGATGGACGCTCCCCGTCTTTCGTACGCCGGTCTGTAAAGTGTGGATCTACGAGTATTAACGGTGTCAACGCGACTCCCATATAGAGCTGCCTAGTACCTGCCATCCAAGTTTCCTTAGTTTTTTTCTCTTCTGCTACAGTTGTCCCGCTTTCGATATTTACTGGAAAACGATAAGTTATGTTGACGAAGATAAACTGACTAAGCAATTTAAGGAGAGTAAAAGCAGAATAGTAAGTGAGTACACATGGGAAGGCAAAAGATTTTATCAAAAATCTGACATAATTGTATACTTTTAAACAAGTTTAAACAAGCTTAAAAATAGAATAAGTAAATAATACGGCCAACATACAAAGGGCACTGACCAAAGGTTTAAACTTAATGTTCCGAGACGTTGACAAGCAAATAAAAAAATACGACCCGTTCACATTAAATTCAATTTGCCAATAAGTTCCAGCGTTTAATTGGAATGGATGGCGTCGTCTACATTAACTATTCCATTCATTAACCATTGAGTTGCAAACACCCGACTGGGAACTGGAAAGACTCTGGATTTTGGCGTCTGAACGATTTAAATCCGGGTGTATTAGATTGAAATGTAAATTCTGTATACTGGATATTCTAGTATCGAAATGAAATCGCAGTTCACATCAGTTCGGTAGCAACAGGAGTATATACAAACATCCATTGTTTATCGACCAATAGAGAGATCGCAGACATCTTGATATCGCAAAAAGTTCTCATCGGAACATCCACGAATAGATCCGCAGATCCAGTTAAACGACAATTGTGTTTGAAAAATATTGAACTTGGTATGAAAAAGGAAACCATCGTTTCTCTCAACTGGTTGAGAACGATGTGACATTTAGTTTTTGCGTACGAAACAAGAATTCACTACATGCCTATTATAGCTAGTGTACCTAAGCACCAGTTTTTAGTTTTACGGAAACGAAACCTGATCCACAGCCTATACTCTTAGCGAAATTTTCGTGAAATAAAAATTGGGAATTGATAATGTCGAAATGAATCTAACGAAAACAGAGATTTTTAGATATGGGACCGCATTCTACAGGCACAGCAAATAGTACCAACGACCAGTGCTTACGACTTACGACTTTTAAAAGCCTTTAAAGTTTTTAAAAATTACATTCAAAATTCCTTGAATCACAACAGTCTTTTTCACAAACGCACCAACTTATGAAATATTATAGACATAATGAATAATCTGACTAGAAAAATAAAAAACCTCGCCATGTTGCGGTTCTACTTGCAACACTACATTTAAAATGTCATTAAATGTCACATCAATGTGCGCGCCCTAGCGAAAGTGGTGCCCCTAAGGGCGTTTGTGCACTTACTCGTTTTCGATTCGTGTTCGTTTTTTTAATGAACATCATAAAAACGTATACGAAATTCACGAATGACATTTGTGCACTTAATCGTGATTTCACTATACGTTTTAAGCATTTCGTAGATAAAACCGTGTTCATAATGTGTGCTGCATTTAATCGTCGTCAGCTTTTCGCACTTCTCTTATACATTCGTAGGCGATCATCACTTAATGACATGACATGACATCATGAAAAAACTTTTTTAATTACTATCGAAAGAATGTTGCTACTTTCGATTTCATATTGTGTCATATAAAAAAAAAGATTCCTCGGCAAGACACACGTTTTAGAGAATGCATAACTCCAGAAAAAATGCTGGCAGTAACACTAAGGTAAGTGATTATGAATATTTCACACGGTACGGTTAGTATCAAAATTATCTAAGCATACGTCATATATTTTGTAAACATCCCAAGTGGACATTACGCTCTTGTAAGAAAACAGTAACAACTAAGTATCAGAAATGATATTTTTTATGAAATGTTCATATTTTGCTGATAGTTTTTGACTACCAACCACAGGTATGGAAATTTTGATTATACTACAATATTTAGGTATTTTACTCGAATTAAAACTAATTTGAATGAAACAAACGATTTATTTTAATGCCAAACTAAGTAGGTATTAACTTTTAATAATAATCAACTGCTTTGAATCATGTTTTGTTGGAATTCAAGAAATGCAAATACCTATGTTTTCCAAATACCTCACAACATCAGGACTCATCTCTGCCCTCTTTCCACACACCATTCCACTCGCGTCCTTATTTTAAAACGATTCGATGTGAAGAATTCACGAATATATAAACACGAAAACGAATCGAAAACGAGTAAGTGCACAAACGCCCATACAGTTATAAGGAAGGCCATGTCGAATCGTGTTTTCACGAAACACGAAAACGAATCGAAAACGAATAAGTGCACAAACGCCCTAAGAGAGAGCGCTCACGGAGCGGTTCGCACCCGCGCCCGCCGCGGTTGCGGGCCCGCAATACTCGAAATTCATACAAATGTCGAGTGCAAAACTCACGACGCGATTTACTCCCGCAGAGTTGGCGGTTGCTCGCGGCTCCCGCAGAAGGCGGGCAGCGGGCGCCCGCGAGCTTTGCGGGCGTCGCTCGCCCGCGAGCTCTGCGGTTTTTTGGCGGGCGCGATCGCATTTTTCTTATAGGAGGAGCTGGCGAACAAAACGGTATAGTTGCATCAAACTAAAGAGTAAGAGTCTTTATTTGCAAAAATGTGGTACAAATATTATGGATCTTAAAGGTTATTGTCTTCCAACACATTTAACTAATAAATTAGTGTGCAAATTGAATTATTGATTTTAAGACTTAACAAAATGACATAAGTAGCATACATGTCAATGTTCTAAAGATATAAATATAAAATTAATTGCAATAAATAGAATTTATGTCACACCTATATTCTTTTAAATTGTAAAAACATTTCTCCATGAGCCAGTTCTTTAGTTTTACTTTAAAAGTTTGAAGAGGCATGGCCTGTATTGATTCAGGTAACCTATTAAATATTAATATTAAACTGAATGACATACTTACAGTGAGCTTTGGCGTAGATTTTTATTTACCCATATGTAGTTTGTGACTTTACTGAACATAATAATATTATGTTAAATTCAGTTTGCTATCTCATATAAGTTAACGGAGGCAATAATTAATTAATATTGCAAGCAATAACTTGTTTGTGTAAACACATAACTCCAGAAGCAGACTATCAATTAATATTAAAACTAAATCAAACTATTATTAAAATATCTGCGTTTATCACCCGCACATAACTCAATTTATATCAACTCAGAGATTAGTTTAACTGAGATCTAATTTCAAATATATTTTATACTAATTAATTAATTACACTCAGCCAAGTCCAAAATGGCAGCATTTATTCGATGAGGGTGTGATTGCTATCGCAGCCCTCAATCAAATATCACGACCTAGACGCTGAAGCATCTAATAGTCGGTTGAGTCTTTGGAGGAGACTCAATTCATGGCTTCGAATTACCCGTATTTATACCAATAATTCAAGATGGCGGTTCGGCGCCACTGAATGAATCAAATGTCAGTTAATTCTAACCTATTTCAATTATTAAATTAATAATTCGTAAACCATTTCTAAAAATTCTAATTAATTTTCAACAATAATCTATCATTTGAAAGTCAGTCTGACATTTGTAAGTTAGTTTAGGCCAATTTCAACATAAATTGTTTAACAACTTTATTAGTGAATAAAGTTTTTAAATGATAAACTTTTTAATTAAAAAAAAATTCTTAGTAAAAAAAAAAACAAATTTTTCTTCTGAAAAAGAAATAATCATTTTGATTGACATCTTACAAAGTATGGAAATTAATCCATTTTGAACGAAAACGTGCTCGATTATTCAAATCTTTCGAAACTTTATTGTAATTATGCCGTTATGATCGAAACCACGACCTATGGATGCAGTTTTGATACAGTTGCGGGCCGTTTTAAGTACAAGTATAAATTGAAAATTTAAAAAACCCCCGACATTCGCCATTTTGTGGCAGCGGCCATCTTGAATTTGCAATAGTGCTATTCTGCTAGTCAAGGCCTTTCATTTGATACCCATATTGAGGGCGTTGTGATAAAATATGTAATCCGCCATTTTGTAGCGGCGGCCATCTTGGATCGATTTTCATCAAACATAGCTAACAACACTCTCGACTAATTCATCTTTCAAACAAAAAAAGCCGCATTCAAATCGGTCCACGCGTTTGAGCGCCACAGGGGAACAGACAGACACACACACACACACACACACACACACACACAGACACGTGAAACTTATAACACCCCGTCGTTTTTTCGTCGGGGGTTAAAAAATTAAGTTGATATTCTTATTCAGCAAGCCAAAGAAAATCGGATTAAAAAATATAACATTTTGTTCGCCAGCTCTTCATATATAACTATAACCGCCGGTCTTGCGGGCGTCGCCCGCCAACTCGGCGGGCGACGCCCGCAGCCGCGGCGGCTGCGGTCCCGCAAAAACAAGCGGGCTCGTGAGCGCGCTCTCTCTAACCTCTCTCCCGCAGCCGCGGCGGGCGCGATTCCAAACCGCTCCGTGAGCGCTCTCCGTAAAGCAACCCTAAAGCAGCTTTTTTATTTTCCTGGACAGGCCTTCGTCATAAACCGAATGAAATAGATAACTTAATAGACTATAGCATAAGTGCGTAAATTAAGCAAGATTTGAAGAAGATTAGTCTATTTTTCTGACCGGAAGTGCATCATGCTTTTATGATTTCATTTTGTCGATATAGTCTCCCCCAAATGAAAAAGATGGTCTATTTGAAAAAGATTACAATTAGGGCGTTTGTGCACTTACTCGTTTTCGATTCGTTTTCGTGTTTCGTGAAAACACGATTCGACATAGCCTTCCTTATAACTGTATGGGCGCTTGTGCACTTACTCGTTTTCGATTCGTTTTCGTGTTTTTAAATTCGTGAATTTTTCACATCGAATCGTTTTAAATAAGGACGCGTGCGGAAAGGTGTGTGCGATATTCATAATCACTAACCTTAGTGTTACTGCCAGTATTTCTTCACAGAGTACATTGAATATTAATTTTTTCTGCAGTTATGCATTCTCTAAAACGTTTGTATGGCCGAGTAATCTGTTCTTTTACTTATATGGCACAATATGATATCGAAAGTAGCAACATTCATTCGATTGTAATTATTAAAAAAAGATTTTTCATGATATCTCAATAAGTGATGATCGATAAATGCTCCTAGAATAGAAAAGTTTTTTTATTCAAATAAACTTTTACAAGTTCTTTTGAATCGTCAATTGAATACTTCTGTTTATAGGATGTATCCAGAATTTTTTCATTCTCCGGCGCCTACGAATGTATAAGAAAAGGGCAAAAAGCTGACGACGATTAAATGCAGCACACATTATGAACACGGTTTTATCTACGAAATGCTTAAAACGTATAGTGAAATCACGATTAAGTGCACAAATGTCATTCGTGAATTTCGTATCCGTTTTTATGATGTACATTAAAAAAACGAACATGAATCGAAAACGAATCGAAAACGAGTAAGTGCACAAACGCCCTTAGTCGTTTGCAAAACGACACGTTTTCTCGACCACTAAATAGATAACACTATTTTTGAGCTGTAGTTTAATTCGGAGTCGGGTTTTTTGCGTACAAAAATTGTTTTGATGACTTACATTGTTATTATGACTTATATTGTTGTGACTCAACAATAAAATGTGACTAAAAAATTATTCGTTGCCGAATTAAATGTCGAGAGTTAAAGCATCCTTTGCACTCAACGAGGTGACTTATCAACGCCGTCGGTTTACCTTGTTATTGCACTGAACAAAATACATCCTTGGCTCCGCACTTGAACAAATAAGCGTTATCGAATATAGCTTATTGTTCCAATGACGCACTTATTGTATGGTTTTGATAACATAATGTTATGGTTATGTTAATACACCTCCCTATTTAACAATATTTTTTGGCCTAACATTGTATTTGGTTAGTTTATTTCAGCTAATAAATAATTGATTAAAATAAATTCCTGCAATTTATTGTTCTTATAAGTCTTTGTTATTGGAGAGAGCATGCACGCTCGAAGCATCCCTGCATGAAAAGAGAAAATTCTCAGATCAGAATCTCAAAGATCAGAGAAAATTTAAGGATATCACAGATATAAGAAGGATCAAAGATATCAAACTATAATTATGTATATAAATATTCAGTTACATACAAACATAGCTCGTCTCAGTATGATACAAGGTACTTACATAACATCAGGATGGAAGGCTATGCAGATTTCTCCCACGACGTAGGTACCAATTTGAATTGAACAAAATACAATAGATGCAAGCGACAACGCGCATAATTCGAGACCTTGTACGTACGTAGTTAGTAATCGTATAAATTATGTATGGGTAAATTTTTGTATAGATAATTTTAATGAACCACTGACGAAACTCTTTTCGACTAACCGTGGTATTTTTGAATACACATTTCCTGCTAAATGCGGGTGGATTTTTATTATCAATGCATGTCGATATCTGACATGCAACAGCATGGTAATCCAAACAATCTCGACATACAAAATTAACGCTGTGTTCTGAAAAAAAAAAAATTCACTGTAGAGTAACTGACGCTGTATGTAATTTTTATAAAAATCCCGTGGATATCTTTGATTTATTGAGATAAGTAAATATTCCGCAAACGTCAAGGTCCGCTCGGCGGTTGAGCCGTGAATAGGTAACAGACAGATAGAGTTACTTTTGCATTTATAATTACAAAACATTAGTATGTATAGAAGGTATTTATGACGACCTTAAATCGAGAAAGTCAATAATTCTATCGACTCCCGTATCTTCAGATTATTTGGCAGACACGCTAGGGGGGTGGTAGAGACACTCCATTTAATCAGAATTTATCTCTACCTCTCAATTTATTCCTGTCCTTTTCCGGGAATGGAAGAAAATAATAGAGCACTTGGCTCAGTGACTCTACGTGGGAATACCTGCATGCATCAATTAAATATTATTAAAATAACCCTGTGTAATCTGTCTGTCAGTTTTTCATGGATCAACCGTCGAATGGATGTTGACGAAATTAAGCAAAGCTTAATATAAATATAGCTTACACTCTGGAGATGCATACAAGATATTTCTTGTCCTGGAAAATCAAAGAGTTCCACAGTATGTCCACTCCACAGCAATAGAACTGAATTTTAAACTGCAGTTATGCAATCAGCGTGCAGTCCAAATGCATCGGTGGAGACTAGGCTGAGATCTATAGAGCGTACCCTGATTCTACGCAGACTCAAGACTGAGACTGACCCAAGACTGAGCTTTTACTCGCACAACTGCTAAGCCGCATCGCTTTCGCGTTGTTTCGCTATAGCGCCTTAAAGGCCAAGTTATAAAGCGTTATATTATAACCTTCAACCGCACACGGCTGTGCGACCGCAATGGAAATGAAACTGTGAATAATTGTAAATAGAATCTAGACCGATGTCAGGTAACCCGAGACAGGGCATCGCCGTTTGCGCGACATCGCGGCGCCCAACGGTCATTAGATCAAACCGTTGACAACCTCCCTGGCGCAGTAGTCTGTAGGTGGGGCCCGGGTTTGTTTACCGGCAGGAGCAATTTGAGAATTTATAATTTTTATATTGGTCTGTGTTTAAACAATTACCACCCATTCAAGAATCAAGATCCGCTAACAATCTTAGACTGCAGACTAAGTCAAAGTAAAAAAAAAAAAAAATTCAAAATTGGCACACTGCACACTTTTTGAACGTCAATTTAAATAATGGTGATAATTACTTACGAAAACTTAAAACTAAAACTATGAGGGTTCCAAACACGCCCTGGTCTGAGAAGAGGCCACAACAAACTTGGTGATAATTTTTTTTTATTATTATCACCATCTTACAATAAAAGAGTTTTATAAATGACTAGCTGTTGCCCGCGACTTCGTCCGCGATGAATTTTTGTCCCACGAAATAAGAAAAAACCTGGTATCGCCTCCGCCTGTCTCCAGCAGGTTTCAGGCATTTGCCAAACCTTCTCAAATCTTTCCATGGTTTATACATTATCAGGGCACAAACAGACAGAAATACACCTCCCAAATTTATAATATTACATCTGATTTATTAAAGCGAAGTTTCAGAGAATCCCGTTGAAACAACCTCAATATGACCACCCTCAATACCCCGTTGCATCCTTGCATAGGACTTTCATATAAACTTCCAAACCCCATTTCAATGGATTTTCTCAAATCCGTTTCTTAGCTGACACCTACATTCTAGAAGGAACCTACCTTCTAAATTTCAAGTTTGTAAGTTGTATTAGTTCCTGAGATTTCGTGATTTTGAGTCAGTCAGTCAGTGACCTTTCGCTTTTATATATATAGATTTGAACTGTTGGCCTTTTAGAGCAATCTAAGTCCATGTTTTTTTTGTCATTAAAAAAATCTTGTACGCTATAATTGGTACCTACTTGGGTCGCGAAAAGATAACAGACAGAGTTGCACTCGCATTTAAAATATTGGTATGGACGGGGTTCGATACCATTTGAACGAGAGGACGACCTTTGCAAAGGTCGTTACTTATTTACTACCCATCGTCGTGATAAAATGCCATTCGTTTTTCTAACGCACGCACGATGTGTTAGTTGAATATGAAATGGTGTTATTAAGAGCCCTCTCCATGGCATCGACAAATCGTTGGTGAGTGGAGTCTAAAACAGTGATTTCTGCATTTAGAGAGCGAGACGTCTTCAGTAAAGAAGAGTACTAAAAATATATACATAAATAAATAATAAATTAATTAAATAAATAAATTTTGCTTGAGATATCATGATTTTTAGTGAAGAACAGCAAAGTAAAAAGATGCAAATCTAGGTTTGGAATTTCGCCTATTTTAGCAAATATTTGGCAATTTCTTACATGAACTAAAGACATTTGTAATTATTATGAAGTAACCTATGATAAAACTTCGGTCGTTTTTCAATTTTCTAGTTTCTTATATAGTTTATTTACGCACGAAGTTGCCCCAAAATTTGCCCAAAAATAGTGATTATTCAAGCGCCATAACTTTCAAAATAATAATTTTACTAATATTTTTATTTTATGGCATAGATAATGGAGATATAAATGAATATCTGGCTTAACTTTAGACCTATTGCGACAAATATTAGAATAATAGGCGTAATACGTTTGTATGGAAAAGCGCGTGAAGAGAGCGGCCTTAAGGTGTCGAACAAGTTTCAAATCTGCCGTTCTATAACATGGAATTTTGTATAATTACTTAACTACTTAGGACAAATCTAACGGAAGACACTAAATAAATTCTGTTGGCGGAAGTAAGTTTTCTTTGGCATTTCGTCCGCTCCGGAGTTCCGAAGTCCGAATCCGAGAGCAGATAATATGGCGCGTGCGACATGCCTTCTTCTTGTTCACATTGGGCAGATATACGCACATAAACCGTGAAGTTCGGTTGTTTCTTGTGTGCCTCTCCCGCCGAAATCGTTACTCCGGCCTTCCGAGATCACTCCAGAAGCCTAGCATGCCAATAAAATGTAATGTAATAAATATACTTGGCAGCAAATAAATAGAAGCTGGGCTCGTTTTGTTAAAACAAAATTGTGTAAACATCGCTTATTTCAAACTGAATAAGACACAGATAGCTTGTATGTTTTTTTATCCCAGAAAATAAAAGAGTTCCCACGGTAATTTTAAAAACCAAACTGACGAGGCATCATGATCAACCCATTACCGGCTCACTACAGAGCACGGGTCTCCTCTCAGAGTGAGAAGGGTTTTGGCCATAGTCTACCACGCTGGCCAAGCGGATTGGCAGACTTCACACACCTTTGAGAACGTTATGGAGAACTCTCAGGCATGCAGGTTTCCTCACGATGTTTTCCTTCACCGTTAAAGCAAGTGATATTTAAATACTTAAAAAACGAGGCATCAGGTACTGAAATCATTAGTGCCATAAATGCGAATCGACCCATTGATCTAAAATCTAGATAGAGTTCCTCGCTAGGTGCCTACATACATTGCACCAATGCAAAGCAATACACAGCAATAAGAATAAGAAATAAAAGTGCGATTCAAGCTTCCACATCGGATCGGACGGGGAGCGCGGCCACGGCTGGTCGTTCACCCATTCCTAGCTGACGGGTGACCACGTGGTTACCATCACATGGACATTTCCTGCACAAAAAATACAAAAAACCTATTTCAGTTTTTCGCATTTTAAGCTCTAAACTATATTTTGCTGTGTTATTTCTTACCAGATTGTTCTTTTTTACACGCTTTATATTAGCTTCACCTGTATGTATGTTTGTAACCAACTTCTTTGAACGCGATTTTGACCCACTTTAAACGATCAGATTTCATTCAAACTTTGTAGATTTATCGAGGACCGATGACAATACACTACTTAATTTGATAAGATTATTTCATTATTCAATTTGGAAAATAAGATTTTGTGTTCATTTATCAAAAGTCGTCGGTAAGGAAAAACAATAAACATTCAAAATCACACGGTAACTAACTGTAACTAGGGTAAACAGAATAGATGTCACACACAACTAAAATCTAAGAACAAAACGCACGAATGCGAAGATAAAACAATACTTATTAAAACAAAATAATAATATTAGTAATTAGTACTTATTTACTTTAATCATATTGTACGATTTACAATAAAAAACAAATAAAATAATTTATTAATAATTAATATCTGTTGTATTTTAAGTAACATGATTGTTTTAGTGTTTTATAAAATATAAACGGTGAACGGTGAAAGAAAACATCGTGAGGAAACCTGCACGCCTGAGAGTTCTCCATAACGTTCTCAAAGGTGTGTGAAGTCAGCCAATCCGCACTTGTCCAGCGTGGTAGACTATGGCCAAAACCCTTTTCACTCTGAGAGGAGACCCGTGCTCTGTAGTGAGCCGGTAATGGGTTGATCATGATGATGATGATGCTGAAATAAACCAAACTAAAAAGTAGAAAATAAATAATAGTTTCAAAAAAACTAAAAAACAGAAAATAAATTTTAATAAATATAAATTAATAATAGTGTGAATATGAAAAAAAATAATTTTATTTAAAAAAAGCGTGGGGTGCTTTTAAGATATTATCGAAATGATAATCCTCTATACACCCATGCACCCCACGCTTTTTTTAAATAAAATATTTTTTTTTTTCATATGCACACTATTATTAATTTATATTTATTAAAATTTATTTTCTATTTTTTAGTTTGGTTTTCTATAAAAAGCGTGTTTTTTAGTTTTTTTAAACTATTATTTATTTAAGTTTCGAGATTTAAAAACACTGTCGCAGGATAAGGAAGTGAAGTGAAGCTTACTCGTATCTATTATTATTTCTCGCTCAATCATAAGAGCAAATGTTCAGGTGCGTGAGTGTGTGTGACTTTGAACCTAGGAATAATTAATATAGGTACTCTTTTTATACTTGTTCCTAGCTTTGAACAGTAAATTATTTGTGACGAACAATTTTTTAGATTGAAAGACCTGCCCACCGATTGTGTAAGAGCTTGCCAAAATTATTTTAGTTTCTTCCACAGTCGTTAAAAAATTTCATTACGATTGCCTATCTCTACCTAATGAGAAATATTATTTATACGTAATTATCTATTCCAAATAGGTAGGGGATTTTAACCTACATTTTAAACTTATTGTTTTCCTTTGTTGAATCATAGTAGTATGCGTCAATTAACCGTTTCTACGATAATAGAGCAAAATTGTGTTTGTAAGTGATAACTAGGTCATCATCATGATCATCATGATCAACCCATTACCGGCTCACTACAGAGCACGGGTCTCCTCTCAGAGTGAGAAGGGTTTTGGCCATAGTCTACCACGCTGGCCAAGCGGATTGGCAGACTTCACACACCTTTGAGAACGTTATGGAGAACTCTCAGGCGTGCAGGTTTCCTCACGATGTTTCCCTTCACCGTTAAAGCAAGTGATATTTAAATACTTAAAACGCACATAACTCCGAAAAGTTAGAGGTGCGTGCCCGGGATCGAACCCACGACCTCCGATTAGAAGTCGGTCG
This sequence comes from Melanargia galathea, assembly GCA_920104075.1. Lineage (NCBI taxonomy): Eukaryota > Metazoa > Arthropoda > Insecta > Lepidoptera > Nymphalidae > Melanargia > Melanargia galathea. Next base: position 14,231,538 of record OV049857.1, on the reverse strand, counting down.
TCCTAACCACTAGGCTATCACAGCTTGATAACTAGGTAATAGACATAATTCTATTAGATGTTAATACTTGAGTTATTTCACTATAAGAGCTGGCTTTTGCCTGCGTGTATTCATATTCCTAATAATTCCGTAGCAACCTTTTGTTACCTATACCAGGATAGAAAAGTGTTTATTGTGTATGGTTGTTCATTTATATGGGTAAGGACTTTTCTTGTCACCCTACAGTCGATACCTCTGATCGAGGAATGCCATTCAGTCTATACAGTGTATAATAAAAACGAATGGGGTGTTATGTCTGTGCATCTATGAAAAGTATTTAAACAAATAAAAATGTATCTATATTCTACATACACAAACATAAAAAATGGAACGGTGATGATATTCGCGCTATGGACACGAAATTCCTGCCGTAATCGGTAACGCTTGAAAGGAGAAGTATAAATTAAAAATTTAAAAAACCCCCGACATTCGCCATTTTGTGGCGGCGGCCATCTTGGATTTGCATAGTGCTATTTTACTAGTCAAGCCCTTTCATTTGATACCCATATTAAGGGAGTTGTGATCAAAATAATATGTAATCTGCCATTTTGTAGCGGCGGCCATCTTGGATCGTTTTTCATTAAACATAGCTAACAACACTCTCGACTAATTCACCTTTCAAACAAAAAAAAACGCATTCAAATCGGTCCACCCGTTTGAGCGCCACAGGGGAACAGACAGACGTCACACACACACACACACACACACACACACACACACACACACACACACACACACACACACACACACACACACACACACACACACACACACACACACACACACACACACACACACACACACACACACACACACACACACACACACACACACACACACACACACACACACACACACACACACACACACACACACACACACACACACACACACACACACACACACACACACACACACACACACACACACACACACACACACACACACACACACACACACACACACACACACACACACACACACACACACACACACACACACACACACACACACACACACACACACACACACACACACACACACACACACACACACACACACACACACACACACACACACACACACACACACACACACACACACACACACACACACACACACACACACACACACACACACACACACACACACACACACACACACACACACACACACACACACACACACACACACACACACACACACACACACACACACACACACACACACACACACACACACACACACACACACACACACACACACACACACACACACACACACACACACACACACACACACACACACACACACACACACACACACACACACACACACACACACACACACACACACACACACACACACACACACACACACACACACACACACACACACACACACACACACACACACACACACACACACACACACACACACACACACACACACACACACACACACACACACACACACACACACACACACACACACACACACACACACACACACACACACACACACACACACACACACACACACACACACACACACACACACACACACACACACACACACACACACACACACACACACACACACACACACACACACACACACACACACACACACACACACACACACACACACACACACACACACACACACACACACACACACACACACACACACACACACACACACACACACACACACACACACACACACACACACACACACACACACACACACACACACACACACACACACACACACACACACACACACACACACACACACACACACACACACACGTCAAACTTATAACACCCCGTCGTTTTTGCGTCGGGGGTTAAAAATAAGAAGGAACGTTAAGGAAACTCTCAATGAAGAAGTACCTACCTACCTAATTTAATTTATTCTCCAAAGAAAATAAAAATGTAGAAAAAGTCCGATGCAGCTTCTAGTATGAAACAAATACATTAAATCTTGAATGTATCAGCAGTTAGATAGGTACTTAGGTTTAGTATTCTATATTTCTAGTTATAAGTATACGATTCATTCGCCTTACTGTGGCGTGACTTTAGGTCATTATACAGCATTTGAATAGCATACCTACATTTTAATTAAGTAGATAGGTAGGTAGGTACTTGCTTAACTCCAAATTCGACTTACTTCGTCTACGTGAGAAGTGTTAAAGTACTAATCTCATAATTCAATGTAAATTTCACTTTAGTTTAAACCGGAGTTAATTATGTCTCCGGTTACACTAAATCTTTGAGATAGTGAAAGTGAAAAGCTGTTAAGTGCTTGTTAGTTCCGCTAACTAGCTACCGCACATAATATTACATAGGTATAAGGTACTGAATATATACTTGATCGATTTGGAGATCTAAGAGCCTCCGGCACTTTGGTACCCCAACATTTATCGGTTCTTTGAACGATGTGCCCCGTGGATTGCCATTTCACCTTCGCAAGTTGCAACATATTGAGCTATGTCGATGACTTTTCTGAGTATCTCCTCATCTTTGATTTCATGACGTTAAAAAAACTCAGAGAATAGCTCCCTCTTTTATTCTCTTTCTCCTTCTTTCTCTCTCTCTCTCTCTCCATTTAATTTCTGTACCTACCTGTTAATTTATTTTAGATTAAGAAGTTTCATCTTAGACTGCGGCATCACCCATCATTTTCATCACTTTCATTAGATGAATCCGTCAGTAAATTAGTAATTACTGACAAAAATAACCTGAACAAAGAGAAAAAACCGTAAGACATAAAATCAAAGATCGAGTGAATTTTTCAATCGCTAAAAATATACGCTGAGGAATCAATTTGGTATTAAATCTGACGAAAAATTCCGCAGATTCGCAACGATTGAAAAAACGACTGATTTTTTACTAAAACGAATAACAACAATTTTAGTGTCCACTATTCAAATTTCAATTAGACAATTCATCAGTCTATGCGGTCGCCCTTTTCCGGACGTGCTTCGGTGTTTCCCCCTGACCCGCATGCAAATAGAGGGGTCCCGGATTGACCGCACCCCTCAATTCCCCCTGATTTAATTTGAAAACACTTACACTATTATTGCACTTTCAATTCTAAAATTGGAAACAAATGCACATTCTATACCCAAATTACTAATTCCGCGGAATTCTGACAGCTGTCATTGTCATTTACAGATGAGTTATTTGTATGGAGAACAGGGTTAACCTTAACATCTACGAAGTACGATTTTACAAGCCATATGCCGAGTAATAATATTCCTCGTTTCGTCTTAAAATAGAAAACACCAAGAGTGGAAACTAGAAAGTGCACACTAACAGCAATAGAAAATACAAGAAGCACATTGAAAAAAATTATTCAAAAATGGATGTGGAATGACATTATCACTATGAAGTGTCCGTCAGGCATTTGTCATATCTACATGCGGCAGTTGATTTGTATTTGCATAAGTTTTGAATTTTTTATCTTTTTTGTGGGAATTGTTTTATCTCTGGTAACATTACGAAACGTCAGAATTCCGTGGAATTAGTAATTCGGATATAAGTACTTTAATAGTAAAGACGATTTCTAATTTTAAGACAGGGATAATCCTGTCGTATCTTTATTTGGGAATCGTCCTTCCCAAACCTTCGATTTTTCATAATCATAGAAGATTTTATTGCAATCCCAAAGAGAAACTCAACCAGCTTTTTGGATGCAGGTGTCAGATACGGCAAGTCTACGATTTTATTATATGTATATAGAAGATAGATAATGAAGTAAGACTAGATAGATACGTGAGCCAATAACAAGGATTGCGATGATTGCATTGTTATAGTACAATTAAAAAGCGGCTGTGAATAAGTTAGCTCTCACACACGATTGGGAACATATTATTTTCATTCATTCGAGAATAATAAAACCGCCCCACGACGCTGTAGCGTGCTTTTTAAAGTTGTAAACATTATACAAACATTAGTGTAAAAGATTTTAAAAAGTTTGAAGGAAAATGTATTTTTGCTTGTTTCTCATATATTTTATTATGTGATCAGGATCAGTAATTTTTCACGGACCCTTTTTCAATTAGATTTTGTACGGGGATGATAAAAGGTTCTGAGCCTCCACTTTTCGAGTGAATAATGTTTCGCAGTCTTCAAAGCAAGCAACTAAATTGACTACAACTCAATTGATTAACTCTAAATCTATTTCTCTAAGGGCATAAACTTTACAAACAAAACTTTATGTGACAGTATTCAAGACTAGGCAGCTATTTCTAAACTTCCCGATTCTTTCATTGAAAATTATGGTGATCCTATTACGTTATCATCATAATTTATCATAAGATTGACTAGCAGATCCTGATAGGAAGCTATTTTAGTAAGATATTATACTTACTCGTAAATAAGATAGCTACTCGTACCTTTCCAGATGACTATCAACCAGCTGGGTTATTCTGTAACTTAGTTAGCAACTGAAAATAGTTGCCAACGTATTAGTTTGATATACATTGCTGCTTTACTGTGTGAAATATAAAGTGTTTTCATAATTTCACACAGTAAAGCAGCAATGTACATATCAAACAAATTCGTTGGCAACTATTTTCAGTTGCTAATTAAGTTACAGAATAACCCCGCAGATCTGACCGTAATCTGAAATCGGAAAAGATTGATTAGTTAGAAATAGAATGCTATTAGGGATGGTGGATTTCATACTCGTTACATCCAGGATCGAAAACGAAGACAGATATTTTGTATTGATTAGATACCACTATAAAAATTAAAATATTTCGTGCATTTTTTAAAAGTTCGCAATGTAATGCAATCGTCTGACGCTAGAGATCAACGAACGTTGGGTAAATACCTAAAGTTGTCGCCGAGTTTGCACGCTAATATTACGGGTTTGAAAAATACTGATTCACTATACTCGTACCGTGATAAAGATAGCCCTCCTGCATTGAAACGGAGCCCTCCCTGCGCCCCGCGCAGCGATTTGTTCATTCATAAGTTCATTGATAAATTCATTGATAAATCGGCTGCCCTAGTGATAAACAAAGTAACTACATTCAGAACAATTTTACAGGACAAGCATAAACATTGAAACTCTTATTTGAAGGCAACCTTTCTACAAAATACCTACTTATTTATCTCTGTAATAAATTGCAAAATAATATATTTTAACTTATAAATAACAGTATTTATTTCTAACTCCTTCGCTTTTAATTTTGTTTAAAATTAAAAATATGGTTTTTCTAATTGCAAATAAAATACAAAAAAATTAATGTTTCAACTTTAAAAAGATGTTAAGTCATTTACTTCGTTTGTATATTGCTTGATAATTTCTTCCAAAAATAATTTTTCAATTTATTACAAAGAGTTTTCTATGTTATTCAGATACAAATAGTTACCCCAAAAATTAATGTTCAAATGTGCGTGTGCGTGTGCGTTTGTGTGTGTGTGATATTGTGATTGTGATATTGCGACTAATACAATTGTCCCCCCCCCATTTGCTTTAATGGGCACCCGGGCCCTCCCCAAATAACTCAAATAACTATTTTTATTATTTTTTATGTAATCACCGGCTTTAGGTCGTAATTCTGAATGTTATTCTACATATTATCGGTGAATTTGAAGTAATTCTGTTCATTAAATCAGAAGTTATAAGGCTGTGACAGTCAGACGGACAAAGCATATCCAACCTAGTTCACTCAGAGACTTAAGTTAGAGCTTATTACAACTCAAGAATCTATACCATATCTATTCTTACCTACTAATATTATAAATGCGAAAGTATGTCTGTCTACTAAGTCTTCACGCACCAACTGTTCAACCGATCTTAACGAGGTATAAAGATAAGTTTCATTTTTGGAAAGGACATAAGCTACTTTTTTATCCTGGTAAATTAAGAGCTTAGACTAGAATTTCAAAAACCTAAATACACGCGGACGGAGTCGTGGGCATCATAATCAACTATGTTTATCTTGTAAAGTTATAATTTACAGTATTGTGTCTATTTTTAGTTAAATTCCTGTAAAGTAATGTCCCTATTAGTTAATTATGTACGTAGGTATCTAAAATTCTGCACCTACCTTCAGTAGAAACATTTTAAAATAGTAAGTAACCGATAACAATTAAAACGATTATTTATAAGTACATAAAGTAATACCCTAAATTCCAGTCTCAGTGTGCAGTTATTGGTTTGGGCAATTCAAATTTCAGTAAACTGTTCAAGTTATTTGAAATATTATACTGTGGACACTGTGTTAAAAAACTACTCGACATTAAACTTTTGTTAATGCAAACAAGTCAATTTCACAAAAAATGTCAGTTACTTTGTTTATATCACTAGGGCAGTCGAAATCTGTCATATTGAAAAGTCACTTTGAAACTTCAAAGTTCATTGTTTACATCGTTACGAAAATTTTGTGAAATACATAGCAGTAACCAGTTCTTATGTGATAAAAAGTTGTGCTAGAAAAATTGTTATGGTAGTGCGTTCGTTTTGTGCTCAAGAATGTGAGAGAAAAGAACAAATATCTCTAAATTATATATCATAATAATAAATATGAGGCTGACGGGAAATGTCAAGTAAGTGTTGTCAGCTTCATGTGAAAAATTTCCATACCCATTGAAGCCATCACGCAAACGGCCTCTCAATTATTATAAAAATATTATAATGTGGACCAATAATTTCAACACAACATTTTTAGTTATTTCGCTGGCGTTTCGAAACAAAAATATTAAATCTGGTGCAAGATGCTTTTCAAGCTGTAACGGAGGCTACGTGAAGTCACATTGTACTTAAGTTCACGTTGAGAGATTGCAGAATGACGACGATGAATTAGTGAATTATAATATAGTTATTGATAGCGACAGTGACACATCATCTGACAGCAATGCATTGAAATTTTAAGATATAGAAGAACACGTCTCGACGAATCCTAATAGTTTTTTTATCTTTGTTTTATTCCATCTCCTAACATCTCCATGCCGTACTAATCTAAACGTCTGGTTTTTTTTACCCGACTACGGCAAAGCCAAAAGGAAGGGTTATGATTTTAGCAGTCTATGTATTTACGTGTTGTAAATAATTAAGTTGCGATTTGTTTTTATAAAGAATTGTCAACACTGATTTATTATCTGTGACTATTGATGCTACAGATCTGTTGCATAAGTTTTATCTGTGGTGTCAAAACTCGAATTGTACTTTATCTTCTCTGGCTCTCTGCTTGCTCTCTGCCTCGGCGTCCCGTCGGCCATTGGTGTAACAGTGCTAATTAAAATTAAATATATTGATCCACGGAGAATCCTCTTTTATTTCCAAGATTACATATGTATATATTTATGTATGGATGTTTGTAACCGATTTTTGTATGAGATTCTGTGTGTACTAATGTAGCGCCTAAACTGCTGGACCGATTTTGATGAATTAGGTGTCTATTGATTCGTTGTTATTATCAGGGTGACATAGGCTACATTTTATCTACGAAAAAAATCGAGAAGTCAGCTTTGCGCGGCTTTCTAGATTTTTAACCCCCGACGCAAAAACGACGGGGTGTTATAAGTTTGACGTGTCTGTGTGTGTGTGTGTGTGTGTGTGTGTGTGTGTGTGTGTGTGTGTGTGTGTGTGTGTGTGTGTGTGTGTGTGTCTGTCTGTCTGTCCGTCTGTTCCCCTGTAGCGCTCAGCTCAAATGCGATTTTTTTTGTTTGAAAGGTGAATTAATCGAGAGTGTTGTTAGCTATGTTTGATGAAAATCGATCCAAGATGGCCGCCGCTACAAAATGGTGGATTACATATTTTTTCACAACTCCCTTAATATGGGTATCAAATGAAAGGGCTTGACTAGTAGAATAGCATTATACAAATCCAAGATGGCTGCCACCACAAAATGGCGAATGTCGGGGGTTTTTAAATTTTTAATTTATACTTGTAAAATTAGTTTCGGATAAGAATAACAGATGGCACCACTAGCTCCTTGCCCCGCGCATTTGCCCACTAAATTATTATTAAATTATTAAGCGTAGTCGGGTTTTAGTTCACGAACTTTACTTGTATTTAGTAGATGTATTAAATAAATTATTCTATTATGAGTATAATATGTATAAAATTTAAAAAATGGGGTATAAATTATATTTAATAACGTATCTTCTTCTTTCTTGGTTATGGAAAATCTTTTTTCTATATCCTGAAACGTACCTACTTAACTTTAAATGTATAGTACTAACTACTACTACTATAGAAAAGTATTGAGCAAACTTAAAGAGACAGATGAAAGACTAAATTGCGATTACGCAAATAATAGAATAATTATGATAATTAAAATTATTATAATTATTATAAAATTTCTTTTTCCCTAATTTAGTGTCATGTCCTTACAGTAGCAATACACACACACACACTCACAGGGGCGTCAAAAATGCTTGTCATACATTATAGTACGAGCACATCCATTGATTATTAATTTATCAATGAGAATTTCCTCCCGTCCCGCATCCCGCAGACCATGGGAGAGCCAAGTTAATCGTGGTCTTACTATAATACTACCTACAGGTACATAATCAAATGGTTATTGTATTGGATTGTGTTTAGATATCCTAGTACTTATGTATATAATAAAATACTTAGTTCTACGTTTTCAGTAACGCTCCCATTATAACTGAGAAAATGTGTTTGTAAGTTTGTTAGCTTATTACAATAATATTATATAAAATTAGCTTATCATGGCTGAATCGTGAAAGGCACAAAATATATACGGACATAATTATTATCTAACTTATTTTACCGTAGCAAAACAAACGGTGTAAATTTTCTATACAGTAAAAATGTATATGTATAAACTTTCCATGTTTAGACGAGGCCTCATTCGAAGCTTTTATATGCTAATACGAAAACTTATCAAATATTTCGTTACACGTTTAGACACCAAACGAAACAATAGGTAGCGAATAATAATTCCGATCACACAGCGGACGCAGTGACCGTTACGATATGCGAACACAATCGACCATCACAAGTGACACGGTAACGAAACATGATATAAACTAGTCAAGATGATGAAGTTCAAATCCTTGTTCCGTAGAGGACCAAGTCAGGGCAAGCAGGAGTCCACGCTGAAAGGCGCTCCGTCAGTCTCGAGCCTCGATTCGAAGCACCACAAAGTCGCGCCCGCGAGAGAGAAGACGCTGAAGATATTCGGCTCCAAAGAGAAACTGCACAAAGCTCACAAGAAGAGGGACCTGGGGAACAACAATGCGGTGTTAGAGGATCCCGAATTGCAGGAAGGTTTGGAGGCCTACGAGGATGGGCAGGTCAGGGAGCACGACTACGGCAGCGCGGAGGAACTGGGAGCGAGGTCCGCAGACGAGCGCGGCTCTCAGGAGTGCATCAGCCTGCCGGTTATGCTGAATGCCGACCACATGCCGGGCTTCCAAGAGGTCGAGCTAAGGGCTAGAGTACCTTCTGAGGTGAGACATTATTTAGTATCCATTTTCCGAATTTCAAGTATTCTTTGTCCACGATCAAAATTGAAAAATACGATTGAGATTTCTCAAGTGCAAATTGGGCAAATTATTTGATATACACTTAACATTATTACTTGAGGACTGACTATGCAACCATGCGAAACCATAATGAAAAAAAAAATCATCTGTTGCACTCATCATCATGAAGCTGCTTTCTTTTGGGCTCAAGAACGTTTGAAATGATTTTTCATATATATTTCAAAGTTAGTTAAAAGTACTATTTTAAGACCTGTCAATTAAGTAGTTTAAATTAGACAAGTGTAAATTGAAAATTTAAAAAACCCCCGACATTCGCCATTTAGTGGCGGCGGCCATCTTGAATTTGCAATAGTGCTATTCTACTAGTCAAGCCCTTTCATTTGATACCCATATCAAGGGAGTTGTGAAAAAATATATCATCCGCCATTTTGTAGCGGCGGCCATCTTGGACCGATTTTCATCAAACATAGCTAAGAACACTCTCGACTAATTCACCTTTCAAACAAAAAAAACCGCATTCAAATCGGTCCACCCGTTTGAGCGCCACAGGGGAACAGACAGACACACACACAGACACGTCAAACTTATAACACCCCGTCGTTTTTGCGTCGGGGGTTAAAAATGTGTAAGCACATGAGAATTAGTACCATTATCACATATGATATTATATATTTGAGAAAATCACAACTTATTTTTCATCTTCCTCATTGTAGTTCGCGATATCTAACAAATATTTGTTTATTTTTAATGAATGATATTTAATTTGTGTAGGCGTCGCTAATATCTGGAGTGCGGGAGCTGGAGTCACTGCGGAGAGAGCTGGAGGCGAGCATGACGGAGCGAGCGCAGCTGAGCGCGCGCGTCGACGAGCTGCTCGAGCGAGCGAGCGACGCGGACAGGCTGCGAGCCGAGCTCGAACGATTGAAGGTAAGTTGGCTTCAAACTCGTGTCACTACAACTTAGATACGCTAAGTTGAGGTTGTCGTCTTTCTGTTAAGGTAAAGATTACAACGGTGAAGAATGAAGCTTAGGTCGGTTAAAACATAATTACACAATTGATTTTTACACTTGGTCCCAATTTATTTATTTGAGTATCAAATACATTATAGATACAATCTAGATATAATAATATAGTGTCAAGATAAAAATATCTTAGAAATAACCGACCCGACTCTTTAGTAGACTTCGGCAGCGTAAATAAGCAAAAGAACATGATGTGTTTGGGCAAACACATCTTGCTCTTTTGCTGCCTGTGGTTTATCCTTCTCTGAGGTCGACTCTTGTTTAGTGGTGGTGGTCTAGACTCTAGACAGTCAATAAATTCGAGATCTGTCAAGCTTAAGCTCTACCCTGTCGTCTGTCGTCTGTTGTTGTTGTGCAGTCGATGGAAGCGGAACGGGAAGCGACGCTGGAGCGGCTCGCGGACGAGAACGGCACGCTGCGCGCGCGGCTGCGCGGCGTGGCGCACTCGCCGCTCTCCGACAGCGAGAAGCGGCAGCTGCTGCTGGCGCCCGCGCCGCATGCGCGCCGCATGCACTCCTCCGCGCCCGCCTCCATAGCGCTCGCGCACAATGTGAGTATACCCTCACCCGCACTCGCCGCTCTCCGACAGCGAGAAGCGGCAGCTGCTGCTGGCGCCCGCGCCGCATGCGCGCCGCATGCACTCCTCCGCGCCCGCCTCCATAGCGCTCGCGCACAATGTGAGTATACCCTCACCCGCACTCGCCGCTCTCCGACAGCGAGAAGCGGCAGCTGCTGCTGGCGCCCGCGCCGCATGCGCGCCGCATGCACTCCTCCGCGCCCGCCTCCATAGCGCTCGCGCACAATGTGAGTATACCCTCACCCGCACTCGCCGCTCTCCGACAGCGAGAAGCGGCAGCTGCTGCTGGCGCCCGCGCCGCATGCGCGCCGCATGCACTCCTCCGCGCCCGCCTCCATAGCGCTCGCGCACAATGTGAGTATACCCTCACCCGCACTCGCCGCTCTCCGACAGCGAGAAGCGGCAGCTGCTGCTGGCGCCCGCGCCGCATGCGCGCCGCATGCACTCCTCCGCGCCCGCCTCCATAGCGCTCGCGCACAATGTGAGTATACCCGCACCCGCACCCGCACCCGCACCCGCACCCGCACTCACAAACAGGTGCGATATTCCTGTCCGTCCGGGTTCTTACAACAAATATCCATGAAGATCTCAGATTTTCGGTTCGATCTCGGTCCGGTCCAATGTATAATTTATTCTAATCAAATTAAAAATTTGTTTGTGACGTTAGGGTGAAGGCGACAGCGGCGAGGCAAGCACGCCGGAATGGGACAAGCACTCTTCCTCCTCTCTCAGCGAAGTTTCCGTCGCCTGCCTACAGGACCGGATATTGCAAATGGAGGAGCATCACTACAGGTCAGCTATGTCATGAGACTTGGCAAAGACAACTAAGCAATTTACCCTATATGTATAAGGTTCATAAAGGAATTAATAATCATGTTAAAATCATTCATCATCATCATCGTATTCATTTTGGCCGCTTGTCCTTTCGTAAAGCGTTATGAACTCTGACTTTGAAGCCACTTCTCACCAATTGCTTTATATCTACCTCATGGATAGGATCTTCACTCCATGACCACTTTATTTCCACAAGTAATCCTTACTCCATTAATTTTTCTAGTTCAAAATGGCATTGTGCAGAATTTGAGCCAATTTTTATAGTGCAGCATGTAGTGACTTGTTCTTTCCCCAGTACGAGCGAAGAGTTACAAGCAACCCTCGCCGAGCTGGCCGACCTACAGTCCCAACTGGCCGACGCGCACGCCGACAACGAAAGGCTGGCCGACGAGAAGCAGGTTCTATTGGAGTCGTTGTGTCGTCAGACCGAGAAACTTGAAGATAGCAGAACAAAGGTAAATTGGAATTTTGTGATCTTGACAATCTGATATTGATCTAGAGTAAAAGGAAGATTTCGATTCCATTTCTGGAGGGGCAATTTGAGAATTTTTAATTTTTAAGTTAGCTCTGGATTGGATTTTATTTGAAGCCTTGGTAGCAGCTAGTTACCACGCCGGTAAAGCCGTACCGCCAAGCGAGAATTAACATTATAGAATTGTACTGTAATTTGCATGGCGGTACGGTTGCCATGCCGCTTGAAGGTTAGCACATTTTATCACTTTCCTTCAGATGCTTAATGGTTAACTGGTCTTCAATGGCCGTTGGTTGCCACACAAACTGAGCTTATTCATGTACTGATTCAAAGCATCACGCTGTGTTGCACTAAAGTTACTGGGAATTAAACTTGACATTTTCTGACATCCATCACAATTCATATCAATTAAGTACGAGCACCTTAACTCTCACTTTTCTTAGATTTGCCAAAATGGAGACAATCTTTGATTGTTTGCTTGAAGCAATCGCTTCAGCCAATAACCAGTCTGGCGGACTTAATAGAGGTTAGTACCAATAAAAACTGAAGACGACGTTTAATATGTGTTCAAGGTGGACACACTCCAAGAGATGTTGATGCGGGAGGGCGTCGAGCCGGAAACTGTGATCTCCGGGGACACGGACCAACAGTTGTTTGCTGTTCTCAAAGTAAGCCTTTCTTCACACCTATTTGACCTTGAAAGCTCTAATGACATTGTAATTATAAGTGTTTAATTAAACACACTATGCCGAAAATACGCGACCGAAGTTCGGCGTGACTACGCCTGCAATACGTATTAAATTACTGATGACACACCAAACCGAAATTACGTCGCGTTATAGCGTACAGCCGAACTTCGGTCGGGCGTAAATTCGGCAGCGATTCGGCGGCAATGTTTTGTATAGCAACACATTATACGCGACCGAAGTTCGGTTCGATTGTCGATTCTAAAGCCTCAGCAATTGCTATTACTGTAAAATAGTCCATTTTTTGGGTTTCGCACCTCAAAAGTAACAACGGAACCTTCAGATCACTTTGTTTTGCGTACTGTAGATAACACGGCACGACGCCACGACAACGCTCGAGACACTGAATACCCACACACGTGAAGTTACGCAACTGAATTTCTGCCGCGTAATTTCGGCTCTCGTGTGTCATATTAGCTGAATCCGTCGGAACGTAAAATCAGCCACGGAACTTCGGTCGCGTATTTTCGGCATAGTGTGTTTAAACACTTAAAGGGAAGAACTTAAGTTTCCTAAACTGAAGGATGTGAACTTTTCATCACGCCAGGCTCCGCAAAAAGAAGTAGGCGTGTAGGGCAACACCTAACCAGTGACCTAACCTAAAAAAGTTCGTCAAAGGCTAAAGTTTAAGACAGACAGAGTGCATTTAGATGCATGCCAACTGCATCATTGCAGTTTGAATTTAGTTATATTGCTGTTAACATAGCTGCATCGCAATTTTGGCCGTCCGTCAACTCACTCATTTATTGACCAATTTTAATTCAATTTGAGCAGTTTTGAGTAGTTTTAGTACATCACTAATACAGCACGCCAAACATTTGAAGTGCGCTTTTGGAACTGCAATATGCAATTTTAAAGTCTGTTTTCAATCCAAATACAGTCCGCTGTCTTGAAACTAAACGTTTCAAACCCATAGCTCACTTCACATAAACTTGGTCAACATAATAACTGGTTCAAATTATCCTAGCCAAGTGATCCAATCAGCTGGATTCCCATCGCTACTGAAACAGTGTTTTGATCGGCATCGTTTTGATTCCAGTCCAGCGCTGAATCAAACTTCCTGGATCTAGCCTACGACTAGAAAAAAAAAATCCAGGTGATCCTAATTTGCTTTCACCGGAAAAACGTCCAGCGCTTAAAGGTGCTGGGTGTCAAAAGTTGTACTCTGTTCCATCAGGTGTCTCAGGAGGAAAGACGATTACTGCTGAGCAAACAGGAGCAGCTGGAGGCCGAGCTGTCGCTGACGAAGACGGCGCTGGAAGACAAAACCAAAGAAAACGAAACGTTGACTGAAAAAATTAGGTGAGAATCAGTTTCTTATCACTATCGACCTGCATTTTTTTTCACTCATTCATTCATTCATATTTTGATTGCTAATTCTACGTGTCCTGTACTAATAATGTTCTCTGTATCGTCTGTGTTGTGATATAAAATAAACGTATATTCATTCGTTCATTCATTCAAATTGTAACTTCTACCTGTTTTTAATATTCACTGTACCGTCTGTGTAGTGGTGTACAATAAAAGTATATTCATTTATTTATTAATTAATGTTTGTATTGTCAGGAGCCTCGAAGGTTCAGTGGAGCGTCTGGAGTCGGAGCGCGCGCACTGGGAGCAGGAGGCGGGCGCGGCGCGCGAGGCGGCCGCCGCGAGGCAGCACCAGATCACCACGCTGGGGGACCTGCTCGAGGCGGCCAAGGCACAGGTAAAACCCCTAATCCGCTTTTTTATTTTATTTTACTAATATTATAAATGCGAAAGTGTGTCTGGTCTGTCTGTCTATCTGTCTGTCTGCTAGTTTTTCACGGCCCAACAGTTTAACAGATTTTGATGAAAGGTACAGAGATAGTTTATATCCCGGGGACGAACATAGGCTACTTTTTGTTCCGAAAGATTTAAAAGATCCCACGGGATTCTTAAAGGTCCATCCGTTTAACCGATTTAAGTATACCTACGAAATTTAATTTTATCGAACCAAGGACCTCGAAAAAGAAAGAAAGAAAAACGAAAGACAGAAAGATTGAAAGAATCAATGAAAGTAAGACAAAAGAAGGATAGAAGGAAAGTAAAAAAGAAACTTTAGTCATTGGTGTCACAAACACTGGTATCGAAGTAGCTTAAATCGCACAATTTTGTACTTATGTCTCTGTCCAAATATTGGCGCAGCTGGCGGGCGCGGCGGAGGGCGCGGCGCAGGCGGAGGCGGCGGCCACGGCGGCGGCGCGGCGCGAGGCGGACGCGGCGGCCGCGCGCGCGCACACGCTCGCCGAGCGGCTCGCGCACGCGCAGCGCCAGCTCGACCGCGCGCACTCCGACGCCCGGAAGCTGCACGACGACGCGCTCGTGAGTGCCTTACTTCTCATCAATAATGACCACGGAATATACAGGGTATAAGGGAACCGCTAGCGAAATTACCACGTATACGCTCGAAGTACCTAATCATAAACGACGAGACTCGTAGTAGAACCAGAGTTCATCGATTCGTCAAACTAAAGTGGTAGTGGTAGTAAAACATAGCGAACTCCGAATTGGTTTTTCATTTTCAGGTATCGAGGAACAATGCCAAATCTACGATCTCAGAACTAGAATTTCAATTGGAGCAGCTGCGGCAGGAGAAGGCGGCGTTGCAAGGGGAACTGCAGACTTTGCAGGAGACCACGTCCGAACTGCAGATACAAGTTAGTTTTTTATCATTTAGGTACATATTTTATTAATTTTAATCTTTGTTAGTGAAAAAATTCTTAGTTACAAAAAAGGTGATTTACACGACACAAGGATAAATAAGAAATCGAAATATCGAAATACTTTGTGATTCTTCAACTGCGCCTCAAGAAAATACGAAAGTTTTTAGTGGCAATGGGCGTGAGGTTCTACGATATAATTCCACAGTCAATTTTCGACTTGCCTGTACACAAGTTTAAGAAATCTATTAAAAGTGTCCACATAAAAAAAGCATAAATATAATGATAAAAAAGCATAAATTTGAATCCAGCATTCCGGTATCTCGAAAAATGAAAGAGTTCTGACGGGATCAACAAACCTCAATCCGCGCGGACAAAGCAATGAATGAATGAATATGCTTTTATTGTACACCACAACATTGCAAGATACAGAAAACATTCAGTACAAGACGGGTAAAAGATACAATTTTACAAATGGTTTTGTTTATCAGGTACAGGTGGCCACAGACGAGAAGTTGTCGCTGATGAGCAGGGCGGGCGAAGCGCTGGCTCGGACCGCGGAGTTGGAGCGCCAGCTGCAGGACGCGCGCGCGCGGCTCGCGCAGCTCACCAGGGACAGGGAGAGAGATGTGAGTTCATACTGCATGCGCATTCCGACTGACTGATCGAAACAATTAATGATTCAATGAGTGAGTGAATAAATGAAATGTAACCCCCGTACGTTGCTGTTGCGCTGGAACCTTGTCACATTAACTTCAGCGTGACGTCAGACGAAACGAAAATATACCGTCGGCTACAAATTTTTTTTTTATAAATAAATTAAACCGAATGAACAAATAATTTTTAGCTTTTATAGATTTTAAATGAAGAAATTATCCTAATTCTTCAACTCCACTGATTTAATCACATTATAGTAATTCGAATTCGGAATTTTTTTCAGACTCTGTTGTGTCTGAATCACTATCATTTTTTGTGTTAATAATAAAAACTCGTCAATTAATCCGTCTTTGCGCCAGTATTAAACAACAATAATAACAAAATGTGTGAATTTATAATAAGTAATCAAAACTCGATACGCATACTCTGCCAACAGTTTTTGTCAACGGTACAGACGTCTATCTAGTGTTGACGTCATGAAAATGGCTGCCAGCTGCTCAATAGCAATTTGCGGGGCTTATACATTATATATACTTCTACTATATGTTACACCAAGAACTGTAGTTCTAATAATATATCTAAAACAAATAAAAATATACAAAAAGTTAGACTGCAGATCAACAGCAGAATTGTATTTTAGATACGGTTTTAATATTGCTATCAACAGTGCATTGCAAATGCGCGCCTACTGTGCAATAGATCACAGCTGTTCTTTTTCTTGCAAAGTAAAATATACTTAATATCCTTTTGATTACGATTCTGATTCAAGACCCGAAGAGCAAGGGGGGGGGGGGCTGTTGAACTTGGGCTGATATTTTTATCCAACATCACCGATGTTACCAAACGTTAATAGAATAATTATGGTAATTAGATTTTCATTCTTTGTATCTCTCTATAAATACATTTTTATACTTAGTAAATATTCGCACGCCAAAATGGTACAATTTATAATATGTTGGAACTCACATCATAAAATATGTATATCTATTCAAAATTCAAAAAATTCAAAATGGTTTATTTCACGTAGGCCAACGTGTGGCTCTTATGACATGTCAAGAATTGAAGAATCTACCACCGGTTCGGAATGCTGGTTCTGCTGAGAAGAGCCGGCAAGAAACTCAGCAGTTGCTCTTTTCAAAACAAAATGTTTCAATAAGTGGCTTAACTATCTTGTGGACAGCTGAAGCAAAGCCGAATAGAATAGACATTTTTTTTTATTCAGATAAACTTTTACAAGTGCTTTCGAATCGTCAAATGAATCTACCACTAGTTATTCTGAACCCATCTACGTGCACACATAACTTCAAGTATCTTTAATCTTTATCTTTTTATAATCTCATATCTTTATCTTTTTTACTATCTAAGGACTACTTTTGTCCATCCAGGAAACTGAGTGGAAACAGTTCCAGAGCGACTTGCTCATGACCGTCCGGGTCGCCAACGACTTTAAGACGGAAGCGCAGAGAGAACTGGAGAGGCTCGTCTCAGAAAACAAGGCCTCCCGGGATCGAATACGACTGCTCGAAGACCAAATACACTCGATGAAAGGTGAGAGAACACATCGTGAGTAAAAGTCGTGGGAAGTAACGTGCGTGCGAGAAATTTCAATTTGAGTAATGAATATTAGGCCTGGGCCAGATCTAGTGGGAAATCGCGTGCGACATCCCGACATCCGGAATATATTTTAGCGTTTTATTCGCGCGGATATGGTGTCTCTAATTTTTAAAAATGGCGCCTGTATCTTGGGCACCAGGATCATAAATGATCATTAAATTGGACAGCTGTTATAGATATGTTAACGTGTAAATTATATGTTATATTCAAAATTACTTGTATAATGTAGGCCAACTTGCGGCTCTTATGTAAAATCAGACCGGTTTGAAAAGCAGGTTCTGCTGAGAAAAGCCGGCAAAAAACTCAGCCGTCGCTCAATAAAATTACAATAATCGTTACTATGTCAATGTAAAAACTTATGACACTTTACACTATCTTGTGGGTACCTGAATATGTTACATTCCGGAAATCTTTAATTTGGAATTTGACGTATTGGATTCAGTGGATTTCCGCGCGCGTTTTTCCACTAGATTTATCTCTAGCCTTACCTCGTCACTGAAGTTAGTGAGAAATGTCAACAGACGACTTAGGGGCGTAAAGCAATGATCCTTTCGTTAACTCCAGTGGCAACTATTTACTCAAAGCATTTGATACACTTCTAATTATCTCCTTTACAATATCTTGAGTACTGCATGTGGTTTGGTAGTTGTAAATAAATACATATAATATATTGTAGAACAGCTTCGCCAAATTGCAAAAGAAATTGTCTAAATAATTTTGTTGGTCGTCATTTCTTTAGTATTTTAATTTTTACGTGCAAAAAGGGTTACGTATTAAGGATCCTCTTCTAAAGCTGTTTCCACGCATCCCTAGAATAGAATAGAATAGAAAAGTTTTTTATTCAAATAAACTTTTACAAATAAATACTTTTGAATAGTCAATTGAATCTGGTTTGAAATTTTGAAATAAACGTTAATTTTGCTGTCAAAAATACATCGTGCCTACATTGTGAAAGTGACGGGGCAGCACAAGCAACTTTGTATTAGCCAAGCCATTTCTGCTGTTGTTGTTTTTCAATATACGGATGATTTATTATTTAGACATTGGACATGCGCTCCCCCCCCCCCCGCGCCCCCCCGTCGCTACACTCTTGGGTCGCGTATTTATTTTGACGGAAAATAATGTCGATAATTGTATAATGAACTTAAAAACGTCCAGCGCTAGGGAGTATGCACGCGCAGTTCTAGGGATATCTTGTTTGCTTTTAGAATTTTAAAGTTGCATGAGATATAAAATATATCAGTCAAATAGTATACTTAGTATAGAGAATAGTGAATTAACAACATTTTGTCACGCACTAATTAATCTATGTAAGGCATCGTCTGTGTGAGCGAACTCAAAATGAATACAATGTAGCGCGATTGTAAAATTATAACCTCAAAATATACACAACCGTGTCTTAATCGCGATAAATTATTATTAAAGTTTTGTCCTATTCCGCGTCGCACCGCAATTCGCGTGTGTCTGCTCACTTATAGGACACTTCAAGGGGCTTCTAGAGTTTGATATTTTCCTGCGACCATGACAGCGCCGCATCGCATTCGCGTTGAGTTCGCTTGCGTAGGACGGCATGTACCTACGGCTTTCAAATGTAGTCGCAGTCATAGAACTAACTGAAAATTTTGTCTGAGTACTGCAAAGTGACATATTTATTAACACAATGTTTGTAGTACTTTTCGAATAGCAAGTCCCTCTTAGCATATTTTATTATAATAACCTAAGTATACATGAATAAATATAATCAAGCTTCTTGATGATTATTTCAACGCAAATCAAAATCAATTCGTTTATTAAATAGGTCTATTGAAATGACCATAATTATTAAAACATCGTTTGATTTCGATAAATTGAATATATTTATTTTTTAATAAAAAAATGTCTACAATTTAACATGATTAATGTGCCAAAAGGGAATTCCTATCTGAAATATAGTATATTTTTAAGTCGTCTAATCCAAATTTGATATACCAAAACAGGTGTTGACACTCAAGAATCTCTGAATAGTGCAAATAACTATTCCGACGACGGAAAACAACTGTCAAAAGATTCCGGCTCTCTCAGTGATAGCTCTTCCAAAAAAGTGTTTAAAAACATTAGAACACGTTATATAACTAGAGTTCACAGTGGAAACGACCTTAAAAAAGACTCCAGTCTGGTTGATCAGGCATTCTTTAAACTAATCAATGCAGTACCTCAAAATGACTTAGCAGAGGGTACACCTAAAGACTTCAAACTCGAATCTGTAAATGTTACACTCGATGAGTCAGATGACGATGAAATTAATAAGTCGGCATCAGTTAACTCCTCTAATGAAATTTTAGATGGCACTGTCCTACCTTTAGGGCCCAAAAAGCTAAAAAGACAAAATGCAATTGATTTTCATGCATCAAACGATGGTTACGATAATCCGAGTATTACAAGAAATGATAACATTAAGCATATTTCGAAATCTGAATCAAATCAATCCGAAATCTATCGAGAAAGAACTATTTTTAGTAGAAATTTATCGGACTTGTTTAATGGCAAACCAAAGTCTTACAGTACAGATAACATTAACGTGAACGAAGAATTTAAGAATGCTTTAAAAGAAGCTACTAGTATTGAATTTTTAGGGGATAATAATTATAACGTTAGTGATACGTCGCTGTTTAGCGAAGGATCAGATTGCGTTTTTCTTCCATCCATGGAAACAAATAATAATGTGATTCCGGAAATTAATAAAGAAAATAAAAAAATCATTAACTCTGAACACAATGAAGCAAATCGAAGCAACATACCCGTCGTTAAGGCGGAAAATATTCTACCTTATCCTTATCCTAACGATATAAGAGATAGAAATAGTGAAACAGATAATTCATCAAATATATTCATACACCCCTTTAAATGTAAACTAAATGACTCAATCGAAAGTGATCTTAAAAAGGTTAATGAAGAACTGAAAGTAAATTTTAAAGCAGCACTAGAAAGAATTGTTGGCACTAAAACGGAAAATCAGACGAAACAATCGAAAACAATTGAAGATGATTTTTCAAAATTCAGTGAAGTAATCACGGTTGGAATTGATACAAATTCGGATATATCAGACAATATACCCGTAAAACGTTTATCTACTTTTAAAGGCAGCGTTAACTCTTTTGAGGAAAAAGATATTATTTCTAATTCAAAAACCATTCAAATTGAAGAACCTTGTAAGTCTATCCCAACATCAAATTGCGAGGAAAACGCCAACAAAGGCAATAGTAACGTTGAAGCAAAAAATAATGATCATGGTCCTTTTTTAAGTCAAAAAAGTAGTAAGTCTATTGATGTTCTGGAAAATCAACTTGATACAAAACTCACAGAGAATTCGGAAAATTCACATACGATTTTGGGATCCAAATATAAAGATAAAAACGAAGAGTTAGCAACCACGAATGAAATAAAAAAAATTATTGACGATCCAAAAATAGCTCCTAACCTAGCAATTGATGATAACGTCAGTTATCATTTGAAAATAAATACTGTTAGTGATTTCACGCCTCCCAATTCATCCAACGTGATAACTAATAGCAACAATTTAACAAACATCGAAACTGATAAGGTTCGCAATAAAGTTAACACCATTCTTACGCCCATGAATATCATAAACACAAATGTTGATAGTGCGTCATCATCAATAATTATAAGTCCTGTACTAATACAACCGATATATTTTAAACCAAATAATGCAGTTTTGGAAACTGAGAAAAAAAAGGAAAACAAAAAGGGTGTGGTTTATTATAATGATATAGATCAAGTTATTACTAAAGAAGATAATAATTCAAAAATTTCATCAACATATGAAAATGACAATAAAAATAGAAAGAAAGGCATTTATCTCAAAAATGAGAAACTAAAACCTCTCGGGTTATTTCCATCAAGAAAAGTTGAATCAGCTGAAAATAAATCAGAAACAGTATCACCTTCGCCATCGCCGAGTAGAACCCTCCCTTCAATAACTCCGAAACCTGTAGCTAGGCTGTCTAAAACGCCTGAATGGTTAATTGATAACAAATATTATCAGCCCATGGAAAATATTCCTTTCGTAATTAATACAGCACAAATGTTTGTAAAACCTAGCGTTCCAAGTGAAAATCATGGAACCCATGTAGTAAATAACAATCCGTTTTTATTACACAATCGACACAACAAAGAACCAGAGCAAGAAAATTATTACGAAGAAATCGGGAAACCGGTAACACCGACTCCATCCCCAAGGAATGTTGCAGACGATGAAAAAATATCGAATAAAAATTCGATTGAAGACGATTTCCCCTCCGTGACTCGCGAGGACATTTTAAAAGTGCCACGGAGACCTAAAAGGACAAAAAAACACGATTCTAGACCAATACCATCGAAATACAATAATGATGTAGAAAAGGCGATATCTTGTACAACAAAATCCGTAATATCCTTGTCAAGATCACCGAGTGCAAATGAGATTGTCATCAAAAGAACCACAGGATCTGTTGGGGATATTGTTCAAAGTTTGGAAAAGAGTCAGCAAATTGAATCGAAAACTATACCTGAACCGCCGCGTAGAAAATTCTCTCTGCAGGGTCAACCCGCTCAAAATATAGAACCCAACACTGGTTCCCTGCCTCGATTAAGAAAGACTTATCATTGGAAGACTTTGGAACATAAGAGGCTTTCGCATCCAATAAGATCGCTTAACGATTCGCTGCCGTCGCGAGCCCTACGTAAGTTAGGCTTTGCCTAAATCGCCCCGTGTGATATTTGTGTAAATGTAAATAACCGTGTACAGCGTCTTTTGATGGATAATTTCGTGTCGTTTTAGCGTGTTGTTGTTCCATTGGGTGACGGTTGGTTGGTGTTGGTCAATGTTGTACAGGCTTTGTGTATTTTTCATGCATTTGTAGCAAGTTGTCTATCATTTCATGCTGTTCCGTTTACTATATTTGTTATCATTATTTATGTCTCAGTAAGACTTAAAGCTTTAAATATTTTATTACTCCTTATGGAAGTTGTTGTTATTAATATTATTTTGTTTGGATTTATTGTTAACTAAGTAATTCTTTTTAAATTTATTTATAAAATTGTTTATATTTTCAAAGATCTTTCTTATTTAATTGGCTTAATAATTATTATTTTATGGATTTTATGCTTTATTTATTAAGCATGGGGAAACATTGGTGAGATTTTTTTAAATTTAACATTTGATATTACATATTTTGTATCAGTACTGAGTATTTCTAAATAATTTGCATTGCTAGATATACGTGTGTAGCCTATATTTTAAAAGAATTAGTAAATAAAGCTAGACGATTAAATAATTGTCGCCATATTTTCGCTTCCTGTCATAAATTTTTAATACGATTTTGATTTCTAGTGGTTATTTTTCCCTCTGACAGTATTGCTCTCTCACTCACACAAAGGATATCAGATTCTCTTCGCAAAAATGTGGACCATTATCAGATACTCTTTTGTTAGGTACTCCGCAACTCATTAAAATACGACTGTGTGCTTAGTCTAAAGCGGAGCACTCGAAAACGAACTCGAAAACTGTTGATCGATTTCAGAGTAAAATAGACCTAAAATGTCTTGTATTAAGGTTTGAGTTCGCCAATACATTCAGCATTGTTCGAATGCTGAATGTATTGGCGAACTCAAACCTTAATACAAGCCATTTTAGGTCTATTTTACTCTGAAATCGATCAATAGTTTTCGAGTTCGTTTTCGAGTGCTCCGCTTTAGACTAAGCACACTGGTTCAAAGTGCGCGAGTTTTGTAGTATATAATATGACTTGGTATCATATTACGACTAGCTAATACCCATGACTTCGTCCGCGTGGATTCATATAAATCTCATACAAACTTTCAACCCCTATTTAACCCTTCAGGAATTGAATTTTTGAAAACTCTTTCTTAGCAGATGCCTACGTCATAATAGCTATCTGCATGCCTTTCAACTCGATCACTCCAGTGGTTTGAGTTGTGCGCTGATAGATCAGTCAGTCTGTCAGTCTGTCAGTCAGTCAGTCACCATTTCCTTTTATATATTTAGAAGATAAGTTTTAAGTAATTGTAATAATCATTAATTTTACCTGCACAGCGATGCCTCCACGATCGGAGGACACACCGCCACCTCCGCTGCTATCCAGCGCTTCCTTACAAGACATTATGGCGACTGCCGCTTCACACAGACGGACCAAAGGTATACTACTACCCTTGGATACAACGACCACATATCCCATATAATGTAGTACTTAGCTAATAATAACTCGTGTTGGTATAATTAGCAACCTTTTTATTTTCGTATTTTTTTATATCACTATTTTTTCTAAAATACGCCGCGCCGCTTCGATTAAAATTCTATCAACCTACTAATAATGTACACGTGTCTAAGTCAATAAAAGAAAACATATCACTCTCTTTCAGGTGTGAGTCGCCAAGACTCACGGCTCTCTGTGAAATCTCTCATAGAAAGTATTGAAAACGCAGCAAAGGCGGCCAAACAGTCCCCGGCGACCACGCCCGTTACCGAGTGGCCACAGGTAAGGCATATGTTTATTATAGCGTAAAAAATGTTTTTATAGCGTCAAATACAACGTTAGTTTTACTTTGCGCAAAAACCGAAACACGTGTCAAATATTTTTACATTAAAAATATTTATACAAAATTTCAAAAAAATATAATGAAAAGTAACGAAGTTATAAGCTTGTTATGTTGCGTCGTTGTCCTCGAAAAAAATGGTCACCGCAAGCCGTCGCCGCAGCGACGTGCGATCGACGCGAGTTGAATGACCGCCGCTGTGTGCCGATCGTCAGCTGATGCGCGGTAAATCATTGTGTCTAAGCTTGTAAGATTTCAAAATATTTTTGGACATAAATATAACACTATATAAAAATGGTTGGATTCGATTTTGTTACTGATTCTGAACAAACTACTTTCAGGTTTTGCGTAAAGTAAAACTAACGTTGTATATTATTATAGCGGAAAATCGTGTTATAGCGTAAAAGATTTTTGTAATGACAAAAAACCAAGGATATAGATTGCTCTAAAAACCAACAGTTCAAATCGTTTAGATTAAACCGTATTGTGAGATGGTGATTATCACACTAATATTATAAAGGCGAGAGATTGTGTGTGTGTGTGTGTGTGCGTGCGTGCGTGCGTGCGTGCGTGCGTGCGTGCGTGCGTACGTGCGTGCGTGCATGCGTGCGTTGTTCACGGAATCCTGGAAAATCCACAGTTCCCACGGGATTTCGATGAAACTGAAATCTATAGCTACAGATATAGGTAGATTTTCACGCGATTTTCAGAAATTCACGCGGGCGAAACTGCGAGCAGAAGCTAGTAAAAAATAAAACCCGGCTAAGTTTGTTGTGGGCTCTTCTCAGAACAGGGCGCCAGACTTAAACTACGAGGACTCCATACGCGCCCTGGTCTGAGCCCACAACAAACTCAGCCGGGTTTTTTCCTATTATTATCAGGTGCAGACATCTGTCGGCGTGACGACGACGACCAACAGCATAAAGAACGGCATGTCGGACGCAGCGCCCCCTCCCACCAACGGCATGTCGGCGGGCAACTTCGCCGCCAAGCCGCCCGCGCCGCGCGCCAACAGAGCCTCGCCCATCACCACTGGTGAGCACCTACCCGCACTTTACAGTTAAATTATTGGACTGACCAGATTAATAAGAAACCTCGGCAAACATGGCGGAAAACCAAAGAACTAATTTATTCTACTGACAACACTGACTTTAGAACGTCATAAAATTACTGATCATAAAAGTAAAAAAAACTTCGCCACGTTGCTGAAAACCTAAGAATTAATATCTTCTACCGGCAACACTGACTTTAAAACGTCACTAAATGACTGCCCAGAAGAATAAAAAACATCACCACGTTGCGAACGACCTGAGAACTAATTTCTACTGGCAACACTGACTTGAAAACGTCATTACATGAAATGTCGGATATGCCGGACGCTCCCACGAACGGCACTTTACCAAGCGGCATTTTATACTTCGCGGCCAAGTGTTGCAAAAAGCCAAATTGGCGCTTCTTGAGAAAGTTTCTTATTTTTCTTGTCTGACTATACTATACATTGTATTTTAAATGTGGTCATTTAATTTTTAAACCCTTAACGACCCAGCCCAGCCTTCACACTCAAATATTTCTTAAATTTAGAGATTGTGTACAACAATTAGTCACATTGTATTATGCAGAATGTAGGCACAGAGTACCTACAGAGGGGAAGCTTCTAGTAAGTGGCCCGCTGTAGGTACACTCACACATATGCGCATGTTTGTCACCAACTGTACCGGTTAGTGGAACGAGCGCGCGTCCGTGAACCGTTGGTGAGTGTGTTTGTGTGAGTATACCTACAGCGGGCCGCTTGTGGAAGCTTCCCCTCTGTAGATTTACTACTCGTGTGATGTAGGTACATATTTGTTGTCTATTTACTATTCACTCAATATTTAACATGCATGTACAACTATTATACATATATATATATGTAGTAGGTACTTAATTAAAGTTTAAAATATAATTTAAAGTAGGTGACAAGAACGTCGTCACGTAAGTTAATACTATACTTATTCATAGTAGGATAACACTAATACCACAGAGTACCTACAGAGGGGAAGCTTCTAGTAAGCGGCCCGCTGTAGGTACACTCACACATATGCGCATGTTTGTCACCAACTGTACCGGTTAGTGGAACGAACGCGCGTCCGTGAACCGTTGGTGAGTGTGTTTGTGTCAGTATACCTACAGCGGGCCGCTTGTGGAAGCTTCCCCTCTGTAGATTTACTACTCGTGTGCTAATACGAACTAATGCTGACAACACACGTTCCGGTATCAATTTCAAAAACCACGCTCATTTTAGCTTCAGGATCAAGATCGATTTGAAGAACATGATTCATGGTTCATAAATTCAAAGCTCACATGATAGACAAGCACAAAATGAACAAATGATTGTAAACCAAAACTATTTATTATACAGTGCACATAGTATAAAATTACGTGGCTCAAGAATTAAAAATACAAAGCGCGGGAAAGCGCAATTTTAAATGTCGTGGTTTGCTATTTAGGTATGACGGGTGAAGGGTACCGCTCTCGGAAACGAAGACAGGTAATACGGTAAATATGATTACTGACAAGATATCACAGACAAACGCGAAAAAAAATTTAAATATTTTCTGTACGCTGTACATTGACGGTTTGAAAAATACTAAATACTAAACGACTAATATAATACTACAAGCAGACAAATGGTCACTGGACTGTGATTAGTCAGTATAATGACTGTGATTAGTCTACTGACTAAACTTAGCGCTATTATTATACTTAACTAGCTGACCCCCGCGACTTCGTTCGTGTGTTTTTCTTTACTATAAACCTCACGGAGCCTGAGACCTTTCCAACGAATGCAAAACCGTGGAAATCGGTTCGTGCGTTCTGAAGTTATAGCGTCAGGAAGGAAAACCCGACTTATTTTTATATAGTAGATAATAGCGCTCAGTTTTCGATAGCGATCCCCTTATACCCTGTATATACGTGCTGGGAAAGTTCCTACTGTGATATTATTGATATTGCCTCAAAAGTTTCAACTTACGTGACGACATCTGTAATGTGAATAAACTAATTATATTATTTTCTAAATTGACCGCATGTAAGTGTCCGCTTAACGTTTTCTATTCCAGCATGGAGGAATGAGAGAAGCGCATAGCTCTCGCCTTTTCTACCTAACCTATATGTTTGTTTGTTTAAATAGTATCCTGTTTGCGTCCATCTTTCTATTCTGTATATCGCACGAACCTAGTGTGGCAGTCAATAAATTTTATTATGAAGTTATTTATAGTCTTCATTACAATTTATTTTGTTTTATTTTGAAAACAATATCATGTGGTGGTTATTTATTATGTGACTAACATTTCAATTTAATATTATGCTTTTTAAACAATGCATCTATAAATACGTAGTTTTCTTAGTATCAACAATTTTTTGAAATATGCGATAGTTAGAAGCTTCTGTAGTTCAACAGTATATTCAAGCTTTTGGCCTCTTTAGTCATATAGATTATAGGTATGCGATAAAGGTTTCGTATAACTACCCTCGATCTGCGATCATTCTTACTTCCCATCATGGCATTGTGTCAGTTATTTTCAAGATTAATTTATTTTTTGGTTCAAAAATGATACAAGAATTGCTTAAAAATGAGAGTCTTGTAGTTCGAAGTATCCTATTTATATGTATAATATTATGTTATAGGTACTTATATGCTATACAGTATACACGCCTTGTTATGGAATTTAATATAAATTTTTAGATACCTATCTATATACCTACATATTTTCTATGCTAAAAGTTTATTTCTGTTACTTAAGTAATTTTTTATTTTATTTGAATGTTCTCGCTTGCCTTTTAACTTTTTGTTATCAGAGAGTTACCATGTTGCCTACATAAAATAAGTAATTAACATATTTGTAAGAGGTAATTTTAAGCAATTTGACAAGACAGTATGTACATAACTATTTAAAAAACATTGATAATATAAATCATACTAACTTTAAATTACACAACAAAATAACTGACACAACGTGTGGTATATGGCTTTAAATGTGTCTAACGCGCGGGGCAGAATCGTCGGCGACGAGCACCGCTATGACCAACATGGCCAATATGGCCAACATGAGCAGCATGGCCAACATGCCCGACGAGCAGCGCGCGCTCGCCACGCTCCAGCAGAAGGCCATCGAGTCGTTCGTACGGCGGAATAGTTACGGAGATATATGTGAGTGACTAATATTAACACTCGTACAGTACAATCGCTTAATAATACTCGTGACTTATAAAAATAGTCCTACAGTGTCTATCGAGTTTTGTTACATATTGTGTGACCTCTATTTAATAAAATTGTGCCCACATTACCCACAGCATGAGTGGGCAAACAAGAAAATTAAAATGAAATCAGATTTATTGCTATGGTTTTTTTTTTCACATAGTTTATGTTACTTTGAAGAAAGATAAAATTATTATTTTGACTTCAAGGATTCAAGTGTAAAATCTAATTATATCTATCACATACGAGAGTGATTAATTAAAAATTTTACCATACTTAAGTAATATGATCATAATATTTTTTTGTAAAATGGTAATTTTTAAATAATCTTTTAAATATCTTTTAAATATTTACTCATACTAACTTCATATGTTGTGTTTTTCGTTCAGGTGAAAGAAAAGATCCCCTGAATGCTCTGCAAGTGAAAAATGGCGGATCAAAACGAAATGCGCTTCTCAAATGGTGTCAACAGAAAACCCTAGGATACAACAACATTGATATTACTAATTTCAGGTAATTTTAACTTTTTTTAATATTTAACATTCAACAATAATTACTTCGGTTGCCAGATTTGTTTGTTTTAAAAACTGAATTTAAGTTCTATTACGCCAACTATACACGTTCCGGTTCTATGAACTAGGCCCACTCCGGTTTGAATTTCTTTATTTGCACACGTGTGCTCTTGCACACTCTTAATAAAAAAAAAACTCTTAATTTAAATATGGGTTAATACATAGTGTTAATAATGAGTGCCAATTCAGCACAAGAAGCACGAAAGATGCACGAAAAATATTTTCTGCCAAATTTTGATTCTCACATACGCAATTAATATACCAAACACTGCCAGAAAAATTATGTGATACAGCCGCGGAATAAAAAAATGCGCGCCAATTTCCAGGCTAGTATACAAAAATACGGTCTATGATTAAAGCTTACTAACTAATGATTAACCAAATTCACACGTCACACACATTAGTGTTATCATCTTTTGCAAACAGTTTAAAACCACTAGCGACCCGCCCCGGTTTCGCACGGGTTATAATAATTAGTTAATTACCCGCTATTATCCCACCATACATTGTTTTGTTATCTCGAAGGGATGAGGCAGGGTTTTCGAAGCTCCCTTCCGATATTTTCAACAATTATCGTCATTTATTTCAACCAATTTACACAAAACTTTAACAAATTACTACCTTTCTCATGAAATCCACTATCTATTAGAGAAAAGCGCATGAAAATCCGTTCAGTGCTTTTAGAATTTATCGCGAACAAACTGACAGAGTCTTTGTTTTATAACCAGTAGTGATAACTAAATGACACGCGGTGGTTGCAGCTCGTCGTGGAACGACGGCATGGCGCTGTGCGCGCTGCTGCATGCGTACCTGGGCGAGGCGCGCGTGCCGTACGCGTCGCTGGCGCCGCACGACAAGCGCACCAACTTCGCCGTGGCCTTCGCCGCCGCCGAGTCCGTGGGCATCCCCACCACTCTGGTCAGTACACTACCACCTTACTGGCATTGTTGTAACATAATAAATGAATAAATAAATAGCCTTTAATTACTGATTTCAATTATTTAAACAAAATTCAAATTTAAATTTAAAGCACATCGTCTTCTGGTTTTAATCAGCGTGCCCTGCAGACACATAGGCCTCCTCTAACTCTTTCCACTTTCTTCTATCTCTCCCAGTTCTTGTCCACACTGCCCCTGCCACCCTCTTGATATCGTCAGACCACCTCTTCACTGGTCTGCCGCTTCTGCGTTTGGTGCTGGAGCGAGGAGTCCACTCTGTTATTATTTTGACCATTGTTCTGTAGTCTCCCTCATAAGATGTCCTGCCCAGCGCCAATTTAGTTGTTTGATTTTGCCAACAACATCCTCAAACCCTGTCTCCTTTCTTATATCGACTGCACGCCTCCTGTCTTTTATTTTACACCCCATTTTTTATTTTACATCCATTGTTGTAACATACAATTGTTTAATTTTATCGCCAGATTTGCTTGTTTTCAAAACTGAATTTAAGGTCTATCATGTGGAATACACACGTTTCGGTTTCATAAGCTACGCTCACTCTGGTCAGTACCACGTTGCTACCATTGTTTAACATACACCAATTAATATTATCGCCAGATTTGCTTCTGTTAAAAACTGAATTGAAGATCTATTATGTCGGCTACACACGTTCCGGTTTCGTAAACTACACCCACTCTGGTCAGCACCTACTACATTAGACACTGTTTATCGTACAACAATTAGTTTTGTCGTCAGATTTGCTTGTATTAAAAACTGTCTAAGCGTGTGAAGTTTATCAATCCGCAGTCGGCCAGCGTGGTGGACTACGGCCTAAACCATTCTCATTCTCAGAGGAGACCCGTGCTCTTTAGTGGGCCGGTAATAAGTTGATGTTTTTGTCCTCAGAATATTCAAGACATGATCCAGCAAGAGAGACCGGACTGGCAGCAAGTGATGGCGTACGTGACTAGCATTTACAAACATTTTGAAACCTAGTTTATTCCACATTATATTGTAGAAGATGATACTACGAATTTTTGATAAATTGCTGAAAATTGAGCAAAGGTTGTTACTTGATTTGCCATTATTCACGGTTCGAAACGAGTCCATTTCAGTTTTGTATATTGGGTCTCAAAATAATGATGAGGATCGAAAAGGTTGTATTATTGTAACATTCCCGTAAGGATATTTAGTATGTTAACCAACCGCAATACATACATAAAAGAATTATATTAATCTTTTTCGTGTCCATTCCAATATCATCATTTCTTAATTCTTTTCACATTAATTTATTTTTAGTGGAGCTTGTACTTCTAACTAAACAGATTTTGATGAAACTTTTATTTTAAGTAATTTAACCATAGCAAATTTGTAATTATTGTAAAAATGCGGTTGTTGCGGTTGGTTCGAGTGTGATAATGGTCCATTTTGTGAAATTTACATCATTCCCTAATGAAGACTGATTTATTAGGTTAGTGGATGTGGGTCTAATGTTATGTTATACATTCTCGTCAATATCTATTGTGATGCATGCCATTTTATGTAATTAATAAAATAAAAGGACATACCGCTTTCAAACGAATATTTCTAGAAATTTTTTATCATTAGGGGCCATCCATAAATTACGTCACACAAACATGATTTTTACCCCAAAGTATGACGTCACATATTTTGCAATTTTACATCTAGACATTGAATTAAAACAAGTGCAGTAAGCAGTTCCGAATATTTTCAATATTTTTTAATATTTCGTGTTTTAATAGCACCTACTTTTAATAAATTAGATTTTGAAATGTGACGTCACAAAATTTATGACCCCTCCCACCCTCTTGTCACACAATGTCACAATTCGTCGACCCCCTCCCCACCTCTTAACATGTGACGTAATTTATGGATGACCCCTTATATCCAAACATTTATAAAAAAACTTAATCGACCATATTTGTATGAAATGTATTGTTTTTTTTATCTAAGTACAACGTTTATTATATACGCCTGTGTTGAAAGAGCATCAGACAAGCATTTTGCAGGGGTATTCAACTTTTCCTCAGTTATATTTAAAACTAATATGAATACGCAATTAGAATAATTAATTGGAGTAGGTAAGCAATGCGAATAATCTTCGGGTTAGGTGTTTACAATGCGAAAAAAAACTGAATATTAAAAAAATTGTTGCGCACCTCTGACATTCAATGAATGAACTGTGTCATTTGTAGTGTAACATAAATAACAGAAATGCTTAAGAATATTCTAAATAATAGACTTGATGGGTTACGTATGCGAAAATTGTTTTTAGTGCGTATGAAATGAAATAAAAATATACGTTCTTGTACACCACATAAATATGAATATGATAATGAAAAAAAAATTGGTTGTCTGTAAAGTCGGTTTACGGACGATAATTTTACGTGATAACGTCCTAGGAAAACAAAGAGAGATAGATGCGTCACAAGCTGAACGCTTAGGCCGATCGTGCCTTCTCTATCACTTGTTCCGCGCTCTCGCTTGCACGCGGTACGTGACAACAAGTCATGCTGTTTCTTGTATTTTTTTTTTGTTTGTATTTTTAAGACGCTATTACGTCAAAAAAATAGAATAAATTTGTACAATAGGCGTATGTTTTGTAGTTGTGTGAATAAGGATCAAAATTGCATAGCCTGCCTGCCACGCGTAGAAAAATACCGTACCATGTACCGGATAGTAGATCGAATTATATGGAAATGCTCCTATATAACATATTTTATCTCAAAACGTAATATTATAATGAATAAGATTTACGTAAATAAAATACTTGCTGAACGCCTTCGATGTCTGTATCCTGTTTAACGCCTTACTACAATATTATCTAGGTAGTTTTTATGTATGTGAGTATTTAAAGCTCTAATTACAATTAAACATCATTGCGGTTTCCACTCCGTTTTTATTATATTGCAGTCGTATTTCCTTTCGAAATGTCGACTACACACGTCCCGGTTGTAAGCTGCGCCCAATCCGGTGCGAATTTATTTTTTTGCAAAAAAACAATCTCAAAACCGAACTACTTATCACTTTATATCAGTAGATAACGTGAGTACGAGTTTTTACATCTCGATAAAGTTACTTTGACGTTATTGATTTGATACATGAAGTCGATAAAGGTTGTCGAGATGTAAATACTCGTAAAAACTCTACAGTACAGTCAACTAAACATGAAGTCAGTGTTCGTTTAAGTTAACAGCACTTTTGAAACCGCAGTCAGGTTTTCATCAATTCAATTAACCAGGCCTTAAAATGTCAGTCTTACTTTCTCGGGAATATTTTTATTTTTACTCGCAAAACGTAAATTTTATGATTTGATATTTCAATATTACTTATACATTTGTTATAGATAGTAAATTGAAATGTAACGGCCGTATTTTGAATGTTTAAGTTATTTATGTATTGTAATTCTAAAATTATATTGTTTCCATTTGTTTATCAATCCTATAATTATTATTGAATTCCTTACTTGTCGGAAATCATAGCAGCAAAATAAAAAAGCATTAGATACAGGTTAAAATGAAATACTTTGGAAATTATAAAGCGCATCTTCAATGTATTCGGTTGTACTCTTATCTTGATGTCACATAAATTGACGAAAAATATTAATCTTTTTCGCTGCGCACTCACGGTTTCCACTCCAGAGCACCTCTTCTCCATATGCCGTCGGATGTACGACAAACACAATCTGCCCACAGCAACATAAGCTTGTTCATCCCAATTAGATTAAGGGCCTGTTTCACCACCTTCTGATAAGTGTCGGATAGCTTATTCACAACTTTTGTCTTTGTCACTTGACATAAAGTAAGAAAGTAACAAAACTTACGTTTAGGCTCTCCACCACTTATCAGAAGGTGGTGAAACAGGCGCTAAGATTATTGTACAATCTAATAGTGTCTCACGCACACGTTGAGATCTAGGTATTCGCATGTAGAATGCAATACCACGATCACAACTTTAAATCAACTTATGTAAGTATAATAAATAACTTGACTCGAAAAATAAAAAAATCTGCTTTAAAGAGGCGCCACTTTCGCCCTTATCATTGCAACACTATGTGAATATTATATGCCCATGTGACATTTATGGATGTACGGGCTTCTAGACTTGTACCTACAGCCGACCGGAGAAAAACCCTTTAGGTTTAGGAGGTTTTTTGAACTAAGTGTTGCCAGTGGAAGAAATTGGTTATTTGGTTTACCGTTTTTTATTTTTCTAGACATGCTAAAATTGCAATATAATATAAAATGAAATATTACTGAATGTGGAATAATTTGATTTTATTTTGTACGGGATCACGTATTTTATGTAGGTACCTACTTATTTGTAATGGCGAGTCCACACAATATGTCGAATGCCGAAAACGTATACGGCAGAACTGCCGGCACGTGTGGATGCGCCTTAATGCAATATGATTGACATGGATTCAAATATTACTATCGATGCAATTCATTAGGAATGCGCTCTTACGAAATAATAAGAGTTATGTTGAGGTTACGACTTACGGTACATCGCTGAGGTTTGCGGGGATACCCGTAACCCGTCCCATCTCTAACTTTTTTTTCTCCAAATTTAAAAGCACAGCCCACACTATTATAGTGGCAGTAGTAGTTCGGCTTTTCTTTAATATTTCCACGACTTGAATACTTACTAGTTTTTTTTTAATACGAGTTTTATTTATCTGTCTGTTACAATTTCATGGCTCGACCACTGAACCAATTTTGATAAAATTTGCCTAATACCATTTTGACATCAAAATAAAATTACAGTGAGAATTGCGACGGGAATCCACCGCCGCGATGTGTTCTTAGCCTTATACCAATAATAATCCTCGTTTCGCAAAGTTATACTGTTTGTTGAAGCTATTATTATATAGAATAATTATCTATTTTCAGATACTTGTATTACTTGTAAATATAGCTAAAATAAAGTTCCTGGTTTATTTTAGAAAACGTTTTTTATTTAACAACAATTTTAAAAGGTACCTAACATTTATCTTAGGAATACCCTCTTAGAAACTAGGTAATATATCACATTGGTGCCAATTCGATTATACACAATGGCGTTATTTACCTCTAAATTAATAGCTAACTCTAAATTAATGTAAAGCTACCCTTTTCCGCATAGAGAACATTGTGAAAAAGATAGCGCACTGTTTATAGACCTGTCAATACAGTTTAGAAATTGTTTGTCAATCTCTATACCTACCCTGTCCACCGAGACAAGTTAGTATAGCGCTCTTCCTGTTACGTAATCCCACACAAAGTCAGTGGGCGTTAACCATATTAAGTGTGCGTACATAGTGCGCTATTATTCTATTATATCTAGTAAGTAAAAAAATTAAGGTACCTAGTAGAGGTTCCTCTAAAACCCTAAAGTTTAAATAATTTTAGGGTTTTATTAATTTAATAATACAATTAATGTAACGAAATAAAAAAAAAGATTAATAACATATTTACATTATTTATTTTTATTATAATTTACGTTTACGTACGTAGAATATTGTTTCCTACACTTATTATTATGATGTCAGTCATTATTTATACATTACTATCCATTGCATGCATTTTTGCTTCTACTATGCACCAACGGATAACTGAACGCGTCTGCACAGTGCGGGTATCACAATCATACTACAAGTGTAAATTGAAAATTTAAAAAACCCCCGACATTCGCCATTTAGTGGCGGCGGCCATCTTGAATTTGCAATAGTGCTATTCTACTAGTCAAGCCCTTTCATTTGATACCCATATCAAGGGAGTTGTGAAAAAATATATCATCCGCCATTTTGTAGTGGCGGCCATCTTGGACCGATTTTCATCAAACATAGCTAAGAACACTCTCGACTAATTCACCTTTCAAACAAAAAAAACCGCATTCAAATCGGTCCACCCGTTTGAGCGCCACAGGGGAACAGACAGACACACACACACACACACACACACAGACACGTCAAACTTATAACACCCGTCGTTTTTGCGTCGGGGGTTAAAAATATACTTACACGTACTCTGTACACTACGTTAACGCTTATCACTGACCAATCACAAACGAGCCTCTGATAACCGTATTAACTTGTCTCGGTGGATAGGGTATAGCTAAAATCTAAATGACAGGTCTAAAAGTAATGATAATCTTCCCCGCATCATTTACCCTTGGGTCCTGGCCTAGTCTTGCGGAATTAAATACCAAGCTTGACTGCGATGACAGCTGTGATAGCCTAGTGGTTAGGACGACCGACTTCTAATCGGAGGTCGTGGGTTCGATCCCGGGGCACGCACCTCTAACTTTTCGGAGTTATGTGCGTTTTAATTTAAATATCACTTGCTTTAACGGTGAAGGAAAACATCGTGAGGAAACCTGCATGCCTGAGAGTTCTCCATAACGTTCTCAAAGGTGTGTGAAGTCTGCCAATCCGCTTGGCCAGCGTGGTAGACTATGGCCAAAACCCTTCTCACTCTGAGAGGAGACCCGTGCTCTGTAGTGAGCCGGTAATGGGTTGATCATGATGATGATGATGATGATGATGATGACTGCGATGTCACCGATGGTAGACGATGCAGTCTAAGATGGAAGCGGGCTAACCTGGGAGAGGTATGGCAGTTTTTATTAAATCCATACCCCTCTTCGGTTACAA
This sequence comes from Melanargia galathea, assembly GCA_920104075.1. Lineage (NCBI taxonomy): Eukaryota > Metazoa > Arthropoda > Insecta > Lepidoptera > Nymphalidae > Melanargia > Melanargia galathea. The sequence continues at coordinate 14,194,417 of OV049857.1, read as the reverse complement.
ATAAATATTCCGGTATGTGACCCCTTCACATTGGCCACCAGTCACCATGCGAGCTCGCCGGGGATGTACTTCTCGATGAGCCCCTCGTAGTAGGGCCACAGGGCTTCGATGTCGGGCACGCCGGCGCTCTTTGTGTACAGGTCGTATTGGCTGCAAAAGAAAAGTATCACAAAACTAGCTTTCGCCCGCGTGAATTTCGATTTTTCACAAATCCCGAGGGAATCTTGGATTTACGGTTTCCGCTCCCGCTCCCTTTTCCAACCTTTATACTTATTTTCTATGAAGTTGGCTATAGTCATTACTCTACCTATAGCTGCAGCTGTAGATTGCTATAGCAAAAGATTTTTTAAAATCCCCGGGAACTGTGGATTTTTTCAGGATAAAAGTAAATTTCATCAATTCTAAATTTCAGCCTAATCGGTTCAGTAGTTGCGGCGTTAAAGAGTAACAAACATACACACAAACATTCGCCTTTATAATATTAAATTGATGTCAATATTGACACGTTGGTAAGACTCTAAAGTCTAAACTGTCTATGATAGGTAGGTACCATCATACCATAGACAATAGAAAGTCATTATCGTCGTCATCAACCGATAGACGTCCACTACAGCTGGACATAGGTCTCTCGTAGGGACCTCCACACGCCGCGGTCTTGCGCCGCTTGTATCCAGCGGCTCCCTGCGACTCTTTTGATGTCGTCGCGGTCCACCTAGTGGCGAGTCTGCCAACTGCCAGTAGAAAGTAAAGCAGAAAGTTTGAGTGAAGACACCATTTCATCGATTCAATACCACGCAGTTTCATCTTTCGAGACCAAAGCTTAATGTCGGGTAGGTAATACTAATAGATAGGTACCTATTAGGTATATTACACAGGTTGTAAGTAGTCAATAGTAACAGGTAGAAAATATTTGCTTACTTAAATTTAAGGACGGCTTGCTTGATCTTTTCGTCTCGTTCGGTGACGAACTGGCTGTAGTCGCCGCCGGCGTGCCACGGGTAGAACGAGTGAAACCTGGCGACAACGACAAATCGTGTTCTATTAATTATTGATTAAGTAATTCCTATTAATAACATCCATTCCGTAAAATCTATACGGTTTCAGCCATCGGTAGAAGGCCGTTTTGTCATTTCTTCGTTTGGTCAATACCGTTTCAACCCAGAAGAACCAACTATTACTTAATTAATTATCTATTTTGCCGTTTCGCACATAACACATTGCTGATAATTCTGACTTTCAATAGGTTTCTTGTAAAAAGGCAAGTCTGAAATTAGTCAATAGATTGACTAAGTCATTTCAGACGTGCCTTTTCCTACTCCTCCTAAACTCCTTTTTTCTACTCCTCAACTGTGCCTCAAGAAAGTTCGAAAGTTATTTGTATCTAGTCATGAATGTGACGTAATAAAAATTACGTCACACTCATTAGATACCTACTACAAATAACTTTCGAACTTCTTGAGACGCAGTTAAGGAAGCACAAGCTTATTTCGATTTCTTATTCACCTCTAAGTAATCCATAATTTCAATAATTCAACCATCCAAGCCCCAAACCATCTCAGCAATACCCATACCTACCACAGTTTGTAAATTGATAGAAACCACAAACCTGATCATCTGCAACCCTTCTTCTGGGAACTTGGCGTTGTTATGCTTGAGCACCCTGTACAGGTATTCGTCGTGTCCCCATGACATCAGAAGGTTTTCAATGCCGCATTTCTCCTCGTATATGCCCAATTCAGTGCTGAAAAGTTGAAAATCTGTATTGAATTCCCCTTTTTAGATACGTTCAATAACCATATAGTTTATTGGTGGAGTTTTTGCAAAAACTTCAGACCAAATAATTATTGAAATCACAATAATAAAAAAAAGTGCTGAACTCACGTTTTTATCGTAATCCTGAAAAGTTTCGCACCCATTTGTGGTACCTACATAGACATGAGCTAATTTAATTTAGTTCCGGCGGACTATAGTCGAGCTTACACCAATTAAAATGCAAGTTCAGCCTATTTCTCATGACTCTTATCACTCACGCTAATTCAAATTCTAAGATAGAAATCATCCTCACTTGTATCTCTTATTGTAAGTGTCAGGGTTATCCTTGAAGCTGTCGTCTCCGTACACGATGTTCTCGCCCCACTTACAGCCCACGGGGAACGTGTCGCCCACCACGCACCACTGTGGCTCATCATAAAAAGCCATCACCTACAACCAAAAAATAATTGAAAGGTATAGGACTAATTTGGGAAATCAATCTTCAATCTCTAGTGTCAAGGTTTTTTTATTCATCTACGAGTTAGCCATTGACTGCGATCTCACCTGATGGTAAGTGACGATGCAGTCTAAGGTATAAAATCCCAAATTACCACTTCCGGGCATCGTACCCGGGAACTCCCACTTATAAGACCAAAGTGCTCACCACTGCGCCATAGAGGTCGTCATTTAGTCAGGTTGTAATTGAATACCTTTCCTAAATCGTGGATCAATCCAATAAGCTGGAACCAGTCCTCGTCGGGATGGTCCTGTCGGATCCTCTCGGCGGTCTGGAAGGCGTGCACGATGTTGGGCAGGTCGGTGTCGGGATCCGACTCGTCCACCAGCTCGTTCAGTTTCACCAGCGCGTCCTTCACTGTACACTTGAAGTGGTTGAATTTCAGCCATTTTTCCATTTTGCCTGGGAAAATGTCACTAAATTAAAAGGGTTAAAGTTACACACATGTGGCTGTCTCCACATCAACCACTCAATATATGGCCAATATGGCGTTGCAGGAACCGCTCACGAGGATCTAACTACAAGCAATCGAACGCTGCCGTAACGTAGCAAGTAGCAACTTATGGTCCGGTCTTTGATTATAGGTACACATGGTCCGGCAGCCGAGGAACAAATTTTTTTGTGATTAATAACAGGCCGAATCTTCTCGAGTAGGTTCGTTTCAACAAGACAATCAAGTTTTTCCTCTATGAAAATTCCCGATGGAGGTAGCTACTCGAGTGCGCAGGTGTTAAATATTTCGATTATGTCGAGTGGGAAATCGTTCCACTTTTGTAGGATCATGTAGCCATTTCATTATACTATTATTTACTAAGCTGCATACAAAAAATCAGCTGGTTATTAATCATTTTTAATCATTTTTATTACCTCACTAGATGATGCCCATGGCTTCGCCCGTGTGGATTTAGGTTTTTAAAAATCCCGTGGGAACTTTTGATTTTTCAGAACAAAAAGTAGCCTATCTGTAGTAACCCGTCACCAAAACGGAAAAATTCCGTGGGATCCCCACGATTTCGGAATGCAATTCCTTACAGCATCAGGGTTGAGGAGTTGAATATGTACCTACTCGAGTTCATCTATACTAATCTATACTAATAAATAAAATTGAAGTGTCTGTCTGTAATATCGAAATAACTACCTCATTTTACGCTCATATGGTTATTTGAACGATACTATAACCGAATCACACGTTTTTAAAATTTTTGTCTGTCTGTCTGTCTGTCAGTCTGTCTGTCTGTCTGTCTGTCTGTTTGAACGGGCTAATCTTTGGAACGGCTGAACCGATTTTGACGGGACTTTCACATACAAGTAGAGAATTAACCTGGGAGTAACATAGGCTACTTTTTTAACCGACTTTCAAAAAAGGAGGAGTTGTGTTTTTCTACCTATGTACACCGATATCTCCGAGATTTCTGAACCGATTTGCGTAATTTTTTTTTAATCGATAGAGAAACATTGCGACACTGTCCTACAAAAAAATTGGATTCCAACTCCTCAATCCTGATGCTGTAGGGGATCTGATCCCCAAAACTAATGGGATTTAGGCACTGTCGGTTATTTAAATTAATATTGAGGATACGAATTAAAGACTTTAGGATTTCGGACTTTTAGGATACGAATTAAGGAATTGCATTCCGAAATCGTAAGGATCCCACGGAATTTTTCCGTTTTGTGGACGGGTTACTACTTACTACAGATAGGCTACTTTTTGTTCTGGAAAATCAAAGTTCCCACGAGATTTTTACAAACCTAAATACACACGGGCGAAGCCGTGGGCATCATCTAGTTCAACAATAAAGTCTTTAATTGGTAGCCTCAATATCAATTTAAATAACTGACAGTTCCTAAATCCCATTAATTTTGGGGATCAGTTCCCCTACAGCATCAGGATTGAGGAGTTGGAATCCAAGTTTTTTGTAGGACAGTGTCGCTATGTTTCTCTATCGATTAAAAAAAATAATTACGCAAATCGGTTCAGAAATCTCGGAGATATCGGTGTACATAATATGTAGAAAAACACAACTCCTCCTTTTTTTAAAGTCGGTTAAAAAAGTTAAGCCTATGTTACTCCCTGGTTAAATCTCTACTTGTAGGTGAAAGTCCCGTCAAAATCGGTTCAGCCGTTCCGAAGATTAGCCCGTTCAAACAGACAGACAGACAGACAAAAATTTTAAAAACGTGTGATTCGGTTATGGTACCGTTCAAATAACCATATGAGCTTAATATGAAATAGTTATTTCGATATTACAGACAGACACTTCAATTTTATTTATTAGTAAGTATAGATTACTTGGAAATATTTTGAGTAGAGGACGCTGTAGAATATTATTAATAACCAGCTGATTTTTTGTATACATACCTACATCGAGAATTTTCATAGAGGCGAAACTTGATCGTCTCGTCGAAACAAACCTATACTCACGAAGATTCGCCTGTTATTAATCACTAAAAATTTGTTCGTCGGCTGCCGGACCATTACAACTATCAAACTAGATAACGCCACGTGTTTAAAGAAACTAAATATAAGTACGTCACGTGATCTTTAATCGTACTTGCAAAGTTCCAATTCTAGAGCTCTATATTATACAAGTTACGACGGTGCAACATACAATGGTTGGACCATCTGAGTCCTCAAACCCCAACCCGAAGTCACCATATCCGATTCCTATTGTTAAGTTCGAAACCAAGTGACCAGCTCCCGTAGGTACAGAATTTATTTATTATCTACGTTAAACTGATTGAATAACCATTTGTGACACCATATCTTTAGAAAACATCGTGAGGAAACCTGCACGCCTGAGAGTTCTCTATAATGTTCTTAAAGGTGTGTGAAATGTACCAATCTGTACTTGGTCAGCGTGGTGGACTACGGCCTAAACGTGGCCTAAACCCTTCTCATTCTGAGAGGAGACGACGTGTGCCCTGTAGTGGGCCGGTAATGTGTTGATAATGATGATGATGAACCCTTTATCATATGACGACTTCTTTGGCGCAGTGGTGAGCGCTGCGGAAGACCGCAGCGCTCACCACTGCGCCAAACCTCCCACTTATAAGAATAAGTGGGAGGTCCCGGATTCGATTCCCAACAGGCGCAATTTGGGATTTTAAAATTTCTAAATTGTCTCTGGTCTGGTCTGGTGGCTTCAGCCGTGACTGGTTACCACCCTACCGGCAAAGCCGTGCCGCCAAGCGAGTTAGCGTTCCGGTACGATGCCGCATAGAAACCGATCAGGGCTCAGGGGTATGCATACCTCTTCCAAATTAGCCCGCAAATCTTAGACTGCATCGTCACTTAACATCAGGTGAGATTGCAGTTAAGGGCTAATTTGTAGTTGATTAAAAATATATGAGTAGTTATATATGTTACCGGCCAAACCCGATTTCAGGACAAACTAGTTTTGCCTAGGCTAAACTAGTTCTTCCTATAAGGATTAACTAGAAGAGTTAGGAAAAATTAGTTTGGACTAGGCTATACTAGTAAATCCTATCGCGTATAGGAAGAACTAGTTTAGCCTAGGCAAAACTAGTTTGTCCTGAAATCGGGTTCAGCCGGTAACATATATATGAAGGAAGTATCAGCGTCGTGGCTTACTTGTAACGAAGTCCACGGTCATGTGCGTGTGCATGGTGTAGTAAGTGCTCCGCACGCGCTCCTTGACCGGGTCCTGCGCGTTCACGGAGTAGTCCCGGAAGCAGTCCAGCGGCTTGTCCCGGTACACTCGCTCCGGACGCAGCAGCAGCGACGGGTCCATCAGACTGACGGTGTTGTCCTGGGAACACGACCAATTAAACCGTCCCTTTGTTTTGCTTCTTTAAATAGTTTCAGTCTGAACTAGCGACCCGCCGCGGCTTCGCACTAGTAGTAATTATCCGCTACTATCAATCCCAACATATTTTTTTCGTTGTATGTCAAAGGGAGGCAACATTTTCGATGAAAGCTCCCAAGCGGCTTGACTTTTTCCGATATTTTCAACAATTATCGTAATATTTCGATCAACTACACAAAATCTAAACAAATGTACTTACCTAGGTACATCTAAACCTTCCTCATGAGTCACTCTATCTATTGGTGAAAACCGCATGAAAATCCGTTCAATTGTTTTTGAGTTTATTGCAAACACGGACAGACGCGGCGGGGTATTTTGTTTTATTGTGATAGTAATAATGATAGTGAAGTTTTGAGTTTTGACTAGTTATAATTAACCTACCGTAAGCCTTGATTTCACTTAAAACATCTCGCAAAAATCCATCGAAAATACTTAGTACTTATCACTTTTTAAAACAAATAAAAATATATTATAAGCAGATACTTACAGGATTTTTGAACTTCATCTTAGGTTCTGTTCTGTATCTGGCGACGCGACGCAAGAGACTGACTGAGTGGCAGTTGGCACACACGCGCTTCTCATCTTAAATGTTCACACGGTCAATCATAATAATTGTCATCTCGGGTCAAATAGTTATCATGCACGCGATAGGATTTTTACGTAATGAGATAGCGCGAAAAATCATACTGAGTCCTCAGTAAATCACAATACAATACGAAGTACGAACACATATTAAACTCTTTTAATTACCTACTTACCTACTTGTTTCATTAAGAATTATCTCTGATGTTTTAGAAATATACCTACTATTTAAATTCTAGGTCAAATGTACTTACCTATACTTATTATTCTGACGATGCAGTCAGGTGGAAGCGGACTAATTCGGCAGGGGTAGAGTTTTTGTTAAAGTTCTGCTTAGCTATGAATGTTACAATGCTTCTGTAAAACCTATTAGAAATATACTATACTGCGTACTTTGAACTTTCGTAATTTCAGCTATTTGTATGCTAGTTAAGTACTTTGTCGGTGATTTGGATTAGTTTTTATCTCTTTACTAGGTACTAAAAAAGTTCCGTAGGAGAAATAGACTAAGCTATAGGTACCGAAATAGGTCATCGAGTCGCGAAGCTAAAATACTATTATAGCAATAAGCGCAGCGCACAGCCCGAACACCGATAGATGTTGGGGTTCCAACTTCCAATACCCAAGGTGCTTGAATACGACTCCACATCGGCAAACGCAACGTCGTGGATATAAGCGGCGCAAGATCGTGTGATCCTTGAAGAGACCATCTTATGTCCAACAGTAGTAGACGTCTATTGGTTGAGACTGGTGGCATTATCTATGGTAAATTAGACGATGACAAGGTAATTAGTGCGAATATTTCATTATATTACGAGCCGTGATTACAGTAGGTATGGCCAGTGCATCTAAAGCACTTTGATCCTTTATACTAGAGCACGTGAGTGGATCGTCACGTGAGTTGAGGCACACGAGTAGATAAGTACAGAGAGGAAGCTTCATACAAACGGCCCGCTGCAGGTACACTCACACAAACACACTCACCAACGTTTCACGGACGCCCGCTCGGTCCACCAACCGGTACAGTTGGGTGACAAACGTGCGCATATGTGTGAGTGTACCTACAGCGGGCCGCTTGTAGAAGCTTTCCCTCTGTACTTATCTACTCGTGTGGTTAAGGCGTTCCCGTGACGTCACAAACGTAATGAAGTGACCAAAGAGGAGCACGCACACTCACACCTTGTTGCAATTTGTTGAAATCGTACTTACCTTTTTTATTAACATTAAGTTATTTCATTCAATGTTTGATTCATGCACCGCCCTTGATCTCAATAGGTAGGTACTTACTTACTCGTAGTCCACAACAAATCACCGTGATTGGCACTCTTGGATGATGGATGCCTCAAAACTGCATAGTTTTGTAGTCCGCCAGTAGGAAAAACAATATGAAAACTTGTCAACATGGCTGGTCGAAATTTTATTTTTATCCTCTACTTAGGTACCTATATGAGCATGATGGCTCTTGCCTATTTGTGGAATACCTATTATACCTAAATAGCCTAGCACACATTGGCCTAACGCGCTCGGCAAACCGTGTACAGAACTACGTATAAACTATAAATTATTTATTATCGGCACGCAACCCGACCTGACTTTTGTAAGTTTTCCATGTACAATCATAAAAGGATCTTGGCGCAAATCGCCAGCAGCATTGACAATTTGACCGCCACTCACCGAAGGCATTGGGCTAATGAATAATAGTTTCGGTTTTTTACAAATCCTGAGGGAATCGTGGATTTCCGGTTCCCGTTCCCTCCCTCTTTCAACCTTTATACCTACTCTCAAGGAAGTATGCTGTAGTAATGTACCTATAGCTGTAGCTGTAGATTTCGGTTCTTTCAATATCCCGTGGGAATTGAGGATTTTTCCAGGATAAAAAGTGCAAACACATACAGATGCATGCAACTTATTGTAATAATGTGCTATGTGAGCGTGATTTACCTATGAACAATCAGCGCCATCTATCTCGTTTTTGGAAGTCTATATCTATTCTATTTTAGTCCTACAGGAATACTTTTCCGGGATAAAAAGTGATAAAAAGCCTATGTGTTAAGTCGGGGCGATTATCTCCATTCAAAATTTCAGCGAAATCGGTTCAGTAGTTGCGGCGTTAAAGAGTAACACACACACACACACACACACACAAACTTTCGCCTTTATAATACTTAGTGTGATAATAAGCTACACGTGTCTTAAATAAGGTTAACGATCGGTTCAGACTTCAGAGGCAATTCATTTTCATTCACCGTTCAATTCAGTTCTATTTTTATCACCATTACAAAATGCGCAGTTTATAAAACGAATAGGTTTCACCACCACTGACCTGTATACAAGTTCGCTGGACACTTGCACCATCCCATATGAACTGACATGTAGGTTTCTTTTAGACTAGAAGTTATATAAAAGTCCATCGCAAGATCCCGGACCAAATAGGACTTCGTTATTGGTCTGAGAGCGAGATTTGAAATAAATAATGGTAAGTACATAAATTAGATAGGAAGGTAAATAAAATTGTTTGCTAAATAATTTATTTCTAGTTTAATTTGACTTAACTAAGAAACTACCTACCTTTTTATTCTTTATTTATAATTATGTTATTGCTTTTTTGCTGATTGTAAAAATGAAATATGGACAATTCGTCTGAAATAAAATTGTTTTATTTATTTATTTTAAGTATTTAAATAAATTAATAATCTTTATTGTTCAAAAACATTACTTATAGTAGGTATTAAAGTAAGCCATGGTACAGCCTAGCAAGAAGAGTGGCAACCAAACTAGGATCCCATTCCCCTGTGCTATGGGAAGCCATATTTTGCGGTTTTCTGCTACCACTCACAGACCCCTGGTATATACTTCTCGATCAGTTTCTCGTAATAGGGCCACAGCTTCTCGATGTCGGGCACTTCGCCGCTCTTCGTGTAAAGATCATATTTGCTGGAAAAGTTTAAAACATTGATAACCGGACTTGTTGTTTATGTTTACAGTTTTGTTGTTGTTTATGTTTTAAAATGTGACTCAAACCCTCTTCGAATAACCAAATTCGTAATCGAACACTTTACGCTTCGAATTGAGAACCTCCTCCTTTTTAGGTTTCCATACCCAATAGGCCCGACAACCCGCATTGGCAGCATGGCTGCTCTTAGCTCTTTAATCCTCCTTTGCCCTTGCTCCGCTCTCATAGAGAGGACGGGCTGTAGTGATACTCAAAAGGCAAAACATCACGAATCTCTAGCTCGTAGACTTAAAATCGAGACAAGATTCAAGGTTTGGTAAATATTCATCGGTACGTGTGTTTGAAACCTAACTCCTCCTAAACGGCTGGACCGATTTGGAAGAATTTTTTGTGTGTATATAATGTGTTCCTGGATGGTTTGAAAACACAATTGGATCCGGTAGGTGGTGCTGATGTCGGTATATCACCGAGCAGAACGACGTCTGTCGGGTCGTCTGTAGTATAAGTAGTGTAGTATAGAAGTACATCGATGTTTATATAGAAGGTACTCACTTAAATTCATGCACCCACTGGAGTATTTCCTCGTCCTTAGCATTGGTAAGATGACGGTAGTCTCCACCGGCGTGCCACGGGTACAGAGAATGGTACCTTCGTAAATATATTAAGCAAGTATAAACAGTTGATATATCGTGGCCATATCTTGAATTGATTACTTCATGATGTGATTGATCATTTCATGAAACGGCTCTGTTTCTTGATACGGCCATCTACAAGTGTAAATTGAAAATTTAAAAAACCCCCGACATTCGCCATTTAGTGGCGGCGGCCATCTTGAATTTGCAATAGTGCTATTCTACTAGTCAAGCCCTTTCATTTGATACCCATATCAAGGGAGTTGTGAAAAAATATATCATCCGCCATTTTGTAGCGGCGGCCATCTTGGACCGATTTTCATCAAACATAGCTAAGAACACTCTCGACTAATTCACCTTTCAAACAAAAAAAACCGCATTCAAATCGGTCCACCCGTTTGAGCGCCACAGGGGAACAAACAGACACACACACACACACACACACACACACACACACAGACACGTCAAACTTATAACACCCCGTCGTTTTTGCGTCGGGGGTTAAAAACTGACCATATCATGTAAGTGTCAACTTTTAATGATATTTCCATCCACGTTTGGCCATTTCATGAAACGGTTATGTTTCATGAAATGATCAACTACATCATGAAGTAATCAATTCTAAGATATGGCCACGACAGATATATTATAATCACTTTATTATAAGAGTACCTAAGTACGAGTTAAATTCTCTACCGCTGCATAGCGGCTCGAATGCTTCCGTTCAACAATCAACCATAGCTGCTTTTTTTAAATAACCAGTAAGTATTAAAATAAAACGAAACATGACACAAATGGAGATTCGATGTCATCATTATCATTAGCCAGACTTAGGATTTTGATTAAACAGCTGGACTGCCTATGAGGGTTTTGGTGAAACCAATTTTGAATTTGCGCAGATTATTTTAGCGCACGAAGGGTTCCGTACCATTATCTATAAAAACGGCAAAAAAATCACGTTTGGTGTTTAGGAGCCCCCTTAAATATTTATTTTATTCTGTTTTTTAGTATATTTGTTGTTATAGCGGCAACAGAAATATCATCATTTGTGAAAATTTCAACTAACTATCATGGTTTATGAGATACCTACAGCCTAGTGACAGACGGACGGACAGCGGAGTTTTAGTAATAGGGTCCCGTTTATTGAACCTGTACCTGTACGTAGTTGTACCTGATCATGTAGAGCGCCTTCTCGGGCAGTGTGCTGCGGTTGTGCTTGAGGAACTGGTACATGTACTCGTCGTGGCTCCACGAGATCAGCAGCCGGTCCAGCCCGCAGTGCGGCGAGTACATGCCGTACTTCGTGCTGGAACAAACAAAGTAAAAAAAAGGAAAGAAAGAAAGTAAACACATTTATTCAACAAAGGTGTCACAAACAAATATACAATTACAAACGTAGATAACAGTGTTCGTTGTTCGTCGTTCGTACACGTCGTCGTTATTGTTCGTTGTTCGTACACATATGCATTCAGCCGGTGCTGAAAATCTACCGGTGTGTGAGAGGATTGCTCGTGAAACGCAGACATTCTTGTAAACAAGTATAAATTAAAAATTTAAAAAAACCCCGACATTCGCCATTTTGTGGTGGCGGCCATCTTGGATTTGCAATAGTAATATTCTACTAGTCAAGCCCTTTCATTTGATACCCATATTAAGGGAGTTGTGAAAAAATATGTAATCCACCATTTTGCAGCGGCGGGCATCTTGGATCGATTTTCATCAAACATAGCTAACAACACTCTCGACTAATTCACCTTTCAAATAAAAAAACCGCATTCAAATCGGTCCCCCCGTTTGAGCGCCACAGGGGAACAGACAGACACACACACATACACACACACACACACACACACACACACACACACACACACACACACACACATACACACACACACACACACAGACACGTCAAACTTATAACACCCCGTCGTTTTTGCGTCGGGGGTTAAAAAACAATATAGGTACTATAGATTTGGTTAGCTAACACCACCCCCCAACTTTGACTAACCACGAAATCTCCATATCAAAAAATTTGAAGCTACAATTCTTACCGCAACGATGCTCCGCAATCACGCGACGAAAATATCAAACAAACAAACAATAGCTGAGCCTCCACGTGGTCTACGTAATTGTCGCGTAGATAAACTTGTCATTTTCTATGGAGTTGCGTCACGTCGCATTTGTCGTTCACCTAGGGCAAAGGCTGTGGCAAAGGGTCAACCGTGCCGTCGCGTAGCGTATTATTTTGTGGGCATGCCGTTGAGCGGCATTTGACCTGTCTAATGAGGAAGTTTCCTTTTGTTGAAAATAACATATATGCAAATAACATACACAATGGAATTCAAATATAGATCAAAAAAAATTATGAATTCATAGTGTACAATTCCCAAATCCTCACTGTTTAGGTGGACACCTGGTGGACAGTACCCCTGCAGCTTCAGGATTGAGGTGGTGAAGCAAAAAAGTTTTATAAGACCGATTCCCAAACATCCTCAGCTGTCGATTAAAAAATCACGCAAATCGGCTCAGAAATCTCGGAGAAATTGGTAAAAACAAGTAAATTTACATAGAAAAAATACCTCGGAGCGGGTTTGATGACGTCACACTCGAGTGAGGGGCGGCAATCATCATGGGCGCCGGCAGGGGCACCCCCCTTGGTGGTGCACTTGCACCCCTTGGGAATCTCGGGATCAACAGGAATTATTGAAATAAAAAGCCGTCTGTTGGAAATCATTTTATAAATGTCTCGAACATAAAATAAACCGGGCTTCAGATTTCGATTTTCATTTCCGACTAAAATTTCAGTTTTTATTAACAATCATAATACGGCGAACATTGTAAGAAAACTAAAATCTGCACCACCTGGAAATTATTTCTGCCGGCGCCCATGGCAATCAATACATAAACCTAAATAATTTATTTCTCCGTCATTTTTAACTATTGACGGTTTTAAAATTTTTTTTTCACTGTTATATTTATTAGTTTTGATCCATATTTTAATTCCATTGTGAACGCCTTGCGTGCTACCTGCTGATGCCTACTTGTATCTCGGGTCGTGGGTGTCCGGGTTGTTCCTGAAGCTGTCCGGGCCGTACACGATGGAGTCCGCCCACGCGCAGCCCACGGGGAACGTGTCGCCCACCACGCACCACTGCGGCTCGTCGTAGAACGCTTTGCGTGCTACCTGCTGATGCCTACTTGTATCTCGGGTCGTGGGTGTCCGGGTTGTTCCTGAAGCTGTCCGGGCCGTACACGATGGAGTCCGCCCACGCGCAGCCCACGGGGAACGTGTCGCCCACCACGCACCACTGCGGCTCGTCGTAGAACGCTTTGCGTGCTACCTGCTGATGCCTACTTGTATCTCGGGTCGTGGGTGTCCGGGTTGTTCCTGAAGCTGTCCGGGCCGTACACGATGGAGTCCGCCCACGCGCAGCCCACGGGGAACGTGTCGCCCACCACGCACCACTGCGGCTCGTCGTAGAACGCTTTGCGTGCTACCTGCTGATGCCTACTTGTATCTCGGGTCGTGGGTGTCCGGGTTGTTCCTGAAGCTGTCCGGGCCGTACACGATGGAGTCCGCCCACGCGCAGCCCACGGGGAACGTGTCGCCCACCACGCACCATTGCGGCTCGTCGTAGAACGCCATCACCTAGATAGGAATTCTGCATGCTTAGTCCTACTTTTTTTTATTTTTACCCGACTGGGTATATGTGTTTCACCTGTGTGTATGTATGTCCATTCCTATGTCCGCTTGTAACTAATCAACGGCTCAACGGATTTTGATAAATGATACGTCATTAGATTTGTCTCAATGACGCGAGTGTTATAGGGTACCTAAATTTAAAAAAAAATCAAAATGGCGGACTTTATGCGCTTTAATGTGCGAGCTGAAAAAAAATTTTTTCTTCAAGACCCTGGAGTGGGGTATCAAAATAAAGGGATTCAAAAGGCAAATACGAAAATGTATAAATTTATATATTTGGAAACAATTTGGAGTGATAAATCGTAGAAAATGACCGTTTCCTATGTCAGTTCGTAACTACTTAACGGCTCAACCTATTTTGATAAATTATACGTCATTAGATTTGTCTTGACGGCGCAAATGTTACTGGGTACATAAAATTCATAAAAAATCAAAATGGCGAATGTTATGCACTTTAATGTGCGGGCTGAAAAAAATTTTTTTCTTCAAGACCCTCGAGTGGGGTATCAAAATAAAGGGCTTTAAAAGGCGAGTACGAAAATGTATACAATCTATATGTTTTAAATCAATTTGGAGTGACAAATCATGAAAAACAAAATAAATAACAACTACACTGTAAGTGGTACGGTGGTAGTTTATTAATTTTTTAGTTCGTTTTTTAGCATGGCAGTCGGGTTTTTTTAATTTTTTAATTATAGCTTGTTACATAGTGGCAACGATGATCGAAATTCGAGTATCGACACACAACGACTTCAGAGCAAAATGAACCCAAAGACTCTTATTTTAATGACGTAATTCAAGACTTCGAATATTTATTTTACAATATTTCTGCTTGGGGCGCTGGCTGTTTTCGAATGGTGAATGTATTGGCGAACTCAAACCTCAAAATAAGCCCGTTTAGGCCCATTTTATTCTGAAGTCATTGTGTTTCGATCAGTTGTGTACGTGTGTGTCTGTGTGTGTGTGTGTGCGTGCGTGCGTGCGTGCGTGTGTGTGTGTCTCTCTCTGTGTGTGTGTGTATGTGTGCGTGTGTGCGTGTGTGTGCGCGCGTGTGTGAGTGCGTGTGCACTGTGCGTGTGTGTGCGTGTGGGCTCAAACGGGTGTAACGATTTGACTGCGGTTTATTTTTAACCCCCGACGCAAAAACGACGGGGTGTTATAAGTTTGACGTGTCTGTGTGTGTGTGTGTGTGTGTGTGTGTCTGTCTGTTCCCCTGTGGCGCTCAAACGGGTGGACCGATTTGAATGCGGTTTTTTTTGTTTGAAAGGTGAATTAGTCGAGAGTGTTCTTAGCTATGTTTGATGAAAATCGGTCCAAGATGGCCGCCGCTACAAAATGGCGGATGATATATTTTTTCACAACTCCCTTGATATGGGTATCAAATGAAAGGGCTTGACTAGTAGAATAGCACTATTGCAAATTCAAGATGGCCGCCGCCACTAAATGGCGAATGTCGGGGGTTTTTAAATTTTCAATTTACACTTGTTTGTTTGAAAGGTAAATTAGTCGGGACTCGGGAGTGTTCTTAGCTATGTTTGAAGAAAATCAGTCCAAGATGGCCGCCGCCACAAAATGGCAAATTAAGTAGGTACATATTTTTTCACAACTCCCTCAATATGAGTATCAAATGAAAGGGCTTAACCAGTAGAATAGCATTATGCAAATCCAAGATGGCCGCCACCACAAAATGACGAATGTTGAGGGTTTTTAAAGTTTTAATTTAAATACTTGTAGCTTGTGGAATATAGCCCGGTCAAAATAAACATTTCAATTAGAAATTTCAAACATTAATTCCGACAGAGCTGAATTTTGGTAGACCTTTGGTACACTAGTAGGAATAAAGTGTCAAAAGTCCCCATTGATCACATGTCTGCTAAAAAAGTTATTCAAGGTCAAAGTCAAAATTTTCAGGTTTTTTGGATTTTTCTCGTAAACGGTAAGTTAAACGGTAAGTAAAATATAGTCCAGACAAAAATTGTAAATCATAAAATTATCTACAAAAATATTCTTTACACTTTTTTTCTTAAGAATCACCATTCCTAGGATATCGCCATTCTAAAATAATTCACGCCTCCTTCGAGACACTTTATCAATAAAATTTGTTTAAAGATATTACTTAAATAAAAAATTTAAGAAATGAAAAACTTCAGGGGCTTACTATACTGGATAAATAAATGAACAATAATCCGCTGGAAAAATTAAATTATCACAATTTTTCAATTAAGTAGTTATGCAATAGTTTTTTTTTTTGCTGATTGAAGATGAAAATTGCAAGCATGATAATTGTTAAACTATAAATTTGAGATTTTTTTTCTTTTTTGAAGCTATTCTTGAAAGGCTTCAGAATAGGTAGATTCCCATTAGAAAAATTAAAAAAAAGTCATTTTTCAATTTTTTACTAACAATTTTCGTACTCACTCGTGCTTTTCCGGGATAAAAGTTGCCTATGTCAATTTCAGGGACGAACTCTACTTCTGTATTAAATTTCGTATAAATCGGTTAAACAGATGAACCTTCAAGAATCCCGTGGGAACTCTTTAATTTTCCGGGATAAAAAGTAGACTATGGCTGACCCCTGGCTGTAAGCTAACTTTATACCAAACAAAATCGTTTAACCGATTATGTATTTTAAATTTTTTGTCTTCCCGTGGGAACATTTTATTTTTCCGGGATAAAAAGGAGCCTATATCCTCCCCCGGGATGTAAGATACCTCTGTACCGAATTTCATCAAAATCGGTTACACTGTTGGGCCGTAAAAGACTAGCAGACAGAGAGTTAGACATACTCACTTTCGCATTTATAATATTACTTACTTATATGTATAGTATGGATATGTAGGGGAAAGGGGCCCAAAGCGGATACGTTAAGATTGAGTTTGAAAAACAGTAGTTTGTTAATCGATGTTAATATTAACTTTTACACAAACGAATAGTGTGTCTCATGGCGCATAAAGTCGTTAAAACAGATAAAGATCGGTTGATAAATAATAAAGTTACAAGGAAATTTATAAAACTTAAAGAAAAACCACTTTGCCCTCAGGGGGGGCCTAAAGCGGTTTTTGGTATCGGGCAAAGCGGACATACCAAAGAAATGCAAAATAAGTCATATAATCTTTATTGTTTTAATAAAAAACGCACAATTTAAATATTTTAATTTAAAAAAGAGCAAATTCAATCTCTCCTTTCAGCAAAATAAAAGAAATCTTCAAAATTAATAATGATGATGAAAATATGGCCTTCCTTTAAAGCACTGGCCATGGACTTTTCGTCCCACGCAGCTTGAGCAGTTTTTCGTTAGTATTTATTCACCATCTAAAAGGATACATACAATTGATATAACAGTAGGGCTATTCTCTAAAATACCATCTCGATATCGAAGCTCACTCAAGTGAGATAACTAGCTTCGAAAGCAAACTCACTTCACCTTGGTTTGATATTCTGTAAACATCTGCTACGCACTTGCGATGTGAAGTGAGTTTGATTGAGAAGACCTATACTATCGAGTTTTACAGAGTACAAATTAGCAAACTCATCTCGAATTCACTCTCTATAATTCGAAAATGGCTTTACAGAATAGCCCTACAGATCTCATTTTACCCTAGTCGTGGGCAAAGCGGTTAGGTAACCTCTTTGCCCGAACCGCTTTGCCTTTTTAGACTGTTCATTTTCACAATCAAAAATAACTTCAAAATCAGACGAGTACATACAAGTCGGCACTTTCATATCATAGTCAAATACACAAAAGTCAAGATCAATTTATTGATCAGGGCTTATTTTAACTGTAAATTAAAAAAAAACGCTCTACACTTACCGCGGTTTTTTTTCGAAATGCACCCAATTTTGATTTTTTACTGCACCTACTCGTGTAAACGTTCTTGCTGAGTCGGACGAATGCCCCAAGGGGAGCGGGGGGAGCGCATCGTACCCGCGCGCTTTTTATACACCTAACTATTGGCGCGTTCATTTAAAAAGACAAATCCGCTTTGGGCACCATAACCGCTTTGGGCCCCTTTCCCCTACTACTTATGTATTGTATGTAAAACGCAAATTATTCATAGGAAAAAAACCCATAAAAACAACATATCAAGATTAGCGAACCGCAGCCCCGGATCTTCAATTTTTTCGAGGCGGGGCAAAAACTGAAAAATGCCGCCCCCACCAATATTTTGGTATACACCAGTATCGGCCACCAGTATAAACTACCCATTTTACACGCTTTATTTTTTAAATATTTTCTAAGTATAGTTACATTTTGAAAGTGGACTAAAATTGTTTTTTTTTTCTAAAAAAGTGAAATTTTAAGATTTGGACAATTTTCGACCGCGATGTTGGGGATATTACTCATTTTACGGGTAGAAATTAGAATTATAGGCAAATTTAAATAAATTGAAATATTTTGAATTTTCAGGATTTGTAAATAAACTATATGGCCTAAAAATATCATTTTATGTTTAAATTAAAGTTAATTATATTTACTACAACATCTTTTCATATAACTATACCTGTAAAATGAGTATTTTCCCCAACATCGGAGTTTAAAATTGACCAAACCTTAAAATTTAACTTTTTTGGAAATAATTGTCAAGTTTTGAAGAGCTGTATCTCAATAAATATTGAATTTTCAGAGCTGGTTCTAGTCTTAAATTGTAGCAATTTTAGTTTACTTTAAAAAAGTATTGAAACATTTTTTTGAAAACGCATAGTTTAGGACTTATATTGAAAAATCCAAAAAAAGTGCAAAAATTTCGCGGTTTTTCGAGTGCTGCAAAGTTAGCACAGGTCTTTCGAAGCTGCAAAATTAGATTAATACTACTGGTAGTAGTCCTAACATCATATAAAAAAATCAGAACTTGCCGTTTGATTGCGATTTTAATGTAAGATTTGACTGGCGTAGTAAGGGCGTAGTAGATTCGGCGTGATTCATGGCCAAGATACAAGTACAGACAGACAAAAACGAAAAATTACAGTTTTAGGTTCAGTATCGATTATACAGTGCCATCCAAAAGAATTTTCAAAATATTTACAATGTAATACAAAATTGGACTTGTAACAGTTTGAAATATGTACCAATACAGTGGCGGATTAGATGTCGACAGCGCTCTAGGCAGCACCTCATCGGCGCCCCTGATTGGCTGAACTAGCAGCTAGTTCTGATTTTTTAATATGTTGTTAGGACCATTAAAAGTCGTGTAGATATAGGTAGGTAGTAGGTACTAATCCAAGTTTGCAGCTTCGAAAGACCAGTGCTAACTTTGCAGCACCTGCTTACTTAATTTTGGCGCCCCTTGTAATCTCGCGCCCCTAGGCACGTGCCTAGTTTGCCTTAAGGATAATCCAACGTAATTGACCGATAGATTATTTTAATACTATACTGCGCGTTCAATCATCGCAAAATTTCGATAATGCTGTACTCAGCATTTTGAATTTGCCGCCCTCTGATTCTGCCGCCCGGGGCACGGGCCCCGGCCTGCCCCCCCCTAGATCCGGGCCTGGCGAACCGTCTTTACGATGGGTTTGAGTTCAGGGTTCACGCTTTGCTTGTTTTATCAGCTGACCGACCAGGCGGCCAGGGTTACGATTATATTATATCAGTCTACGCATGTTTTAGGGGCCTTTACATACAGATAGGTAGGTAGATACTAACAAAATTATGATAACAATTCATAGGTAACATTGTACCTTTTACCTTTACTTAAATACTTATTACTTTTTTTAAATAAGTGAGGCGATTAGTATCAAAGTTGGTCAAATCCAAAATTGATACTTTTTAAACTATGAATGGGAAAATATTCACCACGACGTAAAGTTTAAACGTAATATTCAAAAGAGGCCAAATCCAAAGTCATTTATAAGAAAAACCAGTTTGAAAAACGGCTTTGGTATCAAAACTAGCCAAATCCAGCACTATTAACATTCAAATTTAGGCAAATCCAGTTCGGCCAATCAGCGTCGAGTATTCTCTATGGCGAGTCGGCCATGATGTTTTTAGTATTAGTCTCCGTTTTTGACGCCGACCATTAAGTAGTAGATATTATAACTTACAAGTATTACCTACTACATACCGGTATGATGGCCTCGTTGGTCTAGTGCAGTAGTTCCCAAAGTGGTCCAGGTGGACCCCCAAGGTTCCACGGGAAGCTCGACGGGGGTCTACGTTGGCGTGACAAAAAAATGGGGGTTCACGAGTTGTAAGCGGGGGTCCACGAAAATTTATCTGCTTTCGATAGTGAAGAACTAAAGGGGCAATTTCAACAAAGCCGTTTTTTCTTGAATTTCGGTGGACTTTTTTATTATTAAGTTTTTTCAACTTTGAACTATGGTTTATTATTCTTCTTGTTATTGCTATATATATGCTCTACTTGAATGCCATAAAAATATGTCTTATAAACTCGTGAGAATACGTGTTTAAAATTTTGATGCCACCGAAATGATAAAACTAGCCACCGAAATGATATAAGTAGCCTCCGAAATGATAGAAGCTGTCCACCGAAATTAAAATTCACTGAAAATATATTAAATATACTACTGAGCAGCCTCAACCATACACTTTAACTAAATAGATGCACTCTTAGCAAGTTTGAAAGGTTGTATACTATCATGAGTGACAATTTGTTAACCTAGTTACGTATGTTCTACTTAATTTTAGATATTCCTCTAGATTTCACACAAAAAAATGCACCTACCTACAATAAAAGTAATAGAATAAAATTAAATGAAAAGACATATATTTTAATTAACGATTTTAATCATAGCTTAGCAATAATCAGTCTTTTAATTTCTAATATTTTAATAATTTCGCACTTACTTAAATACAGTGTAAACTCTATATTGCGACACTTAAGGGGCTTCTAATTTTATATGGAGTTATTGAGATTTCAGAGTTGTCGTTAAATGAAGAGAAAAAAAAACAATATTATGATGCATACAGCGACTAATAAAATATACAGTTTGAAAGTCTGTGACCAACCAAGAATATGATAACATTCAATATTTTGATGACATAAATAAGTGTAACTTATCTTAATTTGTACATATGAATTATATGAACGTAGGTATAATATAGTTACTAAAAACTCCCTGAAAGTATGTTAATTACGATAGCGAAAAAAATTATCAAAATCGGTTCATTAGTCTTTGAGATAATTGCGGCCATACATACATACATAGATACATACATACATACATATGTACATACATACATACGGGTCAAATACATAAACTCTTTTTTTGAAGTGGTTTAGTTAAAAAATTACCTGCTGGCCTGAATTTTCATCGAAACAAATAATAATCTACCAAAATAATAAAACAATCCACTGAAATGAGACAATTAAACACCGAAATGATAAAGCAATCCACCGAAATGAGATAATTAAGATTTAAAAAAACCGAAATGAGAATTTCTATCATTTCGGTGAGTTTTTTGTCATTTCGGTTGACAATTTAGCCCACCGAATCCACCGAAATGATAACACCGAAATTAGAAATACGGACAAAAATTTGCATTACAAGAAGACTATTTATTATAAGATGATATGAATATTACACAAATAAACGTATTGCCATTACGCACTCTTGAATAGTATTTTATATGTATTAACTAATTGCAAGACAAGTTATACCTGTACACGGAAATGATAAGAAGTTTGTCACATGCCACCGAATTGAACTACTTACTTTTTTTGCGGGAACACGCAGGCAAGCGGCGCTTTTCCTCCCACGATAAGCACATAGACCACACTGTTACGTACATTTTAAGCGCACGAGGGGGAGCTAGAGTTGTCCTATGCAAAACTACAATCGATTAAAAAAAAAACACCGAGATGAGAGGACTTTCTGGGACACAAGCATTTTACTTACCAGTTATTAAACTAAGTAGATATTATCGTAAAATTATTTTACAACTATACTGTCACTATTCACAATTTAAATAAAAGTAGCCATATAACTAAATAAGCAATACTTTTTGATTTATGAGGGAAATTACATTGAAAAAGGTTGTGAGGACAGCTACCGAAATGATAAATTCGGGGCTTTAAAAATTTTTTATTTCCTAAACTGCAGTCCTAATCAATAAATATTTATTGTCTCGCATAGGTATCTACCTATTCTACCTAGAAAAAAATATTAGATCTTTATACAAACGTTGGACAGTACCGATTTCACCCATGCCGTGCGAATTTTGCTGTTGGGAAATCCACCCTAAATTAATGTTGGCTTGACTTCACCTAACAATGTAGGCAGATAATATTTTAAGAAGATCAGCGACTGTTACTTATAAAAACTTGCATATTCCATATTCAGTACTTAACTTTACTTTACAGAACTTTACTTTTTGACGTCCACTCACAGCACAATCAATTAACCAATCAATTTTCACTTTTTTCGAAAACTAATTTCGTAGTTGGAACTCAGCCGCAATGCAAATTTCCATAGTAAGATATAATATTCACATTTTTTTTCGAGTTTTGGGAATATGGTAGAAATGTAGCTACAGGGGGTCCATCGGAACTAGCTAAATTTTGAAAGTGGTCTATGAGCAAAAAAAGTTTGGGAACCCCTGGTCTAGTGGTTGGCATATTCGACTGCAGATCACGAGGTTCCGGGTTCGATTCCTGGGTCGGACAGTTAATTGTTAGGTATTGGGTTTTTCTGTCAAGAAGTAATCAGTGCCAGCCTGGAGTGGGTAGTTGGCGATGTTTCACCCCCGTGCCTCGGAGAGCACATTAAGCATTCGGTCCCGGCTATTATCACTATCATGTGATAATAGTCGTTATAAAGCCCGCCAACCCGCATTGGAGCAGCGTGGCGGGTCTAAGCCCTAAATCCCTCTCTCATACACCTGTGCCCAGCACTGGGACGTTAAAATTGGCTGTAGTGGTGGTGGTGGTATGATCGGTCCATGACTAAATCAGATTTTTATTGTCCTTTATTCATTTTGCTAACAAAATTATTATTTAAGCCACAGCTTTATATTTAAAACCAGCTCTCAACGCGTAAACATGACGTCAAAATTTATTATCTACCTATGACGAAATACGAAATAAAAATATAATTTTAATTATCAATTTAAAAACAAATGCCCTCGTTATATTATGAAATTTATAGTTTATCGTAATTATATTACTACTTATATACTTATAGTTATAAACAATTGTATTAATATCTACAGTATGAATATGCAGATTTCCTTTCTTTAGGTAGGTATCTGCGAATCTGCATATATTCAAAAGTGTGTGTGTTTACTTAGGTACTTATAATGAGTTAAAATATAAATAGGTAAGTACATACGTACATTCGCATATTCTACAGACTCTGTAAATAAAGATGATGCGCGTCAGGTAAAAAAAATCAGCCAAGTGCGAGTCGGGCCTCGCTCTTTCAGGGTTCCGTACATAATTATGAACAATATAATATTTTGGGTCTAAGAAATATTTAATTTCCGAGCTAGACATCGCAACAAACCGTGAAAGAAAAACCCAAAAAAATGTTCGTTTATTTTGGTCACAGCTTATAAACTATTTAATAAATCGTTGTTTTCAGTATTTGTTGTTTAAATAGAGCATATAGTACATAATATACTGAAATATCATATTCCCAACTAGTTTAGTTTTTGAGATAGCCCCCGTCACAAAAATGGTCTAAAACTGACAACTTTGATGGCCTCCCATTCCCTTATTTTTTGAGATAAAAATTAAAAAATATATATATTTGTACTCTACTTAATGAGCTCTAAACAATGATACCCCACAAGCTAGGGTAAAGAAAAAATTTTTTTTCCGGCTCCTTTTTCATGTATGGGAGACTCCCTGAAAATAATTTAATTCAATTTCTAATTCAATATTTGATTTTGGGTTAACGTTTTACACTAAATACCAAAATTTCAGGTTTGTAACTCATTTCGTCTGCGAGCTAGAGACCTGTGACCGGCGGACAGACGGACAGACAGACAGACAGACAGACAGACAGACAGACAGCCGAGTGACATTAATAGGGCTCCGTTTTTTACCCTTCGGGTACGGAACCCTAAAAACTCTGCAAGTCTATTCCGTCTATCAGCGTCTGTGTAACTTAGGGCACTATCTCACTAGGACACCAGTGACGGCGCTACCAACAAAATGTATCGAGCTCTATGAAGGGTAGGTAGGTACCTCACGGTGTCCGCTTGGCTGCGCAGCCAATTTAGTTGCGGCGGCTGGGATCCCTCGCTGGTAACGCAACCATGGTGTCTTA
Source organism: Melanargia galathea (assembly GCA_920104075.1). Taxonomy (NCBI): domain Eukaryota; kingdom Metazoa; phylum Arthropoda; class Insecta; order Lepidoptera; family Nymphalidae; genus Melanargia; species Melanargia galathea. The sequence continues at coordinate 14,170,221 of OV049857.1, read as the reverse complement.
GTGTGATTAGTCTTAGTGACATTATAGTCTTAGTGAGACTAGTCTTAGTGACATTAGTCTTAGTGAGATTAGTCTTAGTGACATTAGTCTTAGTTACATTAGTCTTAGTGACATTAGTCTTAGTGATATTAGTCTTAGTGACATTAGTCTTACTGAGATTAGTCTTAGTTAGATTATTCTTAGTTTAGATTAGTCGTAGTGACATTAGTCTTAGTTACATTAGTCTTAGTGACATTAGTCTTAGTGAGATTAGTCTTAGTGACATTAGTCTTAGTGAGATTAGTCTTAGTTGGATTAGTCTTAGTTTAGATTAGTCGTAGTGACATTAGTCTTAGTGAGATTAGTCTTAGTGAGCCTTAGTTGTGCACGCGTGAAAAATGTCAAACATATAACTCTATCGCCGAATATCTTCCACGTACCTTGCCCAAGTCATGGATGAGTCCTGTGAGCTGGAACCAGTCCTCGTCGGGATGGTCCTGTCGGATCCTCTCGGCGGTCTGGAAGGCGTGCACGATGTTGGGCAGGTCGGTGTCGGGATCCGACTCGTCCACCAGCTCGTTCAGTTTCACCAGCGCATCCTTCACTGTACACTTGAAGTGGTTGAATTTCAGCCATTTCTCGCGTTTCTCTGTTGACAAATTACTAATTACATAATTACCTACCTGAGTACGAATACCTACATTAGGTACTACCTATTTTACTGCCTCATTGGGCTAGATCAACATAGCTAGCCCTCATTGGGCTAGAACATCAGGCAGTGGACTGAGATCGGGAGTGCCGCTCAGCTGTTTAGCCTCGCAAGAGACAAGGCAAAAATTCTGACGGCCAACCTTTGCTAGTCGGAGAGGCACCTAAAGAAGAAGAAGAATTGGGCTAGAGGCTAAAATTGTTCGGCTGCGATAATGATGTCCCGCATTGGAGTTCCGGATTGAGCCAAAAAAATCACTAGGAACCAAACAGTATAGAACCAACAGTCCGCAACGGAATTTTTCTGTCAAGAACATTTCGGTACCAGCCCGGAATGGCAAGTTGGGGGAAAGTGACAAAGTTAGTTACACCTCCGCGCCTCGGAGAGCACCTAAAGCCATCGGTCTTGCGTCCGATCTCTTGGATTGCCATCCTATCGGACTATGAGAGTGAAGGAACAGAATAGAGAATGCATCTGTGTTTGCGCACACGCTTATTAGGTACTATAATATCTGCGTAGTTGGCTAGCCTCCTTTGAGATTGGGAGCCGTGGCCAGCGGGCCATAAGGGTGAATAAACAACATTGAACTGTGCTCAGTGCTGTGCTATGTTCTATACGCTCCTCTAATATTATAATGAAGAAACAAACAAGCGCTGCTGCGTTGCGCTTTGTACGGCTGCGCTTTGTTTGAAACATAGCGAGGATCACGCGATAATGCGTTTAAAGTGATAAAAACATAAGTACTTAGCACCAGAAACTTAGCTTAGTTGAGCACAACACAGTAGGTATACAGTCTGTTTCTCCTTAGTTGTCTTAAAAGGTAAACAAATCGCAAAAATCTTCTCGGAGAAACGTGTTTAGTAACGCTCTTTCCCTGGCGTTTTAGATGTTCTTGTATTTTAATTTTCACCTAAATAATCATTCCATTGTTAGTTCGCGGTAAGAATATAAACGTACTATGTGCCGTTCAAAACGCGTTACTTATCTACGCGTTTCTGCGAGACTGGTTTTGTTTACCCTTTATGATAAGTAAGGAAAAACAGACTTTACAGCACAGCTCAAAGTTGACGACCTCCCTGGCGCAGTGGTGAGCGCTTTGGTCTTATAAGCGGGAGGTCCTGGGTTCGATTCCCGGCAGGGGCAATTTGAGATTTTATAATTTCTAAATTGTCTCTGGTCTGGTCTGGTGGGAGGCTTAAGCCGTGGCTGGTTATCACCCTACCGGCAAAGCCGTGCCGCCAAGCGATTTAGCGTTCCGGTACGATGCCGTGTAGAAACCGATCAGGGGTATGCAATATGCATACCTCTTCCAAGTTAGCCCGCTTCCATCTTAGACTGCATCATCACTTACCATCAGGTGATATTACAGTCAAGGGCTAACTTGTAGTTGAAAAAAAAAGAAAAAAAAAATGTTCAGATAACACCCTCTGCTTACGTTTAACAAGCTCGACAGTGACGTATGTGTGCATAGCTTCGTAGGTCCTGCGCACGCGCTCCTTTACAGGGTCGGCATCGTCCACGCTGTAGTCTCGGAAAGCCTCTAAAGGTTTGTCTCGGAACGTGGGCTCTGGCCGCAGCAGCTGCGAGGGGTCTATCAGGGAGATGGGATTTTTCTGGAAGTATTATGATATTTTGTTTATTATATTAAGCTTGAAACACTTTAGTATGATTACTCGATCGGATCTTACGGATCAAATGGTCTTAAGAATATAGTATTCATAAGCTGACGATCGTAGGTACTAATTTAACTAGAAAAGATGCAATTCCGTACTACGTCGAACGTCTCCTCTCAGAATGAGAAGGGGTTAGGCCGTAGCACAGACGAATAAACTCTGGCCGTAGGTAGGCCACCACGCTGGCCGAATGCAGATTGGTAGACTTCACACGACTTTGAGAACATTACGGAGAACTTTCAAGTTTCAAGCATGCAGGTATCCTCATGATGTTTTCCTTCACCGTTAAAACAAATGATCTGCTTAACGCACATATGTAGTTACCTAACTCCAAAAAGTTACAAGTGTGTGCCGGGGATCGAACTCGGTCCTTCCAAAACTAGCAGAGGGCACTGCGGACGAAACAGGGGTGAGACACCTCGGGGCGGGGGGCAGTAATGCGCATTGCGGGAGGAAGAAAACCTCGTTAAAAATTACGGGAGGGCGCGAGCCTTTGGAGGGACAGCCCAGAGGCGAGCGGGAGCCCCAGCTGGGGCGGCTGCCGGACGCCTGGGATACATACATTGGGTTCCCCAGGCGTCCAGCAAAGACTGCATGCGAGTCATGCCGTGGTGGTTTTTAGTGGGTGTACCCTCATTTGGGGGGAGTCCCACATAACCTACGTTCTGCCGCATTTTGCGGTCAGAACGGGGGTAGCTATAAAAACTTTTCCACCATGTCAAAAAAAAAAGTAGGTTAGGTATTTTACCTACTCATACTTACAACTTGAGCTGCCATTTTTTTCCAAAGAGTAGGTAGGTAGTAAGTAGTTACCACTTATTGTAATGTCTTCATCCGGCAAAAAGCCGGCGTTTATCAATGAGGAGCGATATCATCTCGCGCTGCATTTATACTGCGCGTGTAGGTAATATAGGAATAGATCTCAAGTGCTTGTTTTCTAATGATAAACACGTCTTAATTTTACCTAATAGATTATCATAATATTGTAAGCATGAGTGCACATTTCTTTAATATCTACCTACTAGTATCTGCCCGCGGCTTCGCCCGCGTGAATTTCGGTTTTAAACAAATCCCGAGAGAATCGTGGATTTCCGGTTCCCGTTCCCTTTTCCAACCTTTATACCTACTATCGCTCGCTATAGTAATCTACCTATAGCTGTAGCTATAGATTTCGGGTTTTCAAAATCCCGTGGGAACTGTGCATTTTTTCGGGATAAAAAGTAGCCTATGTTTTAAGTCATGGCATAATCTATCTCCATTCAAAATTTCAGCCAAATCGGTTCAGTAGTTGCGGCGTGATTGAGTAACAAACATCCAAATATCCAAACATCCACACTTTCCCATGGTACATAATATATAGCCTATATCACTCAGGGATCACGTACATTACACGTTAAAAAATAACTTTTATTTTGTTTTTATTTTAATTGTAAAAAAATAAGTTTTAATTTAGTTGATTATTTTTTAATTTAATTTAATTTAGACTGACCTCGAGAGCCTATTATTATTATTTAATATTTACTAATTTATCCTTTTACCACCCATCTTTTTATCCATCCTTTTACAACCATAACACCGGTCAACAAAAAAAAACATTTTTTTTGCGCATGGGTTTTACTTATAAAATTATTAATATATAAGCACATATATAAACAAAACTGTGATTACAAATCGAAAATATTTGCTTTTTAAGAACTTAGAGCGATTTAACCATTTTTAATTTTCGCGCCCAATGAATACCGGTCTTTTCACTCTATCAGTTTAGAAAGAGAGGTTAGAGGGCGTGTAATAGTGTTTCTTGCGCTGCTTGTTGCGTACGACAGTATGTATTTGGCTGTTACCGAGAAATAACGCGTTTCATATTTTTTTTCGCTGTATCAACCTGTACAAAATGGCTACTAGACGTTGTAAACGAGACGCTGACTCATTTTGCTATATTTGCGGTTCATTTATTAAAGTGAGAGAGAAAAAGTATGATTTAAGTACAAATCTAAAGATTTGCGAGGCATATCAAGCTTACTTTAATCTACCTGTTAAAAATCAAGACAAAAAATGGGCTCCACATGTGTCATGTAACTCTTGTAGAAACAATCTGGACGGTGAGTTTATTTCATCTTTTTTTTTTAATTTTATTAACTAGCTATTTTATACTTGTACTAACATCAATTAGATTTTCTACAAACGTTACGTTTTATTGTAGGCTGGTACCGAGGTGAAAAAAGAGCAATGAAGTTTGCAATGCCGAGAATTTGGAGGGAACCCAGTGATCATCACACCGACTGTTATTTTTGCATTGTAAATCCACTCAGAGGTAAAAATTCAAAGAAGAAAACATTTTACCCTGCTCTACCATCGTCATCCGCTCCAATACCACATACAGAAGAAAATCCTGTACCTGCTCCTCCTTTGTTGGGAAATCAACTACTTTCTCAAGCCAGCCATCAATCCCCGAGTTCATCTATATCCGTACAATCCGAATTCGTTTTTGAATCTGAATCTAAAATACCACACCTCATCAACTCTGAAGATCTCAATGACTTAATTAGAGACTTAAATCTACCAAAAAGTAAAGCAGAGTTACTAGCATCGCGGTTAAAACAATGGAATTTAATTAAATCTGATGTTCGAATATCGTATCAAAGAAAACGTCATGAAGAATTTTCTTGTTTCTTCAGTAAGGAAGATGGACTCTGTTTTTGTCATGACGTGAAAGGTTTGTTTAAAGAAATTGGTATTCCATGTCATACATCTGAATGGCGCCTTTTTATTGACAGTTCAACAAAAAGTCTAAAAGCTGTTCTACTACACAATGGGAACAAATTTCCATCTATTCCATTGGCACACTCCGTACATCTTAAAGAAAATTACGACAGTATTAAAATGCTTTTAAATGCAATTAAATATACGGAATACAAGTGGGAAGTTATTGGAGACTTCAAGATGGTGTGTTTTTTGACTGGAATGCAAGGTGGATATACTAAACACTCCTGTTATCTTTGCCTGTGGGACAGTAGAAATGATTCCGCTCACTACAGACAAAAACATTGGCCCATACGTACTGAGTACGAAGTAGGAAAATACAATATTAAATGGGAAGCAATTGTCGATCCTAAAACTATATTAATGCCGCCATTGCATATTAAATTGGGTCTTATTAAACAATTTGTAAAGGCTCTAAATCATGAGTCTGAAGCTTTCAAATATTTGAAAAGTTTTTTTCCAAAGCTTTCAGAGGCGAAAATCAAAGCTGGAATCTTTGTAGGTCCACAAATAAAAAAAAATATGAATTGTGATATTTTCCTGGAGTTACTTAGCAATGAAGAGAAAAAAGCCTGGAACAGTTTTAAGGCAGTAGTTCATGGTTTTCTTGGTAACCGTAGAGCTGAAAATTATGAAGAGCTGATCACTGACATGATTACGAATTTTGCCATCATCGGATGTAGAATGTCTTTAAAAATGCATATGTTACATTCTCATTTGGAAAACTTTAAAGATAATATGGGAGCTTATTCGGAAGAACAAGGGGAACGCTTCCATCAAGATATAATGGAATTTGAGAGACGTTACCAAGGCCAGTATACTGAAAGCATGATGGGAGATTATATTTGGGGTTTAATAAGAGAAACTTCTACTGAACATGACAGGAAAAGTAAAACTGTGCATTTTTAAACATTAAACACTCTTTTAAAAATTCTATCGTAAAAAAAATCTTAAATGGACGTTCGGTATTTTTTAATAAATCACCTCTATGTCAATTTTTAATGTATTTTCATTAAATTTAATTTTCCCATTTTTTACTCATAAAAGCAAATTCAGAACTATTTTTTGTTCTTATTCTTATTTCTAAATATGAAAGCAATAAAAATAAGTTACGTTTAACCCGTGCTCAAAAATGCTGTAGACCGGTGTAATATTAATTAGTAAACACACTTTTATACATGTATTTATATTTACTACATTTTACTTTTATTTTTCTTCCATTTATGCTTTGCACTTTTGTAGTAATAATGAAAGATTCTTTTTAATTAGTACAGACCTTTATTAAACATCATTATAATTATTACCCAAAACCCCTTTTTCTACAAACACCGAACCCATAACCCGCTTTTCCTTGACTTATCACATAGAGTCCTAGACTATCCTCTTACAACATCCATAGACTATACTATTACAACATCCTCTCTCTTAAGATAATTATAATAAAACAAACTTACATGTTACCCAATTACATAATCATTAAACCATTTAGGTTTTTGTTTTATTCTTTCAGAGCCTCTGTGTGTAATAACAGATGGTCCTGAACTTATATTCTCATTATACACCATTTCACCCAAATTATCATTATCATTACTCTCTACATCCCTTTCTCCCACTGATTCTCTTTCTAAAATCCCATTATCAACTTCACTTACATCTCTACTATTGCTACCATAATCATCATCAATGTACTCCCCGTGAACCCCTGTTTGATACCTAGCTGACTTTCCTTCGGTTACAAAAGGTGCTGGAATCAAATGCCATCTATTTCTCCTATATGTAACACCATTAATTTCAATAAAATATGACCTTGGCTCCTTCGCCTTTCTTTTTACCACTCCGTACTTCCTCAAATCAATAATCCACACTTTATCCCCCTCTTTAAGTTCACTTAAATTACTCACTTTATGTCTTTTATTAAAACTCTCAGCTGTTTTCTGCCTATACTGCAATTTATTGGTTACATAACTTTTATGTATACCTGTACCTACATTTAAATTTTTAGGAAACATTGGTAAAATCTCTCTTAATTTCCTATTAAACATCAGCTCGCTAGGACTATATCCAGATTCCATTGGTGTATTTCTATAAATTAATAATGCCAAATGTATATCTGAATTCTTTTTTAACAAATTTTTTGCTATCTTGACAGCTGCTTCTGCACACCCATTGCTTTGAGCAAAGTATGGACTACTTGTAATATGATTAAAGTTATAGTTATTAGCAAATTCTTTGAATTTTGACTTGAATTGAACCCCATTATCTGTCCGAACCAATTCTGGTATTCCATAGCGAGCAAATGTTTCTTTACAATGCTTTATAATAGTAGTTTCTGTTAAATCTTTTAATTGAAATAACTCAATATATCTAGAGTAGTAGTCAATAATAACAACATACCATTTATCATCATGTTTAAATAAATCTATACCCACTTTTTGCCATGCTCTGGTAGGAAACTGTTCTAACAATAATGGTTCTTTTATATTATGCCTTTCTTGAATACATATGGGACAATTTTGCACTATGACTTTTATTTGTGTTGATAATCCTAACCACCATACAGCCTGTTTTGCCCTTTCTCTACATTTTGTTATTCCCAAATGCCCTTCATGAATATTATCCAAAATTTCTTTTTGTAATGTCTGAGGTATTACTAATCGAGTATTATAAAGTAAAAATCCTTCTTGTACTGATAAATTATGCCTCAACTGATAATAAGCTTGTATTTCTTTGGGTATTTTGTTCTTATGTGGCCACCCTTGTATAATGAACTTTTTAAGTATACAACATATGTGACACTGTTCTTGTGCAAATTTAATTTTCTTTAATTTACTGTCCTCTAAATTACCTGTTGAAATTACATTAATATTAAAATCTTTTTCCCCTTCAGTTTGTGATAACGGCGCCCTTGACAAAGCATCGGCAACCACTAATTTCTTTCCTGGAACGTAAACAACTTTATATGTATATCTCATTAATTGTAATCTAAATCTCAATAACCTAGGAGTCAAATCATCTATTGGTTTAGTTTTCAGTATTTGCACAAGAGGTTTGTGATCAGTTTCTAATGTTACCTCAATACCTACAATATAATCCCTAAATTTATGAACTGCCCATGATAGTGCTAAACACTCCTTTTCTATTTGTGCATAATTCTTTTCTGAATTATTTAATGTCCTACTAGCATAAGAAACTACATTTCTTTGCCCATTTTCATCTTCCTGCAATAAAACTGCTCCTAACCCATATGAACTGCTGTCAGCGGATATTGTAATTTTTTTCATAGGATCATAATGACTTAATACAGGAGAATTCTGTATCATTTTTTTGATCTTCTGAAATGCATCTTCTTGTGAAAAATCCCATAAAAAGGAAACACCTTCTTTTAAAAGCTCATTTAATGGCTCCAATATATTTGTTTTGTCAGGCACAAATCGCCCTACATAATTAACTAATCCTAAAAATTGCATTAATTCTTTCTTATTTTTTGGCTGGGGAAAATTTTTTATGCTTTCTACTCTATCTGGATCTAAAGCAATGCCTTGAGAACTAATTATGTGACCTAAATAAGCAATTTTCTCAACACCAAATATACATTTTTCTCTATTAATTGTCAACCCCGCTTTACTCAATCTTTCCAAAACCTCTTTCAATACTTTATCGTGACTGTTTCTATCCTCAGCATAAACTAGTATATCATCCACATGTATAACAACACCCTCTAAATCACTAAATAACTGTGAATATTTCATTGAAAAATATTCAGGAGCACAGTTGAGGCCCATTGGCAATCTCTTATACATATATCTCCCAAACGGAGTAAGTATTGTAGTAATTTTGCGCGACTCTTCATCTAAACAAATCTGGTAAAATCCCGATGTAGCATCAATTTTGGAAAATACTTTAGCTCCCTTCAATCTACCTAAGGTATTCTCAACTTTTGGAATAGGATATATAGGCCTCAATATATTTTTATTTACTTGTGTGTAGTCCCCACATATTCTTACCCCGTTTTCCCCTTTTGGCACTACCACTATTGGGGACACAAACATAGTAGGTTCCTCCACAGGAGTTAGGACTTCTAACTTTACTAATCTGTCTAATTCCTGCTTAACCTTAGTTAATAAGGGTATTGGAACAACACGTGGAGTATATTGAACAAATGGCTTAGGATTATCAATTAATTTTATGGTAAATTTATCTTTGAAAACTCCTAATTCGTTAAAAATACCTGGAAATTCTTTCTCCACTGATATTTTGTCTACCAGTGAAGTCTTTTCCTCGCAAACATTACTTTTACTCTGAACATTACATAATTTTAATATTTTCATTTGTTTAATTGCAGGCCTTCCCAATATAGGAGTTTGTAAATTTTTTATAACAAATGCTTTACCCTTAAATATATTTCCTTTATAGTCCAATTTAATATATAACCAACCTACAACCTTCAAAACTGTTCCATCAGGACCTCTTATTGTTTCTGCATTTTCTATCAGCTTAGCATTTCTCCCCACTACAGAATATGGGAGAGCTACAATATCAGCCCCCGTATCAATTAAAAATTTTACACTTTGTTTAATTTTATCAATATAAACATCCACTTTTACCTCGAATTCTTCCGCAATGTCCAATCTATTCACCTTTTTCCAGTCTCTACAGCAATTTGAAAAATGGCCAATTTTCTTGCATCTGAAACAAGCTGCAGCCTTGGCTGGGCAGTTCTCTTTTTTGTGAACCCCCATTCTTCCACACCACCAGCACTTCTTATATTGTTGTACCTTAATCCTCTCACAATCCTGTCTTTTCGTCTGTTGAATTTTATTTATCTCATGATCTTCTTTCCTATTAATCTCACTCTCATCTCTTTGCAACATGACCTTAGCCCGCTCCTGTTCTTCGGCTTGTTTGGCCATCCTTATAGCATCTTCTAAATTCTAAAGTCAAATCTGACTTTAGTTGCATTCTTTCACTTGTCTTGAGAGATCTCAACCCAACAACTATTCGGTCCCTTATAAATTCTTCCTTCAACATACCAAACTCACAAGTCTCTGCTAAAATGTATAACTGCCTCACATATTCATCCACTTCTTCCTCCTCTTTTTGTATACGAGTATTAAATTTGAACCTCTCGAAAATGATATTCCTTTTTGGCAAAAAATAACCATCCAAGTCCTTTAACACGTCTTCAAATTTGGACTCTTCCGTGAACTTTAACTGCTTTGCCAACAATTCACCTTGTTTTCCCATCAAATATATTAATATATTAATCTTAACAGGGTCTTCCTTGTCCGCCTGCCCACTGATACTTATGTATCTCAAAAATCGCGTCCTCCAACTCGGCCATGATGCCGGCACAAAATCGAACACCTCCGGTGGGTTAATTTTATCCATATTTCAGTATTCACCGCTGCCACCATGTAGTAATAATGAAAGATTCTTTTTAATTAGTACAGACCTTTATTAAACATCATTATAATTATTACCCAAAACCCCTTTTTCTACAAACACCGAACCCATAACCCGCTTTTCCTTGACTTATCACATAGAGTCCTAGACTATCCTCTTACAACATCCATAGACTATACTATTACAACAACTTTATTTTTAATAGTTTGTTAAAAACACATTACAGTTTATGCCATTGACGTTCGTATAGGCAGTCACTGAAAATCAGCGTTGGGACACCTGGAATCTCAGATGCGTTTCCAAAACGGTCTCCAGTCTGAGAGGCCCTGTGCTCCAACACAAGCTGAGTGACTTACCTGTTTGTGGCATTGCACTGCTGTACAAGACAAATATTACACTAATAATTATATTTTAATTGTTATACCTATCTTATTTTATGTTTTGTACAAGTGCTCTACTACAAATAAAGATTTTCTATTCTATTCTATACATATCCAACGGTGAAAGAATTTTTGAAATCGGTCCAGTAGTTCCTGAGATTAGCGCGTTCAAACAAACACACTCTTCCGCTTTATTATATTAGTATAGATATATAGTAGGATAGTAGGATAACTCTTTGTATACCTACACATAATTATTTTACAGAAAAAAAATCGTTACTAGAAAAGGATCCAAGTTAACCACGCGCGTTGCACGCCCCGTGTAAAATTAACGTCATTGCAATTTAAGGATATTAGGTTTAGGTAATTATTAGAAAATACTGACCTACAATTTGAATAACAGAGATATTATTCAAATTATATAAACAGAGATATTTTATTCTACTGGGATAAAAAGTATCCTGTCACCCCTCTAGGTACTCTCTCAGCTCTCTATCCATGCGAAAAATCACTCTCCTCCTCCAAATCCTCTGTAGCGGCGCGATTGAAGGGCAAATCACAAACACACAAACTCTCTTTCGCGTTTATTATAATGCCCGCGACTTCGTCCGCGTGGATTTAGGTTTTTCAAAATCTCACGGGAACTCTTAGTTTTCCTAAATTCCTTTGAGCTCATAGTGTTAAAAGTCGCGCATTCAAATGGAACTACAGTAATGAGTAGGTATTAAATTTTTTAATTGCTCTTTCTCATCATTAAAGTTTTCCCAATAAAAGTCCCATCAAAATCGGTCCAGCATTTTGGAGACAAAGAAAAATTTTAATGCACCCCAGATAATCTAGACGTTCAAAGGTTCCTGTGCAATCTGGGTTCCAATTCATATGGAAATATTGAGGGTTGTGATGGGTATAATTTCTGAACTAAGTACAAAATTAATGACCTTGAAATATTTACGGAACATTTTTTTAAAGTATTTTTTTTTGTAACAAAAAAAGAATGAATGAAATCGATCTACCCGTTAATGAATTACAGATAAGTACACATTTTAACTTTCATCCCCTCTCACAAGGGAACCGTGTGAATTTCGGGACGAAAAGTATCCTATGTTACTCCGTAGTATGAATTAAAAATCATGCCTTTCAATCCATGTAGTAGTTTTTGCGTGATGCACGCATAAACATATTATATAGAAACACACAAACCGACACAAAAATTCTTTTTTACGTTCCATTACTTATCCCTAACGTCTGCCAGTTATTTTTTTTGCAAAAATCTTTAATTATACAGACACGGCAAGTCTACGATTTTATTATATGGATAGATTAGTAGTAGAGATTCATGCACTTGTTTACTGTTTAAATAACTTAAGATAATCTTTATTACAGTGCGTTGAACATGAATATGAAAACGCATAATTAATACTTTTAATAGGTTATATAATGTGTTCAAATATATTACAGTGGTATCTAGATACCAATACGGCAGTTCAACCCGATAGAAGCGCCATATTGCATCACATATAAAAACAAATCCCCCCTTCGCCGGCCCACTTCCACACTGACAGGTGAAAACTGGCTATTCGCTAATTACTTGCTAATTACATGGAAAATACTAACAACAAATCAACAATCCATCCAAACACCGATTAACTTTAGAAAAAATTGAAACAACGTATTTAAAAGTAGTTATATTTATTATTTATTTACAATTGTATGAGAATTATACATAAAATTTAAGGCGAAATAATTCATACTACAAAAAAATAAAACTATTATTTCTCACGAGAACTCGGGATACACAATTTTGAAATCATGCAATAATTTATTATTGATAAAAAAAACGAGGTAACTATCAAGAAATATTTGTACCATGACATTACTTATAATGTGTACCAAGTGTAATGCAAATTATCTAAGTATTTAAAATAAAAATATTATCATCAAATTCAATGAAACTAAAGTAAATTTCGAATATATTTCATTTAAAATTTAAGAAACCTGCACCAGTATATCAATACTAATTTTATTTTTATTAATAACTAGCGGACCCGGCAGACGTCGTCCTGCCCGCTATTAGCGCCACCTACCGGGTCCAATTTTTCTACTTATAAACCTTCCTCTTGAATCACTCTATCTATTAAAAAAAACCGCATCAAAATCCGTTGCGTAGTTTTAAAGATTTAAGCATACATAGGGATATAGGGACAGAAAAAGCGACTTTGTTTTATACTATGTAGTGATTAAGATTAAATTGTCTTTTATACAAAATATGCTTACACGATAAAAACTGTATTAGATATATTTACCTAAACTATAGTAGTTTTATACATCTAAAAATATAAATAAAATTATAAAGTGTATAAAAATAACCTACGTCGTACATAGTCTGTGGTAGCATTGAGGACGAACCGTTTTTAAACAACAATTATTTATGGTCAGATATTTCACTGCAGAAATACTAAGTTCATGAATATTTCCTGCCACATCAAGGCGAGATTCATCCTAGCGGGCTCCATACCAACGAAGTTTGATTATTCTTTGAATATTAATCAACAGTCACCGGGGATAATTCTGTTTTACACAATCTCTAAACTAAAATGACATAAATCTGTATCATTTTGCATTTCGTTCATACAATATATCCCGATATATTATATTATGTATATAGTGCGAATTGTTCCATTTTATGTTTTTAAAAACCATATGTAACAAAAAATAAGTACATCAATATGTATATAATACGATCAAAAGTAGCAACTACTAAACCACCATTTTCTATTCCTGTCTTGCTTTGTCTTAAGTGTGGGGCAGACGTGAGCAAGACAGAAATAGAAAATGGCGGATTAACAAGCCTATTCTTAGCTCGATCGCATTATATTTATACGCATATTCGAATTGATCACTTGATCAATTTGCCCATTAGAATCGACTGTTACGCTAAGGCAGCGACCAGTACCGGTCTACAGAACCCTGGGGCGTTGGACTAGGCCAGTACCGTTCTACAGAACCGTGGTGCGTTGGTCTACTATGCCAATACCGTTCTACAGAACTCAGGTGCGTAGGTCTACGCCAGTGTCGTTCTACAGAACTCAGGGGCGTAGGTCTACGCCAGTGTCGTTCTACAGAACTCAGGGACGTAGGTCTACGCCAGTGCCGTTCTACAGAAGTATGGGGCGTCGGTCTATGCCAGTGCTGTTCCGCAGAAGTATGGGGCGTCTGTCTACGCCAATATCATTCTTTATCGGCACTCGACGCGGAATCCTCGTCACTATCGCTAGACCACTCCCCTTCACTGTATTCTCTATCTTTCTTCTTTTTCGTTCTCTCCGTTTCTTCTTCGCTCGACGTCTCTTGTTGCGGGAGAGTGGGAACACCGTCAATGTCGTGTAACCCTAGATCTTTAGTGGGGGATAGAGTGCGGAGCTCTTTCAACGTGTTGGTCAGATCGATGTTGATCTGTGGCGGAAGATCTTCCTCCGACTCAACTTCTCGTCTCTTCTTTTTCTTGTTCTTCGACAGTTTCTTGTCCCTCTTCCGCTTTTTCTTTTTTGAACTGTGGGGTAAAAAGGAAATCTGTTATTGTACGATATACAAGATGAAGGATTCGCGCTTTGTTGTTTAGATGCGTATTTATCGGTCGGTAAAATCGCATTGCGGTACTTTTTATTGACGAGATGTTACCCGTGACTTGGTCTGCGTGAATTCATATATGTCTCACTCAAATTTTCAACCCTTATTTAACCCCCTTAGGGGTTGAATTTTCAAAAATCTTTTCTTAGCGAATGTATACGTTGTAATAGCTACCTGCATGCCAAATTATAGCTCAATCCGTCCAGTGGTTTGAGCTGTGCGTTGATAGCTCAGTCAGTCAGTCACCTTTCCTTTTATTATATACTAGCGGACCCGGCAGACGTCGTCCTGCCCGCTATTAGGCGCACCTACCGGGTCCAATTTTTCTATTTACAAACCTTGCTCTTGAATCACTCTATCTATTAAAAAAAACCGCATCAAAATCCGTTGCGTAGTTTTAAAGATTTAAGCATACATAGGGACATAGGGACAGAGAAAGCGACTTTGTTTTATACTATGTATAGCAAAACCATTATATACTTGGCTCTCCCATGGTCTGCGGGACGCGGGACGGGAGGAAATTCTCATTGATAAATTAATAATCAATGGATGTGTTCGTACTATAATGTATAACAAGCATTTTTGGCGCGGCTTTGCGCCACTGTGAGTGTGTGTGTGTGTATTGCTACTGTAAGGACATGACACTAAATTAGGGAAAAAGAAATTTTATAATTATAATAATTTTAATTATCATAATTATTCTATTATTTGCGTAATCGCAATTTAGTCTTTCATCTTGATCTCTTTAAGTTTGCTCAATACTTTTCTATAGTTAGTATTATACATTTAAAGTTAAGTAGGTACGTTTCAGGATATGGAAAAAAGATTTTCCATAACCAAGAAAGAAGATACGTTATTAAATATAATTTATACCCCATTTTTTAAATTTTATACATATTATACTCATAATAAAATAATTTATTTAATACATCTACTAAATACAAGTAAAGTTCGTGAACTAAAACCCGACTACGCTTAATAATTTAATAATAATTTAGTGGGCAAAAGCGCGGGGCAAGCAGCTAGTGGTGCCATCTGTTATTCCTATCCGAAACTAATTTTACAAGTATAAATTAAAAATTAAAAAAACCCCCGACATTCGCCATTTTGTGGCGGCAGCCATCTTGGATTTGTATAATGCTATTCTACTAGTCAAGCCCTTTCATTTGATACCCATATTAAGGGAGTTGTGAAAAAATATGTATGCCACCATTTTGTAGCGGCGGCCATCTTGGATCGATTTTCATCAAACATAGCTAACAACACTCTCGATTAATTCACCTTTCAAACAAAAAAAACCGCATTCAAATCAGTTCACCCGTTTGAGCTCAGTGCTACAGGGGAACAGACAGACAGACAGACACACACACACACACACACACACACAGACACGTCAAACTTATAACACCCCGTCGTTTTTGCGTCGGGGGTTAAAAATCTAGAAAGCCGCGCAAAGCTGACTTCTCCATTTATTTCGTAAATAAAATGTAGCCTATGTCACCCTGATCATAACAACGAATCAATAGACACCTCATTCATCAAAATGGGTCCAGCAGTTTAGGTGCTACATTAGTACATTTAGTACACACAGAATCTCATACAAAAATCGGCCACAAGCATACATACATACATATATATGTATATACGTAAATACATAGACTGCTAAAATCATAACCCTTCCTTTTGGCTTTGCCGTAGTCGGGTAAAAAAAAAAACCAGACGTTTAGATTAGTACGGCATGGAGATGTTAGGAGATGGAATAAAACAAAGATAATAAAACAATTAGAATTGATAGGTTTATTATTCACATCTCGAATAAGAGTGATCTAACAAGACGTGTTCTTGTATATCTTAAAATTTCAATGCATTGCTGTCAGATGATGTGTCACTGTCGCTATCAATAACAGCCATATTATAATTCACTAATTCATCGTCGTCATTCTGCAATCTCTCAACGTGAACTTACAATGTGATTTCACGTAGCCTCCGTTACAGCTTGAAAAGCATCTTGCGCCAGATTTAATATTTTTGTTTCGAAACGCCAACGAAATAATTTAAAATGTTGTCTTGAAATTATTGGTCCACATTATAGTTTTTTTTATAATAATTGAGAGGCCGTTTTAACCAATATCTGACGATGCGTGATGGCTTCAATGGGTATGGAAATTTTTCACATGAAGCTGACAACACTTACTTGACACAGTTGTCAGCCTCATATTTATTATTATGATATTTATTTTAGAGATATTTGTTGTTTTCCCTCACATTCTTGAGCACAAAACGAACGTACTACCATAACAATTTTTCTAGCACTACTTTTTATCACAATAAAGATGATTACTGCTATGTATTTCACAAAATTTTCGTAACGATGTAAACAATGAACTTTGAAGTTTCAAAGTGACTTTTCAATATGACAGATTTCGACTGCCCTAGTGATAAACAAAGTAACTGACATTTTTTGTGACATTGACTTTTTTGCATTAACAAAAGTTTTATGTCGAGTAGTTTTTTACCACAGTGTCCACAGTTTAATATTTCAAATAACTTGAACCGTTTACTGAAATTTGAATTGCCCAAACAAATAACTGCACACACTAACCCGGAATATAAATGCAAAAACCAAGTAAATAACAAGCACAACACAAAAACAAAGTAATTTGATGTTGATCACTTTGTTTTTGTATTTAAAATGCAGTTGCTTGATTTTTCGTTTCGTGGAACGATCCCAGGTAAAACTTGTCTATGTTTGAGATCACCTTTACTTTCTTTA
Source organism: Melanargia galathea (assembly GCA_920104075.1). Classification (NCBI taxonomy): domain Eukaryota; kingdom Metazoa; phylum Arthropoda; class Insecta; order Lepidoptera; family Nymphalidae; genus Melanargia; species Melanargia galathea. The sequence continues at coordinate 14,152,917 of OV049857.1, read as the reverse complement.
TGTTTAATGTTAACAAATTAAACACTCTGTCATCTGTCAGTTTTGCTGCACGCTTGTGTCAAAAGTTTTCAAACGGTTGACGAAAACATAGATCAAACATAGAAACTGGAATTTAGGGTATTACTTTATGTACTTATAAATAATCGTTTTAATTGTTACCGGCTACTTACTATTTTAAAATGTTTCTACTGAAGATAGGTGCAGAATTTTAGATACCTACGTACATAATTAACTAATAGGGATATTACTTTACAGGAATATAACTAAAAATAGACACAGTACTGTAAATTATAACTTTACAAGATCAACATAGTTGATTGATGCCCACGACTCCGTCCGCGTGTATTTAGGTTTTTGAAATTCTAGTCTAAGCTCTGTAATTTACCAGGATAAAAAAGTAGCTTATGTCATTCTCAAAAATACAACTTATCTGTATACCTCGTTAAGATCAGCTGAACAGATGGTGCATGAAGACTTAGTAGACAGACATACTTTCGCATTTATAATATTAGTAGGTAAGTATAGATTCTTGAGTTGTTGTAATAAGCTCTAACTTACCGTCTCTAAGTTAACTAAGTTGGATATGCTTTGTCCGTCTGACTGTCACAGCCTTATAACTTCTGATTTAATTAAAAGAATTACTTCAAATTCACCGATAACATGTAGAATAACGGCCTAATGCCGGTGGTGGGTCCATATTGGCTCACATAAAATTCCAAATCCTATTCGTTGTCTTACTACCGTTCTGTGGTCATAATAAATAATAATCGTTCTTCATAATTTTGTTTTTCATAATTTTTTATTCATACATTTTTTATCCCTACCAACGGATCTCATAACCGTTAGTGATCATATTTAGAAATATTTTCGGACATCCGATGATAGGAGTTGAAATATGTAAGACAATGCGCTCCCGCCGGTGATTACATAAAAAATAATAAAAATAGTTATTTGAGTTATTTGGGAGGGGCGCGGGTGCCCATTAAAGCAAATGGAGGGAGGGGGCAATATTTTTTTATTCACAATATCACAATCACAATATCACACACACACACGCACACGCACACACACATTTGAACATTAATTTTTGGGGTAACTATTTGTATCTGAATAACAAAGTAAACTCTTTGTAATAAATTGAAAAATATTTTTGGAAGAAATTGACTTGACTTAACATCTTTTTAAAGATAAATAAGTAGGTATTTTGTAGAAAGGTTGCCTTTAAATAAGAGTTTTCAATGTTTATGCTTGTCCTGTAAAATTATTCTGAATGTAGTTACTTTGTTTATCACTAGGGCAGCCGATTTATCAATGAATAATGGACGTAGTTCAGCAAAAGGGATTCAACCCACACAACTTGTCATACAAATATATACCTAAATATTGCTGAATTAAAATTAACTTTGCTATGATAAGTCGTGTGAGTTGAATCCTTTTTGCTGAACTACGTCAATTTATCAATGAACTTATGAATGAACACATCTTCCCCTCGTACTCCACCAACCCTCGCAGAAGGGCCAACTATATCGCGGTCTGCCTATAGTGATTTAGATTTAGTATCGCAGCTGTGTAAGATCGAATGCCTGTTTCTAAATTAAAGTAAAACTACATTTATATGGAAATTCGGGTTTACAAGAGCCTCTTAAGGCTCGGAAAATCATCTCAATCATCATGGCTTTAGGTATCTCTGTGAGACCTCGCCCCTGTAAGTGCGGATTAGAGTTAAGTCCCACATAAGTCACCTTGATAACACAATCTGAATGGTACATTCGAACACATTATGTATTAACCGCAAGCGTTTATCTCAAGTGAGAAAGATTTCGCGTCAGACTCCGATGCTCTTATCTCTGTAAATACAAATACTTGACATTTATGTATATACTAAGTACTATTTGCCCGCGACTTTGACCGCGTGGATTCATACAAATTTTCAGCCCCCATTTAAGCCCCATAGGGGTTGGTTTGAGCTCTGTGTTGATAGATCAATCAGGTAGTCAGTCAGTCAGTCACCTTTTCCTTTTATATATTTAGACTAGTATTTGCCCGCGACTTCATCCGCGTATACATAGCTTTTTGAAAATCTTGTATCTTGATTTTGCGGTATAAAAAACATCTTGCGCCCATCTCCGGGATGTGAGCTATCTATGCTATTCAGGTTTATCGCAATCGAATAATTACTATCGATGTTTGTATAATAGATAATTTTGTGAATTATATCTGAAAAATAACTAACCCTTCATAGTCCGAGTCTTCTTCTTCGGATGATCTGCGAACAATGAAATAAAAATTTATCAAAGAAAGAGGCTCGCGCTGCTCGTAGTGTACCTGCGCCACTTCGCGTTAATCCTGCAGTGGTCGCGCGCGGTCTGTGAGTCCGCAGCAAACTAATTTTGGTCATAATATTTAAGAAATTTATTATTTTTGCGCACTGTACGTCCGTGATTGCATCGATTATGGACTTTATTACTTTTTGATATATGATAATGAATAAATAAATAAAACCTTGTAATTTTCTTTATTAAGTTTATTAAGTTAGACAAAGGACCTAATTTTACTATTATGTTATAAATAAACACAAGTTACTTATTAGTTAACTCAAAACAGGCAGTCAAAGTTGCGGACTGTCACACCGCGCGCGACCACTTCTGTTCGGCGCAAGGGCGCGACCTCTCGAAGGTTAACTTTGCCCATGATTAAGGCCCCGAAAGGGTTCGAAACTGTAATCTGTAGGCCTTATGGAACTGTAACCTGTTTCTCTAGTGTTGTGTGTAACAGTAAAAAAGATTTGTCGATAGTCGATAACAGGGTTATGAAGAGCGAGGGAGAGCCCTCACAACACTATGATCGCAATGTTTTATGGATCAGTTCGCACGTTTGTAATGTCCAAACCATAGTCATAAAACTCCAGCATACATTCACTTGAGTGCAGCTGTTATTTTATCAAATTATAATATAATGTATTTATAATTATATCTCACGATATTTAAAGCGCTTTTTAAATAAATAACACTTAAAATAAAATAAAAAATTTAAAAATAAGTCAAAAAAGATTTTTTGTAATTCTGATAAATAAAAACTATTATACGAGATAATTTTTTAATTAAAAAAAAATACCTGTTCTTTTTCCGCTTGCTTTTTCTGTGTTTTTCTAATTCGCTTTCATATTCTGAAAAAGAAAAAGTAAATAAATATCCAGTAATCGCCAATCTTTGTGGCCGCTCTGAACACGCGGAGAGTTCGAACTTGTGTTCAGTAAGTTCAATGCTTCCTTTGCTTCGGAATTGCAATTAAGAACAATATGCTAAATTATTCTATTACACATAAACATACACAACTTTTAAAAACATCTCACCTCTCTTTTCTTTACGTCGCCGCTTCTCATGTCGCCTTCTCTTTTCCTCCTGTTCATGCTTCTTTTTTCGCAGTGATTCTAACGTGTCAACCTGATATAAAAAACATAAATAGCATAAATGGTTATATGTATACAATAACTAAATCTAATAACTAAATATATTAGTTTTTTTTTATTAAAAAATTCTCATGAGCAGACCGGAGTTGGAAAGTTAGCGGTGCTATATGTACCACTTGCCTCGAATCTCGATACAGTTCGTTTATCGTAACGCTATATATTATAACCCCCGTCACGTAAGTCGACCGGTGAACTACAAGTGCGCGCAGCGTCGTGCGAGTGAGCGGGACACAATACGATTGGAGAGCCAATCAGTGCCTACGAAGGATCCGCGAGAGCTAATCAGTGCTTACGAACGATCCCCACGCCCTCCCCGCGACCCACTCACACCCCGAGATACCTCATTTTCGACTTCTGCGCATTTAAGGTCACCGGTCAACTAATGTTACGCGGGTTATACGTCAAAGTAAAATGGACCTTAATTGCACTGTTAAAAGGCCCGAGTTCATCCATATGTCTACAGCCAGCGGCGCCCCAAGCGGAAAATTAGCGAAATAAAAATTAATTTATTTCGAATTAGCGACTCTAAAATAAGGTGCTTTAAGTTCGCTTTACGCTGACGTTATAAGGTTTTTTGATACTCGCAGTGTATCGTTGTCGAGATGCGCAAAGTCGTACTACTAAGTATAAGTCACGGCAAATAAGTCGAGCGATGACTTTCAATGCGCAGAAGTCGAAAATGAAGTATATCGGGGTGTGAGGGGGTCGCGGGGAGGGCGTAGGGATCGTTCGTAAGCACTGATTGGCTCTCGCGGATCCCTCGTAAGCGCTGATTGGCTCTCTAATCGTATTGTGTCCCGCTCACTCGTACGACGCTGCGCGCACTTGAAGGTCGTCGCTCGACTTACGTGCCGGGGGTTATATACTGTAATCTAGATAGTTATTCCTTAGCAACATTGTTATAGACAAAACAGTGCATACAATTTTTGACCAAAAGAAAACGTTGCCAAGTAAACTTTCGCCAGACTACAGAATTACATATAGACTGAATATTATAGATAAACGACGTACGAGAGTGAGGGAATAGCGTTTGCGTCGGGGAGGCCAAAAAATATGAATTCACTCACCATGGCACTGGCGAGCGAGGTGGTGGGCAGCGCGGCGGCGGCGGGGTCCACGCCCACCCTCTTGAGGAACTCGGCCGCCCTCCGCCTTCTCTCCTGCTGCTTTGTCCTATCCGCTTCCGATTCAAATTCACCTGTAATGTAATTGTTTATGATACGAGTGCGGTAAGTTGGAAATTACAGTCGAAAAGAAAATATTACGTTTTAAATGGCGCCAAGTTTAATTTTCAACGTGCACGTGTATCGTACGTTATTCAATAAAGTCGCAAGTAAAAACGATAAAATATGGTCATCAGTTACATCTTTTATATCAAGTTCAATGCAGGTTTTATCTAATTACCTTCTTACATGGCACTAACACAAAACTTATTAAAAGGTATGTTTGGCGGCTGTTACATCTGTTATGTTTGGCGGCTGGTTAAATTCATAGACAGTAGAATCGTCCTAGAACAAATACCAACTGGAGCGACTTCTCTTCCCGTTGACTTCACTCACAAGTTCATTATGTAAGCAACATCCGACTAATATTATAAATGTGAAAGTGTGGATGTTTGGATGTTTGTTATTTCAATCACGCCGCAACTACTGAACCGATTTGGCTGAAATTTTGAATGGAGATAGATTATGCCCTGACTTAAAACATAGCACTACTTTTTATCCTGGAAAAATGCACAGTTCCCACGGGATTTTGAAAACCCCGAAATCTAAGCTACAACTATAGGTAGATTACTATAGCGAACTTCCTTGATAGTAGGTATAAAGGTTGGAAAAGGGAGCAGGAACGGGAACTGGAAATCTACGATTCCCTCGGGATTTGTTTAAAACCGAAATTCATGCGGGCGAAGCCGCGGGCATTCTCTAGATATTACATATTTTGTGAATGAAGTGAGTGGCAAGCGCAATGTTGCGCCCACTAGTTAGTTTTTGATTATAAGCGTCACTTTACTGCACGAGTGCGATTTATAATTATTTACCGAGTAATTATACGAGTTTTGTAAGTGGCCTCAATATCCTCACCTTTCGAGTCAGACTGATCTCCAGTCAAATCGATCATTTCATCAGAATTATCCTCCAACGATATAATCTCACTCTCCAGCTCGTCTTTATGTGTCATTCTCTTTTTATCACTCTCCCTATCTCTTTTCCTTTCCCTTTCTTTCTCTCTGTCCGCACTCCTTCGTTCGGATCTCCTTTCTCTATGCTCTTTGGATCGATACTCCTTTTTCCTAAAGATAAAGATAAAAATAGTTTTATTACTAATATTATTATATATATAAAGCTTTTTTACTCATCCACAAATTCTTTAACTGATTAATAATCAAAATCAAAAATATTTTAAGTCACATGGTCAATACTTTAATGAAATCAAGATTATCCCGGATAAGTGTTAATGTAATAATTAATAATGTAATAATTAATAATAAGTAATATTCTTTATATAATAATAAAGAAATAATCTACCTATCGTGTTGTTTTCTCTTACTGGGACTCTTCTTCTCTCTATCTCTGTTTTTCTCTTCTCTGTTCTCTGGCGGTTTCTCCGATTTTCTTTCTTCTTCTCTTTCTGTGTTTCCCTCTGTTTTATGTTGTTCTTTAATCGGCTCTTTTACCTGTTAAGATAATTAATAGATTTATATACATACTGATTTACATACATGCACATTGCACAATGTTTGGGCCTGGGGTATCTAATTTATTTATTTATTTTATTTAATAACAAAGTTTGTTTGTACATAATATTGGGTTCTTCGTGTTCCTAAGCGCTTGACGGCTTGTCTGAGCACTGCATTCCTCTTAAATACTATTAAGTATATAATAGTATTTAAGAGGAATGCATATATATACTACTAAATACTATTAAATACTATTAAATACTATTAAATATAATTACACATACAAAATATATATAATGAGGAGTAGTAGTAGTAGGTGAAAAAACTAGTTTTTAATCTATATATTTTGCACGCTTAGGTTGAGGCAAAACACCAGAATTCTATTGTATCCATGTTTTTAACCGACTTAAAAAATGAGGTTTTCAGTTTGTCTGAATCTTTTTGCATGTATGTATGTTCCCCGATTACTCAAAGACGCATGGATCTATTTAAAAAAAAAAAATCTTTTGTTTAAAAGGGTATAACTTCCCAGGTGGTACCATTGTCATCAGGTCAGGATCTGATGATGGAATCCTGAAGAAGTCGAGGGAACAAGTTTTATGCCATATTGAAGTTGGCTAAATCTTCACTACATAGTATAAAACAAAGTCGCTTTCTCTGTCCCTATATCCCTATGTCCCTATGTATGCTTAAATCTTTAAAACTACGCAACGGATTTAGATGCGGTTCTTTTTAATAGATAGATTGATTCAAGAGGAAGGTTTATAAGTAGAAAAATTGGACCCGGTAGGTGGCGCTAATAGCGGGCAGGTCGACGTCTGCCGGGTCCGCTAGTGTTTCCTAAAATATGGCTTGTAAGAAAATAAACTTTATTTAATTTAATTTACATTACCTGTTCTTTTATCTCCGGTATGGTGATAGCCCGGGCGGTCTTGTTGCTCACCCTCTGCTCTATGGTCTTGACTTGTGGCAGGCTGTTGGTCTGCCCCGCCGCGGCCGCCTCCATCTTGTACACCAGCACGGGCGGTATGTTGTTACTCGTTATCGTCTGCGGTATGTTGCTCATCGGCAGTTCCTTCGACTCCTCGTTGGTGTCTGTCTGTTTGTTCGCTTCGTCGTCCTCGGAACTCGACTCGTAAGGCAGCGCCGGCTTTGGTAGGATCGGATCGGGTTCCTTCAGTTTCTTTATGGAGAATGATACCATGGGGGCTGTAAATTACCAGAATTTAAAAGGTTATCATTTTATTAATCAATAGTATACATCCGAAAATAACTCGTCTGTCTGTTACTTTTTCAAATTTCACGGCCTAAGCCTAAATCCACGCGGACGAAGTCGCGGGATCCAGCTAGTGACTGATATTGGCCAGTGGTTAACGCGTTACTCAATACTAATATTATACGCCACACTTTCGACGCGCTTCATAAATATTTGAATATTCATGATGATATAAGAAATCTGCTATTTTTAGCTGTTTTTTTTGTTTGAAAGATGGATTAACTGAGAGTGTTCTTAGTTTTTTTTGAAAATTGGTCTAAGATGGCCGGCGCCACAAAAAGGCGGATTACATATTTTTCACAACTCCCTCAATATGGGTATCAAATAAAAGGGCTTGACTACACACTGTGATAATTTTCAAATGCAAGATGGCGAATGTCCGGGGCTTTTACATTTTTAATTTATACTTGTAGACCTGTTAATTAAGGCATCATTGACTTAACACAATTTTCGAGACAGTTTGATCCACATTCTCAGATAAAATAAATTGTGCAGTTACCAAGTACAAATGCCAGTTCGCAAGTTTTACTCGATTTGAATTGATGACTTACATTTATCCTGTTTCGGCTGCTCCTTGTCCGTCCCATTCACATCGACGCCCCTCTTCTCTCGCATCAGCCTTTTATAAAAAGGATGATACGAGTTATCGGGCTCCAGAAACGTGAAACGGGGGTCGTTTTTGGACCGAACAATTTCCTCGAACTCGTCGCCATTCCGTGCCACGTAGGCCGCCATTTTGTCTATGACGGTTTTTACGTCGTCCGGTGGAGTTATTATTATGTTGACTTTACTGTCTGACGACGAGCTGTCGTCGAAATCTGTAGGTTAAATTTTCACTGTTTATATTACTACGCTGTTATTCATTATTCTATTTTATTTATTGTTCTAGATCAAAATGAAATTCACATATAGATTTGTCTCTTCACAAACAAAATAGTACCATTATATTTGTTTTGAAAGTTATGACCCTTAAAACATCTAAGCTTTTAGGGCTGGAGGCAACTAACGCGTATTTATTTTTATCTACACCCATGCTTTAAATCCTCTATTAAAGATTCTGAAACAGTTAGCTTATTGCCAACTTTAGAACACCCAATGTTGTAACAACCATTACATCATCCAAACGAGTGATGTAATGAAATTCGGTACAATATTACATCATCCGTTTTTAACCCCGACGCAAATACGACGGGGTGTTAAGTTTGACGTGTCTGTGTGTGTGTGTGTGTGTGTGTGTGTCTGTTCCCCCGTAGCGCTCAAACCGGTTTGAATGCGGGGGTGGGGATGGGGGTGTGGGTGTGGGTGTGTGAGTGTGTGTATGTGTCTGTTTGTCTGTTCCACCGTAGTGCACAAACGGGTGAACCGATTTGTATGCGTTTTTTTTTTGTTTGAAAGGTGAATTAGTCGGGAGTGTTCTTAGCTATGTTTCATGAAAATTGGACCGCCACAAAATGGCGGATTACATATTTTTTCACAACTCCCTCAATATGGGTATTAAATGAAAGGGCTTGACTAGTAGAATAGCAAAATGCAAATTCAAGATGGCTTCAACACAAAATGGCGAATGTCGGGGGTTTAGCAGTAAGCTAACTGTTTTAGAATCTTATAGAGGATTAATATTATGGGTGTAGATAAAGTCTTGTATGCAACTGTTAATAATTAGGTATTAAAACACTCATGTGATACTATTATCACATTCGGCTTCGCCTCATGTGATAAACCCACATTCGTGTTTTAATACCCCTTATTACACAACAGTTGCATAAATAACTAATTCATCATTATCAACCCATTACCGGCCTACATTACCCCCATTGCCGGTTACTACAGGATGTGCGTATCCTCTCAGAACGAGAAGGGTTTAGACTGTAGTCTAAATCCGACCGAGTGCGAATTGGTAGACTTCACATACAAGTCACGGCAAATAAGTCGAGCGGCGACCTTCAATGCGCAGAAGTCGAAAATGAGGTATCTCGGGATGTGAGGGGGTCGCGGGGAGGGCGTGGGGATCGTTCGTAAGCACTGATTAGCTCTCGCAGATCCTTCGTAACCGCTGATTGGCTCTCCATTCGTATTGTGTCCCGCTCACTCGTACGACGCTGCGCGCACTTGAAGGTCACCGCTCGACTTACGTGCCGGGGGTTATACCTTTGAGAACACCATAGAGAACTCTCAGGCATGCACGATATTTTTCTTCACCATTGAAGCGAGTGATATTTAATTGCTTAAAACGCACATAGCACCGCAAAAGTTGAGGTTCTTGCCTGGGGTCTAACTCGGTCCGCCCAATAGGGAGGCTGAAGTCTTTACCACTAGGCTTTTGTTGACTGATCAATCCACTGTACACTGCCAGTCCATGTAAGACTGAAGTTAATTTTATCACTCACCCGATACATCACTATCACTGTCCGTATTATAATTCTTCATGAGACTGAGGCCAGTAGACTTGGTGACTGTGGGTTTTGTCTCGATCTGTGGCGGTGGTGGCGTGCTGTTGGTCGGTATGTTTGTCTGTGTGTTCGCTGGCGTCTGCGTCTGCGCCATGTACTGCTGGTAGAATGCCGCGTATTGCTGTTGAGCGACTGGTTGCGCGGCTGGAAGGCAAGGGTGAATTTTAACTGCAGTATTATTAAGGTTTTTTAACATGTATTGGCCGACGCATCAACCACCAAATAATCTTTAACTGAGGGAGTCAAAATTATCAAAGAATTATAAGTTTTGCTACTTTCTTACTTTATGTGAAGTGACAAAAACAAAAGTTGTAGATAACTATCCGATACTTATCGGGTGGTGGTGAAACAGGCCCTCAGTATCACTAACTTATCATACCTTGGTCATTCTTATTGTACATGACAGGAGCCCTGGATATCTCAGCGCTGGCCCGAGGAGGCAGGGGCTCCGTGCCTGGCGGGGCCACTTCCCCCGGGGCCAGCTCCGTGGTGTACCCCTCGTCCAGGGTCGCGTCTCCGCGCATCTTGGATATGAGCAGGGTGTAGTCACAGTCTGCTGACGGCTTGTAGTGGATGCTTGGGATCGAAGGGGCCTGTGATTGGTATAAGCTATTTAATAGAAATTCTGACGAAGGCACAGGGCCGCAAGCCTGGAGAGAGCTGGAGCAGGACTTTACCGTACGGCACTCAGAGCTTTAGCTTGATTTACACGCATTAATTTGTCAAGTAGTTAACTAAATTTTAACTTAATTTTAAGTGAAATAATGCATGTAAACAGTGAATTTAGTAATAAATTGCAAGTTAAAATTTAGTATGCAAGTAAACAAGAATAGAATTTTGTCTATTTTTCGGTTAAGTAGCCGCGTCCTCCGCACCCCGCCCGACCCCCGTCGGCGACTAGAAGCTACACAGCACGTTTGAACAGGTCCGATTTAGTGAAGTCGCAAATAATCAGTAGTTGCAACTCCAAAATTTAAGCCCATATTCTTTATGGGCTTACAGAGTTTATTATTTCACGCACTTCTACTATAGGCTATATATTATGTACCACGGGCGAAGCCGGGGCAGACCGCTAGTCAATAATAAATCGTTTTTCTTGTATGGCACGGAAAATAGTGGCGTAAACATACTGTATTAAAAAAATTCGGCTATATGTATAGCAATCTATTCCAAACATGTACAAATAATAGACTCACAGATTCAATGATTGTGGCTGCTAAACTTGGATGGAGATATTCTTCATTCATGTCATGTTGCTTTTCTGCAAACGATAAACAAAATTAGATATTAAGTTGAATAATTCATAATATGTTAATGTTTTCGAAATTTGTGAATATATTATTCTTTTTATCAGAAGATATATGTATGTACCCATATTTCACAATTACATTACGTTGTTAAACTACGAAGTAAGCCTTAAATCCTAAGCCTTAAGCCTTAATTAGTATAATAGAAGAGCTAACCTTCTACAACCTCTATCTTTTTCTCCGGCCACTTCCCAGCCTTGACTAAAGCAGTCAGCGCAGTGTAGTACGCATGCAACGGACAATCTTTATTCAGGAACTTGAACTGCGGGTTGTCTCGTTGTTTAGCCTTGATAAGGATCTCCATCTGAGTGCCTTGGTGGGCGATGAAGTTGGCAGTTTTCTCTATTATGGCATTTTGCTTTAGGGTGTCAGGCTGGAAACCAATTAATACTATTAAAAAATCACTACATATTAAACAAGCCATTTTTTTAAGAAAAATTAATTTTCTTAGTTCGGTCCAGCAATGTCTGAGAAATCGGTGTACCTACCAATCAAAAATATTAGTGACTTTGAAGCCAGTTAAAAATGTCCGTTCGCGATAAACTCAAAATTACTGAACAGATTTTCATGCGATTTTCACCAAGAGACAGAGTGATTCACGAGGAAGGTTTAGGTGTATAATTTGTTGAGGTTTTGCGTAAATTGGTTGAAATATGATGGATTGATGAAAATTTCGGAAAAAGTCAAGTCGCCTGGGAGTTTTTGTATGGTGGGATAGTAGTGGATAATTGCTACCTGTGCGAAGCCAGGGTGGGTCGCTAGTTAATAATTATTTGCAATCTACAATAACAATTATTTATTATTATATTTATCTACACCCATGTTTCAAATCCTCTAAAAAGATTCTGAAACAGTTAGCTTATTGCCAACATTAATATACCCAATATCCTAATAACCATAATACCATCCAAGGAGTGTTATTATGAAGTTCGTTATATCATCCGTTTTCATAATAACACTACTTTGGATAATAATATAGTTACTAGGATTGGCTGTTTTAATGTTAGCCAGTAACCTGTTTCAGAATCTTTTATGGAGGATTCAATATTATGGGTGTAGATATGGTCTTGTATGCAACTGTTGATAATTAGGTGTTAAAACACTCATGTGATACTATTCTCATACTCTGCTTTGTTTTGTGTGATAAACCCACATTTGTATTTTAATACCCCTTATTATACAACAGTTGCATAAATAACTATAATATTATTATAATTACTTACAAAAATAGTTTTATTATGCAAGAGATCTCTGAGATATTGACTTGGTTCAAAGGGTTCGTCAATTTCAACCGGGACTTCTGGAGTGGACTCAACAGGAGTGTCATAGTTGAATCCAACCTGGCCGTAGCCAGCCGCATGCAGGCGCTTCAGTTCTTCTTCTGTATGAGGAATAGAGTTTTGTTAGTAGATGTTATAATGGGTTGCCAGAGGACATTTTTGATAATATGTCTCTCAATAAGTTCAAGGTTTTTATAAAACGCAAATTAATTGAAAAATCTTAACTTTTTATAGCATAAAAGATTTTTTAATGACAAAAATCCATATTGTAAGATGGTGATAGTAAAAAAAAAACCCTAGCTGATTTGTTGTGGGCTCTTCTCAGACCAGGGTGCATTTTGGAGGTAGATTTAGTTTTAAATTTTAGTAAGTAATTATCACCATTAACTGTTCTTAAATTGACATTCAAAAAGTGTACAGTGTACCAATTATGAATAAAATTTGGTGTTTGATGTTTATGATAAATATATGCAATGAAAAATATAATAGTATTTTATCGTAGTAGCACTAAGCTACTATGATAAAATGGGCAGATGGTACTCACTAGCAGAGAAAATTGAGAATTTTTCTACACTAGTGAGCGAAATTGATGAAAAAACAAAGCCCCTGGCAGCCACTGTATACAAGTGGCGCAAGATCATATTGTGGCGATCGTCGCAAGGGAGCTATATCCAGTAGAGGATGTCTAATGGTTTTTTTAATATTAGCCATGTTGAACATAACTAATATTCCCTTTTCCCCTCCATATAAGCTAAGCTTGTGTTAAGAGTAGGTATGACAATAGTTAAACGGGTGGGATTTGAAATATCCTTTCAGTTCTCAGTCCATGCCTGACGACCGTTGCGCTATTGAGGCTCATTTGGTTGGAAGCCACTTATGCAAAATAGGATTAAAGCAAGCCCGCTAGGTATGTACAGGTACATAATACATAAATAACAAACCTTTATACATCTCTTCCTCATCCTCATCGGTGTGAAGTGCCCGGAACCTCTCCTCGTCACAGAGCTGTTCCACATCCAGCTCAGTCTTGGTGAGCTCCACCCTCCAGTCGTAGCCCCCGGGCGGGGCCTCCAGGGCAGACAGATCGTGAAGGGCGCCCCTTGCATCGTACCTAGCAAAATAAACATTCACATTAACTCATAACAATTTAATTGAAAATCATTTAGACAAATTTTTGAATGGTTAGGCATCCTATCCCTAAATAGTTTCTTCCTATGGAGACTAATTAATTATTTTTAATAGCTTTTGACAGTTATTTGACATGTTTTAAATTACTTTGAAAACCATTGACCAATGTTCAAGTGTAATAAGATATGTTTGTGCTTTCATTCTTGCTTTGCTTTGCTTGATTTCAATCATTTTTTTATATTTAAAAGACTAGTATTAAAAAGAGGCTCAGTTGAGTGTTTTTATAAAGAATTTACATAGGCCAAAGTGCTCTACTCTTGAAATGACAGTTTAGAGGCATGGGTAACTTTAGACACATCAATATCTTCAGATATATGTATATATCTCAAAGTGGATATACATACAACTTCTCATTCCCAAAAATTAACATATACTATATCCGAGTGTTTTAATGTGGGTTAGTTTTTCTGCTATAAAGGAAAAAATATGCCTCTTAAACATTTATAAAGTTATACTTTATAAATGTTTATATAAAGTTATCACTACATAGTATAAAACAAAGTCGCTTTCTCTGTCCCTAATCCCTATATCCCTATGTCCCTATGTATGCTTAAATCTTTAAAACTACGCAATGGATTTTGATGCAGTTTTTTTAATAGATAGAGTGATTAAAGAGGAAGGTTTATATGTATAATAACATCCATTAAATAGTGGAGAAATACTGTTATTTTTGAGGTTTCTAATGTGATGTCGTAAATAATTACATTTTTTCCGCTTACATTGCAAACGCAGGCTGAACCCTACGAGATTTATCAAAATAATGTACTAAAGTATTGTACACATTAAAATGGTCTACAGAAAAGTCCGCGATGGTATATGTCTATCTCTTATGGATATCCCACAATAACATTTTTTTGTCATTTACTTTTAACGACAAATAATGGCTAATTTTCGAAGCGATTTTAACCAATACAGCATTAATACTTATCTAATTAAATACCTTAAATACATTGTTGATTTAATATAGATCTATATGGCTCTTTACAGCATATGATTTAAATGAATATTTTCGAAGATATTACAGATTTAAAAATTCCGGCCGGCCGGTGCGGCGGGAGCGTGCCTATAAATAGCACGTCGGAGGAGTAAATATTATAAATACAAAAGTATGTGTGTGTGTGTGTGTATGTTTGTTCCTCTTCTCCGCCGCAACTACTGAACCGATTTGGCTGAAATTTTGAATGGAGATAGATTATGCCCTGATTTAACATATAGGCTATAATTATCCCAGAAAAGTATTCCTGTGGGACTAAAATAGATATAAACTTCCAAAAACACCATAGAGGGCGCTGACTGTTCTTAGGTAAATCACGCTCACATAACAAATGATTGCAATAGTTTGCTGTGTTGCATGCATTGGCAACAAATAGGCTACTTTTTATCCTCGAAAATTGCACAGTTCCCACGGGATTTTGAAAAACCCAAAATCTATAGGTAGATTGTTATATACAGCTATAGGTAGATTGCTATAGCAAACTTCCTTAAGGAAGTTTCCTTCCTTAACGAAGTTTCCTTCCTTAAGGTATAAAGGTTGGAAAAGGGAGCCGGAGCGGAAACTGGAAATCCACGATTCCCTCGGGATTTGTGAGAAACCGAAATTCACGCGGGCGAAGCCGCGGGCAAAAGCTAGTACTTTATAAATGTAACTTATAAGTTTGATAAAACAATAAGCCAATAAAGTGTGATGGTAAATTTTTCTCAATTATTCAACAGATTTATCAGTCTCTGATAACATATAACATCAGAGATATAACATCTCACCTTACTCTGTGGATTTATTAAGAAATAGGAATTACCTATCTCTGACAAATTCTCACTCCGTAAAATTAAACTATCTCGGATATAATAAGGGGATACGTTAATCGGATATATATTATCTTAACTTGGAATAATTTTACATATCTGAACTTTTACTGGGTCTAGTTAGCCCATGCCTATTTCCTTGTCAACATGTATATTTCGGGACACGAGATAGTTCTGGTTGGAGGGACGAATATCAAAGTCACAAATCTATCGTACGTACGCAATAGTACCTTAGCGTAATACATACCACCGCAGGCAGTCACCATAACAAAACGCGAGCCGAAGCCGCGCGCCCGGCGTCCACAACCCCTCGCCATTGCACCGACACTCAGCTCTGCGAAATACTTAGTAGCATCTTCCGAAAAATTAACATTTTCTCATTATTTACTATACTTTTAAAACTTTTTTAGCGCGCCACAGTTAGCAGTCTTATAGTAAAAAACGGATCGAACCTGTCGATTTTCAACGTTTCATCCCCCATCCACGGAATGAGGTGTTTTCCTTGGTCAATCTGCAGGGCTTTAACATCGTCCCTGAACAGTTTGCACGAATAGCCGAACACGAATAATTCTTCTTTCTTCTCTTTGCATTCACTCTTTCGTAGTATTCCAGTGTCGCTGTGATTTCCAGTCCATTTTAAAGACATTTTGATAATATTACGCACACACAAAAGCAAATTAAACTCCCAATTTCACAAAAAACCACTGTACGAATCACAGAGTACTTTGTCTATATATGAAATAGAGACCGAACTCTATGCCTAAAATTGGAAATGCATCGCTAGCGCCTCTGGATTTGAGATTTGAAACTAACGTTGAATCTATACATACCTACTTATATAAATACGTAGCTACAGTACCTACATATATACATATTATAATATATATCGTCGGCTTACCGCTAGAACTCATTATGTGACATATTCACAACTTTGAGTAAACGAGGTTTACTCAAAGTTGTGAATATGTCACATAATGAGTTCTAGCGGTAAGCCGACGATATATACGTACTACGTATCCTAATAAAGGTCAACTTGGATTAATTTATGAAATAAAACAACGTTATTTCAAAAAATTATTTATTTTTTCTATTAATATCGCAAATTTTTTTGGCTTTTAATTGATATATATCATTTGTGTCGTAGATTTTTATTTTACCACTCATTATTTTGTTTATATTTTTACAATAGTTATATATCATGAATTTTGTTATTAAATTTATTATAAAATCTATATTTTTTTCATGGTGCTCGCTACAATTGGTAAATATATTAAAATCGGCTATAGTTAATACTGCCGTCTTTAAATACTCTTTAAGAAATTTTTTATGAATATTCTTTTTTATTATTTCATTTATAATATGTTTAATATCCATTAATAATTTATTAAGATCACTGCTGGGATAGCTTAGCCAACGTCGACCTTCATACTCCCGGAATTTAATATAAATGCTCTCACGGCCTTCTGGTGCCGTAAGTTTGGTTGTGCATATATGACACCCCTTGAAGATTTTGCTTTTTAATTTTTTTAAAAAATAACCATTTACGTATTCCAGGGGTGCCATAATAGCAGGATCTTTTTCCAATTCCTGAATGGAAAGTAACTCCATGTCTATAAACTCCGAGAAGTCCAAAGTTTCAGTCGACTCGACTTCGCTATTTTCTGTGATTAATAATGTATGTAGAGCATCGCAGAAGTCCCCTTCACAATTTTTTCCACGGATGTGGCCACTGTTCAAATTATTAACTAGTAAGGTTGCATATGAGTTTTCAAATTGATCACAGGTTGGGTTGTTGTTGCGACACCCATGGCTACGAATAGCACCAAAGAAATTTTCTAGTGGGTCTTGGTTTAGGTGCCGCAACCAAACAGATGTAACATTGTGATCAATTTGAAGTTTTTTTAGTAACACATCAATGGCTTCTAATGTCCACACCCAATTATTTATAGTGGGGACATGTGCATCTACTCTCCCAGCAGGATTTACAAATGTCATGGATTTAAAAATTTTGATTGCTTCAATCCACTTTTTGTGGTGTTCAGATGATGGAGTCACTGGACCTAATAGCGGCTTTGCGTGGTAGTTTTTGGTTGCACTCCCATTAACCGAATCGAATACGTCATCCATAAAATGGAGTAGTGACGCAGTGTCTGCACATTCCGGCGGAAGAATGCCAAGATCTGAAAAAAAAAAAACACCAGAATTTTAATAAAATTTATACTAAATACCTATGTCTATAGCTTTGTTACACTTTCTTCGATCACAGTTGTGTTCGCATATAAATATTTCGTTTGATTGGGTTGAAACTATATAAAATTGCTTTACTGTTTAAACTGCATTACGCTTACACAACCTACACATCTATAAAAATAAAAATAACAATCAATTGCAGTGCTTTTAGGGCCAATTCACACCGGATCGGCAGCGGCGCGGCGAGCACTTTCAGTGTGAAAGAATTTTAAACTTTATTGACATAATAAAAAGACCAGTATCACGTGAAAAGCTCGACATGGACGCGCGGCCGCCAGGGGCTGCCCGCGGCTTCGCGAGCGGTCTCGCGGCCGCGTGCGTCTTATTAGTGGTTCTGCCCGCGGCGACGAGATGCCGGTAGCGGCCACTAGAGGCAGCGTGGCCGCCGGCGGCGGCGCAAGCCTGCCGCGGCCGGCTCTGTCGGCCTCGTTGCGTCGCTGCCAGCCGCTGCCATTCCGGTGTGAATTGGCCCTAGGCCTCTTGTTAACACGCACGTTTTACTCACGTTTTATATGGATAACGCGCCGGAGTCCGGCGCGTTATTCATATAAAATGTGGGTTAAAGTAGTTATATTTTATTAAAATATTGTTTTGATTCATACCATGACATCCTTAAAAGTAAGCTTATTACAATTTTTTTTGCTGAGCAGTTTAATCAAGTCATCAAATAATTCATTTACTCAATACATACTGTGGAGTGATTTCTGACAGCAAGTATTTTTGTTTCTATGTCAAATCTAGCAATCATAAAAAAGTTACTTCCTTGCGATGGTTTTACATTTTTTTATCATTTTTTAACATGAGAAAATAAGTGACAAACCATATTACTTTTGTAACGTCATGGTGCAAATCTAAGTAATGTTATTATATAATATCACTGTCATCTGAATAAGATGAACAGACTATGAATAAGTTAACAAAAAACACTAAGCCCAGGGTATGACGACGTCTGCCAGGCCCACTATAATAGGTATTTATAAATTCTGAGCCTTAGTGTAATTTGTGAATTCTCTTTTGATAAAAGTGGTTAAGTAATAAAATAGAATAATATTCATACTTGAAAAGCATCCCATGCTTGTTGCTACTGTCCTGCTAAAAACTTGGGCTGCATGTTTCACCTTCATTTTGTTTAATTTCTCAGGGTTTATAATATTTTCTGTTAACTTAGAGACCAATTGCACACCTTCAAAAATCGGCGTATTTTTAAGTAAATCATGAAGATGTTCCCACTTTGCTAGTTTTATACCATCATTCATTTTATATTTTAAATTTTTTGTCATTAAATTATTTCTTATGCCTTTTAGAAGGTGAGGGGGATCATATAAGGGTATAATTTCTTGGTCATTTATCAGTATAATCTTCTCTTTTGGTACTTGTCCTCTTCTTAAATACGTACCCCTGGTCTCTTCTAATAATAATTTGATGGCCTGGCGGTTATTTGTGCCCTGATCACATACTGATGCTACGATGATAAATCCGGCTTCTTGTGACTTGTGAACTATATTTTTTAGTTGCTTAGCTAGTTCAGGTCCTTTTGTTGCACTTGCAGAAAAAGTATATGCAACAACTTGTTTAAAATTGTATACTAAACCTCGCAGCATAAATACTTGTGCATGGTTTGCAAATTCAGGTATTCTTTGTTGACCATCATCAACAAATCCCGTTATTATATTTTTCCTCTCATTGTAGGTTAAACCGGGTTTGAGAGAAACTTCATCAAATAATAAAACTGAAAGCTTTTCTTCATTATTCATAGAATTCGTCCTTATTTTTAATTGCGCAAATAAGTTTGTATTGATTCCTGGGTGGAGGTTTGTTTTTTGCAATACTTTGATAAGTGTTTGTGGAGCAGGTAAAATAAAAATTTTTCTTAAAAATCTATATCCCTTAGGACTTTGTTTCAATATTGACAAGCAATTTATCTTTTCTTGTATTGTAAAACGCCGACCTTTACCTTTTTTGTTATTTTCACGCCATTGTATTTGCATTAGTATTTTTGCTGCGGTTGAACAATTTTCAATAGTATTTAAAAATTCGGGATTTGTTGCAAATTTTTTTGCAGCTCTTAATTCCGCTGACTGCCTCTTTGCTTTACTTTTATATTTGCTAATCTGAACTTTGGCTGCAGTAATTTTCTTATGCAGTTCAATTTCAGTGTCTGTCATAAATAATCGTTTTGTTTTCTTTCTGATTTTTGGTTGATTTTTTTCATCTGCAATATAAACAAAGTAGCAGATTTACTATTAAAATACTGACAGTAACAGAGTGATCTATACAAATACACTAGTAATAAAGATTTAATTTACAACAATATATATATCACAATAGGTATCACAATATAATATTATTATGAAGGCGAAAGTTTGTATGTATGTTTGTACCTCTTCTCCGCCGCAACTACTGAACCGATTTGGCTGAAATTTTGAATGGAGATAGCTTATGCCCTGACTTAACACTTACTATTTTATCCCGGAAAAGTATTCCTGTGGGACTAAAATAGATATAGACCTCCAAAAACGCCATAGAGGACTGTTCTTAGGTAAATCACGCTCATATAACACATTATTGCAATAGTTTGCTGTGTTGCATGCATTGACAACTCATAGGCTACTTCTTATCCTGGAAAAATGCACAGTTCCAGTTGTATTGATGGATAAATGTAATTAATGTTATTGATGAAAATAAAAAGCTTAATTATTATTATTATCTCAAGGGCAGCATTTTCAATGAAAGCTCCCAGGCAGCTTTAATGGCGGAATTAATTTAATTTACACAAAACTTTAACAAATTAACGCAGAAACCTTCCTCATGAATCACTCTGTCTATTGGTGAAAACCGCATGAAAATCCTTTGAGTAGTTTTAGAGTTTATCGCGAGCAGACAGACAGATGCAGCAGGGCACTTTGTTTTATAATATGTAGTGATATTTACTCAAAATAACCTTACCATTTTTCTGGGGACCATCTTTCTGAATTACATGAGACAGTGAGGCACATGAAGACAGTGCTTTGCTAGTTGTTGCAATATTTATGTTTGCCCCAACCAATGGATCTGGAATAATGAAAATTAATGCAATAATTATAATATTCAAATTGATTAAATTGGTCCAGCCATATACAAGTGATAGGCTTACTAATAAACAAATAAATAGCATTTCGTGTTTATTTACACTGATCTATAATTATAAAAAGAAATTCCTTCATAAAGAAACTAGCGGACCCAGCAGATGTCTGCATCGTCCTGCCCGGTGACAAACCGGCATCATCGCCACCTACCCGCTTATTAAAGTACTAATATCGCTATTAAAAATAGGGATTGGTGGTAGAAAATAAATTGGCGGCTGAAAATTTAGGGTTGTATGTATTTTTTAATGCCAAATCATTAAAAAATAAAAGTAAAAATTGTATTATTAATTGTAAAATTAAAAAAAAGAAAAAAATAATTTTTATTTAACCCTTATCCTATAGTTGTATGAAAAATTGTTTACGTCCTATTCTACCCTAGCTACCGAATATACACAAAAATTTCATAAGAATCGGTCAAGCCGTTTCAGAGGAGTATTGTTACAAACACTGTGCCATGAGAAATTTATATATTAGATAAGTACTAACCAATATTTTCTTTTTGCGAGGTATCTTCTAGCATGTCCATTTTCTTAAGTGTAGTAGACACATTTTGACAATCTAGAAAAAAAAATACAATATAGTCATTAGTATAATATGATCATATTTTTTTTATATAACTGTAATAATTAGTAGCTATAATGTATTTTTAACCCCCGACGCAAAAACGACGGGGTGTTATAAGTTTGACGTGTGTGTGTGTGTGTGTTCCCCTGTAGCGTTCAAACGGGTGAACCGATTTGAATGCGGTTTTTTTTGTTTGAAAGGTGAATTAGTCGAGAGTGTTGTTAGCTATGTTTGATGAAAATCTATCCAAGATCGTCGCCGCTACAAAATAGCGGATTACATATTTTTCACAACTCCCTTAATATGGGTATCAAATGAAAGGGCTTGATCAGTAGAATAGCATTATTGCAAATTCAAGATGGCCACCGCTACAAAATGGTGAATGTCGGGGGTTTTTTAAATTTTTAATTTATACTTGTTATAAATAAAATTCACTTTAAAAGTAACGTTTTAACCACTTTAATCAATTCAAAAGTTTTTTATTTAAAATGATTTTGAGATTTCATGAAGTGAAGCTACTCCTGATTTGGAATGTCATTTATTGCTACCAATAGTTTGGTGCTTGTTAACAACAGGATTATTACTGCAAAGTAGAACTAGTTAACTGCCTCGTTGGTCTAGTGGTTAGCATATTTAACTGCAGATCACAAGGTCACAGGTTCTATTCCTGGATTGGGCAAATAATTGTTAGGTATTGGGTTTTTCTGTCAAGAAATTCAGTGTCAACCCGGAGTTGTTAGCTGGCTGTGTTTCACCCCCGTGCCTCGGAGAGCATGTTAAGCAGTCGGTCCTGCTTATTATCACTATCATGTGACAATAGTTGTAAAAGTCTACCAACCCACATTGGAGCAGCGTGGTGGGTCTAAGCCCTAAATCCCTCTCTCCTATGAGAACGGGCCTGTGCCCAGCAATGGGAAGTTAAAAGACTGTAGTAGTAGTAGTGGTAGAACTAGTTGAAGCATACCTTCAATGTTTAATTTACTTCTAATCCATGGCCTAGTTGTTTTTTACACCCTGTATTTTGCAATTGCCTTGTAATACTACAATATTCAAAAAAGTACCTGTTACACTTGTTGCCACTTCCGGTATAGTCTGAATGTGTTGCAAAAGTTGATTGTCACTATACAAATCTACTTTGACAGTGGTTAGACCTGGAACAAAATGGAAAAAAATGTTAATCACAATATTTTTTGTAGAAAACTTACATTTTCTAAATTAACTACGATACCTAACTAAATTCTATAATATTAATTTGAATTTAATTTTTAGCATAGCTACGCACGGGTAGCATGCGGCGCGCATCAAGCGAGTCCCGTCGTCGTCGCATCGATGTGAAACCCGCGCATGAATTTTTTTCGCGCCCGTTAGTTTTTATTTTGCAATAAAGTTACTCCTTAGACATTCATTTAAATTATATGGTGCAAAAGATTATCATAATGTGCATAAAATACTTAAGGTAACTAACTTTAAATTGATAAGAATTAGTATGGTATCTGTCTAAATAGATTTCCAATTACTGCACTGTACATTTTTTTTTAAAAGTTAAAATCTGTATTGGTATCGGTACTGTTCTTAAAAGATAGATATATTCCATTGCCGATTTTTCTGTATAGACTTATCCCTTTTTCTGTATAGTATAGATGTTTAATAACTTTTTGACACAGATTTCGAATCAAACACTATGTATATATAAGAAATATTGTCTTTCATTAATATATATATAGCTGTTCGTTCTGATTCACTGACTCACTCATTCATCGCCCCTCCTGTAAAATTTTGTATGAAAAATTTTTTTTTCACTAATGGTTTCGTATAGAGGACAAAAATTGAAGTAGAACAAAAATATGGAGAGAGCTGATGATTGAGGATTTCGGAGACGGGTGAAGAGCACGCTTAAGGTATTGAAGATAGGTGGAGGGTGCTCGAGCAAATGTCACTCGAAACGTCATCCAATTGGCAGTCAGATGAAAAAAAATTCAAAATGGCGAAAAAAAGATGGCCGCCATACAAATTTCGTCGGTCTCCATCTCGGAGGGTATAAAAGATGGAAGAGTGGTTTCTTCGCAAAAGATGATGAGGATCCAAAGGTCTACTTGATGAATTGAAAAAAAATTCAAAATGGCGGAATTTATTTTTCCATAGAAAATGTATGGCGAATATTGAAGAGACTACAAGTTGTGAACTATGCAAGGCTTTAATGCGGTTTTTTGGAGAACTCTCAAAGAAAAATATGGGAAGACATGATGATTGAGGGTTTGGAATTTGGTTGAGGAGCCCGGGCAGGATATTGAAGATAGGTAGGAGGTGCTCAAACAAAAAATACTCGAAACATCATCCAATTGGCAGTGAGCTGAAAAAAGTCCAAAATGGCGGATTCAAGATGGCGGCCATACAAACATCGGTGTCTATCTCATCAAGTATAAAAGATGGAAGAGTGGTTTTCGCCAAAAGATGATTAAGACCTTAAGTTCTACTTGATGAGCAGAATGATTCGAAGAAAAAATATAGAGAGTGATAATGATCGAGGATTAGGAATAGGGGAGAGATAGGTGGAGGCTGCTCAAACCAAAATACCCGAAAGCGAAACCTCGCGGTCCGCTTGCGGGCCGCGCACCCACGCGCCCTACTAGTTTAAAACTATATTGGTTCATGTTCACAAAGTGGGTCGGATTGTGCCCATTAACTTTTATAAGTTCTCTAAAATCTCAGCTCTCTCTGAATAGATAGTAGAATTTTATACCTCTTGATGTTGATGGTTCTAACATATTTTCATCAATAGTCTGGATTTTCATCATTGGCTTTCTGTTTTCACCAAATGAGAACTTTGGGCAGGCCAATGGTCCTGAAATTCATAAGACAATCATGAACATTACTTAAATACATCATGTTATTACCACCATCACCACTACAGCCTTTTAACGTCCTACTACTGGGCACAGGTCTCCTCTCTTATAGGGGAAAGGGATTTAGAGCTTAGACCTGCCCCGCTGCTCTAATGCAGGTTGGCAGACTTGTAACAACTATTGTCACATCATGATAGTAATAATAACCGGGACCAACTGCTTAACATCCTCTTTGAGGCACGGGGGTGAAGCACCGCTAGCTTCCACTGAGCACTGAGAATTTCTCCACAGAAAAACCTAAGAATCGAACCCGGGACCTTGTGATCTGCAGTTGAATATGCTAACCACTAGAGTTAGACTAACAAGGCAGTTAACATGTTATTAAAAACAACAATAATTTGTGAACCATTAGAAGAACCAAGTGTTAATTATGTTTATAGTCTGATTCAAAATTTATGAAGTCTCAGAAGTTAGCCGCAAGCATAGGTCACAGACCTAGGACAGACCCAGGAGTCAACTGAAACCTGTTCGCTAATACCTAACATTGTGTTCTAAGCATCAAAACACACAATGTTCTAAAAAGTCATTAAGTTTGAAGCAGACTGTATGCTAAAAAATATTTATGTATGTAGTGTAAATGTACAACTAATATTAACAAACCTGGCATATTTAATGTTGGTATAGCTATATTGCTAATTTTGTTGCTGCGACATAGATACTTGTCTTCAAAATGTCTACGGCACACACGTCGGTACTTATATATGTGCTCATTTTCTAAGCCAATGATATCACCACCAATTGCATACAACCAATCATTGAACCGCTTTCGTTCCTTGGCTGGATTTGGAAATCGATGCAGCACATGCATGCCTAGAATTAATGAAAAATATGATAAAGTTAGATCTTCAGATTTGTATCCTAAGATACAGGATTGACTTAACACTTACAGATGCATTGTGCAAAAAAATTAACATTTTACTTAAGTATTAAAAAACCTATTATTTTTGGAGTTATTAGCTTTGTACAGATAAATAATTTTTAATACAGTGTAATCTCTTTAATTCGAACCCTGATTACTCAACAACTTGAGTTATTTAGATGCTTTATCTTGAAGCGAATATGATATCCCTGTGATGTACATACAGTTACTATTCCTCTTTAATTTGAAATTTTGTCCGTAAAATTCTTTGTCTCAAAGTAATTAAACAAAAAATTTGAATTGTTTAATAACCAATTCCAAGAAATCATTTAATTTACAGGGCCTGCTGAAGTCTTCCAATAACAACAGCTGTTGTTTACATTTTAGTGCACACCTGCGTATCTGATGTTTCTTTATTTCTTTGAAAACATCTAAACGCATAAATATCCTTTTTGTTAAAGTTTCATTCATTATTTATCATTTTTATGATAGTGTTTTTACCTACACATCAAGGAAATTTTTAAATAATCATAAATTGCCCAACCAGCAGGAATTATCATTCATTACTTATTGTGCTGTCATAGAATGTTGATGTACTATTTAGTCAAGAAAGAAAAAAAATTAAAAGGAGGCTTCAATAAGTCTAAGAACTTGAAATTCTTAACCTTTCCCTTGAAGTTCAAGTTAAAGAGGCTCCACTGTAAATTAGCTAGATTTTTAATCTATACTAATATAATAAAGCGGAAGAGTTTGTTTGTTTGAACGCGCTAATCTCAGGAACTACTGGACCGATTTCAAAAATTCTTTCACCGTTGGATATGTACATGGTCCTTGAGTGCTATAGGCTATATATTATGTACCACAGGCGAAGCCGGGGCGGACCGCTAGTGAATAATAACAGATTAAAACTCTCTGATGTTTGCCATAACACCTAGCCGGATAAAGAAATAATAACTAAGAAGGAAAATTGAACGGAACACGTAACGGATAGACACATAGGGCTCCGGACACGATCAGTCGCGATTGTCAATGTTTACTTACTTGTTCCTATAATGTTTACGTGATTCATGCTCATTGTCAACGCCGATTGATCATTTATCAGGGATCAATCGCAACAATCTCTTGGTAAACTATCAATAAAATTGACAATCGCGATCGACCGTTGCGATTGATCGTACTCCGGACCTCTTTAGCATTACCTACCTGGGGTTTCCTCACACCCGGGAACACAGCAATGTTTTGCTGAGGACATGATTACACTATAGTACAATTTACACTAGAACTAAGCAGTAGTAATTTATCTATAATACACTAATCAGTAACTATAAAGAATATAAAGAGTCCTGTCTCAGTTATCAAATAAAAATACACTAAAATATAAAGAGTCCTATCTCATAACACATGAGTCTTTTCTCAGTTGCACGAATGTCACTGTAATAAACTTAACCGGAGGAACTAAAGCTCAACTCAACGACCAGTTCACACAACAATTTAGAATTTAATCCAAAATTGAAAAATATCTACGTTAACCAAAATGGCACGTGGGCAGACATTTTGAATTTTCTTGACATTTTTCAGTGATCACGTGGTGGTCACTCGTCAGTGTCTAAGTGTTGCCTGATTTAAAGAAATAATACCTACCCATTAAGACTTAAAGTATAAGAATGAGATTTTAAAAACATCTTAAATAAAATTCTAAGAAAAAATTATTGATAACATTAATATTTACTTCATTTTACTAGTTTTTCTTAATTATAATTATATAAAAACTTATTACACTCTGATTTTAATTCCGTGGAATTCTGACGTTTCTTAATATTAGCAGAGATAAAACCGTTTCCACAAAAAAGATAATAAATTCAAAACCTACATATAAATAAAAATCAATTGCCTCATGTAGACATATGGCAAATGCCTGACAGATACTTCAGGTACAGCTTGGGGTAAAATCGAACTTCATGTGTTAACCCTGTTTTTCATACAAATAACTCTAGAATAATTCATTCTATTTTTAAATGGCAACTGTCAGAATTCCACCGAATTAAAAATCAGACTTTGTTTACTTTTTCAAAGTTACCAATTTAGTAGTTTTGTTTTTGAACTGGTAATTTTCTCAAAATGACAGTCGACGCCATCTAGCGAAGACTTTTCAAAACGTACGCTATACTAGTCCCCTCTGAATTAAGAATTATGAACTACATGATTATAATTCTGCTAAATTAAAAATACTTGTTGAATTACTAACAGACTTGCAGTTGAGTGCACTATGTAAATTTACAGTATAGTACACAAAGCATTTCCCTGTTTTTTATACTAAGTTTACGCACCCTGGTACGAATAATATGATATGTACGAATCATAGAGAAAATAATCAAAGAGTATATAATCACTACGTTTTTTAGAGACGGCACTCAGTACTTTGCAGTTAGCTACTAGAAAGCTACGCAATTTACTACCATACACACGAAAACGAATTTTTATCATTTATGTTGGCTCTACTGCTTCTGACCACAGAGAGACGTCAGGTCCCGTAGTGATGGGAATATATCGATTAAATTAACGATAAACACTAGTGCTGTGCTTATATCTAGATATATATATATATATATATATATATATATATATATATTTATATTAATATTTATATATTAATAATTTAAATAATAGTGAACAAAAAATTAAAACACATTTTTATTCAAATTTCTTTATTATGGACGGGATTGCGTACATAGGGTGGTTTTCTGAACATATTGTGACGAAGTTGAACCACTTAAAAATTGGTACACATAGATTAGTCCTTATTCTGCAAATCTACGGAATAGGGTATTTGACAACATTGAAAATATACTATTGATTGTGGTCATCTTATCAGATAATAGCCTAAAAAAGACATATTTCACTCAATCACACTAAACTATGTAATTTTACGCGATATTTTGCACGAAATAAAACATAATAATTTTTGAAATTTTATCAGGAACGTGAACGCTCTGGGATTGTTTGTGATGTCACTTGATAGCACGTAACTTGGTTGATATAATTGAAGTTTATCAAGTCAACCGAAACTAAACTTTATACTTGAAAGAATAAGATTGATATTAAAATGAGTAGGTATAACAATTTAGAACATTACGATACAGCAGTCACCTTGCGTAGCGTCTCTGTCGCACGCACCGAGTTCCGAAAAGGAGCGAGCGAGAGAAGTGACTTGCATAGCGATTTGTGACGTCAATTGATTGCGCGTAACTTGGTTGTTATAATTGAAGTTTATCAAGTCAACCGAAACTAAACTTTATACTTGAAAGAATAAGATTGATATTAAAATGAGTAGGTATAACAATTTACAACTTTACGATACAGCAGTCGCCTTGCGTAGCGTCTCTGTCGCACGCACCGAGTTCCGAAAAGGAGCGAGCGAGAGAAGTGACTTGCATAGCGATTTGTGACGTCACGCGTATCATGTGATCAGAAATGTCGTTTTTGGCGTGGTTTTCAAAACTTAAACTTTATCATTGATTTAATTCTTAATATTATAGATATTGCGAAAAATATCAATGTAGTGTGTATTAATAAGTAACAAGTATAAATTGAAAATTTAAAAAACCCCCGACATTCGCCATTTTATGGCGGCGGCCATCTTGAATTTGAAATAGTGCTATTCTACTAGTCAAGCCCTTTTATTTGATACCCATATCAAGGGAGTTGTGAAAAAATATGTCATCCGCCATTTTGTAGCGGCGGCCATCTTGGACCGATTTTCATCAAACATAGCTAACAACACTCTCGACTAAATCACCTTTCAAACAAAAAAAACCGCATTCAAATCGGTCCACCCGTTTGAGCGCCACAGGGGAACAGACAGACACACACACACACACACACACACACACACACACACACAGACACGTCAAACTTATAACACCCCGTCGTTTTTGCGTCGGGGGTTAATAAAGAATAATTTAAAACAATTTCCAAAAATTAGTCAAATACCCTATTGCTTTTATTATTATTTTTAAACTACATTTTTGTACTACATTATTATTTTGTACCTACATTTTTTTTAAAGAATATCAGCCAAGCTGAACTTGACTGATGTTCTCCTCTCCCCTCCAAATAAGCGAAAACTTGTGTTAGGAGTGGGTACGACAATAGTGCAACGGGTGGGATTCGAACCTGCGACCTTTCAGTTTGCAGTCCGCACCTATTGAGGCTTAAATTGAATTTTTGATTTCGAAAATACAATATAATTGTACTAGCTGGTGCCCGCGACTTCGTCTCGTTTGTTTCGGTTTTTGAAAATTATGCGAGAATCGTTTTTTTTCCGGGCCAAAAAGTGTCAAATTATGTCGTCTAGATCAATTTACTTTTTTATTCCGTGGGAAAGGTTCCCGTGTGCTTTACCGGGATAAAAAGTGTAAGGCCTAGGCCGCACTGCGAAAATTCGCGCGAATTTTTTCGCAAAATTCTGTGACATATGGGAATGTATGAAGCTGCACGCACATGCGATTTAAAATTCGCGAGAAAATATATTCGCGAGAAAATTATTCGCGCGAATATAATTCGCGCGAATAATTTTCGCAGTGCGGCCCCGCTCTTAATTCCGGCTTATATATAGACGGAAATATGAGTGTCGAGGCTTTTCCAAATTTCATCAAGACCGGTGAAGCGGTTGAGCCGAAATTAGACAACAAATAAACAGACACCCTTTCGCATTTATTATATTGGTACGGCTTCAGATAGATTTTGATATGCAGTTTATACTGCTTATCAAAATCTATCTGAGGCTAATGCCTACTTATGTAGGCATTAGCCTCTACGCAAATACACTCTTAAGCCTTACTTTGTATTTGCGCTTTTTTATAGTTGTCGGCAGTTTCGTTTTCAACAGCCGAGAACTTGTCGTTTGTTATTTTACAATATTTATTTATAAATAACAAGCTTAATCGTTTAAGCAATGTGTGCCTCAAATCTAAATGCTTTGTACATGTAAACCATGTAAAATCACAATGCACAGTATATTCTAAAATACATATTTTAATTAAATCGTTTTTGTAATGGCCTTCAAATGATTCAAATATAGTTTTAGCCTTATTAACTGTTTGACACAACCCTATACTTGGGTATGTCAGTGACTTTTTGTCTTTAAACCATTCCCGCAAACTTATATATTTAAAGACATCATTGTCAGGTCTTTCACTTATTAAAGATTTTTTGCAATCAATGCAATCTGACTCCCTTAATAATTTTGATGCCAAATAACCACTGACATATACTACAGGCTGGTCTTCGAAGTTACATAGATTTATATCCATAATATCCTCTACATCATCTGGCAAGGACAACACAGGTACATGCTCACTGCTTTCATCACCAGCCGTGGTTTCAATTTCTTCATTTAGTATACTATTTAAATTATCATAGTTAAAAAAAAAACTGTTTGCGTCTTTTTCACAATTGGAACCACGACTATGTGGAGCTAATAATCCTGATAGTATGGATGTTTTTAATGCAGCAGTAAAATGAGTACATGTTGGATTTTTGTTAGTAACACTGTGTTGCCGTATCATGCCAAATAGGTTCTCCAAGGAATCCTGATTCAGCTGCCGCAAATTTAAATATTTGAAGCCTTCATTTCTTAAGACACTCCAAATATCACCTAAAGACTTTAGGGAAGTTTTAAACCCTTTTATACACCGCACATGGCTAAGTTGTAATTTTGAATTTGACTTTACAAACTTAATACTATCTATTTTTGCCAAAAAATATTGCCATGTCTCAACATGATTCGTTTTGCTGCTAACATTCTCTCTAATACCTTTTTTTACATCTTTTGGAGAAGATGGGCCATTACAAATATCAAATAATTTGTCCAATTCCTTGATTATATATGCTGTTTCGCTTATTTCATTTTCAGCAGTATCATGTTTCCATGCTAGCATATGTAAAATTGCTGACATAGTGTTACTCAACGCATGTGCAGCGTATTTTACCCGCATTTTTGCTTTATATGTAGGATGGACAACATTTCTGTTCAATTTTGGAAAATTCAAGAAATTCCTGTTTCTCTCCTCGGCTTCAATGAGGTGCCTCCATTTTCCAGTTTTGTCACCCCACACAATTTCACCAGCATTATAAAAATTGTTTCTAATTGATTTAAATAAATGAGGTATATCAAACAATATAAAAACTTTATTGTCTTCATTAAATATAAAATAATTGTCTTCTGGAAACTGACCACCAAATTTTTTTAACAAGCTTAGTGCACCAACATTTGTAGGACCTTGATCACACACTGTTGTTAAAATGTTAAAGCCTACTTCTGCCAGTGTAATTATTACATTCTTTATCAATACACTAAGTTTCGCCGAAGATATTGTACCTTGAACAAAAAAATAAGCTACGGGAAGCTTAAATTTCTTTTTTAGTCCTTGAACCATGAACACAAGTGCATGGTCCGCAATTTTACAATTGCGTTCGTCACCATGATCTTCAAATCCTTCTATTTTGTCATTGGCTTCATTATATATTAATCTCTTTTTTAGAGCCATTTCGTCGAATAGCAATGCACAAAACTTATCTTGGTCTGTCAAACCAGATAACATATCAGAACATTTCAAAATTAAATTTTTATTAATGCCAGGTTTTAGAGGCACACTTTGTAGTAGCCTTTGTAGTGTTTTTTCACTCGGTACTGACATAGCCCACTGAAGATATCTATAGGCTTTGGGTGAACGCTTGAAAATTGCCAAAGCCCATAACTTTGTTCTCATTGTCCAACGCTTCCCTTGTGGTTTCTTTTGGTGATTTTTGGCTACATCACTCACTAAATTCTTCAATGCAGTACTATTAAGTTTATCTAAATTGAGGGAAGTTTTAGCCAATTTCTGTAATATCTGTTTTTGAGTCTTCAATCTCAGCAGCAATTTTTCTTCTCGAGCCTTGAGGCCTGTAAGGTATAAAAAAGTACAATTAGTAATAATATTATTAATGCTATCAAGCTTCATTAATTTTCATATCATTCTGAAAGCAATGTTGATTTGTAATGACTGCTCTTCACGATTGCCCATTATTTCACTCAATGGAGGTCAGCAAACCAGCAGCATACAAATGATATTTGTCAGGGAATCTACGACAGATGAAACCTTTAGCTCATCTACTATATAAAAATAAGTCGGGTTTTCCTTCCTGACGCTATAACTCCAGAACGCACGAACCGATTTCCACGGTTTTGCATTCGTTGGAAAGGTCTCGGGCTCCGTGAGGTTTATAGCAAAGAAAAACACGCGAACGAAGTCGCGGGGGTCAGCTAGTTTAACTATAAAATTTTATTATAAAGTAAACAAACGGTAGCTAGCAACATTAGACTCAATATTTATCAGGCTTACACACTATTGTTGCAATCAGCAGTGTTTACAATATTTACCATTATGGCTAAATGTGAAGAGCAGCCTGTATGAAACTCACACAAGAAAATCTTGTAATAATACAAACCTTTATTTTCAGCACTCCTTCTCTTTCTTATGTGACTTTGCACATTGATAGCAGCACAAGAAGGTCCTGGTACTTCCAATGAATCTGAAAAGTGAATATTCATAATTTATGATGTGTTATCAACATCCCACATAGTTTTCTAATATTACTCAATGTAACTTACATATCAATTCTGTAAGACACAAGCCCCATGGACTTGTCTTAGAGGATTGATGGTTTTGAAGCTGACTAGGAACAAAGGGTTAGTCTAAAGAAAACATACACAAAACACCTATTGCAACTAAATATTGAAACAGTAAAATAATTATAATTAAATACCACAGATTATAGGATAGTAGTCTGAAATGCTGTCTCTTTGTCTGAATGTGCATCACAGAAAACCAACTGATTCTGACGAAATGATCGTAGGAATGTTAAGCTGCTTTTAGGATAGGCTAAAAAGATAAAGCCAACCCATGCAAAGCCAGAGTGGAACAGGTAGTATCATCCATACTAATAAAAATGTTAAGGCATTTGTCTGGCATGTCTGTCAGTTACATTTTTTCACTTAAGCTCAGGCTTAAGGCTAAGGCACTTAAGGCTAGGCTGAGATCTATAAAGCGTGCTTAGCCTTACTTCAGACTTAAGATACTGTTAAAATGAGACAGAGTTATATGTCTGCCATAAATCTGTCTCATTTTAACTGTATCTTAAGTCTGAGGTAAGGCTTAACACACTAACTAGATCTCAACCCTAAAGTGCTGAACTATTTTCGATGAATGGGTATAGAGATAGATTAGATCTAAGAGTTGGAAATAAGCTCCCTTTTGTCACGAAAATAAAACTTAAAGGGAGTGAAATAGTAGATGCACGTTTACAGGCTAGTAACATATTATTTTAATGATAGGTACATACCAATAATATCATATTTCCTTTTTAAAACTGGCCCAGTCTTAGGTCCGGAGTTCAAATTGGTTTTATCTTGTAAGACATCTAAAAAAGGGAATTATATATTAATAAACAAACAATTCAGCAACAATCTAGTGTGCATCTTTTCATCTTAGTCCAGTCAAAAGAAGATTTCACCTCTGGAAAATGGTTTGAACTGTGCATTGATAGCATTTTTATTGTTCATGTATTCCATCTAAATATTTAAAACGCAAAGGTGACAGACTTACTGACTGATCCATCAACGCACAGCTCAAACCACTGGACTGATTAGGCTGAAATTCGGCAAACAGAGAGCTTTTAGGATGTAGGATGAAAGGATTTTTGAAAATTCAACCCCTAAGGGGATAAAATGTATAATATAGGAGTTTGAAAAATTTTACTTAACGTGAGCGAAGACGCGGGCAAAAGCTAAATGTTTAATAAACATCATGTCTTTTGGTGAGGTTGGGTCATTTTTTTGAGATTTTTTGACTGGACTATCTTGGCTGGATGTATTGTGCTGTGAAACTTAAGCTTGTGCTTGCTTAGTTTGTTAAAAGTTGTAGGTCAAGGCAGATATCTACCTAAGCCAAACAGGCTATCGGATAAATGTGTACAATTAAAAAACTAAAGGTAATTATTTATTTTCTTACTTAATTTTGTTTGCTGTGAAGAAGTTTGAACCACCACATTTTGATGTTCTGGCTGCATACATCTTGATTGGCTGATACATACATCTTGATTAACTTGTATACATGTCAGATTTTCATTTTGATTTTGTACTTGAAAACCTTCTGAAACACAAGTGTATATTATACAGGATACAATTAATAACACACAAACTAAAACATTTGCAGGTGAACATGATTATGTTTGTAATTAAGAAAACAAATTAACAATATAGCCTGAAACACATGCTACTAGAAAAGCATGCTTGTTTGCACTATGGAATGTATACTTTTGCTCATGAAAGTACAGACTGCTCATGAAAGTACAGACCTCAGACCTACAGAAGCATACTTATTAAGAGCATACTTCTTTCTAGCACGTCTGAGATACCAATGCTCATCATTTAGTATTCAAAATTATGTTTCTTTGTGGAATGAATGAAATTCAGTTATATTGTTACTTTCAACACATTTAATAAAGGAACTTTTAACGAAAAAGAACAATAGACATAGGAAAAGAATTTGTCCCATTGTCTGGGAGCAAGTAATCGTTTACTGACATAAACATTCATAATTTCAGTATCGAAATATAAAATTTAAAGTTTTTTCATCACCCCATCGAGCCATCGTGACTACGCAAACAAGTCAAGTAGCACGTTCGCATAGAACACGTTCAGACTTGCTTTTGAGTCACTCACACCTTACACAGTGTGCTAGTTAGCACAAAACAATAGACCGGATTGCGATTAAGTAGCATGCATATTCACAAGCAAGTGTCTTTCATATACACTTGTTAATTGTATACTACTAAGTAGCATTTGCTCAAAACTAGCATGCTTATGTGCTAGTACATAACATGTGTATACCACACTTATTGATAGACTGAATGAGTACGTACGTTTTTTTGGGTATTGGCCAATATACAGTGGGAAATCATAGAACATCTTCTCTTCCAAAGCCTTCAGAGGTAAATTTAAAGTTGGCACAGCGTGTTTCAAAAGTCTGCTTCTTGATTCATTGAAGTCATCTTGTTGGAAATGTTCATTGCACACAAATTTGTGCTCATGAAGCTTCTCTATAGGTAAGTACACTAGATCTTCTTGACCTACCTATCAGGGTGAAGTGGTATTCGGAACAGATGCACATTAGAACCTCGCGAGCGCCTTTTGTTACATATTATACACTTTTTATAGTTTCGTGACTCCTGAGATAGTTTATTCATGGTGAAAACCGAACATACACTTTATATAATAGTTAAAACTTAACTGAGACTTATGTCTACAGAAAATGGATTTAACGGCGTTATAACGTCCAATAAATACAAAAAATGCAACAATAGCTCAACTCAACGAATTTTCAGCAAAATTATACGATTTCAGGTCGAAAAAAAGTTATTTCGAATTATTAGAGAAAATATTTAAATATCCAAAGAGAACAAGAGAAAAATATCAGTTTCGGAATGTCATTTGTCAAACAATCAAACAATGACGCCAACATAAATTTAACAAAATTTAATATTCTTCAGTTGGCTATGCTCCACGGCACTCACAAATTAATAGTTTACGTTCATTGTAGGTTCTATGTCGTAGCAATAAGGTCGATATTTGAAAAGTATTGTTGTTAGAGAGTTTTGTTAAATTAGTTTGTTCTACTGTGTCCACCCACTGAAAATAATAATAAATAGAGCTGGCATAATGTCCTATAGAAATTAGTGGATCGGAAAATAGCTCAAGCTTATCAAAATTTTCATAAGTGTGAAAGAGACAACATTACATTTTTGACATAATAATAAAACAGTTTGCGGCAGACTCGTGACTTAAGATGGCCTCCCTAAAATGTATACATGAACACTCACACACGCACAACTTGAGACATCACAATGAACACGCGCCATTTTAGCACATTTTAGGTTACAGTATTGTGCATGTATGATACCTAATCTAAGCGTGTGTGAGTGTATTTTTGGCACGTTTTTAAAGTAGGTATGGCTGCTCCATTAGTCTATCTCTATGGTACGAATACCACACACTCATAGAGATAATAATAATAAGGTCTTCTATAGGTCTTTGCACACACTTGACGCCATATTTTTTGTGACACTGACAGCACAAAATGACAGATAACTTTGTGACAGAACTCCTTTTTTATTGATCACTTCACTGTGGAAAGTTTTACAAGTCTGAATCCTTGGATTTTGGTTTGAGAAAATGGTTTATGGTCAATCGGTCAATGGATATGAGGGACCTTTTTGATAAAACGAAATCGAATTCAAGTAGGTACCTATTTACTTTTCAAATTATTTTTTACAATCAAAATTGACAAAATAATACAACTAGCTCAAATAGTCAGGCTATTAATTGAAAGGAATGCCGTTTTATTGCGGTAAAAAAAAGTAAACAACTGGCAACTGGATATAAACCGGACAAAACAAGTGTCACGTTTTAACTCTGTATCAAGGAGTGTATGGTGTATTTATAACTTGTTCTTGTAGTACAGGCCTTCAAGGCATATGGCGGACCTTTTATATATTTTTGCATCGGAAATTGATAAAATTTTCTTTAGTTATGAACATCTTGTGACCGCTAGAGCGTTATTGTTAAAAGTAGCTTATAAATGTTAGTTTTTAATGTGTAAATAAGTTAATTGTAAATATTGATAGTATTTTCGTGCGTGGACGTTTTTATCCGTATTGTCTAGTGAAAAACGAAAAGTCTGTGATATAAACAATACCTAGTTGATAGTATAATTTCCTTATAAATATTGTATAGTTATTTTAGAACTATAATAGAGCTAATATATTAAACGAAGACTGAGATTTTGAGTGTGATTGCAAGCTATGTCAGCTGTGAACTTATTGGCTTCATTGAGGGAGAAACCAACGGACACCAGCCAAACGAATGGCTCGAGCCTATCAGGTATGTACCTATTTTTTCCAAAATTCTAACCGCTTGATAGTAATTTCATATCTACCTACATATTTTGACAAAAAAGTGCATTGGACTTGCCTATTTGAATTTCAAATAGCACAAACTTTCGATTTCAAACGTCCTCATTTCAGTCTCCAATAAAAACAGTTATCCAATATCAAACAAAGAACGAGATTTTTCGCATAAAAACACAACTATATCATATAAGTAGTAAGTGTGATGTGATTTCCTTAGTAACATTTGTTTACAAAATAAGACACTAATTCCCTGGGGATAAACAGGACTGCTTAATTGCATTTTTGTCTCTGTCCAACAACAAAAACTAGGTTGATGAAAGTTGATTGTTTTTGTTACCCTTTTCTTAATCCTGTTAGAGTCTCATTTGTATTTTAATAGACACTAGGAACAAGCAAATATGAGTTTAAAAACCTAGTTTATAAGTAATAACACTTATGTCTTTCAATTAAGAAGATCATTGAATGGAGTGGCCGCTTCAGGCGCAAAATCTTAGAGGGCACCTGGGATTTTCAAAAAAGATTAAAAGGTGTAAGTGGCCTAAATTCCACCTATGTGGCCAAAGTCAACCTCGCCTGTGCATGGTGCATCCTGCCAATATGCTAAAGAGGCTCTGACGTTCTTAGTCCCCATATAGGTATTTGTGTCTGATACCACACAATATAATCTTGATGGTATCACCGCTTTGTGGTAGGATTTTACCTTGAATCCGCCTGGCTAGCAACCACAGCCCTAACCTCCATTAACGCAGGCAACACATAGGTATCTCCTCTGATGCTGCAAATGTTCATGAGCGGCGGTAATAACTCAACATCAGGTGACCCCCGCATGCTCGTTTGCCTGTAATTTATATATATGAAAAAAAAAATTGAGTAACATTTTTAATTTTGTTTCTTTGCATTTACATTTTCTGCTTGTGAACATGTGGCTTGAATGTGAATCTTTAAGTCATGCTCGATGCCATTGCCTGGCAGCAGTTATTGTAGCCACACCATTTTAGATGACGAGTTGACTTTGTTGAGTTGAGTCAACTTTGTGTTTTAATATTATAGGTCTCGCCAAACAAATTTTCGCCTCTGAATATAACCGCAAGGCGCGTCGCAATAGCATATTTTAGGTATCTGTGGGCGGAAAGAAGGGGACGGAGCTAGCGCAAATCTTCGTGAATTCGTTTTCGCACGGAGCTCAGAGAGGAATATTTGTTTGGCGTGACTTCAACTGTGATTAACAATTTCTTCCTATAGGTGCTGTAAGCAATGCAGTACCAATAATCATGTGCGCTTAAAATTGATAAATAGAGACTTTATAGACAGATTTTTAATTCCTTGAAATTCTGTTGTTTCTTAATGTTACCAGAGATAAAACAGTTTCAAAACATAAATAAAAATCAATTTCAGCATGTAGATATGACAAATGCCCAACAGATACATTAGGTAGAGTCTGTTCAAAAAGAGAATTGGCATGGCCAAATGGTGAACTAACGCGCTATAGTATTAGGCTGTTTTCAATAGAAATAAGTTGAGATTTTTGTTCAGCAGGCCAAAAACCATCGGATTAAAAAAAAGAGTATTTTAATCAGAAGTGTAATTATGTTGTTTTGTTTGCCAGCTCCTAATTTGTGATAGAATGGATAAATCATGGCTGTACTTCACCGGTTCTGCTTTTGTGCCAAAGGCCTAAACAGTCCTTTGGAACAGACAGGGTGCATTTAAACTGTCAACTGGAGCAGAAAAGAACTGAGTGGAGCACTGACGTCCGTGATTTGGCCAATCAGATTAAAAAATATTCACTTCATTCATAAATAGTTTTTCACTTTTCATTAATTGATTTGTTAATAAGCTAGGCATCCATCTACTGACAAAATTTTCTACTTGCAGTAGAATCTATGGGACCAATGAGAGATACTGATCGATACAGGCTAGATGATGATAAAATTATCATAATATTAACCTACTTCATCTATCAATAATTATTATTAATCTGATTGGTATGTTGAACATGATTCTTGTTGCGCTGTGGCGTAAACTTTGAGTTGCAGGGAGATGAAATGATATACACTCGACTCAGTTGTACTAGTATCATAATATTTACAGATTTAATCTAAGCTTCTATAGTAAAATGTATGTGCCATAATTCTCTTCACTACTGCATTTAATACCGATACCTTAACTAAGGCATTAGTGTAAGCTTGTCCAAATTGCCAAGGCTAACTTTGTAACACTGCAAGTTTTCACCTAAACAGAGCTACAGATAAATTATTTATTTGGCGATCATTAAAAGTCATGCACTGTTGCACGCACTTGCCTTGGAAGTAGTGTGTTAAATCCCGTTTTCTATTGGTCGCGGCTACTAGGGTGTCGCGACCATTTGTGTAAATGACACTAAAATTTAACTAAAGAATGTGTGTTGACCAAGTCTCACTACCGCGGCCGAGAACAAACCGACATACCAGTGTGTGATGGCTCTGAATTTTGTTTGTAAACAGGTATGTGACAGTGAAAACTACTGAAGGTAATGGTTCCTCTGGTGCTGCAAATATTCATGGGCGGCGGTAATCACTTAACATCAGGTGAACCGCTTGCCTGTCTAACCGCAGTAAGTAATATTTAAAAAAAAAAAAAAATCCAAGATTTGTTTACATAAAGCGCCACTCGTAGTTACAGGTGAAGCTAATAAAAGAATATTAATAAAGTAATTGCTTGATTTTTACACAAATTATTTAGTTACCATAAAGTGTCTATAGAACACAGATTAAGATCCCTATAATTTCTATAATATACTTAGATGCTCTGAATAGATATCAAGTTAAGCCCTACCCTGTATAGGTACACAATGCATGTGGATTTAATTCAATGGCCACCCTTTGCATGGGGTGCAGGGAGTGAAGGTCAAGGGAGAGTCACCCTAATATAATAGGTACTCATTCCTAAAACATGTAGCTGTTAAATGTAGAACTCTCTTGACCTGTTGGGTATTATTAATTAATAAGATAAATAGACTAGACCGATTATTTTGTCTGCATTGCAACATTTTTAACCCCTGACACAAAAAAAAGCGATGTTACAAGTTTGACTGGTTTGTCTGTCCATCTGTGTTATCATATATCCATCAAACAGATGGACCAATTTTAATGTTTTTTTTTTTAAATTCTAATTTTGATTTTAATTTGGATGGTTCTTACTTCTTACCTATGTTTGATGCCAATTTGTTCAGCAATTTAAGAATTTAGTATATCAGGCAAAGCCTTGATTTACTTATTTAAACTCAGAGACATGTCCTGTCTGACTGATCAATGATTATCAACATACAGCCTAAAGCACTGAAGTTAAGAACTTGAAATTTTCACAGTAAGAGTAGGTTCCTTTTATAAGAGTTATGTAGGTGCACACTATGAAAGGATTATTGCAAATTCCACCCCTAAGGGGGTTAAATAAAGGATGGAAATTTGTATGAAAGTTCATCATCTCGACTTTGGTTAAAAATAAAGAATATATTATATATTTCAGGATTTTTGGAAATTCTTCCACCAAGTGGGTAAAATAGGGGATGAAAGTTTGTATGAAAGTCAGTCATTTATAAAGTTATATCATTGAAATACTGTATTTGTATTGTCGGTTAAAACTAAAAATTACGTGTTTCAATAATTTTGGAAATTCCACCCCCAAGTGGGTTAAATAGGGGATGAGATTTATAAGAATCCGAGCGGACAAAGTCGCTGGCATCAGCTAGTTCTCTTATACATTTGACGTTTGTAAACCACGTAATAAGTATGTTGTAGTGAAACCATAATTTCTTAATTAATGAGTATTATGTATTGTGAATGTGAAAGTTGGTTGTGTTGCTGGTTATTCAGATTTAGGATGTTGTTTGTTCAATGATGCAATACGTCATGAACGTCATATTAGAACGAGAATTAGATAAAATCGCAGGCAAGTGTAAAAACTTGAAACATCCTTTAAGTTGTAGATGTTGTTGTATGTTTTGAATAACATTTTCATCCACAAGTGTAAATTGAAAATTTAAAAAACCCCCGACATTCGCCATTTAGTGGCGGCGGCCATCTTGAATTTGCAATAGTGCTATTCTACTAGTCAAGCCCTTTCATTTGATACCCATATCAAGGGAGTTGTGAAAAAATATATCATCCGCCATTTTGTAGCGGCGGCCATCTTGGACCGATTTTCATCAAACATAGCTAAGAACACTCTCGACTAATTCACCTTTCAAACAAAAAAAACCGCATTCAAATCGGTCCACCCGTTTGAGCGCCACAGAGGAACAGACAGACACACACACACACACACACACACACACACACACACACACACACACACACACACACACACACACACACAGACACGTCAAACTTATAACACCCCGTCGTTTTTGCGTCGGGGGTTAAAAAATTCATGTGTTTTTATATTATTGATTCATACAAACAAATAAATAGTCCAGTAACTTTAGGATTTGCTAGTATGGGGTACCTTGCGTTAAATCGGGTAGTTCTGATTTTTTGCAGACTTGTTTATGATGTTTGTCTAATGAATAATCCAAGTTTGTGACCTCGAGCGACGAACGCAACTTTGTCGAAAATCGAAAAAACCGCGAAAATTTCAGATTGTAGCAATTTTATTCTACTTTAAAAATGCCC
Organism: Melanargia galathea; assembly: GCA_920104075.1. Classification (NCBI taxonomy): domain Eukaryota; kingdom Metazoa; phylum Arthropoda; class Insecta; order Lepidoptera; family Nymphalidae; genus Melanargia; species Melanargia galathea. The sequence goes on along the minus strand of OV049857.1, from coordinate 14,111,105 downwards.
TGAAAAGGTAGTGTCAAAAACTAGTCCTTTTGGGTTATAATCGCCAAAATCTGAAAAAAATCCGAAATTTTCGCCTTTTTTTTTAAATTTTTTACAAAGTCGCGTTCGTTGCTCGAGGTCACAAACTTGGATTAATCATTGGGCCAACATCATAAATAAGTCTGCACAAAATCAGAACTACCCGATTTAACGAGGTGGGATTACTAAAGTTACTGGACTAAAACGTAAATGTATTGATACAATAATAAAATTAATTTATAACCTTCCGTATTTTAAAGCAAGTTGAAAAGATCGCATTTATGTTCCAGTGTAGGGTACCCATAGACAATTTATAAGGCCGGCAACACACGCGATTTTTGTTTCCGTGCGCTGATGTTTGAGTTCGTTTTATTCAAAACCAATATTTGGTTGTAAATATATTCGATAGTTACTCAGTGGAATTTTAAAACACAAATAAATAGAATTGTATGTCCGTCTGTGGTTTCGAAATAACTATTATGCTCATAGTAGAATTATTTGTACGATAGCAAACACACGTTTTAAAAAAAACATTATATGTCTGTACGGCGATCTTCGACTGGCTGCACCGATTTTGATGGAACTTTCACAGAATTTTATAAGTAAAAAATATTAGGAGCATTATATTATAGGTAACGTAAATATGTACATTTCCACGGCTGCTGAACTGATTTTTACGAAATTTTGCACTGTCAAACTTTGCATTCCGGAGACGTACATGTAAGCTTTTTATCACGGTAAATCAAAGAGTTCCCACAAGATCAAAAAATCTTGCTCCACGCGAAAGAGGTCACGGGTATCAGCTTTTATAGTAAATTGTTTATAAAGTGACATTACGAATGCATGGGACTTTCTCTTCCATACTATTCAGACTGCAGTTGCATCATATTCATAACTTAAATCTTATACATAAGTATAATTTGCGATACTTATACAGAAAACTACCAACCTGCCATGACAAAAAATGTTGTTACCTCCTTAATATAATTTTTCAATGACAAATATTTCATATCTTTTATTAATAAGCGATTTTACATAATAGATTACATACATAATAGATTTTACTATTTTCTTATTTTGTTCTTCGTTCTTTTCATATTTTGTTCTCCGTCCAAAATCCGGTATTAACAATCATGTTTGCGGCCGGTCTAAGAAATTTTGTTCGAAATATGAGGGTAGTTGGATATCCATAGTCAACCGCGCCAAGCGCGCTGCGACGATCTCAGTCTTTGAGACGCCTCATGCACGCTGTGGAAGTGATCGCGATCAATTACTGTATTTTTACACTTTTCTGTTCGTTTTAGTATTCCATGTTATCGCGAAAACCCCGTTACGCTGTTCTCACGAATACGTAGAAAGTCGCGCGTCGATTCGTCTCTTTAGGCCCGACAATTATTATAGTTTAGATTTAGAGTTTGTGGTGAAAGTGAACGTGTTATATTTTGTGTGTACATATAGTTATTTATATTTTACGTATTTTTATTCAACTGTTATAAATTATAGAATTGTTTATTAAGTGTAGTATTTAATAGTTAAGGTATCGATTAAGTTTAGTTTTGTTAAGTGTTTTTTGTGTAAGTAAGTGTTGTGTGACGCCATTTTGTTTTGTCGTACGCTCGGCGAAGCTTTGTCATGATGGGTAGGAAAGATGTTCACGTGGACGCGGGGAAGAAGGGTCGGAAAAGGAGGAGCCGCTGGTTCATCATGCGCGAGAGGAAACGCCGCGAGAAGAAGTGTCGCGAAGCGGCTACCGGCGGGTCTGTGGAGACTGCCGCGTTGGCGCTCGGCGCTGTGACGTCACCGGTGAAGTGCGCCGTGCACGAGTTTGTGTTGAGGTACCCGAGCGCGTTGCGGAAGGTGCCCGCTCAGCTGCCGCCGAAGATACGCGCCGGGCCGCCCTCGAAGCGCGTCAAACGCGTCTCTTGGAGTAAGTTGGCCGGCTCTGCTGTCACCCATGGATGAACGGAGACGATAGAAATAACGATCTTATGTTTTATGTTAACTGCCTCGTTGGTCTAGCGTCATGTAGTGTCTGATTGTAATTAATTTTATTTGCATGCAAACAAACATTACTTCTTATGCGTGTACATGGTCGCTGGGTCGATGACCTCAAGAAGGCGGCGGGAAGCGGATGGATGAGGAAGGCGGAGGACCGTGTTCGGTGACGCGCCCTTGAAAATACATATGTTCAGCAGTGGGCGTCTACAGGCTGATGGGTTGGATTGGATGCGTGTACATACGTACACACTTTTTTTAATAAATGTATTTTGTTGGCAGGTCACGATGAGAGCGGCGGTTCGGGCGGCGGCGGCGACCCGGCGGTGCTGGCGGTGGGGCCGGTGCGCCGCCTGCTGCGCTACACGCCCGAGCAGCTCAAGCGGATGCGCGACTCGCCGATCGTGCACCGCGACCTCGACAACGCGTTCGCGGGCAACGACAGGCTGGCGATGTGAGTGCACAGTATACCATAGGTCACGATGAGAGCGGCGGTTCGGGCGGCGGCGGCGACCCGGCGGTGCTGGCGGTGGGGCCGGTGCGCCGCCTGCTGCGCTACACGCCCGAGCAGCTCAAGCGGATGCGCGACTCGCCGATCGTGCACCGCGACCTCGACAACGCGTTCGCGGGCAACGACAGGCTGGCGATGTGAGTGCACAGTATACCATAGGTCACGATGAGAGCGGCGGTTCGGGCGGCGGCGGCGACCCGGCGGTGCTGGCGGTGGGGCCGGTGCGCCGCCTGCTGCGCTACACGCCCGAGCAGCTCAAGCGGATGCGCGACTCGCCGATCGTGCACCGCGACCTCGACAACGCGTTCGCGGGCAACGACAGGCTGGCGATGTGAGTGCACAGTATACCATAGGTCACGATGAGAGCGGCGGTTCGGGCGGCGGCGGCGACCCGGCGGTGCTGGCGGTGGGGCCGGTGCGCCGCCTGCTGCGCTACACGCCCGAGCAGCTCAAGCGGATGCGCGACTCGCCGATCGTGCACCGCGACCTCGACAACGCGTTCGCGGGCAACGACAGGCTGGCGATGTGAGTGCACAGTATACCATAGGTCACGATGAGAGCGGCGGTTCGGGCGGCGGCGGCGACCCGGCGGTGCTGGCGGTGGGGCCGGTGCGCCGCCTGCTGCGCTACACGCCCGAGCAGCTCAAGCGGATGCGCGACTCGCCGATCGTGCACCGCGACCTCGACAACGCGTTCGCGGGCAACGACAGGCTGGCGATGTGAGTGCACAGTATACCATAGGTCACGATGTGAGTGCACAGGATACCATAGGTCACGATTAGAGTACACAGTATACCATAGGTCACGATGAGAATACACAGTATACCATAGGTCACGATGAGAGTGCACAGTATACCATAGGTCACGATGTGAGTGCACAGTATGCCATAGGTCACGATGTGAGTGCACAGTATACCATAGGCCACGATGTGAGTGCACAGGATACCATAGGTCACGATGAGAGTACACAGTATACCATAGGTCACGATGAGAATACACAGTATACCATAGGTCACGATGAGAGTGCACAGTATACCATAGGTCACGATGTGAGTGCACAGTATACCATAGGTCACGATGAGAGTACACAGTATACCATAGGTCACGATGAGAGTACACAGTATACCATAGGTCACGATGAGAGTGCACTGTATACCATAGGTCACGATGTGAGTGCACAGTATACCATAGGTCACGATGAGAGTACACAGTATACCATAGGTCACGATGAGAATACACAGTATACCATAGGTCACGATGAGAGTGCACAGTATACCATAGGTCACGATGAGAGTACACAGTATACAGTGTGTCCGGGATCGAACTAACGATAACTTAGAGGCGCATTCTACAACTGATTACCACTCTAAAAATACCCTCCCCCTCCTAGGGACTGCCATTGTTGTGCGTTTTTGCTGTCGGTTCATCTAGTGGGGGGAGGGAGGTCTGCAACGGTTACTCACTGACAACAAAATATCTATTAGCAAGGAATTCATTGTTACAGGGTTTTGAAGAGGCGTTCCGATTCACTGAGCGAAGAAGATAAGGGAGGCAGGGGAGATGCACCCGTGGAAAATCATAAAGTAATTACATCTACCTACACATCCTTAATTATTTGTTTTTTTTTTTTTTTTTTATATGTTTGGAACACCTGTTTATCTTACAAACAATAGGGAACATTGAGCCATATTATATGTTTGTAACACCTGTTTCTTGTACTGTCCCAGGGCGTGTACGGTCGGGACCGGGAGCGGCGGTCGGCGGACCCGCGCGAGCGCGTGCGCAAGGAGAGCGAGACGAGCGCGGGCGGGATCGTGCTGTCGCCGCAGCGGCGCTCGTTCACGTCGGGCTGCGGCGCGCCCGCCGCCGCCGCGCCGCCGCCGCCGCCGCACGTGGCGCGCACGCGGCCCGACTCGCCGCTCTCCGCGACGCACCAGCCGCTGCAGCCGATACCGCACAAGACGGACCAGGGTAAGAGCTCGTTCACGTCGGGCTGCGGCGCGCCCGCCGCCGCCGCGCCGCCGCCGCCGCCGCACGTGGCGCGCACGCGGCCCGACTCGCCGCTCTCCGCGACGCACCAGCCGCTGCAGCCGATACCGCACAAGACGGACCAGGGTAAGAGCTCGTTCACGTCGGGCTGCGGCGCGCCCGCCGCCGCCGCGCCGCCGCCGCCGCCGCACGTGGCGCGCACGCGGCCCGACTCGCCGCTCTCCGCGACGCACCAGCCGCTGCAGCCGATACCGCACAAGACGGACCAGGGTAAGAGCTCGTTCACGTCGGGCTGCGGCGCGCCCGCCGCCGCCGCCGCACGTGGCGCGCACGCGGCCCGACTCGCCGCTCTCCGCGACGCACCAGCCGCTGCAGCCGATACCGCACAAGACGGACCAGGGTAAGAGCTCGTTCACGTCGGGCTGCGGCGCGCCCGCCGCCGCCGCGCCGCCGCCGCCGCCGCACGTGGCGCGCACGCGGCCCGACTCGCCGCTCTCCGCGACGCACCAGCCGCTGCAGCCGATACCGCACAAGACGGACCAGGGTAAGAGCTCGTTCACGTCGGGCTGCGGCGCGCCCGCCGCCGCCGCGCCGCCGCCGCCGCCGCACGTGGCGCGCACGCGGCCCGACTCGCCGCTCTCCGCGACGCACCAGCCGCTGCAGCCGATACCGCACAAGACGGACCAGGGTAAGAGCTCGTTCACGTCGGGCTGCGGCGCGCCCGCCGCCGCCGCGCCGCCGCCGCCGCCGCACGTGGCGCGCACGCGGCCCGACTCGCCGCTCTCCGCGACGCACCAGCCGCTGCAGCCGATACCGCACAAGACGGACCAGGGTAAGAGCTCGTTCACGTCGGGCTGCGGCGCGCCCGCCGCCGCCGCGCCGCCGCCGCCGCCGCACGTGGCGCGCACGCGGCCCGACTCGCCGCTCTCCGCGACGCACCAGCCGCTGCAGCCGATACCGCACAAGACGGACCAGGGTAAGAGCTCGTTCACGTCGGGCTGCGGCGCGCCCGCCGCCGCCGCGCCGCCGCCGCCGCCGCACGTGGCGCGCACGCGGCCCGACTCGCCGCTCTCCGCGACGCACCAGCCGCTGCAGCCGATACCGCACAAGACGGACCAGGGTAAGAGCTCGTTCACGTCGGGCTGCGGCGCGCCCGCCGCCGCCGCGCCGCCGCCGCCGCCGCACGTGGCGCGCACGCGGCCCGACTCGCCGCTCTCCGCGACGCACCAGCCGCTGCAGCCGATACCGCACAAGACGGACCAGGGTAAGAGCTCGTTCACGTCGGGCTGCGGCGCGCCCGCCGCCGCCGCGCCGCCGCCGCCGCCGCACGTGGCGCGCACGCGGCCCGACTCGCCGCTCTCCGCGACGCACCAGCCGCTGCAGCCGATACCGCACAAGACGGACCAGGGTAAGAGCTCGTTCACGTCGGGCTGCGGCGCGCCCGCCGCCGCCGCGCCGCCGCCGCCGCCGCACGTGGCGCGCACGCGGCCCGACTCGCCGCTCTCCGCGACGCACCAGCCGCTGCAGCCGATACCGCACAAGACGGACCAGGGTAAGAGCTCGTTCACGTCGGGCTGCGGCGCGCCCGCCGCCGCCGCGCCGCCGCCGCCGCCGCACGTGGCGCGCACGCGGCCCGACTCGCCGCTCTCCGCGACGCACCAGCCGCTGCAGCCGATACCGCACAAGACGGACCAGGGTAAGAGCTCGTTCACGTCGGGCTGCGGCGCGCCCGCCGCCGCCGCGCCGCCGCCGCCGCCGCACGTGGCGCGCACGCGGCCCGACTCGCCGCTCTCCGCGACGCACCAGCCGCTGCAGCCGATACCGCACAAGACGGACCAGGGTAAGAGCTCGTTCACGTCGGGCTGCGGCGCGCCCGCCGCGGCCGCGCCGCCGCCGCCGCCGCACGTGGCGCGCACGCGGCCCGACTCGCCGCTCTCCGCGACGCACCAGCCGCTGCAGCCGATACCGCACAAGACGGACCAGGGTAAGAGCTCGTTCACGTCGGGCTGCGGCGCGCCCGCCGCCGCCGCCGCCGCACGTGGCGCGCACGCGGCCCGACTCGCCGCTCTCCGCGACGCACCAGCCGCTGCAGCCGATACCGCACAAGACGGACCAGGGTAAGGGTTACGATTTAACGCACACGTTTAATCGACGACGTATTTTTAGTAAGTACATAATTATTGTATTATGAAAGTCGATTCCGGGTTTTTGATTAAAAAAATGACGTCCATTTTCAAATCCAAGATGGCGGATTTACATTTTTGGAAATCCGAAAATAATAATGCCAATGTATAATGTGGAATAATAATAATGTGGAAATAATATGGCCAAATTCAACTGATATGCATAAAGCTGTTGACATTACGTTTACAATTTTATGCATGTCTGTCTAACATTTGTGTGTTCCATGCACAAATGTTAATATTATCTTGTTCACAAGGCCTAGATTAAACGGCAGATTTATAGGTGATGTGTGTTTTAAGTTTTGACATAACATTGTATATTCTGCCAACAATATTTCCCTAGACAAGAAGAAATAGGGCCAAAATATATATATATACTAGATGATGCCCACGGCTTCGCCCGTGTGGTTTGTAAAAATCTCGTGAGAACTTTGATTTTCCAGAACAAAAAGTAGCCTATCTGTAGTAAGTAGTAACCCGTCCACAAAACGGAAAAATTCCGTGGGATCCTTACGATTTCGGAATGCAATTTCTTACAGCATCAGGGTTGAGGAGTTGGACATGTACCTACTCGAGGTCATTCAACAATAAAGTCTTTAATTAGTATCCCCAATATCAATTTAAATAACCGACAGTGCCTAAATCCCATTAGTGTTGGGGATCAGATCCCCTACAGCATCAGGATTGAGGAGTTGGAATCCAAATTTTTTGTAGGACAGTGTCGCAATGTTTCTCTATCGATTAAAAAATCTCGGAGATATCGGTGTACATAAATCGGTAAGTACCTATGTTCAAAAACGCCCTGATAGGTATTTTCGCTGCGGGCGACGGCCGTCACACGCGCTGCACGGAACTCCCCGCGCCCCACAGTGGGTCGAAACTGCTGTTTGAGGGACATAGGAATTTTTGTTACAAATTCCATTTAAAAAAATACTTATCGAAAGATCTTGTCATTTTAATGAATAATTGTCATTAAATGTTTTTCTCTAAAACTGATAGCTTGCCCGCAAAAAAATATTTTCAGTTTTTGTTGTATGGAATGAAACATAAACTGCTAAATTTTGGCCAAGTCTTGAAAGGTCTTGCTTTAAAACTACTTTATTCTTATTCTTTGGCTTGTTGGCTATAATTCTACGCTATCAGCGTGTACCCGAAGTTGCCCGTTCGCGAGTTATAAGGGTCACAAAAATGAAGAAAAAAATGTAAGTAAAAAGTACTTTTTAGGGTTCCGTACCTCAAAAGGTACAAAAAGGAACTCTTATAAGATCACTCTCATGTCCGTCTGTCTGTCTGTCCGTGTGTCACCACCGATTTTCTCAGAAACGGGTGAACCAAGCAAGTTGAAATTTATACCAGATACTGAAATCTATAGTCCCTATTAGGTGTATAAAAATCAAGGTCCTGAGTCAAACACGATAAAGAGATATGGGCAAATTTAGATTTTCGTGAGAACTTATAAGTACCGAAATTTACCTTAATTTTCAATTTTTTTTATGTTTCGTAATTTTCCCTTCACTTGTGCTATAAGACCTTGCTTTTACCCAAAATTGACAATTCTAGGTCAACCGGAAGTACCCTATAGGTTTTGGGTCGAAAACCTACATGGTAGTTGCCGTTGACTTAGAATCCTGAAATTTGGCAAGTAGGTAGGTCTTATAGTACAAGTAAAGGAATAAATCTGAAAACCGTGAATTTGTGGTTACATCACACAAAAAAAATATATAATATGTTCATAAACAAATAATTAGTATTTTCAATTTTCAAAGTGCGATAACTATACCAAATGGGATATCATATAATTTTTTTCAAAGAAAAATGAACCGACTTCAAACCATTCGAACTAAAAAGTTTAAAATAATGTTTTATTCATTTAGATTGACGATTAAACTACCTAACTCAAATGATATATAATTTTTTGAAGTCGGCGCCAAATGACTCATACTTTTCAAGTCGAAAATATGCTCCCCGAATTCGATTCCGACGAATTGAATGTGGTTTGGCGCCGACTCCAAAAAATTATATATTATTTGAGTTAGGTAGTTTAATCGTCAATCTAAATGAATAAAACATTATTTTAAACTTTTTAGTTCGAATGGTTTGAAGTCGGTTCATTTTTCTTTGAAAAAAATTATTTTATGCTTTTTAGTGATTTGTTTTTTTTATATTAATAATAATAATATAAATGAGAACTATGTAAAATAGATTATGACCTATATATTATTAATTATGATTAAATATCCTGTGACATATTACATACATTTTATGTGTCATACTAGGTACATATAGGTGAATGGTTTTATAATGTTCTAACCCAACCTAACCTAACTTCTGATCTATACAAGATTAGTTTGTATGTGTACTACTCTTGTGTAATTTGGAAAACCTTGATTAAAAAGTAATTTACAATCTATACGCGACCAGTTTCACACCCTTGCGGGTTGGCTTTGTATAGGATGGAAATACACGTAACCGTGCACTAACTCCAAGGAATCACTCTATAGTATACCTGTACTATAGAGTGATTCCGATTTTAGCAAAAGTTTTTGCAAAAGGTCACTGTTACGTAGGCGTAGCAGAGTGAGGTCTTTGGACAGAATAGGTATATTAGACTTCAGCAATAGGTCTGGCAATATCAGAGAACATATTAGTGACATATGTATACATTTATGGTTATAATTTCGTATGTAATAATGATAACTCGATGTGTTATATATTAAAACCTTCCTGAAAGTATGTAGATTACGATAGTGAAACAATCATCAAAATCGGTTCATTAGTTGCGAGATAATCGCGAACATACTTACATACATACATACATACATACATACATACATACATACATACATACATACGGGTCGAATACAGAACCTCCTTTTTTTGAAGTCGGTTAATAAAAGGGCTTTACTTGAACATTCTAAAACAGATTTTTGTTTATTTTTATGCGTAATAGTTTTTGATTTATCGTGCAAAATGTTGAAAAAAATTCCGTTACATCCCCCTTATCTCTGAAATTTACCAATAGAAAAATCTAAAATATAGTTTTTTGAATTGTATTAGCTGTAGTTTTGAATAAAATTAACTAATACAATTAAAAGAACTAAACTAACAAAGTCAATCACTATCACTATCTTGTAAAGTATGTACATCTATAAATTCAAATTCTGTTAGAACGTTAATTTTATTTTTCCGGTAAAATGTACATAAAATTAAAATGTCCATAATTTTTTTAGATTTTTCTATTGGTGTCGATTATGAGAACCGACACATGAGGGCCCGATTAGCGGGTCCTCTACAATAGATTCGAAGGACAAGAAAGAAAACTAGTAGTTTGAGTGTTAACAGCAAAGAGCGTCTTTATTACAAATCTTAGTCTATATATAACATTAGCCACGCCCACGGCGTAATGCGTCATCTAATGAGATCATCTTCCCGCATTCAAATTATCGCCTTATATGGGCATAACGCAGGCCGGAGCGCGACACACGCACACATACTCGCACAAATATTAAAACGACGGTAGGTACGCAAATGTCTTTGTACAAATGTAATGATGAGCGTTAACATAAATTCCCCCCTCTGAAACGCTAAGCGTTTAAGAATCTGGTGAAAACAAGGGGCAAACGCGAGTCAATGTTCTGCGCACTATTCCTCTCAAGGTACGAATGTCCGCGACACGGGGAACTCCGTCGGGACCAGGGTGAAGAGCAGTGACCCGACCCAGACGCCAGTTGAGGGGTGCGACGTTGTCTTCTTGCAATAAAACGAGATCCCCCACTCGCAGCTTCTCTCTGTTCGTGCGCCACTTGGTGCGCTGTTGCAGTTCGCTGATGTAATCTCGTTGCCAGCGGCGCCAGAATTGCTGGCGCACCTTCTCCAGCCTCGCGTAGCGGTCGAGGCTGCTCGAAGAGAAGTCCTCCAAGCTCGGTGACGGCAGCGCAGTCAGAGGCCGACCGATCAGGAAATGTCCTGGGGAAAGAGGGAGAAAATCATCAGGAGAGGAAGAGAGAGGATACAAGGGACGACTATTCAATATAGCCTCCACTTGCGCAAAAAGCGTACTCAATTCCTCGAAAGTAAAATTATTGTTTCCTAAATAACGTTTAATATGATGATTGGCGGATTTGATTCCCGCTTCACATAGCTCGCTGAAGTGCGGAGCGTAGGCAGGTATAAAATAAAATTTAATTTGAACTTCGACTGCAAAGTTAGATATGACGTTTAAAAGGTGAGTGATTTCTTTGGCGGCGGCTACTAGATTACGGCCGTTATCATATAATTTATAACGGAAACAAATAAACAAACATAAATAGCAGTTAGGTTTAGCGTCAGTTTTTGCACCTCGACCCTTTATATTCAATATTGAGAACGGACCCGCGAAGTCGATTCCAACCGTATGGAATTGAAAAGCAGACATTACACGCTGTGTAGGTAAACTTCCCATTACGGGAGTCATTGTTTTGTCTCTGTGACGCCTACACGTTACGCAATCGCGCACTGTACGTTTCGCTAAAGCCCTTCCCCCCATTGGCCACACTGTCTCTCTAATAGAATATAGAAGCGCTTGTAGCCCTGCGTGTAAAAGACGCTTATGATCGTAACGAAATAATAATTTCGTCAAATAATATTCACCGTCCAGTAAGATTGGATGTTTTTTGTTATAGTCGTACGCAGACGAATCGAGTCTACCGCCTACCCGCATGACTTTGTTTTTGTCTAAAAATGGGCTAAGGGATAAGAACTTGCTCTTAGCGCTGATAGATAATTTCTTTAGAAGATTATAGTATTCATTTTGAAAGGAACTTTTCTGACTTAAAATAACAAGTTTTGAACATGAATCGTCTAGTTCTAACAGCGTTAAATTACCCGCGCGCCTTGAATTATAATTTATGCAATTGTGCACAAATATTAGTAAATACGCGGAACTGCGTTTTAATCTAATGAAATATGAATTATTTTCGAATTTAATCAAATCTGGTTCGATAGTCACTGAGCGTGTTTTTAATTCGGGTAATTCGTCAGCAACCTTAGAGTTGATATTAATAGGACAATAATTGTTGTCGATTGACTTAAAATAAAAGCACGCGCCATACGCGCTCATAGACGCATCCCAAAACACATGAAGTTCGACCTTAATGTGATTGTCGCAAAGTACATATCTCGGTATTTCAATTGTAAACATACTAGCCGTATTTGCTTGCATGCGCGCCCACTCCTTTAGCAGAGCGCTCGGTATGAGTTGATCCCATTCTACCTTCAAAATCCATAATTTTTGAATCAACAATGGATCGATTATTTTATAGGTACTTGAAACTGTTTGTAGTTTAGTTTTAAAGTTGTTTTGTTCGGATTGTTTACGAACTTGTTTCTCTGGCTTATAAAATCCTGTCTTAGCCTGGCTAATTGAATCCCCTAAGGTCGACGGCGAATCTCTAAGGGGTAGCCTGACACAAAATTTATCTGATTCTAGGCGAGTGGTGTGAGTTTTAAAATATGGCTCACATGCCTTCTCGCTGTCACTCAATAGTGACTGCTGGGGTAATTTTTCTAACTCCCCAAATTTAGTTATTTGAATTTCTAAGCACTCATTGGAAGAGTCGCTCGATGCAAAGTTGCAATGACTTTGCTTATTGCTATTGCCATAGGCGCTCGCGATAGGCGCGGCGCTAGATAAAACACACTTGTTTTGTATTTTGTTTTCATTGAATGATTCTAAAACATCAGCACGATCCTTAAGAAACTTGTAAAATTGGTCTAAAGTAGGCATATCGTTTAAAGAATTTCGATACTCCTCCCATTTCCTACTTGTTTGGCTATCTAATTTAGAACTAACCATGTGAATGATTTGCGTATCCCACTGGTTAGTAGGTTGGCCTAAACTTGCGAACACGCGTAAAATTTTGTTTACGTTATCTATTAAAGTACGCGATGACTGTTCCGATTCGCAGGACGGTGTCACGAAATTGAACAAAGCGTCGAGGTGATTACTTATTAATTGTCTCTTATTATCGTAACGCTCACATAATAAAGTCCATGCCTTGTTGTAGTTCAAAGCACAAACTTCGAGATTGCCGATAACACGCGCGGCATCTCTCTCTAAGTACGAGTTTAAATAATGAAATTTGTTAATGGGTAATATGTGATCGTTATCGTGAATAAGAGCGCTGAAAGTATCTCGAAATTCGAGCCAACGGAAAACAGTACCGTCAAATTTCGCGATATGAATCGACGGTAGTTCAACACCGATGTCGTGCGAGCTGCCTGGCCCTTGATGACTATGTGAGTCACCTTGAGCATCGTTAAAACGCGGCACTTTCGAATTATTGCGCGACAAAATATATTGGGCCAACGATATTGCACTAGCTATTTCGTTTTCTATTTCTTCACGAATATCTAATTCGACGTCTAAAATATCACCATTTAAAATTTCTATCTGACTTTGCAAGTCGCTGAATTCGCTATCTAAGCATTCAAGTCTACGTAATTTAAATGTTAATTCGCGTAATTGCAATGAATCCAACACTGAAAGGTTATTAATCTTTGAAATGTAGTTTTTGAATTTAGTAACGCGTCCCTTGACGCTGCTACGTTTTACAATTAATTCCTTCAGTGACATAGTGAAGCGTTAGAACGGCTTGAATAAACAAAAAACTGGTTTCTTATCGCCCGGTGCAAGTTAAATATAGCTATACGCTCCTACTTCTGGGTGCAACGCGAAACGTTATTCACTATTCAGTCGCCCGCGCAGTCGAATTGAGTGCGCGCGTCACCGTTGCAGTTGTTTGAATTTGAACAAATGCCTAACGTATGACGTGAACAAATATTAGTGAATTATGAAATTAGTGAATTTAATTATGCAAAATGGATGACTATATGAGTAGTGCGTGATATGTGAATGATTATGGAGCGATGGATGGTTAATCGAAATGGATGTGAGATGGATTCGTGGATGATTGGATGAATGTCGTGTGTTTGTGATTTGGATAGGACACTTATCTGATTTATTGGTCCGGCCTCCACTGACGCCGGCGTATAGGTAGTTTCTCTGCCTGAGCCCGATGCTGCGGTCCGATTTGCGTCCCGGCGATGGCTTCAGACGTAGTTAGCTCGTGTAGATGACGAGCCTTGATGCTGCGAGACGATTAGCGTCCCGGCGATAGCTTCTATTTGGTTTGTGTAGACGATGAGCCTTGATGCTGCGAGACGATTGGCGTCCCGGCGATGGCTTCAACGTAGTTTTTTGGAGATGATGATTGCCTGATGTTGCGAGACGATTGGCGTCCGATGAGGCTTCAGTGTAGTTTATTGAGATGACGAGTCTCCTGCTGCGAAACGATTAGCGTCCCGGCGATGACTACGTCTTCGTATGTTGCGCCCGATGCTGCGGTCCGAATAATGCGTACCGGCGATGGCTACAACGCGACTCTTGCTGGCTGAGTAATTGGCTTTCTTCTTGAAGTGTCCTGTCACGGTCGCCACTTATGTCGATTATGAGAACCGACACATGAGGGCCCGATTAGCGGGTCCTCTACAATAGATTCGAAGGACAAGAAAGAAAACTAGTAGTTTGAGTGTTAACAGCAAAGAGCGTCTTTATTACAAATCTTAGTCTATATATAACATTAGCCACGCCCACGGCGTAATGCGTCATCTAATGAGATCATCTTCCCGCATTCAAATTATCGCCTTATATGGGCATAACGCAGGCCGGAGCGCGACGCACGCACACATACTCGCACAAATACTAAAACGACGGTAGGTACGCAAATGTCTTTGTACAAATGTAATGATGAGCGTTAACAATTGGTAAACTTCAGAGATAAGGGGGGCGTAACGGAATTTTTTTCGACATTTTACACGATAAATCAAAAACTATTATGCATAAAAATAAATAAAAATCTGTTTTAGAATGTACAAATAAAGCCCTTTTATATGATATCCCATTTGGTATAGTTATCGCACTTTGAAAATTGAAAATACCAATTATTTGTTTATAAACATATTATAATTTTTTTTTGTGTGATGTAACCACAAATTCATGGTTTTCAGATTTATTCCTTTACTTGTACTATAAGACCTACCTACTTGCCAAATTTCAGGATTCTAAGTCAACGGCAACTACCATGTAGGTTTTCGACCCAAAACCTATAGGGTACTTCCGGTTGACCTAGAATTGTCAATTTTGGGTAAAAGCAAGGTCTTATAGCACAAGTGAAGGGAAAATTACGAAACATAAAAAAAATTGAAAATTAAGGTAAATTTCGGTACTTATAAGTTCTCACGAAAATCTAAATTTGCCCATATCTCTTTATCGTGTTGACTCAGGACCTTGATTTTTATACACCTAATAGGGACTATAGATTTCAGTATCTGGTATAAATTTCAACTTGCTTGGTTCACCCGTTTCTGAGAAAATCGGTGGTGACACACGGACAGACAGACAGACGGACATGAGAGTGATCTTATAAGAGTTCCTTTTTGTACCTTTTGAGGTACGGAACCCTAAAAAGTACTTTTTACTTACATTTTTTTCTTCATTTTTGTGACCCTTATAACTCGCGAACGGGCAACTTCGGGTACACGCTGGTAGCGTAGAATTATAGCCAACAAGCCAAAAAATAAGAATAAAGTAGTTTTAAAGCAAGACCTTTCAAGACTTGGCCAAAATTTAGCAGTTTATGTTTCATTCCATACAACAAAAACTGAAAATATTTTTTTGCGGGCAAGCTATCAGTTTTAGAGAAAAACATTTAATGACAATTATTCATTAAAATGACAAGATCTTTCGATAAGTATTTTTTTAAATGGAATTTGTAACAAAAATTCCTATGTCCCTCAAACAGCAGTTTCGACCCACTGTGCGCCCCTGCGCCCTGCGCCCGCCGTACGCGGTACCGCGGTACGCCGCCGCGCGGCGGGGGGCGGGTGGACCAGAATTCTACTTATCCCTCAGGATTTGTGAAAAACCGAAATTCACGTGGGCGAAGCCGCGGGCAAAAGCTAGTAATAAATAAAATTGAAGTGTCTGTCTGTAATATCGAAATAACTACCTCATATTAAGCTCATATGGTTATTTGAACGATACTATAACCGAATCACACGTTTTTAAAATTTTTGTCTGTCTGTCTGTCTGTCTGTCTGTCTGTCTGTCTGTCTGTTTGAACGGGCTAATCTTTGGAACGGCTGAACCGATTTTGACGGGACTTTCACATACAAGTAGAGAATTAACCAGGGAGTAACATAGGCTACTTTTTTAACCGACTTTCATAAAAGGAGGAGTTGTGTTTTTCTACCTATGTAAACCGATATCTCCGAGATTTCTGAATCGATTTGCGTAATTTTTTTTTTAATCGATAGAGAAACATTGCGACCCTGTTCTATAAAAAATTTGGATTCCAACTCCTCAATCCTGATGCTGTAGGGGACCTGATCCCCAAAATTAATGGGTTTTAGAAACTTTCGGTAATTTAAATTGATATTGGAGGTACCAATTAAAGACTTTATCGTTGAATGAACTCGAGTAGGTACATATCCAACTCCTCAACCCTGATGCTGTAAGGAATTGTTTTCCGAAATCGTGGGGATCCCACGGGATTTTTCCGTTTTGGGGACGGGTTTCTACAGATAAGCTACTTTTTGTTCTGGAAAATCAAAAGTTCCCACGGGATTTTTAAAAACCTAAATCCACACGGGCGAAGCCGTGGGCATCATCTAGTATACACGGTGCAATTTTTATCGTCTTCCACAAGCAAACCAGTTAATGTATCCAGTGCCTACTATCTATTAGTATAATAATAATAAAAAATAAATAACATTCGAATGACTAATATTCAAAAAAAATAAACGAAAACGTTTCATTTAAAAACACCCTATGGCGAACATAATAACTACAGACCGCGGCGCGGCGACTCCGATATTTGAGGTCATTCACATCAAGTATACCTACCTATAGACTGTCTATTTTATTATTAGTTTTTAACAGCTCACGCCCATAAAGTTTCGTATTGTTTAAGTTAAAATTTCATACAAATAATATTGTACTTCATGGACGGGTACCGCCCCCTTAGTGATGTGCCACACATAAAGATTACTACGGTTGTGCCACAGATTACAAATAATTGGTAGAAATAAGTAAATGCTAAGATGTAAGTAAGGTGTAATAATATGTTATTTAATCAGGAAGACAGCAAAAAGTCTTCTTGACTAGATAACATACTTACTACAGTTTTATTAAAGTTTTTCTTCTTAGTATAAGGCATACAAATAAAATAACTAAGTAAAATAGCTTAAATTTTTTTATCACACGAGTCGTCAGAATCGTCATTTACCTATACTAGATTCGTCCGATGAGGAGTCTTCAGTAATTAATGATTAGCTCTTGTGTGCATAAATTATCAAATGCAATATCACGGTTCAAATCAAACTTTATGACTCTTTTAGTTCTCTCCACCACACTTGCCCAGTTCTCAGCCGTCACGTCACGGCACAAGCATTTTTGAGTACCTAATTGCAACATTTTATTCGCTGTGAACCGGGGGCTTATATTGTTTCTTGCAGCATGCCTTTTTACTTGTGCCCATATAAGTTCTATGGCGTTGTATTGTCAGTGATATGGAGGAATCCTAAGCACGATATGACCATATTATGCTGCCATTTCATCGATCACATACCGATATCGATATCAATTATTAGGTCCTTTAGGACATCACTATAACTTATAAGCGGCATAAAGCGGCCGGCTAGACGGGGCGGGGCATATTACATAACAAAGAACACCGCGTGCGCATCGTTGGCTGTCGGTTTCCATCAAAGAAAAGCGCGAGCGTCGACATTGGTTGACGGTCCACGTGGACTTTTACAAAATACGCTTCGCTATTGGTTGGCTATAATTTCACTTGTATGATAAATCTTTCCTTGAACTTGTATCCAAGTTCAATGGCTTGACCTAGTTTCTAAAACATTAAACAGGCTGTTTCATAAATGCTTTAAATTTTAATAATTTTTTATCACTAATATGTGTATTGTCCGGAACTAATTTTGAATATTACCTAAAGATTTCTTACATCGGATACCTAACTGGGGCCGCTCTTGATCGACGATGGAAAAAACACCGTGTATATATATAAATCAATGCCACTTTTCGTTGTAATTTTATAACTCAAGAACGGGCTCACCTATCCAAACCAAATGTTTAGGCTTTGTTCGGACTATTTAGTAGATGGTTTATATTGTGAAGTTTGCACAAAATTGGTCGAGCGGTTCTTCATTTATCACATTTTTTAACCGCCGACGCAAAACGACGGGTTGTTATAAGTTTGACGTGTCTGTGTCTGTGTGTCTGTGTGTGTGTGTGCGTGCGTGCGTGCGTGCGTGCGTGCGTGCGTGCGTGCGTGCGTGCGTGCGTGCGCGTGTGCGAGTGCGTGCGGGTGCGTGCGTGTGTGTGTGTGTGTGTGTGTCTGTCTGTCTGTCTGTCTGTCTGTTCCCCTGTAGCGCTTAAACGGGTGAACCGATTTGAATGCGGTTTTGTTTGTTTTAAAGTTGAATTAGTCGAGTGTGTTGTTAGCTATGTTTGATGAAAATCAATCCAAGATGGCCGCCGCTACAAAATGGCGGATTACATATTTTATCACAACGCCCTCAATATGGGCATCAAATTAAAGGGTTGAACTAGTAGAATAGCACTATGCAAAACCAAAATGGCCGCCACCACAAAATGGCGAATGTCGGGGGTTTTTAAATTTTTAATTTATACTTGTTAAACCCACGCGGATTAACTCGCGGGCATCAGCTAATATTAAGTTTTTAAAGTGATTTTTAATATTAATAGTTGAAGCAGTTACATAGCAGGCTAGTTCTTGAACTAATTTTCTATTTTATTCAAATCTGTGTACTTTAAGGCTCCGGCGGAGGACGAATTGTCCATACAAACGTAATACGAAAATAATTTGTAATTTGAGAATATTTCCACCATATTATGCGATTATTTGGATTCAAATTGTATTTATCTAGATTCCTGGATATATGTTTCCAAAATACCTTCCTAAAACGAAATGAAAGTGAACTGACAAAGTCTATCTCATTCTCTCGTAGGCTACTTTTCTGAAGTTTCACTTCTGCCGTGTGTGAATTGCACACATACACACTTCTTTTTTTTTTTTGAATACATTTTGAAATTTTTTGAAAAAAATTTGATATTTTTTGAATAAATTTTGAAGTTTTTTGAATTTTGAATTTTTTGAATTTCGTATCCAGTGGGTCGGCGCATCGGTTCCGGCCGCATCATGGTGCGGGACGTGCCTTCCGGTAGTTGGGAAGAAGGGGAGAGGGAGAGTCGACCCGAGGTCCGGACCGAGCCGTACCGGCCGCCGCGCGAGCGCGAGCGCGAACGCGAACGGGAGCGCGAACGCGAGCGCGAGCGCGACGAGCGCCGCACCAACGGCGACCGGTACGTACCGCCGCGGACCATACCGCGAACTATTAAGGTTCATAAAACAAAAAGCAAATCTCTGACCCCAAACATGTCTGCCTGCGCTAAGCGGTTGCTCATGTTTCTTACCGCCGCTCACTACAATACGTACTATTATGGCATAAGATTTATACACTAAAGAGCAACTCTCTAACCCCAGATATGTCAGTCTGCCTGCACTAAATGGTCGCTCACCTTTCGTATCACGGCGGACCACACCGCGTACTTCTATGGCATATGGTTCGTAGGGCAAAGAGCAACATTCTGACCTCAAATATCTCAGTCTGCCTGCGCTAAGCACCAGTTAGTTGCTCACCTTTCGTACCACAGCAGACCGCACCACGTGGCTACTGTACAATAAGATTTACAGGACAAAGCAACTCTAAGACCTCAAATTAGTCAGTCTGCCTGCGCTGAGTGTTTTCTCACCTTTCGTACATCCGTGGATCATAACCACGTAGTGTATTGTGACATTCTCAATAGTAGCCCGAAGTTGGAAAGTAACACCCCCTTGCCTAATCTCACCCTAGTTGTACCCTGTAGCCGTCAGACTGTGAGAGTGAGGCAACAGAGTGCACCTGTGTTTGCGTGAACACTTGTGCACTGTATCCCAACTGAGACTAGCCTATCTGCGGCTCAGTTGAGATTAGTCGTCGTGGTCGAAATCGGTTCAGTAGTTTTTGCGTGAAAGAGTAACGAACATCCATACATCCATGTTTACAAACTTTCGGGTTTATAATATTAGTAAGGATTCATGCACAAGTGAGTCCTCGACCTCACCTGATGGTAAGTGACCATGCCGTTGTCCTTGAGATGTGGCAGAGATGGAAGAGGTGTGGCAGTTTTTAACCCCCGACGCAAAAACGACGGGGTGTTATAAGTTTGACGTGTCTGTGTGTGTTTGTGTGTGTGTGTGTCTGCCTGTCTGTCTGTTCCCCTGTAGCGCTCAAACGGGTGGACTGATTTGAATGCGGTTTTTTTTTTGTTTGAAAGGTGAATTAGTCGAGAGTGTTGTTAGCTATGTTTGATGAAAATCGATCCAATATGGCCGCCGCTACAAAATGGCGGATTATATATTTTTTCACAACTCCCGTAATATGGTTATCAAATGAAAGGGCTTGAATAGTAGAATAGCACTATGTAAATCCAAGATGGCCGCCTCCACAAAATGGCGAATGTCGGGGGTTTTTAAATTTTCAATTTATACTTGTATCCGATCGGTTTGTGCGGGAGGAATGAGGACAGTCACCAAGCTCGCCGTTGTTGCAGGCTCGAGCGGCGCGCGTTCGGACGAGACTCCTATTCCTCCGACATCAAGAGGGAGCGGGAGGATCGGTTCAATAACGAGAAGATCCGCGACAGGTAACAATTAATGAATTAATGAATGAATGAATGAATAAATTTTATGTTTTCGTAAGTAATTATCACCATTACTTCACTTATATGTACTTGTAAAATTGACGTTCAAAAAGTGTCATCATCATCATCATCATCATGATCAACCCATTACCGGCTCACTACAGAGCACGGGTCTCCTCTCAGAGTGAGAAGGGTTTTGGCCATAGTCTACCACGCTGGCCAAGCGGATTGGCAGACTTCACACACCTTTGAGAACGTTATGGAGAACTCTCAGGCATGCAGGTTTCCTCACGATGTTTTCCTTCACCGTTAAAGCAAGTGATATTTAAATACTTAATACGCACATAACTCCGAAAAGTTAGAGGTCAGCCTGTCAAAAAGTGTATTGTGTACTTATTTTGAATTAAGTTTATTTGACTTTGAAATGAATGTATGAATGAATGCAGTTTGTGTGTTGTGTGCAGTGGCGGATAAGATGACAACAGAGCTCTAGGCAGTACCTCATCGGTTGCTCATCGGCAATATGTCAATGATTGGGTAAATTGTTTCAAGTTCTTTATGCCTTAAGGTGTTACGTTTTCCATACTAACTTCATGTTACCATTCAAGAGCGAATGGATTATATATTTACACTGAAATTACATCGCACAGCCTTAATATAATTTTTAATTTGCGCGAAATTATATTTACATAAAGAAAACATTACATAGACAGCTTAATTATTATAATAGCCATCTATTAAACGCTGTTTTGTCTAGCTGACCGAGATGGCTCTACTTCACCTTTAGCTGTTTATGTAATGTTTTCTTTATGTAAATAAAATTTTCCGCAAATTAAACATTAAATTAAGGCTGTGCGATGTAATTTCAGTGTAAATATATAATCCATTCGTTCTTAAATGGTAATAATAAATTAATATGGAAAACGTACCACCTTAAAGCCTTTGGGTGTTCCTTCCTCTAGCGCCCCTTTGTAATCTCGCGCCCCTAGGCATGTGCCTAGTTTGCCCAAAGGATAATCCGCCTCTGGTTGTGTGTGTGTGCATGTGTGTGTGAGTGAGTGTCGCTTGTTGTCACAGATTAACTATAAGTATTACATTTCGGTGTTTAGGTATATTATATCTGTAACGTGAAGTGTCAAGAGATTGTATTGTTTCAGAGAGGACAACCGTAGATCAGGTGGTCGCTTCTCTCAACGGCGCTTTGAGAAGGAAGATGAACCAGAATGGTAACAAGTTATTTGTATCATATATAACAAGTTATATATATAAAAATCAATGCCACTTTACGTTGTAATTTTATAACTCAACAACGGGCTCACTTATCCAAACCAAATGTTTAGGCTTTGTTTGGACTAATTAGGAGATGGTT
This sequence comes from Melanargia galathea, assembly GCA_920104075.1. Classification (NCBI taxonomy): domain Eukaryota; kingdom Metazoa; phylum Arthropoda; class Insecta; order Lepidoptera; family Nymphalidae; genus Melanargia; species Melanargia galathea. Next base: position 14,089,218 of record OV049857.1, on the reverse strand, counting down.
TATGTGAAGTTTGCACAAAATCGGTCGAGCGGTTCTTCATTTATCACATTTTTTGTAACAAATAAAAATCTATATTATCTATATATAAAAATCAATCGATACGGTAAACTCTCTCACCCGTACCTATATAATTCTTCCGGGCGTGAGTTTGCCACCTAACTCCCCCTAAACGGCTCAATTTCAATCCTGGATGATTTGAAAACACAATTACCGGGTAGGTACAGGTAAGTTTAACTCAATAGAGTAATAAATTGGAATTATGACCTTAAACTATGCAAGCGCATATCTTGGGAGCCAGTACCTTCCCATACACTGATTAATACTTATTATAAAAAACACAGTTAATGAGAAAATAAAAATCAGAAGTCTTTGCAAAGTCTTTGCAATCGTCCGTTGTGAAGTCGACATCTCCTGAAGATGCTCCGGTGTCGGAGCGAAACGATCGTCGAGTTCATTTTGTGGTGAATTTGTGTGGTGTTGTGCCTACAAAGTCACTGTTAGCGGATTATAGCAAAGTAATTTTGTGTCCCGGTTATTATCACTATTGGTCTAGGATCCCACCTTAGAAATTTCTACCCTCATCTGTTATTTAAACGAATTATATGTCAAATGAAAGATTATTTTATTCTTAATCGAACCGTATTTGGTTGCCTGGTCAAAAGTGGTGCTAAATCATGGTTGCCTGGATTTTAAGATATAAAATGTTCGGTGCGAGTGTTGAAAGTGACAGAAAAGTGTTGCGCGCGCAATTTCATTTGACAGACAAAGATGCAGTGAGGCAGGCGTGCACTCGGCAGGTGCTTAGTCTATACATAGATTAAAACCATAGACTTTCTGTGCCTGTCCATTAAAGATATTTACAAAAAAATAAGTGAGTGACGTAAGGGATAAGTAATAAAACGTAAAAAAGCTGTTTTTGAAAATTTTGTCTGTTTGTCTGTATGTTTGTGCATGTATTACGCAAAAACTACTGAATGGATTGAAATGAAACTTGGCATGATTTAAGTTCATACTACATAATAGCATATAGGATACTTTTTATCCCGAAATTCAGCACAGTTCCCTTGGAAGAGGGGATGAAAGTCAAAATGTGTATTTTGACTTTCATCCTCTCTCCCAAGGGAACTCTGCTGAATTTCGGGATAAAAAGTATCCTATATGCTATTATGTAGTATGAACTTAAATCATGCCAAGTTTCATTTCAATCCATTCAGTAGTTTTTGCGTAATACATGCACAAACATACAGACAAACAGACAAAATTTTCAAAAACAGCTTTTTTACGTTTTATTACTTATCCCTTACGTCACTCACTTATTTTTTTGTAAATATCTTTAATGGACAGGCACAGAAAGTCTATGGTTTTAATCTATGTATAGACTAAGCACCTGCCGAGTGCACGCCTGCCTCACTGCATCTTTGTCTGTCAAATGAAATTGCGCGCGCAACACTTTTCTGTCACTTTCAACACTCGTACCGAACATTTTATATCTTAAAATCCAGGCAACCATGATTTAGCACCACTTTTGACCAGGCAACCAAATACGGTTCGATTAAGAATAAAATAATCTTTCATTTGACATATAATTCGTTTAAATAACAGATGAGGGTAGAAATTTCTAAGGTGGGATCTCCTACTATATCATTATCACTATCATTGTGACAATAGTCGTTAAAGCCCATCAACCCGCATTGGAGCATCGTGACGGATCTAATTGTAAGCTCTAAATCCATCTCTCTTATGAGAGAAGAGGCCTGTGCCCAGCAGTGGGACACAAAAAGGCTGTAGTGATGGTGGTGGTGGACGAAATCGCTCGATCGTACGATCGTTCACCAATTAGAACAACGCCATAGGGTTGCTCTCCTCTATTTTCGGATTGAGTATGCTGCGTGGCCCTATTGGCCGCTACAGCGTCACCGGGGTTTGTCGGAGAGCGCGAAGCTCTGCCAGGGGGGAGTGGTGAGCCCTAGGGCTCGAGGAATATCGGAGGGCGGCAACGTCTTCCTAAGGGCGCCTCCTGTGAGGCTCGGACCACGGCTTAGGTTGACGTTGGGGCGAGTGGGTTCGTTGGACTAGATTAGTCCGAGCGTCCCCGAGATCGTGGTTAGGGCCCACGTCTGGGTGACGTAAGAAATGGGGGACGTCGTCTTCGCCGGCGAAGACGCTGTGTATTGGTTGTGTGATTGTGTGGCCTTAACAGATAGGGTGCATTGTCGGTAGTTATTTGATCGTCGGGGTCGTAAAGGATGTGCTTATTTGAAGTGGGTTGCTCTATACACAGCGGCGTGAATGGGCTTTCGACAAGGCAAGCGTTGCTATACACTGAACCTCGTGATAAAACAGTAAAAATAATGGAGGTTGTTACTCATTGTTCAGGTATAGTGGAGGGCCGACATCTCAGCTGGAAACGATCGAGCTTCGCGGCTTCGACGAGCCCGTCAAGAAGAACGGTACTACCAGCAATAAGGATAGCGAGGTATCTTCCTTTTTTTTTCATATTCAGTGCATTCGATTCATACAGGGTGTAAGGGGCCCGCTAAGTGATGATTACTGACGAGTTACCACAAAAAAAAAACGCGAAAAAAATTAAAACGCAATCGAATTTTTCGTAAGTTCGCAATAAAAAAAAATGTTTTCTGTTGTTTCCCGTCGCCTGTGTCCACTGTTTTTTGTCGTTTCCCGTCGCCTATGTCCACTGTTTTTTGTCGTTTCCCGTCGCCTGTGTCCACTGTTATCTGTTGTTTCCCGTCGCCTGTGTCCACTGTTTTCTGTTGTTTCCCGTCGCCTGTGTCCACTGTCCACTGTTTTCTGTTGTTTCCCGTCGCCTGTGTCCACTGTTTTCTGTTGTTTCCCGTCGTCTGTGTCCACTGTTTCTTGTCGCCTGTCATGTTCAAGTGTGTGTTTCTGTTCAGAAGTGGAGCAGCGGCAGCTCCCGGTCGCCGGAGCGCTGGCGCGCGGACCCCGCCTCCCCCGCGCAGCACCCGCCGCACCCGCCGCCACCCGACTCGCTCAACAACACCAACGTACGTAGCTCGTTAGGATTTCTCTACACATTAGTCCCAGCGATGGCCCCAATATTCGCCCAACGTGTGGATCGGGAAATTAACATTGGCCCCAATACTCGCGCGAACGTTGCGATTGTTGTTTCGATAGGTAGATTGATAGATTGGGAGACTTTACACACTCTTCGAGAACATTACGGAGAACTCTCAGGCGTGCAGGTAACCTCACGATGTTTTCCTTCGCCGTTAAAGCGAGTGACATTTAATTGCACATAACTCTGAAAAGTAGAGGTGCGTGCCGGGAGGCCGAAGTCTTAAGGCTATCACCGCTAGGTCATAAAGGTGGATGCACATAATAACGCGTTTGCGTGCTCCGCAGGACAAGGAGTCTGGAGCGGAGTCGAGGAGCGAGGAGCACGCGTCGCCCGCGGAGCAGCCCGACTTCAACCTGGACGAGTTCCTCAAGTTCGACACCATACCCGACGTGGCTCTGCTCACCGTGAGTTATGTTCGCTTTTAACTAGCCTTCCAATACCTCCGTGCCGATTGTAAACCACTTAAATCCAGGAGCAGGAAATCATTTCATATTTTATGGTCTGAATTTATCACCCTACCCTACCCTACTACAAGTCACGACAAATAAGTCTAACGTTGATCTTCAATGCGCAGAAGTTGAAAATGAGGTGTCTCGGGTGGTGAGGGGGTCGCGGGGAGGGCGTGGGGATCGTTCGTAAGCACTGATTATAGCTCTCGCGGATCCCTCGTATGCGCTGATTGGCTCTCCAATCGTTCTGTGTCCCGCTCACTCGTACGGCGCTGCGCGCACTTGAAGGTCAGTGCTCGACTTACGTGCCGGGAGTCCTCAGTCATAAGAGAGAGGGATTTAGAGCTTAGATCCGCCGCGCTGTTCCAATGCTGGTTGGCGGGCTTTTAACGACTATTGTCATATGATAGTGATAATAATTCCGGGCTGGTACTGAGAATTTCTTGATAGGAAAGTATGTGTAGTTGACAGAGAGATGTGTCGCACTGTAATGTATCGTGTGTTGCAGAACGGCGGCAACGAGCCGGAGGGCAGTCGCTTCAGCCGCTGGTTCCGGCGCGACAGCCCGCCCGCCGACCGCCACTACGAGCACCTGCTGCACACCATGATCGACGGTGAGCAGTGAGCGAACGCTGTGAGCTGACGAACGAACGAACGAATGAGAGTTATATACACACAGTAAAATACAGTGAATGGGCGGGACACCTGCTGCACACCATGATCGACGGTGAGCGAACACCGCTCGCTGAATGAATCGAATGAATGACGGAACGAACGAACGAATGAGTAGATGAGAGCTACTATATACACACAGTAAAATGCAGTGAATGGGCGGGACACCTGCTGCACACCATGATCGACGGTGAGCGAACACCGCTCGCTGAATGAATCGAATGAATGACGGAACGAACGAACGAATGAGTAGATGAGAGTTATATACACACAGTAAAATGCAGTGAATGGGCGGGACACCTGCTGCACACCATGATCGACGGTGAGCGAACACCGCTCGCTGAATGAATCGAATGAATGACGGAACGAACGAACGAATGAGTAGATGAGAGTTATATACACACAGTAAAATGCAGTGAATGGGCGGGACACCTGCTGCACACCATGATCGACGGTGAGCGAACACCGCTCGCTGAAGAAATGAATAAATGAATGAATGAACGAATTAATGAGTAGATAAGAGTTCTATTTTGTCACATAGTAAAATACAGTGATGAAAAATAATAAAATAAAATATCAAGAATGCCATGGGCGAGACATATGCATTGTGCAACGCATGCAAATGCACATGCATGCATGGTCGTAGAGGCCGAGGGAGACCTAGAGGCCGGTGGATTGACGGAGTGGAAGGGATTTGAGGGTTTTTGGGGGTCCGGAGCTGGAAGGAAGCTTGTTCTGACCGCCTTCACTGGTTAAGTTTGCTGAACCAAGCCAGGGTTCAAAATATTCCAGACGCCATTAGACGTACCGTCTAATGGCGTCCAAAACCAATTAGCGTAGGCAGACTACACATTCGCAATCGGGGAATTGCTCTCTATACCCTGATTTCTAATTCCGTGGAATTCTGACAGCTGTCATTGTCATTTACAGATGAGTTATTTGTATGGAGAACAGGGTTAACATCTACGAAGTACGATTTTACCCCAAACTACTTCCCTGTCATCATAAAAAGCCTTATGTCGAATAATAATATTAGTCGTTTCGCCCTAAAATAGAAAACAAAAGTAGCACATTGAAAAATTCATTCAAAAATGGAAGTCAAATGATATTCTCACCATGAAGTGTCTGTTAGGCATTTGTCATATCTACATGCGGCAGTTGATTTTAATTTACATACGTTTTGAATTTTTTATCTTTTTTGTGGGAATGAGGGTTTTCTGTAAATGATCCACGAGTTGGCAGCACTGTAGCGAGAGGTCTAATCATCTATCAAAATACATGAGAGTCTTGTAGTTTACGATTATTTTCATCTTTTAAATCATTAAAAGAGGAATATTCTTTCCGAAAATTCCACAGTGTTGTGCAGTGCCTATTTATGTACAATTAACGAGTGCAAAAAATTTGCACGTGATTTGCACCTCTGCGTTTGAGCTCAATCTTTAGCTTAGCTACTTTTCTTAGTCCGTAATCCATATTTCTTTTCGGTTCTTTAGAAATCTACGGGTAACTATCTTGTCACGTTTACTAATGTATTAATCAAGTGAAATATGTTTATACTAGCTGATCCTCGCGATTTCGCTCGCGTGGATTCATACAAATCTTATACAAACATTCATCCCCCATTTAACCCACTTGGGGGTAGTTTTTCCAAAATTCCTGAAACACGTAATTCTTCATTTTTAACTGAAAACCTAAATACCAATTTTCATGGATATAACTTAAGAAATGATGTGAAAAATGACGAACTCTCATACAAACCTTCATCCCCTATTTAACCCACTTGGGGGTAGGATTTTCAAAAATCCTGAAACATGTATTTCTTTATTTTTAACCGACAGTACAAATACCGATTTTCACGGATATAACTTAAAAAATGACGGACTTTCATAGAAACTTTTATCCCCTATTTAACCCCCTTAGGGATAGAATTTGCAATAATCCTTTCTTTGTGTTCGTCTTACGTCATAAAAGGAAGCTACTGTGAAAATTTCAATTTTCTAGCTTCAGTGGTTCAGGCTGTGCGTTGATGATCCGTCAGTCAGTCAATCAGTCAGTCAGGACAAGCCTCTTTATATTAGTATAGATATGGCTGAATAAATCTTTTATTTATTTATTTATTTATTTATATAGGTAGTAAAACAGTGCAAATACGATGAATTTTCGGTAAAATGTTTCATCGGCATAAAATTCAGTACAACTTGACAGTTGTTTAGACCTTACGCCTATGTAGCGACATCTGGTGTCAGAAAAATTAGCGAAAACCCTCATTGTTTTATCTCTGGTAACATTACGAAACGTCAGAATTCCACGGAATTAGAAATCAGGGTATAGTAGTGAGTAGGTGCACAGGGAACCTACTTTCAATAAGGATTTGTAGTTTTTGTTGTAAGTTCGTTATAGAGAATTGACACATAGTTTACACTGGGTCTTCAGTCTTCTCACACTGAGATTTATAGAGCGTACTCTGATTCTACTCAGTCTCAAGTCTGAGTTAAAAATGAGACAGATTCATGTTATTTGATTCACTTTGTTGAGTTTAAGTAAAGTCAGAGCACGCTCTATAGATCTCAGCCATAGAAGTTATGTTTTCTGTTGTTGTGAGTTCATTATGGAGAGTTGACGCAGGGTTTACGCCGACAGATCTGGACAGCTCGAGCAACGACGGGCCTCCGGTGGTGGAGCCCCAGCCCATGTACCCCACGGGCGTAGCGCCCGGCGCAGGCCGCGGCGGGCCTGCGCCCCCGTCCCTGCTGGACCTGCTGCGGCGAGCCAGCGCCGATACCGACCATAGACCAGGTAATCTATGTTCGGGTGTAAGGAGGACTGCTATCGGAAACGAAGACAGGTACAACCCGCGGCACGTAAGTCGACCAGTGACCTTCAAGTGCGCGCAGCGTCGTACGAGTGAGCGGGACACAATACGATTGGAGAGCAGTCAGCGCTTACGAGGGATCCGCGAGAGCTAACAGTGCTTACGAACGATCCCCACGCCCTCCCCGCGATCCCCTCACACCCCGGGATACCTCATTTTCGACTTCTGCGCATTGAAGGTCACCGGTCGACTTATTTGCCGTGACTTGTAATAGTAGTGGTGATTACTGACAAGATATCACAAAATAAAACGCGGAAAAAATAATTTAAATAACTCCTATACTTTCTTTTAAATTTACATTGCTCTAAAAGCCAACAGTTCAATTCATTTATAAGACTAAACAGTATTTTAAGATGGTGATAATAAAAAAGAAAAAACCCGGCTGAGTTTGTTGTTGGCTCTTCTCAGACAAGGACGCGTTTGGAACGCTAGTAGTTTTAGTTTTAAGAATTCGTACAGAATTATTACCATCGCCTCAGTGTTCCTAAATTGACGTTCAAAAAGTGTACAGTGTACCAATTTTTCATACAGTAACGGTAACGGCAACAGTAACGGTAACGGTAACGATAACGGGTAGTCATTGTTGCAGATATGAACTCGGTGAACAGCAAGATGCACAGCCTCGAGGAGTTGGAGGCGCGCCTCAGGCCGCAGCACCAGCCGCCGCCCGACCATGACCTGTCCGCTTTCAAACGACTCGTGAGTACATCACCTCTATGATATATCGAGACATCATCATCATCATCACCGTCACCACAATCACCACCATCATCATCACCATCACCACCATCGCCATCATCACCATCGCCATCATCACCACCATCATCACCATCGCCATAATCACCACCATCACCATCATCACCGTCGCCATCACCACCACCATCATCACCATTGCCATCATCACCAATATCAACCCATTAGCGGCCCACTCACGACCTGTCCGCTTTCAAACGACTCGTGAGTACATCACCTCTATGATATACCGCGACATCATCATCACCGTTACCATCATCATCATCATCACCATCACCATTATCAACCCATTACCGGCCAACGCACGGGTCTCCTCTCAGAATGAGAAGGGTTTCAAAAATCCCAGTAGGTAATTTGGTTCTGTCTGTTGTTGTTGCTTTGTGTTCCTGGGATGAGGCTACAGATTCACTACTTGCATAGTCCCTACATGCCTATGATAGTTTCGTCAAAATCGGTCCAACCCAACAGAAAGACAACAATTACAAGATGTATGTTTACCTAGGTTTCGATTAATCATCATCATCATCATCATCAGCAATATCACCATCATGAACATTACCGGTCCACTACAAGGCACCGGTCTCCTCAGAGTGAGAAGGGTTAAGGCCGTAGTCCACCACGCTGATCAAGTTCGGATTGGTAGGCTTCACACACCTTTGAGAACGTTATGGAGAACTCGCAGGTTTCCCCACGAACTTTTTCCTTCACCGTAAAAGAGAGAGATATTCAATTGATTGAAACGCACATAACTCGGATAAATTAGAGGTCGAACTCGGTCCCCCCGAAGTGTTAACCACTAAGCAATCAGCGCAAATACCGAGTACCAATAATAAACATCCTCTGAGTTTGTTACTTAGTTGAATTTTGTTTGCAGTTAGCGCAAGTGTCGGGCGGACAGGCGCAAACCGCGGAGCCGGCGCGGCCGCAACCGCAACCGCAACCGCAGCAGCAGCCGCAACCGCAACAGCAGCCGCCTATGAGCCTTTTGCAGGTAATTCATTATCATGAAACAGTTGAAAGCCTCCTGTGATGTTATGATTTTTGGTTTTAGTCATTTTGTCATATTCAGACACATGCGATGTTATTTGTGGATAGCATGAACAACTGAAAGTTCTATTGAAATAACGATTATGATGACCTCCCTGGCGTAGTCGTGAGCACTATGGTAATATAAGAGGGCGGTCCCGGATTCCATTCCCGGCAGGGACAAGTTTGGGAATTATTGAAATACAAACAAACAAACTCTTCCGATTTATTATATTAGTATAGATTTTCTGGTCTGATCTTGTGGGAAGCTTCACCCGTGGCTGTTTACCAGATCACCAGCAAAGACATGCTGCTAAGAGGTTTAGCGTCCCTGTTAGATAGTAGAATATGAATTTAACTAAACAGAGTAGAATATGAGTAATTAAACTGCCATACCCCTTTTAAGTAAGCCCGCTTTCATCTTGAGCATCATCAATATCGAAAGTCGTCGAATAAAAATAAATAATAAAATAAAATAAACTTTAATGTTTTTCTGATACAGATGCTGAATAAAAGCATGGAACAACAGCAACAACAGCAACACCACCAGCAGCAGCAGCAGCAGCAACAACAGCAGCAGCAGCAACAACAGCAGCAGCAGAAACCGCCGCACATCCCGCAGGAGCTCCTATACAAGCTCCTGCAGGTGCAGCAGGTATGTAACCATGCATTGCTATTTAAAACAATTCTGCTGTATACAATCTCTAAACTAAATTGACCGTTTTAAATATAGTTCTATCCTTTTCCGCAGGGAGCATTTCGAAAGAGACAGGAATAGATTTAAACGTGTCATTTTTGTTTAGTTTAAAAATTTTATAAAATAGAATTAGCCCCATTATTAGGCTGAATTTATCAGCATCATTCGACATGGTCGAGGTAGCCTTATGCGAGTCCATTTGTTTCAGCGTCAACAGCAGTCCGGTGGTGAGCCGAACCCGCTCGGCAACCCGCTCGGCAACCCGCTCGGCAACCCCCTGGGCTCGCTGGGCCACATGACCCCGCCGAGCGACCGCGACCTGCTGCAGCGGCCCGAAGCGCAGGCCATCATACACGGTTAGTTATACAGTTAGTGCTTAGTTTTCTTACACACTGAGTATCCAGGGGAAACCTTAATACAGGTATAAAAACCCAGGATGCGTACCTGTAAATAAAATAAGGTGTGTGTACTTATAACCCCCGAAGATTGCTATTGCGCTGGACCCTTGTCACATATCGGCGTGACGTCAGAAGACACGAAAATATACCGTCAGCAACAAACATTTTTTTTTAGAAATAAATTAAACTGCACACATACCTAATTTTCAGCTTTTAAACCTATATTTTACATTTAGAAATTTAGAAATTATCCTAATTCTTCAACTCACCTCATGTAGTCACATTCTTGTAATTCGGAATCGGAATTTTTTTTCAGTCTGTTGTTTCTGAATAACTATCATTTTCTATGTTAATAATGAAAAAAACTCGTCTGATAACTATGTATTAAACAAGTGTAAATTGAAAATTTAAAAAACCCCCGACATTCGCCATTTAGTGGCGGCGGCCATCTTGAATTTGCAATAGTGCTATTCTACTAGTCAAGCCCTTTCATTTGATACCCATATCAAGGGAGTTGTGAAAAAATATATCATCCGCCATTTTGTAGCGGCGGTCATCTTGGACCGATTTTCATCAAACATAGCTAAGAACACTCTCGACTAATTCACCTTTCAAACAAAAAAAACCGCATTCAAATCGGTCCACCCGTTTGAGCGCCACAGGGGAACAGACAGACACACACACACACACACACACACACACACACACACACACACACACACACACAGACACGTCAAACTTATAACACCCCGTCGTTTTTGCGTCGGGGGTTAAAAATTAACAAGAAAAGTTTTGAATTTAGTAATAATTATTCAAAACTCGATACGCGTACTCCGCCAACAGTTTTGTCAAATCAAACTGCCAACAACAAAAAAAACAGGAAATACTTTGATTTTCGCGTTTTTTTGTGGTACCTGTCTTCGTGTCCCCTGTGTAAAGCATATCTCATATCTCTTTGGTTAATGTGTTAACCTATAGGCTATAATAATGAATGTACGCAGGTCTGAAGGCGGGCGAGATAACGGCACAGCATCTGATGCAGCAGCTGGGCAACCCCGGCCTGCAGAGCCGCCACCGGGAGGTGCTGCTGACCATACTGCGCATGCACCAGCAGCAGAGACAGGTCGGTTAGCCTGCCGCACAGGAGATATTATAGTGCTCCTCAGAGTCCGATAGGATGCCAATGCGACACGACCGGAGAGATACCATGTTCGGATCGACTGTTTTACGTGCTCTCCGAGGCACGGGGGTCCGAGGTAATACATACACCGCCAACTTTCAACTCCGGGCTGCTAGTGAGAATTTCTTGACAGAAAACCAGATAGATTTTCATTTTGGGCCCGACCCGAGAATCGAGCGCAGCACCTCGTCATCAGTATCCGAACAAGCCAGCCACTAGACATTTGTCTAGAGTTTAGACTGAGTCAGTTATACAGAGTACCTAAAAATATTATATGTCAGTACAATTAAATTATGTCTCGCGCATTGCTGAGCGAGTTGAATCCACGTTTTCTAAATCACAATATAGGTTTATTGAGCAAAGTATGAAAGTAATCGGTGATTAATTTTCCAGCAAATGGCGGGCTCCCCCCTCCCCCCGGGCGTGGGCGCGGCCCCCCACCTGGTGGTACCACCCCACCACCAGCCGCTGAGACTGTCGCCCCTACCGCATCCAGGTAACATGTTGTTTTATAACATAATATAATAAGAACTAGGCCTTGCTTTCTAGTCTTGTAGAATATCAAATTAATCTACCGATTAAATTACACGGCTTCTGGGGTTAACATTAACAAGAGACGGTTCCTGGGGTTAACATTAACTCCGGGGTTAACGTTAACCAGAGACGGTTCCTGGGGTTAACATTAACTCCGGCGTTAACGTTAACACCTGCACTGCGCTGCTACCTCAGGGAACCCTCTCTCAGTTATACGCTAGGCCTGTAATTCAGCTACAAGGACCTTTTGTACGAGTTAAACAACGCAGTCTTGGTTTATTATATTAAGACGTTACAGTGTGTTCGGGACAGTATTAGCGAAAATTTAGGGACGTCTACTGCAAAGCATTTGCCTTCTAAAACCGTCTTTAAGTATCCCTTAGTAAAAAAAATATTTTTGTTGAGAAAATTTGAAATTTTAGATTTTGAAGTATGGTTGATCGAGTTATTTTAACGTTGATCATTATTTTTAAGTACTGGCCTCAAGAGCATCGCCAGCTGATGGGCAAGAGGGGGGAGGGGCAATTTGATATATTATGGAGGATGGGAAAAGTATGAATTTTAGTTATGAAGCTATAAAGCAAGCGTAGCTCTTGCACAGGGCTTGACGTTATTAATGTTAAAGTCAAGAGCGTGTATATAGGACTTTGGATGCATTCTACTTAGAAAACGTTTTTAACACAAAATTAATTTGAAAAAAAAAAAAAAATAATAATTTTTCGACACTCGAAATCTAGCAACGTTGACGAGACGTGCCAACTCATACTAAGGTTCCGATATAGTTATACCTAAAGTAAAATAATAATTAGTATACCTATTTACTACTCGTTCACATTATCTTGACGCTCGCTCCCCCCTCCTGTTTCGTCAAGCCTTACACCTTACTCGCCATTGCAATAGCAGTACCGTTATAGCGTCCCCGCCACATTTTTAAAAGTTCGCAATGTAATGCAATCAGTTGACGCTAGAGGTCAACGTACTTTGTGTAAATACCTACTTAAAGTTGACGCATTGCTGGATTGAAAAATACTAAATACTACCTACAACTACAAGTATATGACAAATGGTTATTGGTATTGGAATGTGTTTAGGTAGTATATAAATAGCGCTAAGTTTTTCATAGTGGTCCCCTTATACCCTTATATGTATATTGCAAGCTAATGTGAACGCGTGGCAATATAAATGAATATCCCTGTGTGACCCCACGGACGCAGCGTTTTGCGTGTCGCCCATCATGGCCGCCAGTCCCAACACGCTCGCCGTGCACCATCCAGGTAGGAACCAAGCCCACACCTCAAAACTAGAAGCTGTAGACCAGTAGTTCCCAAAGTAGTCCAGCAGGCCGATTCTGAATCGATTACGGTTCGATTCGGTTTCGGTTTCGACAACTACCCTCTTGATACGGTTATTCTGAATTGAAAATACATCTTTTCGTAAGATAACTTACCGAATCGAACGATAATTACGTTATCGAAGTGTTCTGAATCGCTCTGCTGGTCTGTGGACAGTATTTTGAAATTGAAAATGTATAATGATTATGAAAATATCAAAATAATTATTTTTGTGCTTGTTTAAAAATCAGAATAATACGAATATAATACAGCAGGGCGATTCAGAACACTTAATTTATCGTATTTATCGATCGATTCGGTAAGTTATCGTACATCATGATCATCATCATGATCAACCCATTACCGGCTCACTACAGAGCACGGGTCTCCTCTCAGAGTGAGAAGGGTTTTGGCCATAGTCTACCACGCTGGCCAAGCGGATTGGCAGACTTCACACACCTTTGAGAACGTTATGGAGAACTCTCAGGCATGCAGGTTTCCTCACGATGTTTTCCTTCACCGTCAAAGCAAGTGATACTTAAATACTTAAAACGCACGTAACTCCGAAAAGTTAGAGGTGCGTGCCCCGGGATCGAACCCACGACCTCCGATTAGAAGTCGGTTGTCCTAACCACTAGGCTATCACAGCTTTTTTTTTCGTACGATAAGATGTAATTTTCAATTCAGAATAACCAAATCGAACCGTAATCGAAGTGTTCTGAATCGCCCTGCATGCAGACCCCCAAGGGTCCACAGGTGACTCGAAGGGGGTCTACAATGGCGTGAAAAAAAAATAGACGAATAGTTTTATAACCGACTTTAAAAAGGAGAAATACATGTATATAGTATATGTATGTAATATTATTGGAACTGCTAAATATTCACAAAATACTATGCTAATCTATTAGGGCTTCCAAACTTATATACAACATCTTATAGGTTTGTTCACGTATTTTGCTGAAATTATTAATTAGTGTGTGACCATTATATTTTCATTGGCTTACATTTACTTCAACTTAGGGAACAGTCTTCTTCTTCTTCTAGGGCAACCATTAAGGCTAACTGGACTTTGTTCACGACTGCCCTAAACAGTGACCTTGAACTCATGTTAAACCACTGGCGAAGGTTCTTAAGCCAGGATGTTAGGGAACAGTGCAAGTTTCATTACAATCTGTTCAGTAGTTTTCAAGATTGGAGACAATTCTTTACTTCGGTATATTAAAGTTGGTTTAATTTTTTTTTATTTATAGCTCGTTTATATTTTTAAAAAGATGTATATTTTTAAATTATACCTCGTTTACATTTTTTAAAACATGACTATTTTTAGGTGTGCCAGCTCGCATCCCCTCGCCGCGGGAGCTGGCCGCGCACACGCAAACGATAATGCAAAACGCGCTGATAAAGAAGAAGCTGGAGGAACAGAGGGAGAACTACCGCCGCAAGACCGAGATCCAGCATCAGCAGCAGGCGGTGCAGCAGCAGCAGCCGAAACAGTCCACACCCATCTCTTTCACACCCACCTCCGTAAGTTGTTACATACAGCCTCAAATGATCTGATAAAGAAGAAGCTGGAGGAACAGAGGGAGAACTACCGCCGCAAGACCGAGATCCAGCATCAGCAGCAGGCGGTGCAGCAGCAGCAGCCGAAACAGTCCACACCCATCTCTTTCACACCCACCTCCGTAAGTTGTTACATACAGCCTCAAATGATCTGATAAACAAGAAGCTGGAGGAACAGAGGGAGAACTACCGCCGCAAGACCGAGATCCAGCATCAGCAGCAGGCGGTGCAGCAGCAGCAGCCGAAACAGTCCACACCCATCTCTTTCACACCCACCTCGGTAAGTTGTTACATACAGCCTAAAGTGCTCTGATAAACAAGAAGCTGGAGGAACAGAGGGAGAACTACCGCCGCAAGACCGAGATCCAGCATCAGCAGCAGGCGGTGCAGCAGCAGCAGCCGAAACAGTCCACACCCATCTCTTTCACACCCACCTCGGTAAGTTGTTACATACAGCCTAAAGTGCTCTGATAAACAAGAAGCTGGAGGAACAGAGGGAGAACTACCGCCGCAAGACCGAGATCCAGCATCAGCAGCAGGCGGTGCAGCAGCAGCAGCCGAAACAGTCCACACCCATCTCTTTCACACCCACCTCGGTAAGTTGTTACATACAGCCTAAAGTGCTCTGATAAACAAGAAGCTGGAGGAACAGAGGGAGAACTACCGCCGCAAGACCGAGATCCAGCATCAGCAGCAGGCGGTGCAGCAGCAGCAGCCGAAACAGTCCACACCCATCTCTTTCACACCCACCTCGGTAAGTTGTTACATACAGCCTAAAGTGCTCTGATAAACAAGAAGCTGGAGGAACAGAGGGAGAACTACCGCCGCAAGACCGAGATCCAGCATCAGCAGCAGGCGGTGCAGCAGCAGCAGCCGAAACAGTCCACACCCATCTCTTTCACACCCACCTCGGTAAGTTGTTACATACAGCCTAAAGTGCTCTGATAAACAAGAAGCTGGAGGAACAGAGGGAGAACTACCGCCGCAAGACCGAGATCCAGCATCAGCAGCAGGCGGTGCAGCAGCAGCAGCCGAAACAGTCCACACCCATCTCTTTCACACCCACCTCGGTAAGTTGTTACATACAGCCTAAAGTGCTCTGATAAACAAGAAGCTGGAGGAACAGAGGGAGAACTACCGCCGCAAGACCGAGATCCAGCATCAGCAGCAGGCGGTGCAGCAGCAGCAGCCGAAACAGTCCACACCCATCTCTTTCACACCCACCTCGGTAAGTTGTTACATACAGCCTAAAGTGCTCTGATAAACAAG
The DNA here is from genome assembly GCA_920104075.1 of Melanargia galathea. Taxonomy (NCBI): domain Eukaryota; kingdom Metazoa; phylum Arthropoda; class Insecta; order Lepidoptera; family Nymphalidae; genus Melanargia; species Melanargia galathea. Next base: position 14,073,380 of record OV049857.1, on the reverse strand, counting down.
AAGCTGGAGGAACAGAGGGAGAACTACCGCCGCAAGACCGAGATCCAGCATCAGCAGCAGGCGGTGCAGCAGCAGCAGCCGAAACAGTCCACACCCATCTCTTTCACACCCACCTCGGTAAGTTGTTACATACAGCCTAAAGTGCTCTGATAAACAAGAAGCTGGAGGAACAGAGGGAGAACTACCGCCGCAAGACCGAGATCCAGCATCAGCAGCAGGCGGTGCAGCAGCAGCAGCCGAAACAGTCCACACCCATCTCTTTCACACCCACCTCGGTAAGTTGTTACATACAGCCTAAAGTGCTCTGATAAACAAGAAGCTGGAGGAACAGAGGGAGAACTACCGCCGCAAGACCGAGATCCAGCATCAGCAGCAGGCGGTGCAGCAGCAGCAGCCGAAACAGTCCACACCCATCTCTTTCACACCCACCTCGGTAAGTTGTTACATACAGCCTAAAGTGCTCTGATAAACAAGAAGCTGGAGGAACAGAGGGAGAACTACCGCCGCAAGACCGAGATCCAGCATCAGCAGCAGGCGGTGCAGCAGCAGCAGCCGAAACAGTCCACACCCATCTCTTTCACACCCACCTCGGTAAGTTGTTACATACAGCCTAAAGTGCTCTGATAAACAAGAAGCTGGAGGAACAGAGGGAGAACTACCGCCGCAAGACCGAGATCCAGCATCAGCAGCAGGCGGTGCAGCAGCAGCAGCCGAAACAGTCCACACCCATCTCTTTCACACCCACCTCGGTAAGTTGTTACATACAGCCTAAAGTGCTCTGATAAACAAGAAGCTGGAGGAACAGAGGGAGAACTACCGCCGCAAGACCGAGATCCAGCATCAGCAGCAGGCGGTGCAGCAGCAGCAGCCGAAACAGTCCACACCCATCTCTTTCACACCCACCTCGGTAAGTTGTTACATACAGCCTAAAGTGCTCTGATAAACAAGAAGCTGGAGGAACAGAGGGAGAACTACCGCCGCAAGACCGAGATCCAGCATCAGCAGCAGGCGGTGCAGCAGCAGCAGCCGAAACAGTCCACACCCATCTCTTTCACACCCACCTCGGTAAGTTGTTACATACAGCCTAAAGTGCTCTGATAAACAAGAAGCTGGAGGAACAGAGGGAGAACTACCGCCGCAAGACCGAGATCCAGCATCAGCAGCAGGCGGTGCAGCAGCAGCAGCCGAAACAGTCCACACCCATCTCTTTCACACCCACCTCGGTAAGTTGTTACATACAGCCTAAAGTGCTCTGATAAACAAGAAGCTGGAGGAACAGAGGGAGAACTACCGCCGCAAGACCGAGATCCAGCATCAGCAGCAGGCGGTGCAGCAGCAGCAGCCGAAACAGTCCACACCCATCTCTTTCACACCCACCTCGGTAAGTTGTTACATACAGCCTAAAGTGCTCTGATAAACAAGAAGCTGGAGGAACAGAGGGAGAACTACCGCCGCAAGACCGAGATCCAGCATCAGCAGCAGGCGGTGCAGCAGCAGCAGCCGAAACAGTCCACACCCATCTCTTTCACACCCACCTCGGTAAGTTGTTACATACAGCCTAAAGTGCTCTGATAAACAAGAAGCTGGAGGAACAGAGGGAGAACTACCGCCGCAAGACCGAGATCCAGCATCAGCAGCAGGCGGTGCAGCAGCAGCAGCCGAAACAGTCCACACCCATCTCTTTCACACCCACCTCGGTAAGTTGTTACATACAGCCTAAAGTGCTCTGATAAACAAGAAGCTGGAGGAACAGAGGGAGAACTACCGCCGCAAGACCGAGATCCAGCATCAGCAGCAGGCGGTGCAGCAGCAGCAGCCGAAACAGTCCACACCCATCTCTTTCACACCCACCTCGGTAAGTTGTTACATACAGCCTAAAGTGCTCTGATAAACAAGAAGCTGGAGGAACAGAGGGAGAACTACCGCCGCAAGACCGAGATCCAGCATCAGCAGCAGGCGGTGCAGCAGCAGCAGCCGAAACAGTCCACACCCATCTCTTTCACACCCACCTCGGTAAGTTGTTACATACAGCCTAAAGTGCTCTGATAAACAAGAAGCTGGAGGAACAGAGGGAGAACTACCGCCGCAAGACCGAGATCCAGCATCAGCAGCAGGCGGTGCAGCAGCAGCAGCCGAAACAGTCCACACCCATCTCTTTCACACCCACCTCGGTAAGTTGTTACATACAGCCTAAAGTGCTCTGATAAACAAGAAGCTGGAGGAACAGAGGGAGAACTACCGCCGCAAGACCGAGATCCAGCATCAGCAGCAGGCGGTGCAGCAGCAGCAGCCGAAACAGTCCACACCCATCTCTTTCACACCCACCTCGGTAAGTTGTTACATACAGCCTAAAGTGCTCTGATAAACAAGAAGCTGGAGGAACAGAGGGAGAACTACCGCCGCAAGACCGAGATCCAGCATCAGCAGCAGGCGGTGCAGCAGCAGCAGCCGAAACAGTCCACACCCATCTCTTTCACACCCACCTCGGTAAGTTGTTACATACAGCCTAAAGTGCTCTGATAAACAAGAAGCTGGAGGAACAGAGGGAGAACTACCGCCGCAAGACCGAGATCCAGCATCAGCAGCAGGCGGTGCAGCAGCAGCAGCCGAAACAGTCCACACCCATCTCTTTCACACCCACCTCGGTAATTTACCTGTTACCTGTTTACTTAACCATTATAAGTAACCCACCTAAGCCTCCCTGATGGCTTGCGGGGCGCGGGGCGAGTGATGCGAAAGCGAGAGCGCGGAACAAGCGATAGAGAAGGCACGATCGACATAAGCGTTTGGCGTGTGACACATTATCTCTTTTTGTTTTCTTATGACGTTATCACTTTAAATTATCGTCCGTAAACAGACTTTACAGACTATTTTTTTTAATAACTGAATGTTCCTTTTGCATACAGGTGCTGCGCAAGATGACGGCAGATAAGGAGGAAGGGGGAAGTCCCAAGTCGCTGTGGGCGGCGCCGCACGCGGCCCACGCGCCGCCCAAGCCGCACGGGCGACCCATCGTCAAGGTATATACACCCTCCCCCCCCCCTTATTTTGCTTTTTAAAGTTATACTTCTTTAGGCGAGTTAAGAAAAAATGATGAGTGATTTTTTATGATTTTGCGACATCTAAAAACGACATGATTACGTTGGCAGCAGTCGAGAGGTCGCTAACCTCTTGGTGAAATCTCCTCAAATTTTTTTGGTATATTGAACTCGGTTTAGTTTTTTTTAAAGTATAGCTTGTATTCATATAGGTCAGGACCCGCCACCACCCATGGCCCCACCAACCTCACGGTTATACGGGCCGAATCATCGGGAGAGCGCTCGGTACTTGCTCTTGACGTGTTTCCCGAGCGCCTTCTTGACTCTCTACAAGTTATTTCTATTTAACCTCCTTGTCCCTTAGTCTTTCTCCCCTTTCTAGGGCAGACGTCACAGCGACGCACTCGCCCGCATCTGTCACAGTCGTGCATTGTTATTTGTTGATTCCTTCTTTATCCTTCCTCCTCTCCCTCCTCTTCGTGCTCCACCCCCTCAACCTCCTCTTCGCATTCGTCCTCCTCACTGACTCCTTCCGAGTCCTCCTCACATATCCTCCTATTCATAGAGGTCAGTGGAGTTGACTGTTTCCACGTTTACCAATTTCTAAAATAATTGTAATGTCGTAGGGTAACCAGAGCGGCACGGCGCCGATGGGCTACCCGCCAACACCCGACTATCAGCAGCATTACATGAACCAGCAGCAGGTGAGTCTCCCTTCCTCTACAAGTTAGCCCTTGATCTCACCTGATGGTAAGTCTGACAGATGTCTGGACGATGCAGTCTACGGGGGAAGTGGGCTTCTTTTGCACTTTTTTTTTAAATTATACTACAGGTTAGGCCTTGACCGTGATCTCAATAATGAGGAAGTTTTCTGAAGTTGAAAATGTCATTTTGAACACAATGGTATTAAAATATAGATTAAAACTAATATGAAAAAAAATTTGAAATCCATCAATAAATGAAGGAGAAATTAATTATTTAAGTTCATGTATTTTAACGCAAAAGGGGTTGTTTCATCTTGGGCCAAGTACTTGTACAGTATTCTCGAGTATGACGTCACAGGGTCTATTCGGAGGTATTTTTCCCATGTAAATTTACTTGTTTTACCAATTTCTCCAAGATTACTGAACCGATTTGCGTGATTATTTTTTTAATCTACAGCTGAGGCTGTTTGCAAAATGGTCCCATAGATTTTTTCGAAAAATAGATTACAAATTTTAACACGGGTACAGTGTAAGTTTTATCAAAATCGGTTCAGTATTTTTCAAGATATGGGCGGTTAAGTGTGTGGTGAAGTCAGTTTCAGTTTATATCTTTTAGATTATCACTAGTTTTATGCTTTGTTTATCAGATGACGAACGCTAACCGCGCCTTCCCTCACGCGCAGCAGAGGCAACCGATGTCCAATAATGTGAGTATAAACATTACAGAATAGTTACATAGATAGATAGATAAATAAATAGATAGATAGACTTTTTATCTGTCCACATAACAATTAAACGCTTACAAAGTACAAGTCACGGCAAATAAATCTAGCGTCGACCTTCAATGCGCAGAAGTCGAAAATGAGGTATCTCGGGGTGTGAGGGGGTCGCGGGGAGGGCGTGGGGATCGTTCGTAAGCACTGATTAGCTCTCGCGGATCGCGTAAGCGCTGATTGGCTCTCCAATCGTATTGTGTCCCGCTCAATCATACGACGATGCGCGCACTTCTCTCGCTCAGCGCTATACTTACGTGCCGGCTTCTGTAAGAAATTATTTTACAGGACAATTTAATGTGGGAAAAATAATGTTTCAGCTCGAAGCCACGTTGCATTTTTTCCGCCATCTTTAACGACAGGAAATCTAATATAAACCATCCATTTTCTAGATTTAATGAACAGAAGTCCAAATTAGATGTATCCACCATCCTATCGTTTCTAAATACTACTGGCCGATTTTCTAGCATTTAGTAAAATAACGTTATCCTCATCGTTTACAGTTCATGAACAACATCAACAATCTGAACAACATGGGCAATATGAACAACATGGGCGGCATGGGCAACGTGGGCGGCATGGGCGGCAACCGCGGCGCGGGCACCACGCTGCACCAGCTGCTAGTGCAGTCGCACCAGAGGACGCTTAACGGTGAGCCCAATGGAAATTTCTCGCTTTAGGTATTGCAAAGTGTTGATCAATATTTCTTAACCGACTTCAAATAATAGAGGTTGTCAATTTGACACGCATGTGTGTAATATTATTGGAACTGCAAAATACATAATAATTATGATGATCTATTAGGGATTTCAAACAAATGTACAAAAATATGTTGTTGTTTTTTTTAGGTTCTCCTCGCATTTCTCCGAATCTAATAATAATCGGATTGTGACCATTCTTTTTTTGTTGGCTTACATTTACTTCAACTTAGGGAACAGTGCAAGTTTCATCAAAAATCGGTGTTGGTAGTTTTCAAGATATAGTTTTCAATGTGTAAAAGATGGCCTGGCTTATTTATGTGTTACAAGTAAGCACTTCAAAAATTTACTTAATAAAGACGCATGCGCGGCCCAAAACCCGCGTTTTATGCGTAGCCATTGCTCCCCCCACTCCCCTGTCTTCACCATCTCTTCTCTCCTCATCCCACTTTTCACTCTTTTTCTCCTCGTTTGTTACAGTACCCACATCGTAAGTGTCAGAAAACACACTTACTTAATTAACAGACAGCCTCCTAATTCCAGAAATGAGTTCGGGCGGCGGGGACAACCAGCTGGCGCGGTGGTTCTCGCCCGAGCTTCTGGCGCGCGCGTCCGCCGGCAAGCTGCCCTCCGTGCACGTGCCCAACGCGCTCTCGCTGGAGGACCTCGAGCGCCACCACCACTCGCCGGCGCCGCCCGTGCTCAACTGAGCCCCCGCGGCCCGCCTCTAGCGTGTCACGTCATCGGACTCGATTCGATACAAAAGTGTGCCCGTGATAAGTTTATTAGGACAGGAGTGGAGTGGAAAATCCGAAATTTAAGAAGATACACCACCACTCGCCGGCGCCGCCCGTGCTCAACTGAGCCCCCGCCTCTAGCGTGTCACGTCATCGGACTCGACTCGATACAAAAGTGTGCCCGTGATAAGTTTATTAGGACAGGAGTGGAGTGGAGTGGAAAATCCGAAATTTAAGAAGATACACCACCACTCGCCGGCGCCGCCCGTGCTCAACTGAGCGCCCGGCTCCCCGTCGCCTCTATTTATAGCCAGCGCGTGTGACGTCATTGGACGCGAGTGAAAATGAAAGTATTCCCGTGATAAGTTTCACTAGGACAGGATTGGAAAATCCGAAATTTAAGAAGAGGCAGCACCACTCTTCGGCGCCTCCCGTGCTCAACTGAACCGCTACGCCCTGTCGTCACCTCTATTTATAGCCAGCGCGCGTGACGTCATCGGACTCGAGTGAAAATAAAAGTGAAAAGTTCCCGTGATAAGTTTTACTAGGACAGGAGTGGAAAATCCGAAATTTAAGAAGAGGACTGTGAGCGACACCTCCGCTCGCCAGCGCCGCCCGCGCGCTACTGATCCACCGGACTACGTCACCTCTATATATAGGTTAGGCGTGTGACGTCACCCGCGTGGGGGTGTTGTGTTCTGTGCAAGGGAAGTGAACTAGAGTGTGAATGGAGTGTTCTTTATTCTCACATAGGTTTACTTGCATCGTCATAAAGGTGGTTTACTGGCTTGTAATTTGTGTATGTTTTGTCCAAATTTTACTTCCATTGATGGGAACTGAACTGGGAACCCAGTGAAAAAAGTTAGCGATTGACTCATTACGATATGCGGCACTCCCTATTTGAAAAACTAATGAAATTGGTTGCAAATGAGTTGTGAAAGGTGGGATGGCGAGTGAATTCACATCTCACTCTACATAGTATGGTCTTACTCTGTAATGTCGTTTAAGTATTAAGACCACCTTAATATATTTTGAGTGACTGTTTTTCGACGTTTGCTTAAAACATTTCAAATTTCAGTATTTTTTTTTTACAATATTTGGATGGAGCTGATACCATCTCAATGCCAAAAATTAAGAATTCTTTTTTATAAAAAACTAGCGACCCGCCCCGGCTTCGCATGGACACTAAAATACCCGTTACTATGCCATCATACATTGTTTTACCAATTGGCTCAAAGGCAGCGTTTTTGATGAAAGCTCCCAGGCAGCTTGAATTTTTCCAAGATTTTCGACAATTATCATCATATTCCAATATTTACACAAAACCTTAATAAATCTCTACTGGTGAAAACCGCATGAAAATCCATTCAGTAGTTTTTGGGTTTATCGCGAACATACAGACAGACAGACGCGTCGGGGAACGTTGTTTTATAATTATGTAGTGATTTTTGGAGTGGACTCGAAGTTTGCGACCTTAGCACATACTGAAGTGATTTGAATATGAGAGACTAAGTTTCTAACGGAAAATATCCAAATATAAACTGAATGCAATAAAATTGGTTGATGAAATACTTACGTGTATTTGATTAAAAATCGAATAGATGAAGATTGTTTTTCATTTTGTCATAGATTTAGTTAGGTTAGGCAAGAGTTAGACCAGAAAGGCCGATTCGCACATATCAGTGATGCATCAGTGCCGGCGCAGTTCTCTGTGAACGCGTTCACACCTGTCCGTATCAGCACAGTACACAGGTACAACCAGTAGTGAAACTACCCACAAACGTTCGAAACGGCTCACTCACACAAACACGCGCAGCGACGAGACCATTTAGCAGCAGTCACTACCGACATTCACGCGAAAACCCGGTAGGGGTCTCGTCGATGCGCATGTTTGTGTGAGTGAGCCGTTTCGAACGTTTGTGGGTAGTTTCACTACTGGTTGTAATCTGTTTACTGTGGTATCAGTGACGACGCAGTGTTTCAGTTCATAGAGAATGACAATATATTATTGAAGTGTCTTTAGTATCGCTGTTTATTTGGAATTCGATGTAACGAAAAAGCGACACCAAAATCCTCTCTCGCGTACCAGCTAGGTTATTTTGTAACTTAGTTAGCAACTGAAAATAGTTGCCAACGAATTAGTTTGATATACATTGCTGCTTTACTGTGGGAAATATAAAGGGTTTTCATAATTTCACACCGTAAAGCAGCAATGTATATCGAACTAATTCGTTGGCAACTATTTTCAGTTGCTAACTAAGTTACAGAATAACCCCCCAGGAGTCCATGAGGTGACAGGAGGTCGTTTGAGTTCCCAGGCGCTGCACGAGTGACAGAGAGGGACAAACATACATATTCACATAGGATTTAGCCTGCGAGAGAATGAGATAGAGTCCGAATTGGTTTCCATGAGCTCTCTCAGCCAACGTTCCGTTTTTAAAACCAAATTTTATTTTTATTAGGGCCTGTTTCACCACCTGATTAGTGTCTGATAGGCTAAACGTAAGTTTTGTTACTTTCTTACTTTCTTCTATACTTTGACAAAGACAAAAATTGTAGATAGCTATCCGACACTTATCAGAAGGTGGTGAAACAGGCCCTTAATGTTCTAAAAGTCCAGTTATAAAAGTCTACAATACATAGGATCTCATGTACTTATTTATAAAAAAATATCTGACTTGAACATTGTAAACGCAGTGTCGCGGCCGAGGCGAGGGATGGGTAGATGAAATAAAATTAATAATAATATGTAAATATAAATTTATTTATTCAATAAACCTTAAAATACCAAAAAATATAATATTACTTTATAAAAACCCGCCCACCTGTCTACGGCTCTGATCTTACGTGATAGTGTTAGGCCAAGTTTTCACTGTAGTGCTAATTTCAGACAACAAGTGTAACGCTTGTCCGTGAGGACGTGGCCTTAACGACAGTGAAAACGCAATACAATTCGAGTTCATAAGAAAAACATTATGTGGCGTATTCAACAAAAAAGATCAATTTTACTCGTTGTAAGAAAATGGTGCTGATTCTATGAATCTTGAACTTAACTAAATTGGCAGAACAGGCCACATAGCCCACTATTCAACTGACAACAACTGAAAATAGTTGCCAACGAATTAGTTTGATATACATTGCTGCTTTACTGTGGGAAATATAAAGTGTTTTCATAATTTCACACAGTAAAGCAGCAATGTATATCGAACTAATTCGTTGGCAACTATTTTCAGTTGGTAACTAAGTTACAGAATAACCCTACAGGTCTGGTTTCCGAGGATAGTGGTGCCGTTAAATAGCGGCCGCTGTAGCGTCAAATGAAACCAGTGAAATATCGAAATCGAAAAAATGGCGGGTTTTTGACACAGCGTCTTTTTTTGATAAAAACTAAAACTCAGCTTTATTCACTTTGTCATAGCGACGGTTAAATCGGCGCGGAGTCCCATTTCATACCGATTTCAACTCTATGGTGAAGTTAATAAAGCTGAGTTTACGTTGTTTATGTTAAAAGACGCACCTCCGCTCCACTCGAATGCGTTGGACGTAAAAGTAGTGCCAGCCTTTTCACAATGCTTCCCGCAGAAAAGATTTATACCTATCAATCTATAAGTTGGGACATTACAAACGTGCGAACCCAGTCATGAATCATTTTATCGGACTTCTCGCTCGCACTTATGGAACTGGAACCTGATTCTGTGGTATTGTGTGTAACAATAATAAAGGATTTATCGAAAGTCGATAACAGTGGGTCTACCATCAACTATAATCGCGACTCAAAAGACCTAAACTGAACTGAATCGCTATTTCGTACCATAAACTCTTTTATCCAATAGACGTCATGACGTCATGAGCGAAACAAAAACCTAGTATAAAAATATAGAAACAAAAAGATACTTCATGGTACGAATTCAATGCGATTTATTTTAAGCGGCGATATTGAATAGCATCGGAATTGGATCGTTAGATTAAAGATTGTAGTAGGCCTCCAGGTTACAAAGAGCGAGGGAGAGCCCTCACAACACTATGATCGTAATGCTTTATGAGTCAGTTCGCACGTTTGTAATGTCCCAACTATACCATAGTTAGCGAATCGGCACCAAAGCAATGACGTTTCCAAAGGTTGTAAGCTGAGTGCAGGGATCAAAGTTTGGTGTACACCTAATGTGCTGTAGTTATTGTAATAAAAAGAAATTGTAAAGTAGGTTACATTTGTTTTTTTACTTCTCTCGATTCGGCCATTTTGTATTTCTTTGGATCCCGTATCAGCTCCCTAAATACGGTTCGCGACACGAATGTTGAAATAACGTTGACACGCACGCTTGATTTTGATCATTATCTTGTAGTCAACAAGAAACAAATTAAAAAATTGGTTGACTGTAAAGTCGGTTTACGGACTATAATTTTACGTGATAACGTCATAAGAAAACGTTGTCTCTCTGTCGCTTGTTCCGCGCTCTCGCTTGCATGCTGTACGTGACAATGAGTCATGCTTTTTCGTCTGTGTAGCGGGCGCTCATCGATTCATAAGACGTTGTCGCGTAAAAAACGCGAAAAAATAACCATCGCACGGTTTAGAAAATTTTAAATGAAGATTTGGGGAAGAGTGTGGGGCGTAGCGAGTTCGTCTCGCTATCTCGCTCGCACGCCCGCACCTAAATAGCGATGACGTCACTGCATATAGTGCATCTTTTTCTGACATTTCACAAGTACCCCCATCACCAAATTCCCTTTTGTCATCACAGTGATGAGTTGATGTGCGGGGGACGAAGCCTCGGAAGTAAACCTTTTCTCCACGGGGACGAAACGCGGCGGGAAGTCAAATTGAACGCGCGCGTACGCGTGTACGATTTGCATTGCAACGAATAATTATCATACTAGACATGACTTATCTAACGCAAAGCGCGATGGTGACGCGTGCTCTGCAGTGTGAATTGCCTTCATAGGCGTTGCTCTTATGCGATCGTGGGAATAAGGGTAGTGACACACGCAGAGTAAGTTATATTAGGACGATGACGCTTGTATTATCACTTCAGGAGCCGCCGATGCTCTTTAAATTCAAAAAAAGCGCGTATTATGCTTATTTTCAACATTCGTGTAGCGTACGTATTGGATTATGAAATGAATTATTAATGTGGCTAATTCTGTTGTACACAATCTCTAAATCTAAACTAAAATGACAGGGCTAAATATATTCCTATCTCTTTCACAATGCTCCCTGCAGAAAAGGATAGCACTATTTTTAAACTTGTCAATTTAGTTTAAGTTTAGAGATTGTGTACAACAGAATTAGCTACAATGTGGCCGATTCTGTTGTACACAATCTCTAAATCTAAACTAAAATGACAGGTCTAAATATATTCCTGTCTCTTTCACAATCCTCCCTGCTGAAGCCTGAAGAGGATAGCATTATTATTAAACCTGTCAATTTTGTTTAGATTTAGAGATTGTGTACAACAGAATTAGCCACAATTGTCTCTTTAAAACTTCTTTGACGCAATGAATGAGACGAGTGTATAACAATTAATGAGACGAGTGTATAAATGAATGGTTGTAACTGAAGTATGAAGCGCCACCCCTGCGCGGCGGTCGACATCGCACGTACTGAAAGAACGACTGAAAGAACGAAACCTATACATGCATGTGTGTGTGCGCGCGAGTGAATGATGAAATGTGAACGTACGTCTACGGTTGTGTTTGTGAGCCGTTTTATTTTTTTGTTACCTTTTTCGAAAATAGAACGTTCTTATGTTTAAATAGTCTTTTTTTTTTCAAATACCTTAACTTAGGGTTCGTCCATTAATCACGACATCCCCCCTTCACCTTGTGATTTTTCGTGATGTTTCGTGGTTTTTCCGAGCCCCTCCCCCCCTGTCGAGGCTCACGTGATTAATGGACGACCCCTTACCCACCTTTTGGCATATTTGTTATCTGCAAAACTGCTTGTTCTAATGCTAAAGTTTTGCTATAAGTAATTCATCTTTTTCACACTGTATTTCGGCGATGCGCCCGAGCCCCTAGCACACCTCGGCCGCGAAACGAATACGTCAAAACCAATCGCGGATATGTGACTGGCGTCTAGGCGCGGATATGTGACTGGTACAGCGCCAAAATCGTGTGGGAAAGAGATGGACGCAAATTCAAATATCTGCGTTAGAAAAGGCATTTCCGCATGCTATACAGGGTATAAAGAGACCGCTTCCGTAAACTTTGTTCTATTATTACATTACCTAAACACAATCCACTGCCAATAACAACCCTTTGCTTTATAGGGTGGGTATCGCGCGCAACGGCAGGTTCTACTCGTAAGTAACGCAACGTTCGTTGACCTCCAGCGTCAGCTGATTTTATTTGAATTAGGTACGAACTTTAAAAAAATACAGGAAATATTTTTTGTTTGCCATTACAATTATTCTGTTTAACTCCCCAAAATTGGTATTGCACAAAAAATTCGAATTTTTTTTCACGTTTTCTTATGGTATCTTATCAGTAATCATCAGTACCTACTGTCACCTGTCTTCGTTTCCCAGAGCGTTCTCCTTATACCCTATATGTATACATAATACATATAATACAACGGACAAGTAATTCCGGAGCATATTAGCACAGAGTCGAAAGCGCATCGAAGCAGTGCATCGAAGCGTCAACAAAAAATTGTTCATGGCATATTGGCACCTATGTATCTACTAAATAAGGCACGAGGTTGTAGGAATGCGCGCGCACCAATCTGCGCCAGCTGCGCGCATTCGCTCGCCTTTTTTTTTATCTGATAAAAATGTATGCCTTTTCGATGCGCTGACTCTGAGCTAGTATGTTCAGGCTATAGACATTGATTTTGAATTGGGTCAATATGTTTTTTTTTTTGCAATGTTGCAAATGCAAGTTTTATCAATATCGGTTCAGTAGTTTTCAATATAATGGGATTAACTACTACACGTTAATCCACGTGTAAGTAGGTACATGTACCGCTTATTATACTGTAGATTTAATTTTTCTTAAATTATAACTTGTTTAAGAAGCATTATATTTAAAAAAGAAACTGATCTAAAACGATGTCAATTTCGTTCAAACACACAGAATAGCGTTTTGCCGTCTAGTGAACTCAAGTGACGAAAACGAATGTTTCGGCTCATTCTCTAAAGCAATATCGAGTGTTCTCCTTTCATGTGATTATTTTGAAACTGTCTTTAGGTACCAAACGCCTGCGAAAGTTCTCATAATATAACCCGCGGAACGTAAGTCGAGCGGTGACCTTCAAGTGCGCGCAGCGTCGTGCGAGTGAGCGGGACAATACGGTTGGAGAGCCAATCAGCGCTTATGAGGGATCCGCGAGAGCTAATCATTGCTTACGAACGACCCCTCACGCCCCGAGATACCTCATTTTTGACTTCTGCGCATTGAAGGTCACCGCTCGACTTACGTGCCGCGGGTTAAAACTAAGGGTCTCGGTATACCTACTAGCACAGAGTCGAAGCGCATCGAGGCGTTAATCAAAAATTGTTCATGGCATAATGCACCTATCAGCTATCTCTACAAAATAAGACCCGAGTTCGTATGAATCCGCTCTTTCGTTCGTCATTTCAAGCATTCGCTCGTCTTTTTTGTCTGATAAATACCTACCTTGTTTAGTAGAGATAGGTGCTTGAACATTTTTCAAGTGAAAAGTTCTTTAGGCGCGTTGACCACTTGTTGGGGTGAACAAAAATCATGGAATTCGCGTCATCGTCACCGAACGTTTTCTATCATAAATTCTATGAGCTATATATTGTATACTGTGTACCTATATAATATACTAGCGGTCCGCCCCGGCTTCGCCCGTGGTACATAATATATAGCCTGTAGCACAGAATAATAACTAGTACCTAAAGGTACAGAAGCCTTACTTCGCAATGGTTTTTAAAGAAATATGTACTCAATTTGATAAACAATATGATTTAATTTAGCTCGCGTTCCAGTCGAGCACGTGTTCATTTACGTACCTACAAATTTTTTTTTGAGGAAATATTGGCCTTAATTCACTGGTTTACGGTTCATAATAGGTTATACGTGGTTATACGTTTGAATGATCCGCGGACTCTAGGGTTGTTTACTTCGAGAAACTACCGTAAAACGGGGTGAATAGGGATGCAGGGGTGAATAGGAAAAAACCAGGAAAGTTTTTCGACACAAAAATAAATTACAAAGCTCGTTACAATTTATACCATTTTTGGTAGCATGATAGTAGAGGATTAGAAGGGCTTACGGCGATACTGAACTATGCATCACATTAGCTACAAATTGTGAAAAACGACATTTGAAAATACCATGTCAGGATACCGGTTTGTTACAGCTTAAAAACTTTGCTCTCTAAAATTTATTTTGTAGAAAAAAAGGACAATTGTGAATGGAATACGTTATTTTGTGTTTGAACTATCATATGCATAAAAGCTAAGTCTCATTTGTTGGTTAATTTTAATATATTTTGATAAATTAGTAAGATACTGAAAATCTGTTGTTTTTGGGGTGAATGGGGACGGCTCAGTGACTGAATAGGGACGAAAGAGGGGTTAATAGGGATGAGAATGAGGTGAATAGGAACGACTTATGGGTGAATAGAAATAGAAATTCGCAATATGGATTCGCAAACTTCCTTTAAGTTGAAAAGAATTCCATAGGTATCACATATAGTATCACCGTAAATATTTTGCGTTGGGCTCTTAGTCTAAGTTCGTAAATGAATACGACAAATGAAATGCAACTCGAATGAAACGACTAAAATGTCTTTTTATTGTACTTTTAAATACTTTTAGGGTATCGGAATAGTACTTTGTTCAACAAGGGGAGAAAGGGTTTGTAGTGTGAATTAATTTCATTTCAAATAGGAACATTGTAATCCAATCGAAGTAGATTTTACCTGTCAGCGTCTTTAGGCAACCAAAAAAAAGTTAAATTTCGATCACGATCCGTATTTAAACAATTAAATACTGCACAGTATCTTTTTGCTTTTTTTCGTTTTGTGTCCATCTTGCAACTATCGAGAAAGTTGAACGTGGTCGAACAAATAGCGCGCGCGCGTGCGTCTTTCTTCGCTTGTGGCAGCCTACTAGATTGGCCTTAGCGCAACGGCCGCCGCCTGTAGGTATGTTTTTACTACCTACACGCGGAGTGACACAGGCCTGCCTGTAGCACTCAAGGATCACGTACATATCCAACGGTGAAAGAATTTTTGAAATCGGTCCAGTAGTTCCTGAGATTAGCGCGTTCAAACAAACAAACTCTTCCGCTTTATTATATTAGTATAGATTATATAATATATTATGTGTACTTTTTGGGTGAACAAAAAGCGTGAAACTCGTGTCATCATCACCGCACGCTTCCCATGAGCTATATATTGTACCTACCTATACTGTGTAAACTTTAATCCTTGATCACTTCTATCGGCAGTCCCCAATGCCTCGCATTTTTTTTGTTGACGCTTCGACTCTGCGCTAATGTGCCTCGACCCTATTTGTGAATTTGACTGGAGGTTGTACAAAATTCCAGGATATCGCAAGTGTTTAGGTTTCCTTGTTTGAGCGCTTTTTTATTTGACGTTTTCGAAGGTTTTGATATGTGGCGACCGGCAATCATGAAGTTATGTATTATGTATTATATGATTGTATTTTGTCGTGCGCATGAGATGCCACGTGAATTTGGAACTAAGTAATAGAGGTGGTCATAGAGGTGACAATTTCTTGTTTTTCGGAAAGACAGCTTTCTATAAGTTCAGGCGCACACTGGTTTGCGCTCACGTGATGTAATAATATTACAACAACAACAGCAAAAAATGTCTCCTGTCAGCTTTAAATTATTATTAATTAAAGAAAATTTGAAAGTTCTTCTTCATTGGTTTCATTTTATGCCTGCTCTTCACCATCGTCGATGCCATCGCCTATACCATCACCGGCACGTACCATCGTCACGATCATTGTGCAAACATCCACACGATCCACAACGGGTCGAAACTGCTATTTGAAGGATATAGGATTTTTGTTATTCCATTAAAATAAACCGGTCAAATGCGAGTCAGACTCACGCACCGAGGGTTCCGTACTCTAGAAGTATAAGTAGGTACAATCTGTTTTTCATTAGTTTGTCTTAAAAGAAGGTGCTAATTAAGCTAGGCCTCTAAATTGTATGAGCACTCATACAACTCAGAGGTCTATCTTAATTGGCTCAACTATGTATGTATGGGGGACACCCTTTAATTTCCAACTTTTTTTAGTTTTGGAATTTTCCCTTTATTTATGCTGTAAGACCTGGCTTTTTGCCAAATTTCGTCAACTGGAACTACCATTTAGGTTTTCGACCCAAAAACTATAGGGTACGTCCGGTTGACCTAGATTTGTCAATTTTGGTCAAAAGCAAGGTCTTACAGATCAAGTAAGGCCGGCCTCACACAGACGGAATGGACGCCGGAATTCAGAATCTGAATTCCGTCTTTCCATACATTTCTATAGAGCGAACACACACACCCGGAATTCAGATTCTGAACTTTTGTCACTGCAACCTGCTGGTAGCGTATAGACGTGTTGCGTCGACTTGCGATCCGTCGTGATGTGTGACACGAAAAATTTAATTTGATGGAATGAAAAATAATTGGATGATTGGAAGATAGATGGATATTGTAATTAGAATTAAAAAATCCGGTCAAGTGCGAGTCAGACTCGCACAGCGAGGGTTCCGTAGGTACTCCAGAAGTATAAGTACAATCTGTTTTTCATTACCTTGTCTTAAAAGGTAAGGTGCTAATTAAGCTAGGCCTCTAAATTGTATGAGCGTTAATTGGGTGAATCCAGTGTATTCGTTTGTATTTCTTTTTATTGTAAAAATGAAAAAGAAGCGCGATAAGTATCAATCGCTCTTCCATATTCAAAGACGTTCGCCTGAACCGAGAATAACGCTACTACTGATCAATCAACAAATTCAGAATCTGAATTCCGGTGCAAATTGCCTCACACAGTACCGGAATTCAGATTCTGAATTCCGGCGGTCATTCTGGCTGTGTGAGGCCGGGCTAAGAACGCTCGTCGACGCATTTTGTCAGATCGATCTGAAAAATTCAGGATCTGAAAAAATCAGAATGTGTGTGGGGAACAGTGAAATTGTATGCATTTCTGGGCTTTCTGAATTCAGATCCGGAATTCAGATTCTGAATTCCGGCGTCCATTCCGTCTGTGTGAGGCCGGCCTTATTACACTGGTATTTATTAACCGACTTCAAAAAAAGGAGGTTCTGTATTCGACCCGTATGTATGTATGTAAGTATGTATGTATGTATGTAAGTATGTTCGCGATTATCTCCGCAACTAATGAACCGATTTTGATGATTGTTTCACTATCGTAATCTACATACTTTCAGGAAGGTTTTAGTATAACACATCGAATATAACACACGAAGTTATAACCATAAATGTGTACATATGTCACTAATACTTATGTTCTCTGATATTGCCAGACCTATTGCTGAATGATTGCTGAAGTCTGATATAGCTATTCTGTCCAAAGACTTCACTCTGCTATGCCTACGTATAGTACATAATAATACATAACAGTGTTGCTTACTACAAAATTTAATTTCCCTATTTTTCATGAGATTCTGGTCGATCTATAATGCCTTTATTTCTCTATGATCATAGATCTAGGATACTTTTTGTCAACATGTTATGAAATTGGATCCTATTTGAGAACACAGAGTAAAGACTACTTATGTCAAACATTATGAGGAATAAAAAAATAGCGTCATTAGACAAAACTCGTGTTCCGTTTGAATGGAATAGTGAAACCAAATTATTAATTACTTTATATGAG
The DNA here is from genome assembly GCA_920104075.1 of Melanargia galathea. Lineage (NCBI taxonomy): Eukaryota > Metazoa > Arthropoda > Insecta > Lepidoptera > Nymphalidae > Melanargia > Melanargia galathea. The sequence goes on along the minus strand of OV049857.1, from coordinate 14,055,605 downwards.
GAGAATGAGCTGTTTTAAAACAATTTATTTGCCGGTATCATCTAGTATTATTATAAAAATAACAAATAGGGCCAAGATTTGTGCATTAATTTTGAAATTAAAGGTTTAAATGTTTGATAATACGGCAAAAATACTGATATTAATAATAAGTTGATAATAAGTTTTACAGAATTTTACACAGACACAGAAATATGAGCAACTTGGATCACTGTGTGTAATACATTCATAGTATCAAGTTTATCATATTTCTAGGATGATGATCTGTGCTAAGAAATAGGATCCTATAAATTAGTATAGTGTAATATCGGCCTAAGTGATTCATATTTATACCTAGTCATTATTAATATCTAATATTTACATTTATGTTATGATTGACTGATTCGCGACCGTTTGTCGCGACAGTCTACGTATATTATTAACGGTATGTAACCTACTTCGTCATTGTTTATTTTTTACTAGCTTCCACACGCGATTTCGTTCGCTCGGTAAGTACCTACTACCTAGTATGGAGCAACATTGAAACTTATCCCACGGGATTTTTAATAGAGATGAAAGCATACCTACTATGTCCTACCCTGGTCGAGCCGTCCGTGTGCAGTCCCAGTCCATCGAGTATGTAACTACCTAGCTACCCAGCTTTACGTGAAAGCGTAACAAACAAACAAACTTTCACATTTATAATATTTTTAGGAAGTACGATTAAAATATGCTTTATAATGCTCTTCAGTGGGCGATGATTAGCTGATGGCCTGATGACGAAGTAGTTTTCGATCTTTAAAGTAAGTAGGTACTAATTTAGTTTAATTTAAATAGGGCCCCAGTTTCATTTTTTTGCCACAGCGCTCTCGGTTACATAGCTAAAGGGAGGTAGAAGGATTTTTTAGTAGAACAGCTAATCCACAGGTAAGTAGCTCGCTTAGCTTAGCTCTATATCACACAGTTGCAGTGACGGATTAACCCTTAATCAAATTAAGCAATTGCCTAGGGCATCACGTCAGGGGGCACCAGAAGAAGCAGAAAAAAAAATCCGTCCTTAGGGCATCACGTCTCACTCTCACGTCACCAAAAACCACACCGAAAAAAGTATCTAGGACTAATTTGAAAATTCGCGCGTTTTAAGGTGACATAGAGTCCCACCTAGAGTCATAACCCCACTCCCGCTTGCCCACTCGCTGCCCGCTTGTGCATTCGACAATGGACAAGTTTCCAAATTTTTGTTAATAAATTATAAAAATTTAAGTAAAATAAAACAAAAATCTGAAAGAATCATTAAGTCATCTTAAAAACTGAAAAAATTATCGAACTTTAAAGTTTAAAAAAATAAAAAAAACATTTTTTGAAAAAATCTATGGGACCATTTTGCAAACATCCTCAGCTGTCGATTAAAAAAAGAATCACGCAAATCGGTTCAGTAATCTCGGAGAAATCGGTATAGTTCGTTTGGTAACTTAGTGTCGGTACAGGCGCAGGTGCTCTTAGTATTCTGCTTTTATTTTTATTACTTTTTTTCTGTTTGTAATATTTTTTCTATTCTAACAGAATCTCCGAATAGTCTGCCAAACCCCCTTGTGCCTGTACACGCCGCGCGGCATGCTTTGAAGACGCGGCGGTGTCTTTAATAAAAAACCGCGCGGCGGAGGCGGCAAAACACAAAAGGCGACCGTAAGAAAATTAACAGACTTTAAACTAACTTGTTTTATAGTCTGTTCATTTTCTTACGGTCGCCCTTTGTGTCTGGCCGCCTCCGCCGCGCGGTGTTTTACCAAAGACGCCGCCGCGACTTCAAAGCATGCCGCGCGGCGTGTACAGGCACAAGGGGGTTTGGCGTTTTATACCTACTCATATTTTTTAATTAAAATTCTCTTTCCTTTTTATAATATTTTTTTATATTCGTATTTTATTACAATATAACCATAAACATAAAATATAATATTATCATGAACACGGGTATTCTCTCAAAATGAGAAGGATTTTAACCATAGTCTACCACGCTGGCCAAGTGCGGATTGGCAGACTATTCGGAGGTTCTGCTAGAATAGAAAAAAAACAGAAAAAAAATAATAAAAATAAAAGCAGAATACTAAGAGCACCTGCGCCTGTACCGACACTATGTTACCGAACGGACACGGTGACGTCATACTCGAGTAAGAGTATGACGTCACCGAGTAACTGTAACCTGTTCGAGCGCACGGCGACTGACTGACTGACCAAGCATAGCTAGTGTTTAGCACGCTAGAACACTTTACACCATGCAATTTAGAGCGCTAGGTAGTAGGTATACGAGATGAACAGATGAACTAGCGCGGCAGAGTCCATGCGATCGCACTAGATTGGGTCACTAGCTGTCTAACTGCCTTTACACTATACAAATTTAGCACGCTAACTCATCTAGCGCTCTGCAAATTGGATAATGTAATGGGCGCTGATCTAAACAATCCAGTCGGTATAAAATGACTTTTTGAATTGAACCTTGACCTCCCGCAGTATTAAGTTTATTTTTATAAATAAGTTAATGTTCTAAAAATACGTTACGATGATAAATCAAAGCGACAGTGACAGTGAATTGTCGGATTCCATGAGTGCAAATGCTGCCGCAATTATAAATAATTTGCTTCCAACAAAATCAATAATAATTGGACCAATGTTTCGAATGTTAAGTTTTACTTTTAATTGACATTATTTTTAATAAATGCCTATCTCATATTATTATTGTGTTAATTTTTTCGCAAATGGTACGAAAAGTAGAGTATTTTCCTCGGTGATAGGTAAAGCTGTCTTAGTCTAGGGTGAACTCAAATCCCTCGCTACACTCAGGACTCGTCTTGAATCCCTTGCTTCGCTCGTGATTTAAGTTTTTTATACTACACCTGCTCGGAAAGTACCTTCTGGTTTTTCTCCTATCGAAAGTCAAAAGTACGTCACTACTGTCAAACAAATATGCGGGCTGAAAAGATGTATGAGAATTCATTGTTAACGCGCTAGAGCGGAAATTCCATTTATGAAATTCCATTACTAACGTGCTTTTTTCTTTTTAATTTTTGATGAAATCCGATCAGTACATGAAAAAAAAAACCTATTTCGACAAAGACGACATAAAAAGCACCTATATTAAATAAGTAACCGCCACGGTAGATGGCGCTGATGTCGGTATGTCACCGAGCACGACCGGGGTCCGCTATTTTAATTATATTCAATTTTAATTAATACAATTAAATATGAATATAAAATAAAAGTAAAAAATAGTATATATAAATTTTTCGCGCTATTTTCTTTGTATTTTGTGAGTCGCTTTCTTTTGTTTTACCTATCCAAAATTTCAATTTATAAAATAACAAGTAGCTTTAGGGAACTCAAAGTGTCTAAGTAGTGAGCCGCCCAACGCAGCCGGAATTAAAAATATGTGGCCAAGCAGTTATTGTTATATTGAAAATCTCTTAACCAAGATACTTAAGTATCTATCGATTCAAAAGCACTATTGTAAAAGTTTATCTGAATAAAAAATATGTCTTAGACTTGCCTTTACACAAGTTTAAGAACTCTATTAAAAGTATGCTCTTAAAAAAAGCTTATTATACAATTGAAGATTATATAAACGATAAAAAAGCTTGGATTTAACTCGTTCCAGCAATGCGCGAGACGGCATTTCAATCATGTACATTAATAATAATAACTGTTATATAATGTTATTTTTTAAAAAAGAGCAACCGCCGAGTTTCTTGCAGGTTCTTCTCGGCTGGAACTGCATTCCGAACCTGTGGTAGACTCAATCGACGATTCAAAAGCACTTGTAAAAGTTTATTTGAATAAAAAACTTTTCTATTCTATTCTATTCTATTCTAGAAATAGATAAAAATAGATACAACAAAGCATATGAAGATTTTTTACAATGGAAACCCAACGTCTTTTTCTGATTGATTTCCGGTAATAATTTTAATATTTTTGATTATTTTATTATTTTCCTCGTAGGCGTAGTATAAAGCACTATGTATCCCTCCGGAAGAAAGTGCGATTCCTAGCTCGGGCGTATTGCGGCCCTACGGCCTACGGCCTCGGGCCTCAAACTACACCCTCGTAGTAATCGGTCACTTTCTCCCGTCGAGGAACAATCTATACTTCTATACTTTAATAAATAAAATTGAAGTGTCTGTCTGTAATTTCGAAATAACTACCACATATTAAGCTCATATGGTTATTTGAACGATACCATAACCGAATCACACGTTTTTAAAATTTTTGTCTGTCTGTCTGTCTGTTTGAACGGGCTAATCTTCGGAACGGCTGAACCGATTTTGACGGGACTTTCACAGACAAGTAGAGGATTAACCAAGGAGTAACATAGGCTACTTTTTTAACCGACTTTCAAAAAAGGAGTTGTGTTGAAATCGGTAAGTACCTATGTTAAAAAACGCCCTGATAGGTATTTTCGCTGCGCGCGACGGCCGCGTACGCGGTGCGGCGGTACGCCGCCGCGCGGCGGGCGGGTACGGTGAAGAGGGTGCATGCTCCAATCCAATTCCAATCTTCTCCATTTCGAACGAGGCACAGTGGGTCGAAACTGCTATTTGAGGGACATAGGATTTTTTGTTACAAATTCCATTTAAAAAAATACCAATCGAAAGATCTTGTCATTCTGATGAATAATTGTTATGAAAAGTTTTTCTCTAAAACTGATATCTTGCCCGAAAAAAAATATTTTCAGTTTTTGTTGTATGGAATGAAACATAAACTGCTAAAATTTGGCCAAGTCTTGACAGGTCTTGCTTTAAAACTACTTCATTCTTATTCTTTGACTTGTTGACTATAATTCTACGCTATCAGCGTGCACCCAAAGTTGCCCGTTCACGAGTTATAAGGTTCACAAAAATGAAGAAAAAAAAGTAATTAAAAAGTACTTTTTAGAATTCTGTACCTCAAAAGGTACCTAAAAAAACCCTTATAAGATAACTCTCTTGTCCGTCTGTCTGTCTGTCCGTGTGTCACCACCGATTTTCTCAGAAAAGGGTGAACCAAGCAAGTTGAAATTTATACCAGATACTAAAATCTATAGTCCCTATTAGGTGTATAAAAATCAAAGTCCTGAGTTAACATGATAAAGAGATATGGGCAAATTTAGATTTCGCGAAAACTTGTAAGTACCGAAATTTACCTTAATTTTCAACTTTTTTTATTTTTCGTAATTTTCCCTGTACTTGTGCTGTAAGAACTTACTTTTAACCAAAATTGTTAATTCTAGGTCAACCGGAAGTACCCTATAGGTTTTGGGTCGAAAACCTACATGGTAGTTCCTGTTGACCTAGAATCCTGAAATTTGGCAGGTAGGTAGATCTTATAGTACAAGTAAAGGAACAAATCTGAAAACCGTGAATTTGTAGTTAAATCACACAAAAAAAAAATTAATGTGTTCGTAAACAAAGTGATAGTGATTAAAATTTGTTAGTTTAGTTTTTTTAATTGTATTAGTTATTTTTATTCAAAACTACAGCTAATATAATTAAAAAAACTATATTTTAGATTTTTCTATTGGTAAACTTCAGAGATAAGGGGGGCGCAACGGAATTTTTTTCGACATTTTGGACGATAAATCAAAAACTATTATGCATAAAAATAAATAAAAATCTGTTTTAGAATGTACAAGTAAAGCCCTTTTATATGATATCCCATTTGGTATAGTTATCTTACTTTGAAAAGTGAAAACACTAGTTATTTGTTTACGAACACATTAAAAATTTTTTTGTGTGATGTAACTACAAATTCACGGTTTTCAGATTTGTTCCTTTACTTGTACTATAAGACCTACCTACCTGCCAAATTTCAGGATTCTAGGTCAACAGGAACTACCATGTAGGTTTTCGACCCAAAACCTATAGGGTACTTCCGGTTGACCTAGAATTAACAACTTTGGTTAAAAGTAAGGTCTTACAGCACAAGTAAAGGGAAAATTACGAAAAATAAAAAAAGTCGAAAATTAAGGTAAATTTCGGTACTTACAAGTTTTCGCGAAATCTAAATTTGCCCATTTCTCTTTATCATGTTGACTCAGGACCTTGATTTTTATACACCTAATAGGGACTATAGATTATAGTATCTGGTATAAATTTCAACTTGCTTGGTTCACCCGTTTCTGAGAAAATCGGTGGTAACACACGGACAGACAGACAGACGGACAAGAGAGTTATCTTATAAGGGTTTTTTTAGGTACCTTTTGAGGTACAGAATTCTAAAAAGTACTTTTTAATTACTTTTTTTTCTTCATTTTTGTGAACCTTATAACTCGTGAACGGGCAACTTTGGGTGCACGCTGATAGCGTAGAATTATAGTCAACAAGTCAAAGAATAAGAATAAAGTAGTTTTAAAGCAAGACCTGTCAAGACTTGGCCAAATTTTAGCAGTTTATGTTTCATTCCATACAACAAAAACTGAAAATATTTTTTTTCGGGCAAGATATCAGTTTTAGAGAAAAACTTTTCATAACAATTATTCATCAGAATGACAAGATCTTTCGATTGGTATTTTTTTAAATGGAATTTGTAACAAAAAATCCTATGTCCCTCAAATAGCAGTTTCGACCCACTGTGCGAGGGAGCTAATGCGTGCGGATGTGTACTGCGTTTGTTGCGTGCGTATAATTTTTATTTTGAATCGGAGATTTTGTTTTTATTGGGGGTTATAATGTTTTTTATTTCTTTAGTTTGTTTTATTCGTATGTATGTCGAAGGCAGGGTCACTGCCAACCGCGCCAACGGGCCAGTCAAAACTACTGAACAGATTTGGCTGCAATTTTGAATGGAGATAAAAATTCCCTAAGTAAGTATAAAAGTTGGAAAAGGGAGCGGGAACGGGAACCAGAAATCTACTTATCCCTCAGTATTTGTGAAAAACCGAAATTCACGCGGGCGAAGCCGCGGGCAAAAGCTAGTGTACTATAAAACCCTCGCTACGCTCGGGAGTAAACCTCGAGTCCTTCGTTACGCTCGCGATTTAAATCGTCACCCGCGACAGAAGACGTGGCTTTATCCCATTGGTTAATAATCTACTAATATATGCTCCCAAGTATATTTTCAAGTTTTTGCTAAAAATTAATTGTTTATAACCCCGGCGCCAGGCAAACATTGGAACAAAGACTTTGAAGGACTTTGTTTATTTGAAAGACTTTGCAAATAGGTTCGCTTTATTTATATTTGAACTTTAAACGCATGATGTGCGGTCTAAAAACCGATACCGAGTGGCAAAGTGCAAATGTGCGTTCAAACTTTGAAAAAATACCAAAGACATCTGCCATACAAGTTTCCAAAAGTGTTCAAAGGTTTATGCTGTGTGTGGCACCGGAGTAATATGAAGGCACTTTTATATTATTTAATATTGTGATATTCTTATCACTTTATTGCTGTAATATTTTTATATCAAATAAATTAATTGAGCAAAATATACAAGTAATCTATCTATACATCTTCTATCTATATCTATTCTATACATATAATAAAATCGTAGACTTGCCGTATCTGTACAAGATTTTTGCAAAATAATGACTGGGGGATGTTAGGGATAAGTAAAAAAGCTATTTTTGAAATTTTTGTCTGTTTGTCTGTTTATCTCTTTGTCTGTTTGTCTGTATGTTTGTGCGCGCATCACGCAAAAACTACTGAATGGATTGAAATGAAACTTGGCATGATTTAAGTTCATACTACGGAGTAACATATAGGATACTTTTTATCCCGAAATTCAGCACGGTTCCCTTAGGAGAGGGGAAGAAAGTTAAAACGTGTATTTAGCTGCAATTCATTAACGCGTAGTTCGATTTAACTCATTTTTTTTTCGTTAGAAAGGTAGTACTTTAAGTATTGTCTCGTAAATATTTCAAGGTCATAGGTTTTTTAGTTCAGAAATGACAGACATTTATTGGGTTCGAATAACTTGGGACCCGGATCTTTGTACGTACGCCTTATTTTAAGCTGGCGTGCATTTAAATTTATGTTTGTCGGCCTGTCTATTTGTTCCAGCTAATCTCCGAAACGGCTGGATCGATTTTGACGGAACTTTCAATGGCAGATAGGTGATGTTATAAGGAGTAACTTAGGCTACAATCCGATCCTATATAAAAACCTATATCCACGCGGACGAAGTCGCGGGTATCAGCTAGTAAATAAATAATTTTAAAGTTGGCGGCCTACCTATGTGAAATAAACAATTTTGAATCTGTAGGTTTATGCAGAGTTCGTACACCTCGAGAATGCTACTAGATTTTGAATATCGAAAAATTACATTATCAGTCAGTACTTTACTATCGTAGATTCAGTATGTAGGTACCTACTTCCAATTTTTATTTTGCAAAATTTCGGCTTGAGGCGCTGGCTGTGCTGTAGATGTACGGACGAACCTTAAAACAACCCAGTTTAGGTACATTTCACTGCAAACTGCAAACTCGGCACAAACCCCATTGAATTTGAATGTTTTAAATTGGTACCTATGGCCTACCCAGGTACCTAAGTCTAAAATGCAGATTAAACCTACCTGAAGGTACCTACTACCTACCTAAACTGTTAAAACGGTCGGTAAGGCATACCGATTCATTAGATATTTGGGTCGCATCTCGCACGAAGCCAATTAAGTACTAATTATCCAACCATAATTTTATAGTTAAATAGGTACTTAAGTAGTAAAAATAATTGATTTAAGTATCTAATTAGGTAGGTACCCAATCATAAAATTTTATAATTTTATGAAATGAATGTAAAAAATTAAGTCTGACGTAAGCTACTTACTTAGTGAATTACCTCGATAACTTCTCTAAAACGACTCGGTGTTTCTTCCAGTTCTGACGCGAGACGTGGGAATTAAAACCATTTTCCTATTCGGTGAGTTAATTGAATACCAAAGATCGGAATAGGTAGTGCAATTTAGGGTGAACGACGTGGAACATTATCAATAGTATGGATATGACTGTGGGATTTCTGTCTTGCGCGATTTTGATACCTCATAATGTTCAGTATCGAGGAGATTTCTCTTTTTCATGTTGTAAGTACCTACTGATAAAAACTGAGTCCACATTATGATATCAAATATCAAGTGAAATTGCACCATCTATTCCGATCATTGTTGATTACAAGTTGATTACCTATGCTGTGAGTTGTCGAAGTCTTAGGTACTAATCAAAATATCTATGACTAGCGGTCCGCCCCGGCTTCGCCCGTGATACATATATAGCCTATAGCACTCAAGGATCACGTACATATCCAACGGTTGAATAGAAGCAGGCGTTACTTTGCGGAATTCCATGATATTATACAATGAACACAAAATTACTTTGCTATAATCCGCTAACAGTGACAAATTTGTAGGCACAACACCACACAAATTCACCACAAATTTAACTCGACGATCGTTTCGCTCCGACACCGGAGCATCTTCAGGAGATGTCGATTTCACAACGGACGATTACAAAGTGACAAACGTGTCAAATGAGCGGTCTTATATATTCTATCCCCGCTTAGTCATCTACCCTCCTTTCACTTTCTCTCTGGCCACGCCCCCTAAATATGTTGAGCAACGGTGAAGATGACACATTTACTTGCTCATTCAGCAATTATACGTATACGTATAATATTTTTTGACGCTGCTGGATGGCTCGCCCCGGTTTTAGTCGGGTAGAATTCCAAGGAAGTTTGCTATATTAATGTACCTATAGCTGTAGCTAGATTTTTCAAAATCCCGTGGGAGATGAATTTTTCCAGGATAAAAAGTAGTCTATGTGTGAAATCAGTGCATAATCTATCTCCGTTCTAAATTTCAACCAAATCGGTTCAGTACTTGCGGCGTTAAAGAGTAACAAACATACACACACACACACAAACTTTCGCCTGTATAATATTAGTGTGATACGATGTCACAAAATTTAGCATAGGTATAGATCGACCAGAATCTCATGAAAAATAGGGAAATGAAATTCCAAGGTTAGCAACACTACGGCTGCCCTAGTGATATACAAAGTAACTGTCATTTTTTGTGAAATTGACTTTTTGCATTAACAAAAGTTTTATGTCGAGTAGTTTTTTACCACAGTTTAATATTTCAAATAACTTGAACCGTTTACTGAAATATTTAAATTGCCCAAACAAAGTAACTGCAATCACTTACCCGGAATATAAATGCAAAAACCAAGTAAACAACAAGCACAACACAAAAACAAAGTAATTGGATGTCGATTACTTTGTTTTTGTATTTAAAATGCAGTTGCTTGATTTTTCGTTTCGTGAAACGATCCCAGGTAAGGTGTTCTGAATGTAATTACTTTGTTTATCACTAGGGCAGCCGAGTTAACCTAGTATTGCTTACTACAAAATTTAATTTCCCTATTTTTCATGAGATTCTGGTCGATCTCTACCTATATATTACAATATCTTAGTTTAGGGCCCCTCTCCTTGTTACTCAATGTCACAATTCGTCGACCCCCTTCCCTCCCCTTAACGTGTGACGTGATGTATGGATGGCCCCTAAGGTATCAGCAATGGACGTGGCGGGGTCACTGGCAGCAGTGCAAGCAGTGAAGGCGTCGTTCCTGATTTTCGCGGCGCTGGGACTCACGGCTTACAAATGGCCGACCAACACCCTTGTGAAAGGTAACTATAGTCAAACTTTTAATTATCTGCAGTAATCTGACGTTTCCTAATGTCATTTCGTAAAATAATGTTGCCAACCCCATTTCTATAGTGATGTGATACGTTCAATTCATTCAATTTCATTCACAAAAGTTTCGTTCAAAGTTACTCTTTCATTATCATCATAATTTTATTTATCTATTAAGTAAATCGATGGCTCCTACGTATAAAAGCCAAATTAACAATTTTGTCATCTTGACTTTTTGTGGCAAACGCATCCTATTGGTACAATTAATTATATGAGCTTTAATTGAAAAAAAAAGTAAGAAGTACTATTTCTATTGCAATAACAGCCTATGTGTGTTGACGATATCTGTCATAGTTAACATGCTAAGTTGCTACTGCCCTTTTATTACAAAAAAAAAATATTTTTAAAAGAATACCTACTAGTTATTCAGAAAAAAATATATTTAACATTATAATAACATATTTACATATTTTTGGAATCTACTTATAATTTTCTAGATGATTTTGACCTCCTGGCGCAGTGGTTTTGGTCTTTTTTTTATTTATTTTTTAATTTATTTTATTTACAATACATAATATTAATATTTTTACATTGATTACTTCGTGCTCGTAAGCGCTTATAAGTGGGAGGTCCCGGGTTCGATTCCCGGCAGGGGCAAGTTGGGATTTTATAATTTCTAAATTGTGTTTGGTCCTGTCTGGTGGCAGGCTTTAACCGTGGGCCGTGGCTGGTTAGCACCCGACCGGCAAAGCTGTGCCGGCCGGCCGCCAAACGATTTAGCGTTCCGGTACGATGCCGTGTAAAAACCGATCAGGGGTATGCATACCTCTCTCAAGTTTGCCCGCTTCCGTCTTCGACAGCATCATCACTTACCATCAGGTGAGATTGCAGTCAAGGGCTAACTTGTAGTTGAATAAAAAATAGATAATGATTATGAACTTAATCTGATTTTTAATTATTTTTTTTCAACTTTAGTCTTTAATGCGGGACCATGGTCATCACATCATTTTTTCTTAAATTTTACTAGCCTATGTCACCTAGAATAAGCTAAAGATTCTAACGATACCTACCTTATTTATCAAAATCGGTTCCGGCATATATAGAAGTTATGGTACAACATACAAACATATGTACATGAACCCTGAAAACAATATACTCCTTTTTTTCAGGCAGTCCTTTAAAAAGGTTCTTTATGTCGATTCTTTTAAACACCGATGACCGAGGTTACGCTTTTTCAGGCTGCTGTTGACGCTGTTGACACTGACGCTCGGCGAATATTATTTTGTCGCCATTTTTCTCGTTTGTCATTCGACATTTTCATTTTTCACTGTCCATTTTCATTTCTACGTTCTGAGTGTGACTATTTCCATTTTGCCTACTGCGCGTTATATTTGTTACCAATTGTTAAGTTTTTGTAACGTTGTGTTTGGTTTTCATTATTTTTGTAAAATTTGCCATTTGGTTTTGTAAAGCACAATAAAATAAAAAAATGAATGCTCAGCCAAGTACATCGCATGCTGAGGATACATTTTTACCTTCTATTAAAAAAAAACCGCGTAAGAATTTAAGTGAAAATGAGAAACATTGAAATATACACACAAAATTTCATCCAAATCAGTCCAGCCCTTTAGGAAAAAGTACAAAAGAATTATATCGGTACGGGTGAGAGAGTTCCGTATCGACAGGATGAACATTCAATGTTTGACAGTTACGAAACCCATGAACATTTTGTATGGGAAAATGTTTTTTCTTTTATTTTTTCGTCAATTTTCCAATATTTTAAACAGTTATTCTGCTATTCGGGACGAAGACAAATACAACAAATCAAAAACCATGAAAATCGGTCCAGCCGTTCTCGAGTTATAAGTGTTCGAACAAACGAGACTTTGTTTTATATATTAAAGATATACGTATTTATATATATACTGTATATATAAATATATATATGTAACTTTTGTACATAAAATATAATAATTACTTAAAATAAAAACTTTAATTTGAATAAAATAATTGAATGATTCAAATCAATCACCTGTACCCCATCCCTATTTTATTTTCGTTAAAAAGTGACAACCCACGAAACTTCACATTACTGCATACAATTAAAAGTCGAAGTATAGGTATTTTTTTTTTATTAATTTTTGAAGTGAAAACTTCTTTAGGCGCGTTGAGCACTTTTTGGGTGAACAAAAAATCATGGAACTCGCGTCATCGTCAGCGAACGCTTTCCATGAGCTATATGTATACTGTGTATATATATATGTATGTGTAGTTTTTGGGTGAACAAAAAGCGTGGAACTCACGTCATCGTCATGCCTCACGAACGTCAACGCTTCCCATGCCTCATGAACATTGAACACCTCCGGAGGGTTGTTACAAAGTTCCACAGTTTTTGAGTGCGCGGAAGGAATGATCTCGCGTTGATCTCGCGCAACGCTTAGTTGAAGTATGCCAGTGATCCAGGTGGTGAGGATGATATCATATCTAGTTACTACTTAGAAATAGGTCTGACTGGATTAATTATAACAAGTGTAAATTAAAAATTTTAAAAACCCCCGACATTCGCTATTTTTTGGTGGCGGCCATCTTGGATTTGCAATTGTGCTATTCTACTAGTCAAGCTCTTTCATTTAATACCCATATTACGGAAGTTTTGAAAAAATATGTAATCCGCTATTTTGTAGCGGCGGCCATCTTGGAATATAGCTAACAACACTCTCGACTAATTCACCTTTCACGCAAAAAAAAACACACACACACACAGACACATCAAACTTCCTTAACACCCCGTCGTTTTTGCGTCGGAGGTTAAAAAACATGCCCCGATTGTCTAAAAATAATTGCTACAGTGTGACCATCGACCAACACTCGCTATTGGCTAAAATCATTAATGGCTAAATTTTTGATTGGTGATATTTTATCTGAGTTTGCTGGACCGAAGTCGATTTAATTTTTTTACCCTATAAGTAGGTACTATGGCAAAGCCAAAAGGAAGGGTTATGATTTCAGCAGTCTATGTATGTATGTATGTATGTATATTTGTATCAAATTTTTGTATCAGATTCTGTGTGTACCAACGTAGCGCCTAAACTACTGGACCGATTTTGATGAATGAGGTGTCAATTGATTCGCTGTTATGGTCCGGGTGTCATAGGCTGCATTTTATTTACGAAACAAAATCAAGAAGCGACCTTCGCGCGGCTTTCTAGATTATTAAATTAGTTTTTAAGTTAGATTAGATTATAGTTAGATTATTAAATTAGTTTCGATAGATAGACATAACAGATGGCGCCACTAGCTGCTTGCCGCGCGTTTTCTGCACACTAAATTATTATTATTAAATTATTAAGCTTAGTCGGGTTTTAGTTTACGAACTTTATTACTTGTCTGAAATATAGCTTGTTTGTGCAGACGACGCAGTGTATGATGTCGTGGTGGTGGGCGCGGGCACGGCGGGCAGCGTCGTGGCCAACCGCCTCACCGAAGACCCCGCGGTTCAGGTCACGCTGGTGGAGGCGGGCGGAGAACCGCCTTTTGAGACTGAAGTATGTACCTACTTACGACGAACACGCGTCCTACTTATTCCTCATTAAGTACGTAATCTATACTAATAAATAAAATTGAAGTGTCTGTCTGTAATATCGAAATAACTACCTCATATTAAGCTCATATGGTTATTTGAACGCTACCATAACCGAATCACACGTTTTTAAAATTTTTGTCTGTCTGTCTGTCTGTCTGTCTGTCTGTCTGTCTGTCTGTCTGTCTGTCTGTTTGAACGGGCTAATCTTCGGAACGGCTGAACCGATTTTGACGGGACCTTCACATACAAGTAGAGAATTAACCAGGGAGTAACATAGGTTACTTTTTTAACCGACTTTCAAAAAAGGAGGAGTTGTGTTTTTCTACCTATGTCCACCGATATCTCCGAGATTTCTGAACCGATTTGCGTAATTTTTTTTTAATCGATAGAGAAACATTGCAGCCCTGTTCTATAAAAAATTTGGATTCCAACTCCTCAATCCTGATGCTGTAGGGGACGTAATCCCCAAAACTAATGGGTTTTAGAAACTTTCGGTTATTTAAATTGATATTGGGGGTACCAATTAAAGACTTTATCGTTGAATGAACTCAAGTAGGTACATATCCAACTCCTCAACCCTGATGCTGTAAGGAATTGTTTTCCGAAATCCTGGGGATCCCACGGGATTTTTCCGTTTTGGGGACGGGTTTCTACAGATAAGCTACTTTTTGTTCTGGAAAATCAAAAGTTCCCACGGGATTTTTAAAAACCTAAATCCACACGGGCGAAGCCGTGGGCATCATCTAGTTTATGTAATATCTTTGGCTTCTAAATATATTTTTAACCTAACCTAACCACAAAAACATGCTCAATGTTTGAGATTCAATTAGGTACTAGGTACCTATTTACAATATTATTTATTGCTCCAGAGGTTCCATGTAGCGTAGGGAACTTTACTATTAAGTACCTACTTAGATACCTATTATTTTTTCAGATTCCGGCTTTATTCCCGTTTCTAACAAAATCGGCCATAGATTGGAACTACATTTCGGAAAACGACGGATACTCCGCCCAATACCACAGAAACCGCTACCTGGACTTACCCTCCGGCAAAGTGTACGGAGGGAGCAGTTCCATTCACCACTTTTACTACCTCAGAGGACACGCCGACGACTACAGAGCGTGGGCTGGTGCGGCCGGCGACGACTCGTGGTCATGGGAAAATCTTCTCCCTTATTTCAAAAAGAGCGAGCGTCTCGAAGACGAGGGAATCCTCAATTCCACTACTGGGCAATATCACGGGACGAACGGATACACGATTATAACAAGGGAGCTCCGGGAGACACCGCTAAAGTACCTCGAAGCTTTCAAGGAGACCGGCAATAGGGTCGCCGAAGATGTCAATACCGGTCACACCGTGGGATTCACGAGACCCATGTTGTTTATAGCAAACGGAAGGCGGCAGAGCAGCGCGGAATCCTTTCTCGCACCGATAAAGAACCGACCCAACTTGCACGTAACGAAAGATACGACTGTTGACAAAATCATAATCGATGACAAGAAAAACGCCATAGGCGTCCGAGCGTCCACACAAGGCAGAACTTTCAATATCTACGCTCGAAAAGAGGTCATCGTTTCAGCGGGCGCGTTCAACTCACCGAAACTCCTGATGCTGTCTGGCATCGGGCCGAAGGCTCATATCGAAAGTATGGGTATCGAACTAGTCGCCGACTTGCCGGTCGGTGAAAATATGGAGGATCATCTCGCTGTCGTATTAGCTCACAAATTGGAGAAAACGGTTGAAATTCCCATACCGGAGAACCCGTCCGACTTTCCGATACCGACGTTCGTCGGTTTGGAGTCTCTTAAGAAAGACCAAAGTTATCCGGATTATCTGACGCTGAATTTGATATGTAGAAACAATCCTCCCAATTTGATGTTGATTTGTGCAACAATCTTCGGTCTACACGATGACGTGTGTACACAACTAGTAAAGGCTGGTCTGGGTAGAGAGATTCTGGTGACAGTTTTAAATATAGCTCGGCCATTGTCTCGAGGAAAAGTCATGCTGCGGAGCGCGGATCCTCGAGATCCGCCCAGAATCTACACAGGCTTTTTGTCGAATGACACCGATTTGGAAAATAACGCGGCATACATTGAAAAGTTTGTGGAGGTGACGAATTCTAGTTACTTCCGTGAAGTCGGCGGCGAGACTTTGCACTTCGATCTGCCGAACTGCAAAGGCCTGGAGCGGGGTACGCGGGAGTATTGGAAGTGCTACGTCCTCAACATGATGGACACGACTTTCCACTACAGTAGTACCTGTCGCATGGGGTCCGTGCTGGATTCTAAACTGAAGGTGTTAGGGGTTAACAAGCTGAGAGTTGTGGATGCGAGCGCAATGCCGAATACGGTTAGTGCAAATATAAACGCCGCCGTCATGGTGCTGGCGGAAAAGGCAGCTGATTTGATAAAGGAAGAGTTTGACAATCGTGACGTTAATACTACACATTGACTAAGATGTAAATGATTACGTGCTTTAGAAATAAGCTTAATTTCTAAAGTAGCATCTCTAATTTCTGAAGATGTAACATACAAAATATAATATTCACAAATTTCACACTTTATTATAGAATAGATACGCTAACTTCACTCATTCGAAACGAACCAGTAGTTTCATTTACCAACCCTCGGCAACTTAATTTTCAATCTTATTGCATTAATACCTAAGTACCTACCTTGTATTATTTGCCATAACACCACAATCCAAAAGACAAAGCCAAAAGGAAGGGTTATTATTTTAGCAGTCTATGTAAGTATGTATATTGTATGTATGTATGTATGTATGTATGTATGCACGTATGTTTGTATCCGATGTTTTGTTCCAGCGTAGCGCCTAAACCCGCGCTTTCTTGCTTACGCAGTTGAATACACGTTTTTCTGCACACTAAATTATTATTTTATTTTTTTATTATTAAGTATGAGTACCTAGTCGGATTTACGAACTTTATCTCTTGTTACTAACCAATAAACAGCTTTGTAATTTTAGTTGGTCGGGGAAAGGTTGGTTGCATGGGCGCCGCCAGGATTACTTTCAGGGAGGTGCATACTGCATATATACCTACATATTATGTACTATTTATGTACTATTAACTAATATAAAATATAGAATTATACCTGAACATAATTAAGTATATTATGCAGATAAATGTTGAATAAATTACGTAATTAAAAAAACTAAAAACCCGACTGCGTAAAACAAACTAGTTCTGGTAACTGAAAAGCAAAAAACAAGCTTTGTACTTTATAAACTAGAATTTGATAAGATCATAAACATAATTAATGTTAGAAAATGTATGGCATGCGGGGGCGAACTAATAGTCCTGAGTAGTTGGCTAAGTAATGCCCCCGCCTGCCATACATTTTCTAACATTAATTATGTTTATGATCTTATCAAATTCTAGTTTATAAAGTACAAAGCTTGTTTTTTGCTTTTCAGTTACCAGAACTAGTTTGTTTTACGCAGTCGGGTTTTTAGTTTTTTTAATTACGTAATTTATTTCTTGGTTTTTAGTGCAAAACTATGAAAAATTTTTAGATGCATATTTTTACAAGAGACAGGCCTGTGTCACTCCGCGTGTAGGTAATAGCGCGTTTAAGACCACTATTAGCGCCATCTGTTGAACACTAGAAACTTTAATAAGGTCCTTCATAATATTATTGTATTATTTTAGTGTTTGGCGATTTAAGGTTAAATTATTAGTGTTACAATAATTGATGGGAAGGGGGGAGGTGTACGGGGGATTATGTGGAATGTGGTAGAGTGGAGTGGGAAGGGATCTTAAATAAATTACCACCAATTTACTCACAGTGTAGTTGTTATTTATTTTGTTTTCTATGATTTGTCACTCCAAACTGATTACAAACACATAGATTGTATATATTTTTGTATTTGCCTTTTAAAGCCCTTTATTTTGATACCCCACTCGAGGGTCTTGAGGAAAAAAATTTTTTTCAGCTCGCACATTAAAAAGCATAAAATCCGCCATTTTGAATTTTTATTAATTTTATGTACACAGTAACATTTGCGCTGTTAAGACAAATCTAATGACGTATCATTTATCAAAATAAGTTGAGTCGTTGAGTAGTTACGAACTGACATAGGAAACGGACATTTTCTGTGATTTATCACTCCAACTTATTTTCAAATATATAATTGTATACATTTTTGTATTTGCCTTTTAAATCCCTTCATTTTGATACCCCACTCGAGGGTCTTGAGGAAAAAATTTTTTTTCAGCTCGCACATTAAAGCGCATAAAGTCCGCCATTTTAATTTTTACAATGAATATAAAATTATTTTGCTATAATCCGCTAACAGTGACAAATTTGTAGGCACAACACCACACAATCTTGTAGGCACAACACCACACAATCTTGTAGGCACAACACCACACAAATTCACCACAAAACAAACTCGACGATCGTTTCGCTCCGACACCGGAGCATCTTCAGGAGATGTCGACTTCACAACGGACGATTGCAAAGTGAGTTCGTGTCGAATGAGCGGTCTTATATATACTATCCCCGCTTAGTCATCTACCCTCCTTTCTCTTTCTCTCTGGCTCTTTCTCAGAGAGAAAGAGAAAGGAGGGTAGATGACTAAGCGGGGATAGTATATATAAGACCGCTCATTCGACACGAACTCACTTTGCAATCGTCCGTTGTGAAGTCGACATCTCCTGAAGATGCTCCGGTGTCGGAGCGAAACGATCGTCGAGTTTGTTTTGTGGTGAATTTGTGTGGTGTTGTGCCTACAAGATTGTGTGGTGTTGTGCCTACAAGATTGTGTGGTGTTGTGCCTACAAATTTGTCACTGTTAGCGGATTATAGCAAAATAATTTTATATTCATTGTATATCATGGAATTCCGCAAAGTAACGCCTGCTTCCATTCAACATTTTAATTTTTTTTTTAATTTAGGTACCCTATAACACTCGCGTCATGAAGACAAATCTAATGACGTATCATTTATCAAAATCCGTTGAGCCGTTTATTAGTTACACGCGGACATAGGAATGGACATACATACACACAGGTGAAACACATAACCCAGTCGGGTAAAAATTAGCTCGTTACAACGTGTCACGACATTTTGAACATTAGGTAATACAAAATGCAATTTTTTTATGTATTTCTTTGCAGGGGTGCTATGGGTGCATGCCGGCGCGCCGCGGCGCCCACGGTTGGTACTTGGTACCTACTTGGTTGGTAGGGGAAACAGTTTTTGTCCTTCTGTCTTGCTATTTGTTTTAGCTAATCTTCGAAACGGCTTAACCGATTTTGCCTAAACTTTAAGTAACAGGTATGATGGACTTGCTTGACGGAATGATTTAAACTACCTATTACCTACTTATTACTTACCATAGCTATCAAAAACAATTATTTCGCGCGAACAAAGGTATACTCGTATGTATCTGCTAGTAGATACCTACTTAATAAATACATTCTAGAAATATTCATATTTCTATAAATATTCATATTTTGCACTATAATAAGATACGTGTATCGCTTGCGAACATATGCCAAGAGGCCGTGGCAAATTTTTAGAACCAACTTACAAACTCGGCTTCGTAATTCGTATAGACAAGTTTGTAAGGTTATGGTTATGGTTATGGTTCTTCTGCATTTTCCTGTGACCTCTAAGTATTAATTAATACGCTAGCGGCTAGACATACAAAACGACCAAAATGGCAACCATTAAAAAATCGTTGTTTCCAGAATACTTAAGTACCTACTGTTTATTTTAACTTAATAACTAATAAGTATTTCTGTCTCAAAAATCGTGAGCGTTGGCATTCCTATGTGGTGGACGTTCAATCTACTCGCAGTCGCACGAAACGCTTTCGGTCAACGTTACTGATACCAACCGCTAGGGTATGGAACGCCCTTCCGAAGTCCGTTTCGTGTTTCTTGCCTTGAGTACTACCTTCAAGGCGAGAGTGAATAGGCATTTTCTAGGCAAGCGTGTTCCAACTTAGGCCTCATCATTGCTTTCCGTCAGCCATGATTGTCGTCAAGCGTAAGCCTATCATACAATTAAAAAAATTTTTC
Source organism: Melanargia galathea (assembly GCA_920104075.1). Classification (NCBI taxonomy): domain Eukaryota; kingdom Metazoa; phylum Arthropoda; class Insecta; order Lepidoptera; family Nymphalidae; genus Melanargia; species Melanargia galathea. Next base: position 14,035,348 of record OV049857.1, on the reverse strand, counting down.
AAGAAGTTAGCAACCCTAGTCGGGACTAAAGGCCTCTCGCATATGACACCGCCTGGTTTGCATATCATGTACCTAGTCCCCCTGAGGGGACAGAGAAGCGGGACAGACCGGAATAATTCCTATCTGCCAGGTATTTTTTTTATTATTATGCATCTAGTATTTATTAAGTTGACTGGGATCTCACCAAGGTGTATTCTGTAACTTATTGTTAGTTAATGTATAAACATTAAATGATAGCCACCGAATAAGTTCGATATTATGCATTGCTGCTAAGGATAGGCCCATCGAGCAAAAAAAACGCACTCACAAACATACTCGAATTTGAAAAAGTCGAGTATCTTGGTTTACAGTCGGCCGCCGTCGCTTCGACGTATCGCACGTGTTTCTTGCTCGGGAAAAATGCCGTCCTGTGTGGTTAAATCTTGCAAAAAACGTTCCGAAATACATAAAAAAAGAGACGGAATTACATTTCACGTGTAAGTATATCGTTCCCTCATTTAATTCAGCGCAAAAGCTGTGTATTTTTAAAATTTTTTAAAATTAAAAATGTTCTTCAAAAATTACGTAGAATTTCAGTTTTAGAAAGAATGGAGTCGATAATGTATATTTTTTGAAGTAAAACTTTTTTACCCCCGACGCTATAACAACGGAGGGTTATAAGTTTGACATGTCTCTGTGTGTGTGTGTGTCTGTCTGTCTGTCTCTTCCACCGTAGCGCTCAAGCGGGTGAACCGATTTGAATGCGGTTTTTTTCTTTGAGAGGTGAATAAGGGACCTTTCAGACAGACCGGCGCGGAGAGCAGAGCAAATTTTAATCGCATTTAAAATAGAATCTTAAGACATTGAAATAGGCTTTATTTTTACATGTTAACTCTTTTATGATAAGAGGATGCTCGAGCATGCTCCCAATACGCTCTGTGTGAAATATATGAGAGCAGCCGGTCGGCTACTCGTCGAGCCGGTCGGCTGCTCCATGCCCGTGCCCTTTCGCGCTCGAGCATCCGACCGGCTCCGTTCGCGTGCTCTTTCATGCTCGCACAGCCGACCGTAGGCCGAATATGCTCTGCCGTCCGGCCCAAGAGCGTACGCTCGGCTCCGAGCGCATCCGCGTGTCCGTTCACACAGACCGGCGCGGAGAGCAGAGCAAAGGACATGACCAGTGGCACTATGGGCACTTGCCTAGGTGTCAAAAATCAATGTGCAGCAAAGATTGTTTTATTTTTGGAATTCTTATATTCTCTAGTTTTCAGATAAAAAACTTTCAGGGATTTAAAGGCTCAGAAAACTGAGAAAAATAAAGAAAAGTTTTATGAAGAACTCTGCCTTTCGATGCTAGATGGCGCTAAACATTGTGGAATATCAAGTATAAATGTAAAAAAAAATGGTTTTCTACTATTCAACGTCATCTATATAGGTGGAACTTTGCTATAAAAAGTAAAGCTTTCTATCTATTATTTGTTCAGAATAATTTAAATTATTGAGATTTGCTTGAAACGCCTAGCGCCATCTAGTATCGAGGGGCAGAGTTATTTCATAAAACTTTAAAACGAAATAACTCTGCTTTTCGATACTAGATGGCGCTAGGCGTTTCAAGCAAATCTGAATAATTTAAATTATTTTGAACAAATAATAAATAGCTTTACTTTTTATAGCAAAGTTCCACCTATATAGATGACGTTGAATAGTAGAAAATCATTTTTTTTTACATTTTAGACTTGATTAGACATTGCCTAGCGCCATCTAGTATCGAATAGCAGAGTTATTTCGTAAAACTTTCATGAATGATTATTATTTGTATAAATGGTGTAGTGTTGCCAGATGGTATGTCGTGAATCCTACGAACGAGACCCTGAAAAGTTCGAAAGCTAGATAAAGTACGAAGCTGTAGTGCCACTGACTTTCGTAACAAAAAGTCAATATTCTCGGAACGAAAGAGAACGTCAGGAGTCAGAGGTCGTCATTCATTAAGGGACTTCCAGGTACAAAATCCAATACTAAGTTTTTATTCTGTTAATAATAATGGTTCGTTGTTGTTTGCTCGCTATTTTTATTAAAAAAAAGACTCATAATATTTGACACCTTTCTAAAGTTACTCATATAGCTACTGTAGCAAACTAGCAACCGAGCTAGTGATTCATACCAATCTCTTTTTGTCCCCAGCAATATTTATTTTTATAAAAATCTGGTAGCAATGGAAACGTCAAAGAATGTATAAATAAAAGTTAAATTGAAAATAAGACCGAAGGTCACCTAAAAAGTACCAATTTCGTACATTTCATATCTTTCTGGCAATTCTGATGGAGTAGTAAATAAAAGGAAAAAGCGGAATCAATAAACATACTGTTTTTTTAGATATTTTAAACCATGGCCTTTTTCGAAATAATAAATCCATATTAAATTAAGCTTTAATTTTTGAATCTTACTGTAAAAGCAGAAATCCTGCACATTTTTCCTAATCGGTAGGCAGGCACTGGTCATGTCCTTTGAACGGCCGGTCTGTGTGAAAAAAAAAATGCTCTCCGACGCTCTCCGCGCCGGTCTGTCTGAAAGGTCCCTTAGTCCGAAGTGTTCTTAGCTATGTTCGATGAAAATCAGTCCAAGATGGCCGCTGCCACAAAATGGCGGATTACATATTTTTCACAACTCCCTCAATATGGGTATCAAATGAAAGGGGTTGACTAGTAGAATAGCACTATGTAAATCCAAGATGGCCGCCACCACAAAATGACCAATGTCAGGGGTTTTTAACCGACTTCAAAAAAAGGAGGTTCTGTATTCGACCCGTATGTATGTATGTATGTATGTATGTATGTATGTATGTATGTATGTAAGTATGTTCGCGATTATCTCCGCAACTAATGAACCGATTTTGATGATTGTTTCACTATCGTAATCTACATACTTTCAGGAAGGTAACACATTGAGTTATCATTCTTACGTACGAAATTATAACCATAAATGTATACATATGTCACTAATATGTTCTCTGATATTGCCAGACCTATTGCTGAAGTCTAATATACCTATTCTGTCAAAAGACTTCACTCTGCTACGCCTACGTAACATTGACCTTTTGCAAAAACTTTTGGGCCGAAGTCAGTACAGCTGTAACTATAGAGTGATTCCTTGAAGTTTGTGCACGGTTACGTGTATTACCATTCTATACAAAGCCAAACCGCAAGTGTGTGAAACTGGTCGCGTATAGATTGTAAATTACTTTTTAATCAAGGTCTTCCAAATTATACAAGAGTAGTACGCATACAAACTAATCTTGTATAGATCGGAAGTTAGGTTAGGTTGGGTTAGAACATTATAAAACCATTCACCTATACTTAGTATGACACATAAAATGTATGTAATATGTCACAGGATATTTAATAATAATTAATAATATATAGATCATAATCTATTTTACATAGTTTTCATTTATAATATTATTAATATAAAGAAAACAAATCACTAACAAGTATAAATTGAAAATTTAAAAAACCCCTGACATTCGCCATTTTCTGGAGGCGGCCATCTTGAATTCGCAATAGTGCTCTTCTACTAGTCAAGCCCTTTCATTTGATACCCATATCAAGAGAGTTGTGAAAAAATATGTCATCCGCCATTTTGTAGCGGCGGCCATCTTGGACCGATTTTCATCAAACATAGCTAACAACACTCTCGACTAATTCACCTTTCAAAAAAAAAAATGCACCCAAATCGATCCACCCGTTTGAGCTCCACAGGGGAACAGACACACACACACACACACACACAGACACGTCAAACTTATAACACCCCGTCGTTTTTGCGTCGGGGGTTAAAAAGCATAAAATAATTTTTTTCAAAGAAAAATGAACCGACTTCAAACCATTCGAACTAAAAAGTTTAAAATATTTTTTTATTTATTTAGATTGACGATTAAACTACCTAACTCAAATAATATATAATTTTTTGGAGTCGGCGCCAAACCACATTCAATTCATCTTAGTAAAATCAGAGTAACTATCCACTTTTTAATGCGAGCGCGGTGAACCATAATAGTCGCGGAGGGTGAGGCTGTCCGGGACGCGGGGAGCATATTTTCGACTTGAAAAGTATGAGTCATTTGGCGCCGACTTCAAAAAATTATATATTATTTGAGTTAGGTAGTTTAATCGTCAATCTAAATAAATAAAAAAATATTTTAAACTTTTTAGTTCGAATGGTTTGAAGTCGGTTCATTTTTCTTTGAAAAAAATTATCCTAATATTTAATTTATACTTGTTATCCGCATATAAAAGACTATTAATTTTTTTTTTAATAATAAGTATTAAGTATACCAATGTCGAAATCTTCAGAAGAAGTAGGTACTGGAGCTCACTAACTGTAATTGTATTAAAATAAAAGTTTTACAATAAATGTACTAATGCCACTCCATTCATACTTTGTACTGGTTAAAGGGGAGTGAGTGGCTTACGAAACATAAAATTTTAATTTATTTGCTTATCCTTGAACGTGATTGGTCCGACCTCACAGGTTATCGGCGTCAAAGCGTGCCGCGAAGGAACTATTCGGGCGCATTTTCGTAGACGCAATTATATGAGAAAGGCTTATCCTTTTACATCGATGCTGCTTTATTATCTATCTATGTATCTATAATATAATAAAACTGCAACAGATCCAATTCTGTACATTGAAGATATTTTGAAAATTTCTTTTGGAGGGCACTCTATAATCGATACTGAAGCCAAAACTGTAAATTTTTTCATTTTTGTCTGTCTGTCTGTCAGTCTTTCTGTCTGTCTGTATCTTGGCCGCGCATCACGCCGAAGCTACTGAATGGATTCGAATGAAACTTGGTACGATTTGAGTGTATACTCCGAGGTAGGACATAGGATACTTTTTATCCCGAAATTCAGGTCAACGTTACTGATACCAACCGCTAGGGTATGGAACGCCCTTCCGAAGTCCGTTTCGTGTTTCTTGCCTTGAGTACTACCTTCAAGGCGAGAGTGAATAGGCATTTTCTAGGCAAGCGTGTTCCAACTTAGGCCTCATCATTGCTTTCCGTCAGCCATGATTGTCGTCAAGCGTAAGCCTATCATACAATTAAAAAAATTTTTCAAGAAGTTAGCAACCCTAGTCGGGACTAAAGGCCTCTCGCATATGACACCGCCTGGTTTGCATATCATGTACCTAGTCCCCCTGAGGGGACAGAGAAGCGGGACAGACCGGAATAATTCCTATCTGCCAGGTATTTTTTTTATTATTATGCATCTAGTATTTATTAAGTTGACTGGGATCTCACCAAGGTGTATTCTGTAACTTATTGTTAGTTAATGTATAAACATTAAATGATAGCCACCGAATAAGTTCGATATTATGCATTGCTGCTAAGGATAGGCCCATCGAGCAAAAAAAACGCACTCACAAACATACTCGAATTTGAAAAAGTCGAGTATCTTGGTTTACAGTCGGCCGCCGTCGCTTCGACGTATCGCACGTGTTTCTTGCTCGGGAAAAATGCCGTCCTGTGTGGTTAAATCTTGCAAAAAACGTTCCGAAATACATAAAAAAAGAGACGGAATTACATTTCACGTGTAAGTATATCGTTCCCTCATTTAATTCAGCGCAAAAGCTGTGTATTTTTAAAATTTTTTAAAATTAAAAATGTTCTTCAAAAATTACGTAGAATTTCAGTTTTAGAAAGAATGGAGTCGATAATGTATATTTTTTGAAGTAAAACTTTTTTACCCCCGACGCTATAACAACGGAGGGTTATAAGTTTGACATGTCTCTGTGTGTGTGTGTGTCTGTCTGTCTGTCTCTTCCACCGTAGCGCTCAAGCGGGTGAACCGATTTGAATGCGGTTTTTTTCTTTGAGAGGTGAATAAGGGACCTTTCAGACAGACCGGCGCGGAGAGCAGAGCAAATTTTAATCGCATTTAAAATAGAATCTTAAGACATTGAAATAGGCTTTATTTTTACATGTTAACTCTTTTATGATAAGAGGATGCTCGAGCATGCTCCCAATACGCTCTGTGTGAAATATATGAGAGCAGCCGGTCGGCTACTCGTCGAGCCGGTCGGCTGCTCCATGCCCGTGCCCTTTCGCGCTCGAGCATCCGACCGGCTCCGTTCGCGTGCTCTTTCATGCTCGCACAGCCGACCGTAGGCCGAATATGCTCTGCCGTCCGGCCCAAGAGCGTACGCTCGGCTCCGAGCGCATCCGCGTGTCCGTTCACACAGACCGGCGCGGAGAGCAGAGCAAATTTGAACGGCCGGTCTGTGTGAAAAAAAAAATGCTCTCCGACGCTCTCCGCGCCGGTCTGTCTGAAAGGTCCCTTAGTCCGAAGTGTTCTTAGCTATGTTCGATGAAAATCAGTCCAAGATGGCCGCTGCCACAAAATGGCGGATTACATATTTTTCACAACTCCCTCAATATGGGTATCAAATGAAAGGGGTTGACTAGTAGAATAGCACTATGTAAATCCAAGATGGCCGCCACCACAAAATGACCAATGTCAGGGGTTTTTAACCGACTTCAAAAAAAGGAGGTTCTGTATTCGACCCGTATGTATGTATGTATGTATGTATGTATGTATGTATGTATGTATGTAAGTATGTTCGCGATTATCTCCGCAACTAATGAACCGATTTTGATGATTGTTTCACTATCGTAATCTACATACTTTCAGGAAGGTAACACATTGAGTTATCATTCTTACGTACGAAATTATAACCATAAATGTATACATATGTCACTAATATGTTCTCTGATATTGCCAGACCTATTGCTGAAGTCTAATATACCTATTCTGTCAAAAGACTTCACTCTGCTACGCCTACGTAACATTGACCTTTTGCAAAAACTTTTGGGCCGAAGTCAGTACAGCTGTAACTATAGAGTGATTCCTTGAAGTTTGTGCACGGTTACGTGTATTACCATTCTATACAAAGCCAAACCGCAAGTGTGTGAAACTGGTCGCGTATAGATTGTAAATTACTTTTTAATCAAGGTCTTCCAAATTATACAAGAGTAGTACGCATACAAACTAATCTTGTATAGATCGGAAGTTAGGTTAGGTTGGGTTAGAACATTATAAAACCATTCACCTATACTTAGTATGACACATAAAATGTATGTAATATGTCACAGGATATTTAATAATAATTAATAATATATAGATCATAATCTATTTTACATAGTTTTCATTTATAATATTATTAATATAAAGAAAACAAATCACTAACAAGTATAAATTGAAAATTTAAAAAACCCCTGACATTCGCCATTTTCTGGAGGCGGCCATCTTGAATTCGCAATAGTGCTCTTCTACTAGTCAAGCCCTTTCATTTGATACCCATATCAAGAGAGTTGTGAAAAAATATGTCATCCGCCATTTTGTAGCGGCGGCCATCTTGGACCGATTTTCATCAAACATAGCTAACAACACTCTCGACTAATTCACCTTTCAAAAAAAAAATGCACCCAAATCGATCCACCCGTTTGAGCTCCACAGGGGAACAGACACACACACACACACACACACAGACACGTCAAACTTATAACACCCCGTCGTTTTTGCGTCGGGGGTTAAAAAGCATAAAATAATTTTTTTCAAAGAAAAATGAACCGACTTCAAACCATTCGAACTAAAAAGTTTAAAATATTTTTTTATTTATTTAGATTGACGATTAAACTACCTAACTCAAATAATATATAATTTTTTGGAGTCGGCGCCAAACCACATTCAATTCATCTTAGTAAAATCAGAGTAACTATCCACTTTTTAATGCGAGCGCGGTGAACCATAATAGTCGCGGAGGGTGAGGCTGTCCGGGACGCGGGGAGCATATTTTCGACTTGAAAAGTATGAGTCATTTGGCGCCGACTTCAAAAAATTATATATTATTTGAGTTAGGTAGTTTAATCGTCAATCTAAATAAATAAAAAAATATTTTAAACTTTTTAGTTCGAATGGTTTGAAGTCGGTTCATTTTTCTTTGAAAAAAATTATCCTAATATTTAATTTATACTTGTTATCCGCATATAAAAGACTATTAATTTTTTTTTTTAATAATAAGTATTAAGTATACCAATGTCGAAATCTTCAGAAGAAGTAGGTACTGGAGCTCACTAACTGTAATTGTATTAAAATAAAAGTTTTACAATAAATGTACTAATGCCACTCCATTCATACTTTGTACTGGTTAAAGGGGAGTGAGTGGCTTACGAAACATAAAATTTTAATTTATTTGCTTATCCTTGAACGTGATTGGTCCGACCTCACAGGTTATCGGCGTCAAAGCGTGCCGCGAAGGAACTATTCGGGCGCATTTTCGTAGACGCAATTATATGAGAAAGGCTTATCCTTTTACATCGATGCTGCTTTATTATCTATCTATGTATCTATAATATAATAAAACTGCAACAGATCCAATTCTGTACATTGAAGATATTTTGAAAATTTCTTTTGGAGGGCACTCTATAATCGATACTGAAGCCAAAACTGTAAATTTTTTCATTTTTGTCTGTCTGTCTGTCAGTCTTTCTGTCTGTCTGTATCTTGGCCGCGCATCACGCCGAAGCTACTGAATGGATTCGAATGAAACTTGGTACGATTTGAGTGTATACTCCGAGGTAGGACATAGGATACTTTTTATCCCGAAATTCAGCGCGGTTCCCTTGGGAGAGGGGATGAAAGTTAAAACGTGTATTTAGCTGTAATTCATTAACGCGTTGTTCGATTTCACTCATTCTTTTTTTGTTAGAAAGGTAATATTTTATGTATTGTCCCGTAAATATTTCAAGGTTTAGAAATGACAGACATTACAATCCTCAGTATTGGGTTCAAATCACTTGGGACCCGGATCTTTGAACGTACGGCTTATTTTTAACTGGTGTGCGTTTAAATTTATGTTCGTCGGTCTGTCTATTTATTCCAGCTAATCTCTGAAACGGCTGGATCGATTTTAATGGAACTTTCAATGTTATAAGGAGTAACTTAGGCTACATTTAGTTTAGGTACATAAAAGAATTATGGGATCCGATCCGATCCTATTTAAAAACCTATATCTACGCGAACGAAGTTGCGGGGTTCAGCTAGTGTGAAATATAAACAGTGATTTCATTTCACAGAGTAAAACAGCAATGTATATCGAACTAATTCAGTGGCTTTCATTTATTGTTGGTAACTAAGTTAGAAAATAGCCCGGCTGAAGGTCAAAACGCAGAAGTGACGATGCAGTCTAAGATGGAAGCGGGCTAACTTGGAAGAGGTATGGCAGATTTTCGGTATCGTACCGTAACTTTAAATCGCTTGGCGGCATGGCTTTGCCAGTAAGGTGGTAACCACTAACTACCCACGGCTGAATCCTCCCCCTGAAACTACTACAAAGTACAAACATGCAAGCAGACTGCAGACGCAGTTTATCAGCACAAAGTTATGGAACATTATCTTAATTGCAAATCGGCACGGCAACAGGACGGCGCGACGTAAAACAAACCAAAATATGCATTCAGGCGCCTCTACACGTTGGCCAACATGATGGCGCGGGCGGATATGTTGGAAGGTGTTGGGCGAGGAGTTTGTGTTCGCGTCCACACGTTGGAAGGTCGTTCAGTATGCTCCGGGCCAACCTGCGGGCCAACTTGCGGGCCATCGTTCCAATACCTTCCAACTCCTGCTCTACACGTTGGGCCAACATATTGGGCCATAAGATGGGCCAGCATGTTGGCGAACGTGTGGATGAGCAGTTACGCAAGCTGATAATGAGATAATCCAGATGCCCTCTACACTACACGGCTTACGTGACATCAACTTGACGCGGCCGACCGCGACCGGCGCGACGCGGACGCTCACCGACCAACCGCCAACGGACGCGTCCCCACCAGCTCCCCCAGTCCCCACGCGTTGCGCAAGATAAATAGACGATCCTTCAGGAGAACGAGGGCATTCCATTCATTACGCTGAAGCTCAATATCGCTTCACCTCGCCATCGTAATTTTTATCATTAATAAATTTATTTAATAACAAGCGGAAACCCGCGACTTCGTTCGCGTGGTTTTTAAACATCCCGTAGGAATCCTTTTGTCTTTCCTAAGCTCCTTTGAGCTCATACCTTGCTAAAAACTGTCAAAAGTTCACTGGCGGATGTTTAGGTAGATCAAAATGTAAACATCCGCCAGTGAAAGTCCCATCAAAATCGATCCAGCCTTTGAGAGATTAGCCAGTAATCTTTAAAGTATTTCCTTTCTAACAAAAAAAGAATGAATGAAATCGGACCACGCATTAATGAATTACAGCTAAGTACACATTCTGACTTTCATCCCCTCTCCCAAGGGAACCGTGCTGAATTTCGGGATAAAAAGTATCCTATATGTTACTCTGTAGTATGAACTTAAATCATACCAAGTTTCATTTCAATCCATTCAGTAGTTTTTGCGTGATGCGCGCACAAACATACAGACAAACAGACAAACAGATAAACAGACAAACAGACAAAAATTTCAAAAATAGCTTTTTTACGTTCTATTACTTATGTCTAACATCCCCCAGTTATTATTTTGCAAAAATCTTCAATGTACAGATACGGCAAGTCTACGATTTTATTATATGTAAGTATAGATATAGATCAATCATAAGTAATCAAGTTGTAAATTAAATTCTAAGTAATAAACTTTATCGCAAAGAGAAGACTTTTACTGGAAACCTCCTCATCTGGTGACAGACTACTTAAATTCCCAAATCGCCCATGCCAGGAATCGGACCCGAGACCTACCATATTTAAGACCACTAAGCCAGGAAGGTTGTCAAAAAGGTGCCAAGGGTGCTCCCAACTCAGATTTTCAAAGACTGTCTCTTTTCGGTAACGTCATTGTCATCTGGCATAGTGTAGGGTAGACTGGGTACGGTTGAAACGGTGGACGGTTGAAACAAAGCGAATATCTCGATACCGTGTGTGATGAGGTTGATGGTTACAAGGGAAGAACGAAGCGGACGACAAGTCCAAACACGAATTTTGGTGTTGTGTCGCCCTTCGCGCGCTGTACTTGTAGATAAGAGGCCTTATTGTGTTTTTTGACGTAAAAGTAAGTATTTTATGTCCGTACATTTTTGAAATTATAATGGTTTTATTAAAGTTAGAGTACTGAGAGTTTTGTATCGTTTTTATTGAAGTTTGTAGAATATGGTTGTATGATTAGTGTTTATTTAAATTTATTATTATTCTTACTGCGAACAATTTTATACCTAGAAGGGGGGTTGGGGACAGTTGAAACATTTTTTGTGGGTACGGTTGAAACAATGTATTTATTTTATTTTCTTGTTTCAAAGATGCCAAAGGGAGACTACGAGATGTCAAGCTGACTTATCGACGTACAAGTAAGCATAAGAAGGTGTAAAAGCCGGATCTTCGTAAAGAACAGCTGCAGAAAAGAATGGACTGAACCACTGTTCCCAGTTGAGGTATACAATGTACGTAAACGAGATGTGACTGGTGGTAATGAAAATCAAGAAATGGGATATAAAGCTCACAATCGAGTGTTTAACCAGGAACAAGAGCATGAACAATCTAAATATTTAATTAGATGTGCAGACATACATTTTTGGCTAACTAAAAAGGATGTCTAACTAAACTATGCTAAACTAAAGGATATATAACCAGAAAGTCGTAAAATGTTATTAGACGATGAATAAAAAAGTTCATTTATTATATTTTGTATTATTTGCATGTGTTTCAATTGACCCCAGGCACTGTTTCAACCGACCCTGGCATGGGGACGGTTGAAACAGTTTCCCATTTTTTTAGGATTTGATTTTACACATAAAATACAATACAGTGATCGCAAATAACATTGCCCATTCGTAGACAGATATGTGGTCTTTTATTACCCGACTGGGTTATGTGTTTCACCTGTGTGTATGTATGTCCATTCCTATGTCCGCGTGTAACTAATAAACGGCTCAACGGATTTTGATAAATGATACGTCATTAGATTTGTCTTCATGACGCGAGTGTTATAGGGTACCTAAATTAAAAAAAAATTAAAATGGCGGACTTTATGCGCTTTAATGTGCGAGCTGAAAAAAAATTTTTTCCTCAAGACCCTCGAGTGGGGTATCAAAATGAAGGGATTTAAAAGGCAAATACAAAAATGTATACAATTATATATTTGAAAATAAGTTGGAGTGATAAATCACAGAAAATGACCGTTTCCTATGTCAGTTCGTAACTACTCAACGACTCAACTTATTTTGATAAATGATACGTCATTAGATTTGTCTTAACAGCGCAAATGTTACTGTGTACATAAAATTAATAAAAATTCAAAATGGCGGATTTTATGCACTTTAATGTGCGAGCTGAAAAAATTTTTTTTCCTCAAGAACCTCGAGTGGGGTATCAAATTAAAGGGCTTTAAAAGGCAAATACGAAAATATATACAATCTATGTGTTTGTAATCAATTTGGAGTGACAAATCATAGAAAACAAAATAAATAACAACTACACTGGGAGTAAATTGGTGGTAATTTATTTAAGATCCCTTCCCACTCCACTCTACCACATTCCACATAATCCCCCCTACACCTCCCCCATTCCCATCAATTATTGTAACACTAATAATTTAACCTTAAATCGCCAAACACTAAAATAATACAATAATATTATGAAGGACCTTATTAAAGTTTCTAGTGTTCAACAGATGGCGCTAATAGTGGTCTTAAACGCGCTATTACCTACACGCGGAGTGACACAGGCCTGTCTTTTGTAAAAATATGCATCTAAAAATTTTTCATAGTTTTGCACTAAAAACCAAGAAATAAATTACGTAATTAAAAAAACTAAAAACCCGACTGCGTAAAACAAACTAGTTCTGGTAACTGAAAAGCAAAAAACAAGCTTTGTACTTTATAAACTAGAATTTGATAAGATCATAAACATAATTAATGTTAGAAAATGTATGGCAGGCGGGGGCATTACTTAGCCAACTACTCAGAACTATTAGTTCGCCCCCGCATGCCATACATTTTCTAACATTAATTATGTTTATGATCTTATCAAATTCTAGTTTATAAAGTACAAAGCTTGTTTTTTGCTTTTCAGTTACCAGAACTAGTTTGTTTTACGCAGTCGGGTTTTTAGTTTTTTTAATTACGTAATTTATTTGATATATTTCTTTCAACGCTCGCTTAACTATTCCCGACGAAATGGACGATTAACGCTAAAATGTTTCAACCGTACCCAGTCTCCCCTACCTACCTCTAAGACAATGTAATATGTACCCACCTTATTAAACATTTCTCAAAATTTTCCGCGAGCGCCTAATAATTGAAAAGAGTGTATCAAATATTAAAACACTTGAACTAATTGACCTTGGATATAAATACATTTTGTAATGGGTAGACAAAATAAATATTAGAATATGGAAATTTAAAAATTTCTAAAAGAATAAATATTAATTTTCATATACCTACCCATGACTTGCGGAAACAGTGTGTACACAATGTAAATTAGATCGATATAAATAGGGCAGCAGAAGAGCCATCATCACATTACCTCACCGTCCAGACTCCGGGGTAGAAGACCAAGAAGAACCACTCTGTAAGTTAGCTTTATATAATAACTTTTTTTTAAAGAATATTTAGCCATGATGAACATGACTAATATTCCCTTTTCCCATCCAGATAAGCGAAACTTTGTGCTAGGAGTGGGTACGACAATAGTGTAACGGGTGGGGTTTGAACCGCCGACCTTTCGGTTTTCGATTCACGCTCGACGACCGTTGCGCTATTGAGGCTATCTGTTTGTTACGCACCTACTTTGTATCTTTTCTATAGATATAGCACTACCTCGTTGGTCTAGTGGTTAGCATGTTCGACTGCGGATCACGAGGTCCCGGGTTCGATTCCCGGGTCGGGTCAATATTGTTAGGGATTGGGTTTCGGTATTGGGATGTTGGTGCTGTTACACTCCCGTGCCTCGGAGACAACGTAAATTAGTCGGTCCTGCGCTTGATCTCACTACGGTCGTGTCGCATTGGCGTCCCATCGGACTATGAGAGTGAGGGAATAGAGAGTGCACATGTGTTTGCGCATACACTGTGCATTATATCTCCTGTGTAGTTGGCTAGTCTCCGTCTCCATTGGGATTGGTCGCCGTGGTCGGTAGGACATTACATTATTATGACGTAGATTAGCAGATGCCAGCGACATCCGCGTGGATTCTTACTAGTCTCATACAAACTTTCATCTCCTATTTCGACCCCTTCGAACTTATTTTTCACAACAAAAGGTAGCCAGCCTATGTCATTCTCGAAGGTCTAATCTATATCTCTGTACTTTCACCAAAATAGGTTCAGCGGTTTAGCATCTCATAGCTCTGTATGCTTAGTCCCACTTTGCAGCGCTCCAAAACTTTATAGTATACTATTGATCGAATCACAATGACTTCAGAGTAAAATTGACCTAAAATACTTATATTAAGTGCTCATACGCATTAGCGGTCAACCGCGTGCGCGGCTAACCGCGCGGCTAGTCGCTTTTATAGAATTTCGCGTCGCGGTTTAGTGCGTACAAAATGAGCGGTTGCATTTAAAATAATAAAAGCGGCTAGCCTCGCGGTTAGCCGCGTACGCGGTTGACCGCTAATGCGTATACAAGCACTAAGCCCTCATACGCAGGTTTGAGTTTGCCAATACATTCAGCATTCAAAAACAGCCAGCGCCCCAAGAAGCCCCAGAAATGTTGTAAAATAAATATTCGAACTATTGAATTACGACTTTAAAATAAGAGTCTTTGGGTTCATTTTGCTCTGAAGTCATTTTGTGTCGATACTCGAATTTGATCATCGTTGCCGCTATGTAAAAAGTGGGAGGTGCGCAAGCTCCGAATAACCATACTGTAACCGATTGTTTTGTTTCGTTATAGCAACCATGGACGCAGCGGCTATGATAGCGTTGGTGAAGTCGACGACGGTACTCTTCCTGGCGTTGGCTTCATTGGGCCTGCACACTTACAAGTGGCCCACTCACTCTCCTGTACCAGGTATACCACTCATCATCATTATGATTAATTAACGCACCACCGGTCCACTACAGGGCACGGGTCTCCTCTCAGAGCGAGAAGGGCTCAGGCCGTAGTCCATAACGCGGGCCATGTGGGGACAGACTTCGCACGCCTTCGAGAACATTATAGAGAACTCTCAGACATGCAGGTTTCCTCGCAAAGTTTTTCTTCGCCGATAATTGATTGCTTCAAAAGCGCATACCTTTCCGAAAAGTAGCGTGCGTGGTGCGTGCCAGGGATCGAAGTCTGTCCCACCGAGAGGGAGGCCGTAATCTTAGCTGCTAGGCTATCATTGCTATACCACTGTCTCCAACCTATGACCTTTACTCCTCTTTATTCACCTACAAGTTAGCTCTTTACCGCGATCTCATCGTACGCACTCTGTCCAAGTGATTATTATCACCGCCTGTACACCCACATCTCGAACGCTTCGTGTGCTTAGTCTAAAGCGGAGCACTCGAAAACGAACTCGAAAACTATTGATCGATTTCAGAGTAAAATAGACCTAAAATGGCTTGTATTAAGGTTTGAGTTCGCCAATACATTCAGCATTGTTCGAATGCTGAATGTATTGGCGAACTCAAACCTTAATACAAGCCATTTTAGGTCTATTTTACTCTGAAATCGATCAATAGTTTTCGAGTTCGTTTTCGAGTGCTCCGCTTTAGACTAAGCACACTGTTTCTAGACAAAGCTTCTGTATACTCTGCCTCTACAGAGACTCAAGATGCAGCTAAAATGGGACATGAATATGTCTTCGACATAAATCTGTCTCGTTTTAACTCTGTGTTGAGTCTGAGTGTAGTCAGAGTCTATAGATCTCACCCTAAGCTTTTAAGACGTATAGGAGTACTCCGAGTATACTTAGTACGACTTCGCACATCTCGACAACTTTGATACACTTCGTGTATTGAAAAATTATAACGTCAATGTGAAATGGACCTTAACCGCATGGTTTTGATGTCCGAGTTCATCCATACAGCTACAGTCAGCGTCCCAAGCGGAAAATTAGCAATAAAAATCGGTAGTACTGAATTATACCCGTATTACTAATTCCCCGGAATTCTGACAGCTGTCATTGTCATTTACAGATGAGTTATTTGTATGGAGAACAGGGTTAACATCTACGAAGTACGATTTTACCCCAAACTACTTTAATTCCCTGTCATCATAAAAAGCCATATGCCGCGTAATAATATTACTCGTTTCGCCTTAAAATAGAAAACACCAAGAGTGGAAACTAGATAGTGCACACTGACAGCAACAGAAAACAAAAGAAGCACATTGAAAAAATTTATTCAAAAATGGATGTCGAATGACAATATCACCATGAAGTGTCTGTCAGGCATTTGTCATATATACATGCGGCAGTTGATTTGCATTTGCATAAGTTTTGAATTTATTATCTTTTTTGTGGGAATTGTGTTATCTCTGGTAACATTACGAAACGTCAGAATTCCAGAGAATTAGTAATACGGGTATAGATACTCTAAAATATGAGTCCGGCTTCACGCTGTCGTCATAGTGTTTCGATACTCGAAATGTTCGAGATGTACAAAGTCGTACTTAGTAGGTATACAGAAAAGTTTTAAATACGTGTTCGAACAGAAATGCTTCAGTCTTCTACTCTTTTGTAGCTCATAAAGTTTGTTTTTATTTTAATTTGGCTTCATACATTTTGGGAATTCAATACTGAATCTACTTTACTATTAGAATAGATACCTATTAGATACAAGGTTTCATAACTATTACCATTGAGAAGTTGGCCCAATCACATGCTTGTCCTTTGTTTCCAGATAAAACTAAGGTTGACTACATAGTGATAGGCGCCGGCACAGCGGGTAGTATTATTGCGTATCGTCTAAGCGAGGACCCAAACGTCAATGTGGTGCTGATAGAAGCTGGAGGTGACCCTCATTGGGAGGCTGATGTAAGACATTTTTTTTTTGGAGTTATTCTTCTTTAGGTGCGTTACGAAAAAATGATGAAAGTGAATTTTTATGATGCGCGTGCACAGGGTGACACGGAAAACGACATGTTGAAATTGGCAACCTCTCGACAGTCTCATGAGTTGTTCAACTTGGCAACATCGCGCGTCTCTCTCCTGAGTCTCTCGCCCGTAAATATGCAATACAATAGCATACTCCCACGCTGCACGCATGATTTGGGGCTACTGAAGATAGCACTCTTAGGCTGTTAGGCTAACTGGAAGCAAATAGTGAGCGGCTGTTTGCTTCCAGTTAGGCTCCCTATAGTTTTTAAATGGAGTGTCCAAACAGTTTGCGACGTTTCGCTTGCTAATGTATTCAGTGAGCTCAGTGAGCGGCTGATTTCCCAATTGCCTCCAAAACTATGAGAGATCCAGAGCTATTAGCGACCGATACGCCGCTCAGTCAGCCAGCCGACAGTCAGCCGCTCACTGTTCTCCTAATGGGGACACGGCCTTAATACAATAATATTCGATGATTTCAATAAACCTGCTAGCTTCAGTATAATATTAAATGGAGTTCTTCTTTTATTTTCAGCAACCTCTTTTGTTCCCTTATCTGACTAAAACAGAAATGGACTGGAACTACACTTCAGAGGACGATGGCTACTCCGCTCAGTACCACAGGAATAAATACCTAGATTTGCCTGCGGGAAAGGTTTTGGGTGGCAGCAGCACACTTCATCACTTTTACTATGTAAGGGGCGATCCTTACGATTACCAACTGTGGAGTGAGGCAGCCCAAGATGATTCTTGGAACTGGTGGAACCTTCTTCCATACTTTAAGAAAAGTGAGCGTCTCCAAGACCAGCACGTCATCCATTCGGAAACTGCAAGTTTCCATGGAACGGATGGCCTAGTATCCATCACAAGGGAAACTAGAGATCTACCGCTTAAATACTTGGAAGCCTTCCGTGATGTCGGACATAAGATTATGGACGACATGACCACTAACGACACCCTGGGCTTCGGTCTACCCTTATTCACCATTGACAAAGAAGGTATTCGCCAAAGTAGTGCGGAATGTTTCTTGCGAACAGCGAAAGGACGACCAAATCTTAAGGTAATGAAAAGCACTACAGTAACAAAAGTTCTTATCGAAGATGGCGAAGCAAAAGGTGTTGAATGCAGTACACCAGATGGACTTATTAATATCTACGCCCGCAAGGAAACCATATTGTCGGCAGGCGCTTTCAATACGCCAAAAATTTTGATGTTGTCTGGAGTGGGGCCAAAAGAACACCTCGAAAGTGTGGGTATACCAGTCGTTTATGACTCACCGGTGGGTCAAACCTTGCAAGATCATTTAGCCGTCATTGTGCTCCATAAGTCAGAGAAAACTAATGATTCGGTTGGTCCTCAACCTCCATCAGACTTCCCAGTGCCAACCTTTATCGGTAACGGTGCGTTAGACAAGGAACAGGGATATCCTGATTGGGTGACGCTAAACTTAATCTGTAAGAATAATCCTGCTGCTCTGTTACAACTGACTACCGCCGTTTTTGGCCTGCACGATGACGTTTGCAACGAGATTGCTACCATTGGAACAGGAACAGAAGTTGTACTTACAGTATTGAATATAGCGCGTCCCAAGTCCACTGGCCGCGTCACGTTACGAAGTTCAAATCCCGATGATCCTCCAAAAATTTACATGGGCCATTTATCAAACAGCGACGATCTAGATAATAACGCTAAGTACATACAGGACTACATCAGAGTAACGGAATCCAGCTATTTCAAGAAAGTTGGCGGTGAGACGATTCACCCTAATTTGCCACAATGCAAGGATTTAGACCGCAACACGGAAGAATACTGGAAGTGCTATGTCCTTAACATGATGGACACCACCTTCCACTACAGCAGCTCTTGCCGCATGGGATCCGTGTTAGACAATAAACTGCGGGTTATTGGAATTGACAAATTGAGGGTGGTAGACGCCAGCGCAATGCCCAACCAAGTCTCTGGTAATATTAATACAGCTGTCATGGTTATGGCGGAAAAAGGTGCAGACATAATCAAAGAAGATAATCAGTAAGGGTATCAAATCTATGACCGTCTAGATATAACGATGTTAAGAACAACCTAATATATTGTATAGATAGAGAAACAACTTTAGTATGCTTCTTTTACTAGCCACTCGCATCCATATTATTTTAGTTATGTGGATATTTAGTTTAATTCTGTGGTAGGTAGTCGGTACTCAACTATTAATTGGTCTAACCCGTAAAGGGACATTTTGGCCAGATTTTTCTTACCAGACGCACACAGAGATTCACTGAAATATTTGTTCAAAGGACAAGAGCTCACTGCTCGACAGAAATATCCAGGCGATCCTTGTGATTATGAACTGCGGGCAGAAGCAGCTCGCTGTGATCCACGGAACTATTGGAAACTTCTTGGATACTTCAAGAGAAGTAGTTTTGAAGACCAAACCTACATTTATACGGAAACTGCAAATTTCCATGGAACGGAATGGCTTAGTACCGTTACAAGGGAAACTAGAAATCTACCGCTTAAAATACCTACTTGAGTCTTGAAAACTTTTGGCAAGCAAAAAGTGATTGTCTCGGACACTGCAAGATACCATGGAATGGAATGGCTTAGTACCATTATAAGAGAAACTAGAAATTGAAAACTTTTGGAAAACCAACAGTGAGCGTCTCGAAACCTGTAAGATTCCATGGAATGGAATGGCTTAATACCATTATAAGGGAAACTAGAAATCTACCGCTTAAATCCTTGAGTCTTAAAAACTTTTGGAAAACAAGAATATACCTAGGTACATGTAAATTTAAAAAGAGTAGTCACAACTCTATGCGTTCGACCCTTGTTCTGAATTAACAAACAAGGCATCCGCCAGAGGAGCGCAGGATTGTCAACAAACTCACCAAGATATACTTACCTTTCATTACTTCAAGTAAAACGAACGTTTCCAAGACCAGCATACTTGATTTAAAAAAATCTTCTACTCTCCATGGAATGTATGACATTAGTCTACTAATTTAAAAAGGGCAACTATAAATTAACCACTTAAAACTGCAAATGTTTGGCAAAATAAGACGAGACTTCAGTGTTTCCGGCAAAGAGTTACTTATGTAAAGACGGTCTCGATATAACTACCTATGTATTTGGTACTACATAAATAAAATTTAACTATGTATTTGGTTTTCAATTTTGATTAATATTTGTGTTGTACCTATTAGGTACGTATTGTATTTTAAAAGAGAATAAACAAATAACAATACTTAATTATTTTTATTTTATTATTTAAATAAGCTGTAGCCTGTACCTAACTTCATTCCGTTCGCATTTTGAGAGGAAACCCGCGCCCTGTAAGGACCTTTAACGAGTTGATATTGATGATGCTGATGATGTAGCTTGATCATTAATTAATTAGGTAATGAATTAAGCGCCCTATTAACAATGAAATATTTTGTTTTCTATTTAATAGGACTTGGGAATTAAAATAAAACATATATGAATAGGTTACCTACCTAATATAGGTAAAAGGGTTGAAAACATCAACCCTTCATGCAATGTGTATTTTATTGATCATACTTAAAGGGTACAACAAGAAATAGACCTCTTAAATATTATTTTGAAGAATATACTTATCTAATATTGTATAATCATGACCATGACACAATTATTTATTGATTATCATAACTTAAAGAGCATAAAATGTGTGGATGATAATTCAAATTACTTAGTATAATTAAAAGAGAGTGAATAATGACAATATTTTATTTACGTATAGGTACATGTCTAATATTATGTACAAAAAATTATTAAAACATTGTTTTCTAAACAAAATAATGCTTTAATAACATAAAAATATTAAAGTACGTTAGACTAGGGTAATTAACTAGAAAAAATACTTACTACATTACTTACTACTACATTAAACTAGAAAAAATACTTGTAAGCGCGAACTCCTAAAATATAATATATTAATATGAAGTCAAAAACATGAACTTTTATACGAATTTCTTGTTGAGTTGGTTGCATAAAGGGAAACTAGCAAACAACCACTTAAATATGTATGAACAAAGTAATATATTTCTAAACAATTCTTATGTCATGAAAAGAAAAAAAGAAAAAAGAGTTAAAAAGAATTATTATGCTACACCTGCTCGGAAAGTACCTTCTGGTTTGTCTCATATCGAAAGTCAAAGTACGTCATTACTATCAAACAAATATGCGGTCTGAAAAGATGTATGAGATTTCATTGTTAACGCGCTAGAGCAGAAATTCCATATATGAAATTCCATTACTAACGTGCTTTTTTCTTTTTAATTTTTGATAACATCCGATCAGTACATGAAAAAAAAAACCTATTTCGATAAAGACGATATAAAAAGCATCTAATAACTATGTAACCGCCACGATAGATGGCGCTGATGTCGTTATTTCACCGGGCACGACCGGGGTCCGCTAGATTAAATATATTCAATTTTAATTAATACAATTAAATATGAATATAAAATAAAAGTGAAAAATAGAAAACAAAAATTTTACCGCGCAATTTTCTTTGTATTTTGCGAGTCGCTTTCTTTTGTTTTATACTATCCAAGTTTTCAATTTATAAAGTTACAAATAGCTCTAGGGAACTCAAAGTGTCTAGTAGTGAGCCGCCCAACGCCGGCGGAATTAAAAATATGTGGCCAAGCAGTTATTGTTGTATTGAAAATCTCTTAACCAAGATATCTAGAAATAGATATAAATAGATACAACAAAGCATATGAAGATTTTTTACAATGGAAACTCAATGTCTTTTTCTGATTGATTTCCGGTAATAATTTTAATATTTTTGATTATTTTATTATTTTCCTCGTACATAGGTGTAGTATAAAGCACTATGTATGCCTTCGGGAGAAAGTGCGATTCCTCTCGGGTGTATTGCGGCCCTACGGCCTACGGCCTCGGGCCTCAAACTACACCCTCGTAGTAATCGGTCACTTTCTCCCGTCGTGGAACAATGTACTATTTTATGCCTGCGACAGTTATTATAATATAAATCATGAAAAGTCAAAAGACTTGAATATAAAATTGTTAATAACAAGACAAAAACTAGTTGACAAAAGTTAGTTGGCACAAAAATTATTATAAATCATGTAAAATATGATATAATATTACCCATATCATAGCGAACAAAGTTTAGAAAGACTTGAAAAAAATTATTAATAACAAATCAAAAACATCTACTCTACGTAGAAATTGTTGGTACAAAAAGTGCAACTATCAACCACTTAAATATTTGCCGGCTCGCACTCATAAAGTATTATAAATTACGTCAAAACTATGACATATTTCCTATATAATACAAAAAAAAATTCAAAATGACTTGAAATTCTTTATATGAAGTCAAGAATATTAACTTTTACTGAATTTCGTGTTGAGTAAGTTGCTTATAGGAAAACAACTACTTAAATATGTAGAAGCTAGTAATTTATTTCTACAGCAAATATTTATTATTATAAATCACCAAAAGTGAAAAGACAAAAAGACATGAAAAGATTATTTATTAATAATAAGACAAAAACATCAACTCTTTGTGGAAATTCATAGTTGCTTAGTTGGCACAAAAAGGGCAACTATAGAAATCAACCACTTAAATATTGAAAAAGACTTGAAAATAATTTATAAATAACAAGTCAAAAACATCAACAGATGGAAATTCATAGTTAGTTGGCACAAAAAAGGGCAACTAGAAATCTACCACTTAAATACGTGGAAGCAAGTAGGTTTAATATGTCTACGACAATAATTATTATATCCCATGAAAATTAAAAAGTCAAAAAGACGTGAAAAGATTATTAATAACAAGACAAAAACGTCAACTCTTCGTGTAAATTCATAGTTACTCAGTTGCCACAAAAAAAGCAACTAAAAATCAACCACTTAAATATTTGCAGACGCGTAATCGTAAAAAATAATATATTATAATGCATACGACAATTATTGTAAATCGTGAAAAGGCAAAAAGACTTGAAAATAATTTATAAATTACAAGTCAAAAACATCAACAGATGGAAATTCATAGTTAGTTGGCACAAAGAAGGGCAACTAGAAATCTACCACTTAAATACGTGGAAGCAAGTAGGTTTAATATGTCTACGACAATTATTATAACCCATGAAAATTAAAAAGTCAAAAAGACTTGAAAAGATTATTAATAATAAGACAAAAACTTCAACTCTTCGTGGAAATTCATAGTCGCTCAGTTGCCACAAAAAGGGCAACTAGAAATCAACTACTTAAATCTTTGCAGACGCATACTAGTAAAAAATAATATATTATAATGTATACAACAATTATTATAAATCGTGAAAAGTGAAAAGGCAAAATAGACTTGAAAATAATTTATAAATTAGAAGTCAAAAACATCAACAGATGGAAATTCATAGTTAGTTGGCACAAAAAAGGGCAACTAGAAATCTACCACTTAAATACGTGGAAGCAAGTAGGTTTAATATGTCTACGACAATAATTATTATATCCCATGAAAATTAAAAAGTCAAAAAGACGTGAAAAGATTATTAATAACAAGACAAAAACGTCAACTCTTCGTGTAAATTCATAGTTACTCAGTTGCCACAAAAAAAGCAACTAAAAATCAACCACTTAAATATTTGCAGACGCGTAATCGTAAAAAATAATATATTATAATGCATACGACAATTATTGTAAATCGTGAAAAGGCAAAAAGACTTGAAAATAATTTATAAATTACAAGTCAAAAACATCAACAGATGGAAATTCATAGTTAGTTGGCACAAAGAAGGGCAACTAGAAATCTACCACTTAAATACGTGGAAGCAAGTAGGTTTAATATGTCTACGACAATTATTATAACCCATGAAAATTAAAAAGTCAAAAAGACTTGAAAAGATTATTAATAATAAGACAAAAACTTCAACTCTTCGTGGAAATTCATAGTCGCTCAGTTGCCACAAAAAGGGCAACTAGAAATCAACTACTTAAATCTTTGCAGACGCATACTAGTAAAAAATAATATATTATAATGTATACAACAATTATTATAAATCGTGAAAAGTGAAAAGGCAAAATAGACTTGAAAATAATTTATAAATTAGAAGTCAAAAACATCAACAGATGGAAATTCATAGTTAGTTGGCACAAAAAGAGGCAACTAGAAATCCACCACTTAAATACGTGGAAGCAAGTGGATTTAGTATATCTTCGACAATTATTATAAACCATGAAAATTAAAAAGTCAAAAAGACGTGAAAAGATTATTAATAACAAGACAAAAAGTCAACTCTTCGTGGAAATTCATAGTTAGTTGGCACAAAAAAGGGCAACTAGAAATCTACCACTTAAATACGTGGAAGCAAGTAGGTTTAATATGTCTACGACAATTATTATAAACCATGAAAAGTAAAAAGTCAAAATGACTTTTATTATAAATCGTGAAAAGTGAAAAGGCAAAAAGACTTGAAAATAATTTATAAATTACAAGTCAAAAACATCAACAGATGGAAATTCATAGTTAGTTGGCACAAAGAAGGGCAACTATAAATCTACCACTTAAATACGTGGAAGCAAGTAGGTTTAATATGTCTACGACAATTATTATAACCCATGAAAATTAAAAAGTCAAAAAGACTTGAAAAGATTATTAATAATAAGACAAAAACTTCAACTCTTCGTGGAAATTCATAGTTGCTCAGTTGCCACAAAAAGGGCAACTAGAAATCAATTACTTAAATCTTTGCAGACGCATACTAGTAAAAAATAATATATTATAATGTATACAACAATTATTATAAATCGTGAAAAGTGAAAAGGCAAAAAAGACTTGAAAATAATTTATAAATTAGAAGTCAAAAACATCAACAGACGGAAATTCATAGTTAGTTGGCACAAAAAAGGGCAACTATAAATCTACCATTTAAATACGTGGAAGCAAGTAGGTTTAATATGTCTACGACAATTATTATAACCCATGAAAATTAAAAAGTCAAAAAGACTTGAAAAGATTATTAATAATATGACAAAAACTTCAACTCTTCGTGGAAATTCATAGTTGCTCAGTTGCCACAAAAAGGGCAACTAGAAATCAACTACTTAAATCTTTGCAGACGCATACTAGTAAAAAATAATATATTATAATGTATACAACAATTATTATAAATCGTGAAAAGTGAAAAGGCAAAATAGACTTGAAAATAATTTATAAATTAGAAGTCAAAAACATCAACAGATGGAAATTCATAGTTAGTTGGCACAAAAAGAGGCAACTAGAAATCCACCACTTAAATACGTGGAAGCAAGTGGATTTAGTATATCTTCGACAATTATTATAAACCATGAAAATTAAAAAGTCAAAAAGACGTGAAAAGATTATTAATAACAAGACAAAAAGTCAACTCTTCGTGGAAATTCATAGTTAGTTGGCACAAAAAAGGGCAACTAGAAATCTACCACTTAAATACGTGGAAGCAAGTAGGTTTAATATGTCTACGACAATTATTATAAACCATGAAAAGTAAAAAGTCAAAATGACTTTTATTATAAATCGTGAAAAGTGAAAAGGCAAAAAGACTTGAAAATAATTTATAAATTACAAGTCAAAAACATCAACAGATGGAAATTCATAGTTAGTTGGCACAAAGAAGGGCAACTATAAATCTACCACTTAAATACGTGGAAGCAAGTAGGTTTAATATGTCTACGACAATTATTATAACCCATGAAAATTAAAAAGTCAAAAA
This sequence comes from Melanargia galathea, assembly GCA_920104075.1. Lineage (NCBI taxonomy): Eukaryota > Metazoa > Arthropoda > Insecta > Lepidoptera > Nymphalidae > Melanargia > Melanargia galathea. The sequence goes on along the minus strand of OV049857.1, from coordinate 14,009,582 downwards.
GACTTGAAAAGATTATTAATAATAAGACAAAAACTTCAACTCTTCGTGGAAATTCATAGTTGCTCAGTTGCCACAAAAAGGGCAACTAGAAATCAATTACTTAAATCTTTGCAGACGCATACTAGTAAAAAATAATATATTATAATGTATACAACAATTATTATAAATCGTGAAAAGTGAAAAGGCAAAATAGACTTGAAAATAATTTATAAATTAGAAGTCAAAAACATCAACAGATGGAAATTCATAGTTAGTTGGCACAAAAAAGGGCAACTAGAAATCTACCACTTAAATACGTGGAAGCAAGTAGGTTTAATATGTCTACGACAATAATTATTATATCCCATGAAAATTAAAAAGTCAAAAAGACGTGAAAAGATTATTAATAACAAGACAAAAACGTCAACTCTTCGTGTAAATTCATAGTTACTCAGTTGCCACAAAAAAAGCAACTAAAAATCAACCACTTAAATATTTGCAGACGCGTAATCGTAAAAAATAATATATTATAATGCATACGACAATTATTGTAAATCGTGAAAAGGCAAAAAGACTTGAAAATAATTTATAAATTACAAGTCAAAAACATCAACAGATGGAAATTCATAGTTAGTTGGCACAAAGAAGGGCAACTAGAAATCTACCACTTAAATACGTGGAAGCAAGTAGGTTTAATATGTCTACGACAATTATTATAACCCATGAAAATTAAAAAGTCAAAAAGACTTGAAAAGATTATTAATAATAAGACAAAAACTTCAACTCTTCGTGGAAATTCATAGTCGCTCAGTTGCCACAAAAAGGGCAACTAGAAATCAACTACTTAAATCTTTGCAGACGCATACTAGTAAAAAATAATATATTATAATGTATACAACAATTATTATAAATCGTGAAAAGTGAAAAGGCAAAATAGACTTGAAAATAATTTATAAATTAGAAGTCAAAAACATCAACAGATGGAAATTCATAGTTAGTTGGCACAAAAAGAGGCAACTAGAAATCCACCACTTAAATACGTGGAAGCAAGTGGATTTAGTATATCTTCGACAATTATTATAAACCATGAAAATTAAAAAGTCAAAAAGACGTGAAAAGATTATTAATAACAAGACAAAAAGTCAACTCTTCGTGGAAATTCATAGTTAGTTGGCACAAAAAAGGGCAACTAGAAATCTACCACTTAAATACGTGGAAGCAAGTAGGTTTAATATGTCTACGACAATTATTATAAACCATGAAAAGTAAAAAGTCAAAATGACTTTTATTATAAATCGTGAAAAGTGAAAAGGCAAAAAGACTTGAAAATAATTTATAAATTACAAGTCAAAAACATCAACAGATGGAAATTCATAGTTAGTTGGCACAAAGAAGGGCAACTATAAATCTACCACTTAAATACGTGGAAGCAAGTAGGTTTAATATGTCTACGACAATTATTATAACCCATGAAAATTAAAAAGTCAAAAAGACTTGAAAAGATTATTAATAATAAGACAAAAACTTCAACTCTTCGTGGAAATTCATAGTTGCTCAGTTGCCACAAAAAGGGCAACTAGAAATCAATTACTTAAATCTTTGCAGACGCATACTAGTAAAAAATAATATATTATAATGTATACAACAATTATTATAAATCGTGAAAAGTGAAAAGGCAAAAAAGACTTGAAAATAATTTATAAATTAGAAGTCAAAAACATCAACAGACGGAAATTCATAGTTAGTTGGCACAAAAAAGGGCAACTATAAATCTACCACTTAAATACGTGGAAGCAAGTAGGTTTAATATGTCTACGACAATTATTATAACCCATGAAAATTAAAAAGTCAAAAAGACTTGAAAAGATTATTAATAATATGACAAAAACTTCAACTCTTCGTGGAAATTCATAGTTGCTCAGTTGCCACAAAAAGGGCAACTAGAAATCAACTACTTAAATCTTTGCAGACGCATACTAGTAAAAAATAATATATTATAATGTATACAACAATTATTATAAATCGTGAAAAGTGAAAAGGCAAAATAGACTTGAAAATAATTTATAAATTAGAAGTCAAAAACATCAACAGATGGAAATTCATAGTTAGTTGGCACAAAAAGAGGCAACTAGAAATCCACCACTTAAATACGTGGAAGCAAGTGGATTTAGTATATCTTCGACAATTATTATAAACCATGAAAATTAAAAAGTCAAAAAGACGTGAAAAGATTATTAATAACAAGACAAAAAGTCAACTCTTCGTGGAAATTCATAGTTAGTTGGCACAAAAAAGGGCAACTAGAAATCTACCACTTAAATACGTGGAAGCAAGTAGGTTTAATATGTCTACGACAATTATTATAAACCATGAAAAGTAAAAAGTCAAAATGACTTTTATTATAAATCGTGAAAAGTGAAAAGGCAAAAAGACTTGAAAATAATTTATAAATTACAAGTCAAAAACATCAACAGATGGAAATTCATAGTTAGTTGGCACAAAGAAGGGCAACTATAAATCTACCACTTAAATACGTGGAAGCAAGTAGGTTTAATATGTCTACGACAATTATTATAAACCATGAAAAGTAAAAAGTCAAAATGACTTTTATTATAAATCGTGAAAAGTGAAAAGGCAAAAAGACTTGAAAATAATTTATAAATTACAAGTCAAAAACATCAACAGATGGAAATTCATAGTTAGTTGGCACAAAGAAGGGCAACTATAAATCTACCACTTAAATACGTGGAAGCAAGTAGGTTTAATATGTCTACGACAATTATTATAAACCATGAAAAGTAAAAAGTCAAAATGACTTTTATTATAAATCGTGAAAAGTGAAAAGGCAAAAAGACTTGAAAATAATTTATAAATTACAAGTCAAAAACATCAACAGATGGAAATTCATAGTTAGTTGGCACAAAAAAGGGCAACTAGAAATCTACCACTTAATAATACGTGGAAGCCAGTGGATTTAGTATATCGTCGACAATTATTATAACCCATGAAAAGTAAAAAGTCAAAAAGACTTGAAAAGATTAATATTAATAATAAGACAAAAACATCAAGTCTTCGTGGAAATTCATAGTTACTTAGTTAGTTGGCACTAAAAGGGCAATTAGAAATCAACCACCAGACGCGTACTACGAGAAAAAAAATTTAAACCCCACATTATAAAGCGTCCAAAATCCGCCATTTTGATTTTTTCACATTTTTATGTTCTCGATGACACACAGAATCTAACGACGTGCCAAAATCAAAATCGGCCCACGATTGATCTCTGGAGTGCCACAAAGTGACAAACATATACATAGACTGATAAACACATTACCACTCCTTTGCGTCGCACAGTCGGGTACAAAAAGCTGTGCATTCACGTTTTAAGCCATTTGGCGTGAGTGACTCCGATCGACTGAAGTCGAAGATGGACACTCGCGGATTCAACGCAAAATTAAAATTCTTCGAGCGGAATGAACGCAAATGGATTGTGATTTCGGAAATTCATACGAATTTCCTGTGCAGCGTGATGCCACGGCGTGACGCGTGACGTCAAATTGCTTGAAGCTTTGGATTATGTCAGGCACGGAATATCCGTAGGTTGTCATCAGTCATCACGCCAAGTTTAACTTGAAGACCTCGCACACTCACGATCATACTTTGGCTATATGTACAATATATATACCCATCTGACGCGACGGACGTACCGTGAATGCCCAGCTTTACTCCAGTCTCCGGTCCCCTTGAGCCGGCACTTGGTGCCTTTTCCTAGAAATAATTTTAATTTATTAATTAACCATCAATGAATGCAAAATATATTATTACCTATCTCAGAGTTTCCTAACCTTTTTCTAGTCATGGACCCCTCTCAAAATTTCAAAAAGGCCATGGGCCCTTTTCGAAAAGATCAAAAAATGAGGTTAAGCTTTTAGCAGCTTTTATTGTTAGCTGCTGCTTATGCCGGATTAGAACGTCAAGTTGTACTTATACACAGTATTTATTCACAACATACGGCACCTATAACTATTTTTAACCCCCGACGCAAAAACGACGGGGTGTTAGAAGTTTGACGTGTTTGTGTGTGTGTGTGTGTGTGTGTGTCTGTTCCCCCGTAGCGCTCAAACGGGTGAACCGATTTGAATGCGGTTTTTTTTTGTTTCAAAGGTGAATTAGTCGGGAGTGTTCTTAGCTAAGTTTAATGAAAGTTGGTCTAAGATGACGGCCGCCACAAAATGGCGCATTACATATTTTTTCACAACTCCCTCAATATGGGTATCAATTGATGAAAGGTCTTGACTAGTAGAATAGTACTATGCAAATCCAAGATGGCCGCCATCATAAAATGGCGAATGTCCGGAGGTTTTATAGGTAAGCTCGGCATGGACCCCCAGCGTTAATTACGCAGACGCCTAAGGGGTTCATGGACACAGGTTAAGAAACCCTGACCTATCTAATCCATAATAATCTATAAACTGAAGATCGCAAATTAATATAATCCAGATTTGAATATTGACATCACACTCCGTTTTTAACCCCCCGACGCAAAAATGACGGGGTGTTATAAGTTTGACGCGACGTGTCGGTGTGTGTGTGTGTGTATGTGTGTGTGTGTGTGTCTATCTGTTCCCCTGTAGCGCTCAAACGGGTGGACTGATTTGAATGCGGTTTTTATGTTTGAAAGGTGAATTAGTCGAGAGTGTTGTTAGCTCTATGTTTGATGAAAATTGATCCAAGATGGCCGCCGCTACAAAATGACGGATTTCATATTTTTTCACAACTCCCTTAATATGGGTATAAGCTTGTACCATTAAAATTGGTAAACTGACTACCTACTGTATACATTTTAGCTTTCAGTCTTTTAGATTTTGGGTTAGATATTTAATTAATTTTGACCATTTTAAAGCTGTGATAGCCTAGTGGTCAGGACGACCGACTTCTAATCGGAGGTCGTGGGTTCAATCGCGGGCACGCACCTCTAACTTTTCGGAGTTATGTGCGTTTTAAGTATTTAAATATCACTTGCTTTAACGGTGAAGGAAAACATCGTGAGGAAACCTGCATGCCTGAGAGTTCTCCATAACGTTCTCAAAGGTGTGTGAAGTCTGCCAATCCGCTTGGCCAGCGTGGTAGACTATGGCCAAAACCAGGGGCGTAGCTACCGCCGTATATGCCGTATCAATTATACGGGGCCCCCAAGCCACGGGGGCCCCCGACGTGCGTAAGCAAAAATTAACAAAAAAATTCTCAAATTTTTGTTTATTTCAGAAATGATATGTCAAAAAATGTTGTCGATAGAGGCAGAATCTTAAGAAAAACTAAAGTCATCATCAGCTATAAATGATTTAATAAATCTGTTTGGCGAAAAAATGGCAAGGAGAGTACCTATTATAGGTATATATTTAATTTGAATTGTTTGTAAAAATTTTAGAAAAAGTGACAGATATGTAAATAATTATGATGAATAAATATTGCTTTCAATTATATGCAAACATTTTTTTCTTTTGTGAGAAATCCTTACCCTTCATAAGGGTCCCCAAACAAATTTTTATACGGGGCCCCGTCAAGGTACGCTACGCCACTGGCCAAAACCCTTCTCACTCTGAGAGGAGACCCGTGCTCTGTAGTGAGCCGGTAATGGGTTGATCATGATGACCATTTTAGAGAATAGGTACTATATTAATTATAAGTGGTCTCCTACGAACAAGAGCTGTATTTATTCAGTTGGTAAAGAAAATGTTTAAATAAAAATTCTTTACTAACTAAATAAATACCTACTTACAGTGGATAGGTTGGTAGGTACTACAGTGGTAGGTATAACTTATAAGTATAAATTAAAAATTTAAAAAACCCCGACATTCGCCATTTTGTGGCAGCGGCTATATTGTATTTGCATAGTGCTATTCTACTAGTCAAGCCCTTTCATTTGATACCCATATTAAGGGATTTGTGTAAAAATATGTAATCCGAAATTTTGTAGCCATCTTGGATCGATTTTCATCATAGCTAACAACACTCTCGACTAATTTACCTTTCAAACAAAAAAAACCGCATTCAAATCGGTTCGCCCGTTTGAGTGCCACAGGGGAACAGACATACACACACACATATACACACACCACACACACACACACACACACACACACAGAGACACGTCAAACTTATAACACCCCGTCGTTTTTGCGTCGGGGGCATCGGGTTAATAAAACAAAGTCCGCTGCCGCGTCTGTGTGTCTGTTCGCGAACTCAAAAACTGCCGAACGGATTTTCATGCGGTTTTCCCCAGTAGACATAGTGATTCATGAAGAAGGTCTAGATGTAGGTATAATTTGTTAAGGTTTTGTGTAGTTAAATTGGTTGAAAAATTATGACGATAATTGTTGAAAATGTCAGAAAAAGAAAAAGTCGCCCGGGAGCTATCATCGAAATCGCTGTCTGTTACCCTTTGAGATAATATAACAAAAAAATGTATGGTGGGAAGATGGTGGGATATGTCTACAGAAAAGTCCGGGATATTTATCTTTTGACAATTTTAACTTCTAAACAAATGTTCACGTACAAATTACAATGCGTTGATTGGAAATCTATTTATATAGACCGGATAGAGTATTAATACTTATTGCATTTCATGCACATTATGATAGGTAATCCTTTACACTATTGAAATGAATAATATCTTAGAAGTTATCCCAAAATAAAAACTAACGCACGCGAAAATAAATTCATCTCTGAGCTGATATTACATTTAAATCTAATCCATTCAACGCAACAAGCTGAGACCCTACGACAGAAAAAACGTGTATGCATAATATTATGCTCTACTTCCCGTGCGAATCCGGTGCGGGTTGCTAGTAAGTCTATAAAATATGTTCACACAATTATTATACCTTGTCCACGCCTTTTATTACTTTTTGGCAGCTCATGCCTATAAATAACAGTCTTTTTTTTTCGGAATAATGTAGGTACTACAGTAATGTCGTACTTTATTGACGTGTAGTGAAGTAGTGATTTAAGGCTTATTTCGTGGTTTATCGACATATTCTAATGTAAAAATTACGGGTACATACCACGATTGATTTGTTTTTTGATTTTGTCGATATTTCGGTCCAGTTACATGGACCGTGGTCGCGACGAAACTGCGGTGCTGCGAGGGGGGAAGTTTCAACTGTCACGGGCAGTATCGAACTACCCGCCTTCTCACTCTTTTCATCGAAACTTCACGGGCTGTCCGGCAAAATACGCTCACAACATCACTCTTTTCTTCTTTCTTACGACGCTGTCCTGGTTTGCATAATTCTACCACTGGATTCCACGTACTCGGCAGTTTGAAACCATCATCACGATTGAAATTAGGACTAGGATAACTGCCGTTTTTGGATGTACTTATCCATGCACGGTCCGACGGTAGTTTTGGTCACTCAGTATACCGAAAGCAGACACACACGGACAGGTATTTGCATGGCTCGTCGCATCACCACCCGCGTCACCTGGCGTCGGTTGCCACAACTCTCATCAACCGTGCTCATGCCTTGAGTGATGACCTTCACATTCAGGGTGAGCTACAACACATACGCAAGGTGTTACGGTGCAATGGTCACAAAATACCACCGAACAAGAAAGGAGCCAAGCAACGTAGGATACGGACCTTGGAAGCGGAAAGACAGATGGCCTACCTACCTTTTGTAAAAGGAGTAACGGACAAAATAGGTACTTTATTGAAAAAACAATATAACATCAAAACTGTGTTCACTCCGTTACAAAAGATTGCTCATCTGATGCGCACCCCCAAGGACCGTATACCGTATCAGTGTCCGGGTGTATATAAAATAGACTGCAGCTGTGGTAGCTCGTATATTGGTCAAACCAAGAGACCCATAGCCACTCGGGTATCGGAACATATTAAAGCGGTGAGAAACAACGATCCTCAGAAATCTGCGATCGCGGAGCATATTCTGCAACCGGGAACAAACCACTGGATAGAACTGCATAAACCTCGAGTTCTTTCCACAGACCGCCACTACATACCCAGATTAGTGCGCGAGGCGATTGAAATCCGCAAACATCCTAATTTCAATCGTGATGATGGTTTCAAACTGCCGAGTACGTGGAATCCAGTGGTAGAATTATGCAAACCAGGACAGCGTCGTAAGAAAGAAGAAAAGAGTGATGTTGTGAGCGTATTTTGCCGGACAGCCCGTGAAGTTTCGATGAAAAGAGTGAGAAGGCGGGTAGTTCGATACTGCCCGTGACAGTTGAAACTTCCCCCCTCGCAGCACCGCAGTCTCGTCGCGACCACGGTCCATGTAACTGGACCGAAATATCGACAAAATCAAAAAACAAATCAATCGTGGTATGTACCCGTAATTTTTACATTAGAATGTGTAGTGAAGTGTTCTGTGCATAACAAACAACCACAGACTATAAAACAGTTCTTGATTGACAGTTCAGGTAAAAATAATTTTACTTCATGTAAATATTGTTTCCGTAAATTTAATAAATAAAAGGAAATAAAAATAGTACATATGACTCAAAGATTGATTATTTGCAAAGAATTAAGTCAAAAACTTGGAATTTAAGTTCATACCAAGATTAAAGAATAATAACTCTGTTCATTCCATACAATTATTGGTTTCCGCTGCGCTCCGACCTAGAAGGAGCACCGTGTACAAGTAAAGTGCAGCAACAAAATGTACGCCATATTACATATTAGTGGCGTACACGGGTCAGTCTCATTGCAAGCAAAAATTGTCTCCTACAAACCAAACTCCTTCGATTGTCCTTTTAACACAGTTCTTTTCGGCATATTGAGAGCTTACTATACTCAACAGAAAAATTTACGTATCGATACGGAAGAATATAAATACTCAACTCAACGTATGATATTGTAAAAGAATACTTAACGAAAATACACAAATCGAAAACAGTGGATGTCACACACGAACGTCGCGTGACCAGCACAGTGACAACAAATAGCACCGCCGCCGCGCCGGCTTAGCGTTGCGTTATGGTATTTCTATACTTCGACTTTTAATTCGATGCAGTAAAATGACGTTTCATAATGTCATTCTGAAAAATAATGGTGTCAACCTAATCTCAATAGTGATGTGATAGGTTCATTTTATTTCATTTTATTTATAATTATAATCATAAAATCGTTTAAATTTTGCATAATAAGATCTTAAAATAATTGTATATAGTAGGAACAACCTACCTCTAACAGGCATACACTATTTAACGTTTTACAGACACGATTTCATTAAGTTAGTTTCATAAAGTTTTAAGTTTACATAATCAGGAAGTTATTACAGGTATCTATCTATTTAATAATATCTACTATATCCTCATAAAAATAAATTTTGTACTGTAGTAAATAAAGATAAAATTAAATATGTCGGCTCGTTGATATTGTAGTGTGAATGGTCCTAGCGTTGCGCCATTACGTCATTCCCACTACCAACATTTTATTGTAAGAGAGAGAGAGCGGTGGCGCGTGTGACACATTCCGATCTGGGCGCTCGACGAGAGCGCTGCTTCGCTCGTGCGGTGTACTGTGTTATAGGTTGTGTTGTACAAAGTAGGTGGTATCGTGCGATGTGTGTCGTGTAGATTAGATTGGTCGGAAGCGGTTCGGTTGCAGGGGAGGAGGAGACCGAACTAGGTAGGGGTAGGGTTAGTCAGTTAGTGTGTCAGTTAATGAGAAGGCTTTTCAATTAGGCCCGTACCCATGTGACGCCCACAGCAATGTAATTCGATCTACCCTGATAACGAATAATGATAATACTAGAATAGCCTTCTGATGTCGTCCGCTGGTCCATCTCTGGTCCGTCTTGGCGACATCAGAAGTGGGATCTGAAGGGCAAATTGATGAGCCGGAGCCTTTAACTGCATTTGCGTTTGTCGGTCTCCTTCGTGGCACAAAAGCCTTGTAGAACCGGTGTTGTGTGCGCGACGCGGGTCGTTTTCATTTTGTTAAGATTTCGGTGCCGCGATTCGTCTCGTTAAAGAAAGTATTGCGAATAGGCTATCGGGTGTGAGTTATAATAAAATTGAATTACCGGTATTGAGAGTTCAAGTGTTAATAGTACCTTGCAAATTTTATGTGAAATTTTTAATTGATGGACACACCCACTTTACAAATTTTTGTTTGACGTTATATTAGATGAGTTTTTGCGTTAAGTCGTGATATTTTAAAGGCAGGTTGTGCAATGACTGCGGATACTTTTTCTATTTCAATGTGTAAAATAGCTTTCGGATATTGATACGGATATACCAGATGAGGATAAACCGCGACTATTGTCATTGCTTAACGAAAACTCGGATTTCTCGATTAACGGATTACCGCGTTTAAGGGTCACAACCGGAAAACTTAAGATTAGTTTAGTTGAATCCTCGTAAAACGGTTTAGCGTCATATGCACCGCCTTTGATTTACGGCAGGTAGTTCGTGATAAAATTAGCGAGATGTTATATGTGGGTATCCCAGCCAAATGGAAATGTGAACCCAATTGTTCACCTTTTTCTAGGAATTTTTAGTTAATAAAAGCGTGACGGTACTGAGCGATTGTGTGTGGGTTTCCGAGAATTGATCGGCCACACTGTTACCGATTGTATCGGATCAGATTGCGCGTTTATGTGGTGCTAACTGTAACTAGTGTTTAGATTAGGAACCGAGTTAGCTTCAGGGGCCTGGCGGGCCGCCTAAGTTTTTGAGGGCTTTTTGAAGTAGGGCTGGCGATCTCGGGTATACCGATTGCTGAGGATAATTAATAGTCGCTCGAGGACGATCGAATGTCAGGGTTGGCCGTGAAGGCTGGCGAGCTGTATGTCGATAACAACGGACAGCGCTAAGCTGATAACAAAAACCAACTAACAAAAAAAAAAACCAAAAAAAAAAATCGTGATTAATTGAAAGTAAAGTTCTACAAATACTCGCAGAATAATTAAATACCCGCTATTGAGATGAGTGATTAGTTTGACAAATGGTTTTGGTTGCTAACCAAAGTCTGTTGTCCAGGCACCTTCATCGATGTTCAAAAGTAAGCAAGTTCGAAACGTGGTTGTGATAAAGCCGTAAAGAGGTTGTAGTTCTTAAAATGGTTCATCAAGATGATGATATGATAAATGATAAATGGTTTGCACGATTGGAACTAAAGAAATAGGATTGCGTTTACGGGAAGTAGTTTTTGATCAGTTATGTTAAAAAGTTAGACGCCGCCGAGTTTCTTACTGGTTCTTCTCGCTAGGTTGCGGCATTCCGAACCAGTGGTAGATTCATTTTAGTTTGAAACTGTAATTGTAAAAGTAACTTTAACCGTGATATTTGATTGAGGGTTTGCGATAGCAATTGCACCCTAATCAGATAAGTGTTGCCATTTTCGGGACTTGGCAGGGAAAATGACGAGTGCGTGTGTGATGTAGTTAATTAAATGGACTGGCCTATATATGGGTCGACGTTCTTGAGCAGATCTTGAGCAGAGACTGTGATTATTATTTTGACTATGACAATGACTTTGGCCTTTGTTATTGGAGGGCGAGTGAATAGTCTAAGGAGCTGGCTCATGCGGGTTGAGGTTCCAGATCACTTCATTTACGGCAGTGTGTGAACGTGTGACGTTCGTTGTTGGTGTGAGCTAGATGGTGAGTGAATGGTCTAAGGAACTGGCTCATGCGGGTTGAGGTTCCGGATCACTTCATTTACGGCAGTGTGTGAACGCGTGACGTTCGTTGTTGGTGTGAGCTAGGTGATGAGTGAATGGTCTAAGGAACTGACTCATGCGGGTCGAGGTTCCGGATCACTTCATTCGTGGCAGCGTGTAAACGTGTGTTACAAGTGGGAAGGGCGCTGACTAGTTGTGTGTGTTTCATGTTGTCTATCCTGGGCTTTGGTGGTGACATCCGGGTCATACACACTATTTGTGTTGATTGAAAGGATTCACTAGTGCCTCCCAGATGAGTTCCGGAGTCTATCCTGGTAAGAGTGTCGTCCGGGCCAGACTCGTAGGAGTTGGTTGAAGGGACACACTCCTTCCAGATGTTGTGTTATAGTAAGTTACTGAGTCTATCCTGGTAAGAGTGTCGTCCGGGCCAGACTCGTGGGAGTTGGTTGAAGGGACACACTCCTTCCAGATGTTGTGTTATAGTAAGTTCCTGAGTCGATCCTGGTAAGAGTGTCGTCCGGGCCAGGCTCAAGGGAGTTGGTTGAAAGGACACACTCCTTCCAGATGTGTATTGCGATTGACAGCTGAAGTGATGACTGACAATTGACAGATTGAAGTACTGACTGGTTGGGTGTTATATTAAGTTCCTGAGTCTATCCTGGTAAGGAAGTGTCGTCCGGGCCAGACTCAAGGGAGGTGGTTGAAAGGACACACTCCTTCCAGATGTGTATTGTGATTGACAGCTTAGGTGATGACTAGCAATTGACAGATGGTTGGGTTGGGTCTGTTGTACGTCATCACATGAGGTGGTGGTTGGTTGATGCGATTGACAGCTGGTGTGATGATTGACAATTGATGCATGACAGACGGAGGTGACCTAGAAGCAGTGAAGTGTCAGGGATGGGCGAGCGTATTTAGAGGTGTACTTCACCTGTGTGTTGTTCTTTGTAGACATCCTTGGACGCTGGCAGTCGCACGGGGACGTGCGAATGTCAGTATGGCCGTGTCGGCTCGTTGATATTGTAGTGTGAATGGTCCTAGCGTTGCGCCATTACGTCATTCCCACTACCAACATTTTATTGTAAGAGAGAGAGAGCGGTGGCGCGTGTGACACATTCCGATCTGGGCGCTCGACGAGAGCGCTGCTTCGCTCGTGCGGTGTACTGTGTTATAGGTTGTGTTGTACAAAGTAGGTGGTATCGTGCGATGTGTGTCGTGTAGATTAGATTGGTCGGAAGCGGTTCGGTTGCAGGGGAGGAGGAGACCGAACTAGGTAGGGGTAGGGTTAGTCAGTTAGTGTGTCAGTTAATGAGAAGGCTTTTCAATTAGGCCCGTACCCATGTGACGCCCACAGCAATGTAATTCGATCTACCCTGATAACGAATAATGATAATACTAGAATAGCCTTCTGATGTCGTCCGCTGGTCCATCTCTGGTCCGTCTTGGCGACAAATAATTAAGTTGATTGATGTGAATCATTTACATCATTCACTTTTGCCCCATCCCTATTTTTTCGTCTAAAAGTAGCAACCCATGAAACGTCAGTTTACTGCATTGAATCAAAAATCCGACTATAGTGATAACTTGTTTATAATGCGCATATACGTTATATTAAATATATATTTCTATTTTATTGATTTATTATTTACTAGCTTTTGCCCGCAGCTTCGCCCACGTGAATTTAGATTTTTCACAAATCCTGAGGGAATCGTGGATATCTGATTTCCGTTTTCACTTTCCCCTTCCCTTTTCCAACCTTTATACCTACTTTCTAGGAAGTTTGCTATAGTAATCTACCTAGCTATAGCTGTAGATATAGATTTCGGGTTTTTCAAAATCCCGCGGGAACTGTAGATTTTCCAGGATAAAAAGTAGCCTATGTTTTAAGTCGGGGCATAATCTATCTCCGTACAACATTTCAGCCAAATCGGTTCAGTAGTTGCTACGTTATTGAGTAACAAACATCCAAACATCCAAATATCCAAACATTACATAACTTTCACATGTATAATATTAGTAGAATATTATATATTTATTTATTTCATTTATAATTTAAAAAAAACTAATAAACGATTAATAATTAATATTTAAATAAAATAAAAATATTTCATTAAATCGATTGAAAGTTCTTTGAAATAAAATCGATTATTATTTCAAATCGAATCGTTAACGTGCGAGGGCGTCACCAAACTTGTTTTTTTTTTTTTGATCTGCCATAAAGAAAATAAAGAATTGGACAAGGACCGAATTAGATACCACTCCTATTTCTTTTAATAGCGATAGTTCGTTTAATTAATTTTCTTAAAAAAAAGACAAATGGAAAAGAATTGTTCTTCTTTAATTTCTAGGTAAGAAAATTAAAAAAAAAAAAAAAAACTTAAAATTAATAAGTAGGTACCAAAGACCATTAAATAAAAACGTACTCACTCAGATACTTACGTGGGAAATCTTAATCGAACATTTTTCATGTCTTTTCAAGAAGGTTTGTATTTTTTACAGACCAGAAGTATTTGTCATATATTGTAATGAAAATCACTTTAGTTGTACATAATATTTATTAGTATTATTTAAATACAAGTCACACAAGTTACACAGACTCCATCACAATATAATATCTTAATACAATATGGCTTCCGTAACCGGACCTCAGAGGACATGCCATAAACTAATAATCATAGACTAGGTGTTGCCACACCTGACATCCCCCTTTTTTACTTTAAACCACATAATCTTTAAGATAGACAGGTTTCCTAACTGTCCTCCCAGATCTAGTTACATTTTCATTATTAACATTACCATTACTATTATTACCACTAACATTTTCATTATTACTATTAACTTTTTCACTACAATTATTACCAATAACATTTTCCATATGCATATTAACATTCTGAGGTACATCCATTATCCATTCATCATAGCTATCATTTTCCAAATTATTTGTTTTATTCTTTGAGCCTTTAAAAATGTGATATTTATTTCTGAAAACTGTTTCCCCATTACTTAATAATATTTTATAAGATCTATTGTTTTCTTTATTAATAATTTTGCCCTCAATCTTTTTATTAGTGTTTTTATCATGTACATACACATTTTGCCCCCTATAAAAGTTATTTATTTTCCCTTTATTTTTCCTATCATGATAATATTTATAATTATTCCTCTTATTTTCAACCCTCTGCTTTACTTTATTGTAATTAATCTTTTTATATGTATTTTTAATTGGTAAAAATGATGCTACTTGTCTACCTAACATAAGTTCATTAGGCGACTTTAATTCACAATCTATAGGTGTATTCCTATATTCCAACAGAGCTAAATATATATCCTTTTGTTCACTCAAACATTTTTTAAACATTTTTTTAACTGTTTGTATATGTCTTTCTACCATACCGTTTGATCTTGCATAATAAGGTGTAGAATGACAGTGTTTAAACTTCCATAACTTACAAAAATCTTTAAATAATTGGCTTTTATATTGAGCTCCGTCATCTGTATACAAAATTTCAGGAATTCCCCAAGTACTAAAAACTGTTTTCAAAGCTTTAATATGACTTTCAGCAGACTGATCTTTTAATTCCACTACTTCAACATATTTAGTTAAATAATCCACAATTAACATATAGATTTTGTTATTTAAAAAGAACATGTCAGCACCTACAACTGACCATGGTTTATTAGATAATTTTCTCAACATTAATGGCTCATATGAGTGATTTTTCCTGTATTTAAGACACATGTCACAATTTTGTATTAAATCTTCTAATTCCTTATTCATAAATGGCCAAAATAATAATCCTCGGATTCTATTTTTACATTTTTCTAAACCCTGATGATTATAATGCACTTTATTTAACATATCTCTACGCAATGATTTAGGAACAACAATAGCAGTATTTTTAAAAATTAAACCATCGGACACAAATAAATCATCCTTAATTGAATGATAATATCTTAACTTATAAGGTATCTCTTTTACAACAGGCCATGCCGTTTTTAAGTACTCAATTAATAGTGTTAATTCACTATCTTTAGCAGTTTCCTCTGTAAACAACTGTAATATTTCTTTGCTAACATTAAGATTTTCTTTTATCATACACACATGCAATTCTACAACTTCATCTAACTCTTTGTTACATATAGTATCTTTAACATAAGCTCTAGATAAAGCATCAGCAATAGTTCTTTACCTGGCTTATATTTAATCTCTAAATCATAACCTTGCAATCTTAAACGTAACCTTTGTAATCTTAAAGGTGTTTCATTCATAGATTTTTTCACAATATGTTCTAAAGGTTTATGATCAGATTCAACTAATACATGTTTCCCATATATGTATTGGTGAAATTTTCACATGCATAGACAATAGCTAGCATTTCTTTTTCAATTTGAGCCCAAGATTTTTGACAATCCATTAGTGCTTTACTAGCATAAGCAATTGGTGCATTATCCTGCAATAAAACTGCACCTAACCCTGTACTACTACTGTCAACAGATAATGTTATAGGTTTGTTTATATCAAAATATTTAAGAACCGGTTTAGATGACAATAACTCTTTTAACTTAATAAAATCCTTTTTCTGTTTATCACCCCAAACAAAAGCTGAATCTTTCTTTAATAGTTCCCTAAGGGAATATGTCACATCTGATAGATTAGGTATAAATTTTGACACATAAGTAACAATACCTAATATTGTTTGTAATTGTTTTTTACTGTTTGGTTCATCCATGTCTATAATAGCTCTAATTTTCTCTGGATCTGGCTTGATACCTTCCGAACTTAAAATATGACCTACATATTTTACTTCTCTGACCCCAAACTGACATTTTTCCTTGTTAAATTTAACTCCAGACTCTTTAGCCTTTTTTAACACCTTTTCTAACCGTTGGTTGTGCTGCTCTATTGTTTCACCCCATACTATTAACTCATCAATGTACTGTTCAACCCCATCTATATCTTTAAATAAGTCAGAAAAACATTTACTAAATACTTCCGGAGCAGAGTTCAAACCAAAAGGTAATCTTTTGTAACAATACCTACCAAAATCACCAGCATTAAATGTAGTGTATAATTGACTATCCTCTGACAACTTAATCATGTAAAATCCCTTTGAAGCATCTAAAACACTAAAATATTTAGCATTAGGCATTTTAGCCACTAACTCTTCAAAAGTGCTCATCTTACATCTCTCTCTAATAATATATTTATTTAAGTTCTGAGGATCTAAACAAATTCTAATTTTATTTAACGGTTTTTTAGTTACCACCATAGAACTCACCCACTCCGTAGGTTCCTCAACTTTCCTAATAACACCTGCTTTTTCCATCCTATCAAGTTCCTGTTTAACTTTATTTTGTAATTTAAAAGGTATTTTCCTAGGTCTTTCCGCTACTGGAACTGAATTTTCCATCAATTTAATCTTATATTCATAGTTATTTAACTTTCCTAAACCTGAAAATAAATCACTATATTTTTGTAATAAAGGTTGGACACTTGAACTTTGAGAACCACTGACTTCAACTTTGTTAATATTATTAATAATTCCCAACTTAAGAGCAGTACTATAGCTTAATATACCATCTTTACAACAATCCACAATATAAAATATTGAATTACATTTCTTTTCACCTAAAGTTATGACCTCTTTACAGGCTCCAATTACTTCAATCTGTGAACCATCAAAATTTGTTAATTTAACATTATGATCTTTTGACAACGTTAACTTTAATTTTTTACATAGTTCTAAACTCAATATATCTACATGGGATCCTGTATCAATTTTAAAATTAATATCTTGACCTTTAATTTTGAGTTTAATTTGCCAGTCTCTATTTATTCTACCTACCGAGTTCACAATACTTAATACAAACGAGTTGTTTGAGTCCTCGCTGTCTACACTTTGTTGATCCACTAGACCACACTTATTATATTTACACTGAGCTGCGAAATGATTATATCTAAGGCACTTCGCACACTTTTTATTAAACGCAGGACAACGGCCATATGGGTGCGTCTTACCACACTTCCCACATACTTTTTTATTTGGCTGCATAATCCTGGAATGTGACTCGCT
The DNA here is from genome assembly GCA_920104075.1 of Melanargia galathea. Classification (NCBI taxonomy): domain Eukaryota; kingdom Metazoa; phylum Arthropoda; class Insecta; order Lepidoptera; family Nymphalidae; genus Melanargia; species Melanargia galathea. Next base: position 13,991,879 of record OV049857.1, on the reverse strand, counting down.
CGGTTTTTGTTTTCCTGTATAACTAGAAGTTGTCCCTGGACCACTCTGTCCATTAGTTTTTTGTTTATATTTTGTACTTGAATCTTTATTTATTTTTGCTATCACTTCAGTATCTTTTTTCAGTTTTTCTACTTGAGTTTTCGCAGTTTCAGATATTCTACATGAAGATATACACTTTTCTAATGTTAAATCTGTTATTTTTAAAAGACTTTCTTTTAATTTATTATCTCTTATGCCCATAATAATTTGGTCACGAATCAGCCCATCTCTAAGTTTTTCAAAATTACAATCAAGACTGAGTTTTCTCAGTTCTGTGAAATATTCCTCATAGGTTTCACCTTCTTTTTGTAACCTCGAAAAAAATAAATGCCTACAGTAGGTCTCGTTGCTCGGTGGACTGCAGTGATTTTCTAACTGTAGTAACAACTCTTCATATGTTAACTTTTCTTTATTATCAAAATTGTTATAGATTTTTATACCTTCATCTCCGATAATATGGAGTAGCAACGCTTTCTTTTGTTCTGCACTTAGTCTTGTTTCAGCCCCACTTGCCATATAATATAATTCATATTTTTGCTTCCAGTCAATAAATGACTGTTTTATATTCCTCGCGGCCGCTATTATTAGCGGTGGAGGCGGCTTTAAAAGCTCCATTTTTACACACTTGCAAGTGAACTGTAATGGCGTCGGTCAGCGTTCTTCCCGTTTTACACAAAGTTTTCTCTTCCCACTAGTTTTTTAAATTACTTTTATTTTTTGTCTCAGCGCCATGTCATATATTGTAATGAAAATCACTTTAGTTGTACATAATATTTATTAGTATTATTTAAATACAAGTCACACAAGTTACACAGACTCCATCACAATATAATATCTTAATACAATATGGCTTCCGTAACCGGACCTCAGAGGACATGCCATAAACTAATAATCATAGACTAGGTGTTGCCACACCTGACAGTATTGTTCTTCGTTTTCTGTACGCTCCGCAGCTGCTTCACAAGTTGTGTGCTCTCAGAGAAAAAGATTATAAGTAGGTATTGTAAGGTTCGTTGCAAATTCAGTATTGCAATAGGACCTCCTTTTGTTGATTTAAGGTATTTTTATGATTATTGATCTGACAATTCAAAAAAGAGGTTTAGACAGGAGTGGAAATGGCAGACATGAGATGTAAGCGAAAAAGAGAATGTTTGGAAAGACTAATAAAATGTAAAATGGTATTAAGAGAATGGAATAATAATAATTAAAGGTATAGCGTGATGAGTAACTGCCTTTAAGCCGCATGCATGTACTAAGCCTTACAATACTTGAGGTCCAGGCTCGAGAAGTATATTCGTAGTTGCAACTGTTCTTCACTCACCCATGCGAGAGAGCATGGGTGTTTTAACGGTTTTCGGACCTCTCACTCATACGCTGGCGTAATATAAACGCCGCGCCAGCGAGGGAGTCAGTCGATTTCTCGTCTGCTTAGCGAACACACGTCGCTTACGCAGCGCCCCGCGTTCCCGCACTCTCGTATTTTTGTGACAAAGTGACCCATTAAACAACTTTACTCAACGCTGGACTCTAATTTCAAAGCCCACAGCCCTACACTGGCTGCCCAACGTGTGTTTTAGGATCTAAAAAGAGGCACAGCCCTACACTGGCTGCCCAACGTGTCTCTTTGGGTCTAAAACAAGTCCAGTCCTACACTGGACGCCCAAAGTGTTTTTCGGGGTTTTAGTGAACTTATAACTTACGTAAAACTTTATACCTATTTGTGCCGTTCGCGAAGAGAACATTACCAGTGAAAACCGGTTTCTCGCGCGCGTAAATAACATCGCGATCGCGGCGGAGTTAGTTATAAAGCCATACCTACTTACGTGTTCCTATACGTTTCGGGTAAATGTGTTGTTTCGGGTAAATCGTAAATCGTTTTATAGGTATATACTGCCTAACGGTTTTTCTTCGTCTATACAAGATGCCAAGAACAAGGCGGAGCATTGGCTCAGAAGAACAGAGGCTCGACTCGTCAGAAAACTTAACTATGACGTCAGCCCAACTTCACTCGCTTTTAAGTACAATCCAGCAAACAAATGCGGACACGTGCGAGAGGCTTCTGAGGGAAGTTCGTTCTTCTACACCTATTCTCTCAACGGATCGTCCGGTCCTGTCTTCGACCAGCTCCAACTTCTCCAAGTGTTCAGCTCGCTTCAGTGGTTCCAGCAGTGATGACGTGGAGGCATTCATCGACGCTGTTCAGGTCTACAAGAACTGCCTGCAGATCACGGATGACAATGCTCTCAAAGGTTTTTCGCTCCTACTTACTCATGATGCAGCTCGCTGGTGGCAAGGATTACGAAGATCCACAACGCAATGGGAAGACGCGTTGCTACGTCTACGTTCAGCGTTTGGTGCAAGGCGGCCCCCCTTCGTTGTCTACAGAGAATTATTTCAAATGTCCCAAGGTGATGAAAACACGGACATATTCATTTCCAAGGCGCGTGCTCTCTTAGCTAAGTTGCCGGAAGGCGACCTCAACGAGAAAGTTGAGTTGGATATCACTTATGCCTTATTGGATCGACGGATCAGAAAGCGTTTGGATCGCGAAAGTGTTCAAAGCTTCGACGATTTACTCCGGAGAGCTAGGGCCATTGAGGACTCTTTAACCGAGGGCAAAAACCCGGGTTCGAAGGTGGCTGAAGAGGCACCAAAGAGGAAGCCTCCGACAGCCCTGCAGAGTAACTCCTCGAGTTCGTCTACGCCGTCCGTTCCCGTCCGGAACGAAATCCATCCCAAGGAAATTAATAAACAGGATAGACTGTTCTGTGCGTACTGTAAATCGCGTTCGCACATTAAAATTAATTGCGATAAATTAGCTAATAAAAACAAACCACAAAGTGAAGTGAAGTGTTACACTTGCGGATCACCGGGGGTAATTAAATCTCAGTGTAAAAAGTGCAATGTGTCTAGCGTAGAGACATTTTACTCCATAAACCAAATACCTACGAAAAATTGCGTCTACAGCGCGCGCAAACCGTTCTGCACGCCGAAAGCGTCCGCCGCGCGTAAGACGTCGTCGCCAGACCCGTCCGGCGCAAATTTCACGTCCGTTGCGTATGTACCTACGACTCTAGCGGAAAAAGGTAACCCTGCGATTGCGACAGGGGGTTTTTGTAATAACTTTTCTAACACTTTTGTGGATATTAATGTTAACGATACTTGTTCTGTTTCGGATATTAATGCTTGTGTATTACCTAATCCTAGTTTTAGTGATATACTTAATCGTCGTCCTATACTTAATATTTCCTTGTTAGGAAAGCGGGGCACTGCACTCGTAGATTCGGCAGCTAAAAACTGCATCGCGGGTCACACGCTGTACGCTCTCCTTCGTAACATGAAGCACCCGTTAGTGCCGTCAACACAGATTGTTAAGTTGGCGGATGGTGTTGCTAGGGAAATGAATGTATTGACAACGGAGCTAGAGGTCACACTGCATAACAGAACTAAGGTTGTTCCATTTTTAATTTTTCCTGACTTTAACAATAATGAAAGTTTGTTAGGTATTAACTTTTTGTCTATATTTAATTTAGTCTTTGACTTTGGCAACCGCAAATGGCACTTCGCGGATAGTTCGCAAAAGTTCGACATGACGTTCGAACAAGTGTCATCTCTCGCTCCGTGTTCTTCGGTTAATGTCCTGCGGGACGATGAGGCGACTTCGCTTACCAATGAACAGCGGGAGTTTCTTGCCAGTCTCCTCGTGGAGAAAGGAGACATCTTCGAGCCAGGGGGAGTGCAGACTCCTTTCGCCGAACACGTTGTTGATACCGGCGATCATCCGCCTGTTGCTGTCCCGCCTTACAGGGTAACTCCGGCCAAGAAGGACGCAATGCGGATCGAGCTCGACAAAACGTTAGCTGATGGCAGCATGGAAGAATGCGACTCAGCTTGGATGTCTCCGGCTTTATTGGTTCCCAAGTCGTTTGACAATGACAAGGTTCGTGCAGTCCTAGAGATGAAGACACCATCGTCTCGGACACAGCTTCGCAAATTTATTCGGCGTTGTTCCTGGTTCCGCAGAGTTATTCCGAATTTTTCAGCTGTCGCAAAACCTTTAACACGTTTGTTGAAGAAAAATCAACATTGGAGTTGGAGCTCAGACAAAGCTCGTGCGTTCGACGAGCTAAAGCAACGTCTTTCGTCTGCTTCAATTTTTGCAGTTAGGGAACGAGTTTCTACTCAACAGGATCAGCGAAAGGAGTTCGCAGATTGTTCCCGTAGGCCTGGCGATGTTTTCGAAGTTGGTGACAAGGTGCTCTTAAAGTCACATGTCCTTAGCCACGCTGCGAAAAATGTTACATCTAAGTTCATTCCAAAAAGGGACGGCCCTTATGTGGTCAAAGAACGAGTCAGCCCTACTGCTTATATTATTTCAAATTTGGATTCGCCTACCGAGGTTTTAGGTAAATTTCACTCTTCAGAGCTTACACGATTCTTTAGCCGGGATTCTTCGCCTCCTCGTCCTGTAGTTCCTAAGCGTAAAAGGGGACGTCCTCGGAAACATGCTTGTCCTGTTTGTTAACTAGTTTTAAGCGAGTTCATGAACGAGGGCGTTCTCACGAACTCGAGGGGGAGTGTATAGCGTGATGAGTAACTGCCTTTAAGCCGCATGCATGTACTAAGCCTTACAATACTTGAGGTCCAGGCTCGAGAAGTATATTCGTAGTTGCAACTGTTCTTCACTCACCCATGCGAGAGAGCATGGGTGTTTTAACGGTTTTCGGACCTCTCACTCATACGCTGGCGTAATATAAACGCCGCGCCAGCGAGGGAGTCAGTCGATTTCTCGTCTGCTTAGCGAACACACGTCGCTTACGCAGCGCCCCGCGTTCCCGCACTCTCGTATTTTTGTGACAAAGTGACCCATTAAACAACTTTACTCAACGCTGGACTCTAATTTCAAAGCCCACAGCCCTACAAAGGAAATTATATAATTAAAGAGGATTTTTCTATTATATCTCAGAAGTGGTAAGACAACGCCGACTTTATTATTTTGTTCGATCTCAAAATTCATCTTATTCGATTTGTCGAATTACTAATACAAATTTTATGTTTTCTGTTCGAGCTCTAAATTATGCCGGGTGATGGGAATAAGGAGTCTCGACGTTTACAAACGCCTGCAGCATGTAGACGGACGTCTCGCGGTGGATGATTCTAACACAGCAGTGAGACCGAGTCCTCCGCGAAGTGGTTACCGCAGCCGTAGTCGCAGCCGTAGCCGCGGTCATGTGACAAGTCGTTCTCGGGAGCGTACGAGTAGCTATAGGAGGAGTACAGGACTGCGAACAGGAGCAACAACGCGAGCGATTTTTGAGGATTGAAAAGGACTTAGGCGTAGCTCGTGGACAATATTCAGCAGAACGACGACGTTATTCTCGTGAAGAATCTCGGGAATGTAGAATTTCTGGTTCCAGTCATCAGAACCGAAGGCTTAGAATGGACAGACCTGAAGATAGGACTAAGTCTACAAGATCATGTACCTAGCTTAAATTATTATTTTTTTTAAATTTTGCTCAATCTTTGGAGGACATGCTGAGATGGAAAAGCAGATATAATGAACCCAGAATTACTTTTATGAAAACTATTTAGCACTTATAAATCAATGCGATATTACTGGTAAGCGTGCCGCAGATTATATTATACATGGCACTCATTAACGACAAAACGATTAGATCTAGTGCACTTGCACTACGTTGTGAACATCTAAATAAATTAATTAGAATTTTTGATTAGTAACAAAGAAGGATTTGGAGATAGAGTTGTTTTTAAAGATTTATTTTTATTTTTATGTATAACTGAACATTGACTAAAACAGAATGAATACAATCATGTTCAATTTTGGTGATCTTTAGGTTGGTGGTTCGTTCATCAGAACCAATGCTATTCATGGGGGCTGATTAATATTGTTGGCCAAAAAAAATTAAAAAATCGAAATGACATTGTAAGTCTATCTGTTGTACGGACAATAGAACTAGCGGCAGTTGAATTAGAGCAATTCATTGTTGTGTCTCTTTACAACTACTGTTGTCCAATTTCGGACTTTTTGACTTTTATTTTTTTTGACAAAAACCATGAACATAATTTGCTCTAAAAGTCAACAGTTAAAATCATTTTAAAGCCATTTTGTAAGATGGTGATAATATAAAAAGAAAACCCAGCTGAGTTTGTTGTGGGCTCTTCTCAGACCAGGGCGCGTTGGAACCCTCGTAGTTTTAGTTTTAAGTTTTCGTAAATAATTATCACCATTAAAGTATACAGTGTACCAATTTTGAATTAAGTTTATTTGACTTGACTTAACATGGCTTAAATGTCGATGATACTAGCATGGATGAAGATGACAAGGATGAGAGTTGGACTAGTTAAAGTTTGTCTATTTTTTTTTCTCCTTGTTGAAGTTAAAATATTACGTAATGTTATCACTGGTTAAGTTCGGTTTAGTTGACTTCGAATTTTTACTTTAGAGTTTGAGTTTATTACGCCATTTTTTTTTTGTTGTTGTTATTATTATAAGAGTGATGAGATGATAAAATGTATAGTTTGACAAAAAGGAATACTAGAGATTAGTAGCAAACGTTTTTACATTTAATTTGTTATATTATTGAGTGGTGGCTTCTCAATTTCTTTAATGGTTGATAATATTAATTAATGGTTCATAATATGAAATATTCCTAAGGTACGTTTTTAAGAATTGAAACGTAGGTATCTCGTATGTTCTCGATAATGATGTATGTAATATTGATTTTATTATATTGATTCTATTGATGTTCTATTGATATTCTATTGATTTTATGATGAGTTAGTGAATTTAAATGGTGAGCATTAAATAAGATGGATTAGCTTCGTGACACGATTGCTGTGGAATGATAAGATTGATAAGCATATCTATATTACCATTGAAATACAGAGTAAGGTCATTCACATAGATTGGTTTGAAAGGTTGTTACATATGATTGTTGCATTTGGCGTCAATAGAGGGGTTGATGTCAGTGCAATAGATATATATTATAGAGAGTTATTAAAGATAGATTGAACATCACTAGACGTGTTGATGTCAATGAAAGATTATGTTTGTTGCATTTGGTGTCAATAGACGGGTTGATATCAGTGCAATAAATATATAGAGAGGTATAAAAGATAGATTGAACATCACTAGACGTGGTGATGTCAGTACAATAAATGTATATAGAGAGTTATAAAAGATAGATTGAACATCACTAGACGTGTTGATGTCAATGAAAGATTATGTTTGTTGCATTTGGTGTCAATAGATGGGTTGATATCAGTGCAATAAATATATAGAGAGATATAAAAGATAGATTGAACATCACTAGACGTGGTGATGTCAGTACAATAAATGTATATAGAGAGTTATAATAGATAGATTGAACATCACTAGACGTGTTGATGTCAATGAAAGATTATGTTTGTTGCATTTGGTGCCAATAGATGGGTTGATATCAGTGCAATAAATATATAGAGAGGTATAAAAGATAGATTGAACATCACTAGACGTGGTGATGTCAGTACAATAAATGTATATAGAGAGTTATAAAAGATAGATTGAACATCACTAGACGTGTTGATGTCAATGAAAGTAGATATGTTTATTGCATTTGGCGTCAATAGACGGGTTGATGTTAGTGCAATAAATATATAGAGAGTTATAAAAGATAGATCATCAATAGACGCGTTGATGTTATTGAAATAAATATTATATAAAGAGTTTTACAAGTCATCAATAGACGAGTTGATGTTAGTGAAGTAAATATATAGAGTTATAAAAGATAGATCATCAATAGACGAGTTGATGTTATTGAAATAAATATTATATAGTTTTACAAGTCATCAATAGACGAGTTGATGTTAGTGAAGTAAATATGTAGAGTTATAAAAGATAGATCATCAATAGACGAGTTGATGTTATTGAAATAAATATTATATAAAGAGTTTTACAAGTCATCAATAGACGAGTTGATGTTATTGAAATAAATATTATATAAAGAGTTTTACAAGTCATCAATAGACGAGTTGATGTTAGTAAAATAAATATATAAAGAGTTTTATAAGTCATCAATAGACGAGTTGATGTTAGTAAAATAAATAGATATATAGAGTTATAAAAGATAGATCATCAATAGACGAGTTGATGTTAGTAAAATAAATATATAAAGAGTTTTATAAGTCATCAATAGACGAGTTGATGTTATTGAAATAAATATTATATAGAAAGTTTTACAAGATAGATCATCAATATACAGGTTGATTTCAGTGTAATAAATACATAGAGAGTTTTAAAAGATAAAACATCAATAAATGGTTGATGTCTGTGAAATAAGTGTATAGAAACTTTTAAAAGATGAATCATCAATAAATGGTTGATGTTAGTAGAACAAATATACTATACAGAGTTTTACAAGATCGAGCATCAATACACGGGTTGATGTTAGTGGAATAAATATAGGTACTATACAGAGTTTTACAAAATCGAGCATCAATAGACGGGTTGATACTAGTGAAATAAATATATACAGAGTTTTTCAAGATCGATCATCCATAGATGGGTTGATGCCAATAGAATTTCATTTTATTTCAATGGTTTGACTGTTACAATAAAAGATTTTAAAATTAAGTACCTACAGTAGAGACAGTCTACTTCTAACAAGCATACGATATTCAGGTTTATTTATAATAAGTATAACACTGTTTGTTGTATTACTGTGATGACGTATGGAGCAGAAACGTGGACACTGACGGTTGGCCTTGTCCATAAATTAAAAGTCCCTAGCGCGCTATGGAGCGAGCTATGTTGGGCGTTTTTCTCAGGGATAAAATCCGAAACGAGGAGATTCATAGGAGAACCAAAGTGACCGACATAGCTCAGAGGATCAGTGGACGTCTACAGGCTGATGGATTGGATTAAAAGTATTACAGTTTAAAATCAGAAAGGTCAAAACTATGGCCATCAAAGCTCTAGTATCAAATGAAATTAATGAGTGGGCAGATGAAAAAACAGAGATAAACACAGTCAGTCGAAAATAATTGGAACCAACTTAAACTGGAAATAACTGACATTAACTTAATTTTAATTTTGCTGGTCTAAAATTTGTAGGTCAGAATAGAAGTTTCAGAGGTAATAGCGAGGATAGAGATCTCATCGTAGAAATGGTGAGTTCATTGAACGAATTGGATGAAGTGACAACAATGAACTGGTCGCTGGATAGTGGTTAGCAGTAGAAGTGTATATGTAAACGAATTAGACGTATCAGTGAAGGAAAAGGAGAGATTGGTCACGTTAAATTTCATAAGTTGAAGGAATTTAGAGTGATGAAAATAGTAAATAAAGTAAGAGATGCAAATGATTATGATAATGAAGAATTTTATGACAGTATTGAAGATAATAAAGAAGATGATCTGTGATAATGACGGTCTTGCAGAGAATGAACAAGGAGTTAGAAGTTCTCACTGCAATCAAATGTAGGAAGCTGCAATATCTTGGACATATCACGCGTCACGAGAAGTACCGATTATTGCAATTACTAATACAGGGCAAGATTCAGGGACACCGAAAACCTGGCAGACGACGTTCTTCCTGGCTCAAGAATCTCCGCGAGTGGTACGGGATGAGCACGCGATTATTGTTCCGAGCGGCGGCATCAAAGATTAAAATAGCCTTCGTTCCTAGAGACGGCACTTGAAAAGAAGAAGAAAGAAGATGAGAGAATGAAACTTAGAGTTGAGGAGGTAAAGGAAACAAGTTGACTTAAGGGAGAAAAAAGATTGCTTTAAAAATTTAATGATCATGTTGTTTATGTGAATGTGTGCCGGAGAAGAAGCAATGAAAGTTCAGAAGCAAAAAAATGGAAAAATGCGATGAGACAAATAGTTTGAAACAAAATGAAACGTGGGAAATTGTTGAGGAACCAATGGATGAAAATGTGCGAAGCAAAATGGATTTTTAGGATAGGGTCAAATGGGAGATACAAAGCGGAAAGTGGCAAAAGGTTTTAAACAAATTTATGATGTGAAATGAAGAAATGTATTTGCTCGTGGAACAAGATAGTAATAGAAGAGGAGGAAGAGTGATAACTATGAAAGTTGTCAATGTCAATTGCATGTGTGGGAGGTTGGCATTTAGAAAGTATGGATGTAGAAACCGTTTTTTTTTAAATGGAACTATTAAATCTGAAGTTTCACCAGATGGTTATGAAATTGAGATAAGGTCTACAAGTTGAGAAGGGCTTTGTTTGGGTTGAGGAAGAGCCCGAGAGATTGGTACGAGTGTTATAGTGAGTTTATGTGGAGCATAAGGTCAAACTATGATTATTGTCTGTAAACAGGATGTATTAGTGGTAAAAAAGTTTACATGTGGATCATAATTTAATATGCTTAAAATGAATATATGATTTAAAATATAAAGCAAATAGGTACTCAGTAAGAAATTTCGTATGAAAGACTTAAGAAAAGTGAAACAGTAGTTGGGAATTGATATTGATTGTGGTCCAGAACTGAATAAAATTACTTTGGTTCATTGTAGGTGTATAGAAGGTTTAGCAGAATAAAGGATTCGGAGAGGTTTGAAACACCCATGGAACAAAATTTGTTAGTTGAACTTTTGAAGTTCTTTATAATATTTATGTATTTTCCGTTGATATTATTACTTCTCAAAGCATTCCATATAGCTGAGTGTGTTATGCTATCGAAAGTTTTGGATATCGAATGTTATATAAAGTGGTTTGTTGAATTCTTTAGATTTTTCAATTATATGTTCTATGACATATATGTGGTCAATGATTGTGGAGTAATGTGGTCGGAAACCGGCCTGTTCTATTCGTTGGTTTTTGTCTATTTCTGGTGCTATTCTACACAGAATGATTGATGAAAAGAGTTTATAATTGTGGATAATTTCTGTTGACCTTTCTCTGTTCCTAGTTCTATTTTGTTTCTCTTGTGCTACCTATTTCTTGTTGTGGTTTTCTGTATAGATCTGAATAGAAGGCCGTTGCACATTTTACTCTCTTCTTATGTAAGAATAACTGAAACAGGTATTCAAAAAGAATAACAGAGCCATCAGATTATGATAGCTTTAGAAGAACAGTCATTGAATGAAATTTTTTAACACATCGAAGTTTAAAAGAGCTTATAAAGAGCTGACAACTCACAAAATTGGATACAATGTTTAATTGATGGAAGCAAAGTGGCTAGAGACAGGGAATACAGTGTTATTTAGTTACTTGAACATAAATATTATGATACTGATACTGAACTGAAAGGAGATGTTTTAGAGTGAGGTTCGTTTGGTTTCGGTAAAGAGAATAAAATGGATGATGTTGTTGTCATATCAAGTATCGAACATGTCATTGTCTTTCTAATCATGTAAATGTGTTGCATTTAAGCATGGTTTACTATATAGTATAGTTGTCTCACATTGAATACTGAAGTATTAATGATAATAGCAAGTATCGCGGTGTATACTCCTACTTTAACATGACGAATGTAAGGTGTTTACCGGATGTGTATGAAGACATACACGTTGTCAGGATGGACGAATGTAAGGTTCGTTGCAAATTCAGTATTGCAATAGGACCTCCTTTTGTTGATTTAAGGTATTTTTATGATTATTGATCTGACAATTCAAAAAAGAGGTTTAGACAGGAGTGGAAATGGCAGACATGAGATGTAAGCGAAAAAGAGAATGTTTGGAAAGACTAATAAAATGTAAAATGGTATTAAGAGAATGGAATAATAATAATTAAAGGAAATTATATAATTAAAGAGGATTTTTTATTATATCATATATTCTATATGTGTACTTGACTTAAATAAAAAGCGTAACACACACAGCGAAGTGTCTTTTTTGTGTGATCCCTTCCATTAGGCGTCCATTACACAGTCACACAGCACACTATGTGTGATTGACGGACGACCTACCGTGTGGGTAATGCGATGAATGATGTGCGTGGCAAACAGCCGATCGATAGAGCCGTCTAACAATTATATTTCATTCCCTTTATTCTCGATATAAGATATATATTTAACTTGTAGTCCCTTTGTCCTACTGAGGTAATTCCGCACTTTATAAACAGATATAGATTTTTAAAATAACATACGGCCCTATCTCGACGCCCAATGTTCATTCCTTTTTCGTGCGCGAGGTAACGACCGCGCGCGCTTAATGCGCGCAGCCCGTGATTGTTATAAAAAAATAAAAAAATAAATAAATAAATAAATAATATAAATTATGTAAAATTAAGAAAAATCAAGAACTAAGGAAGATACGAGTACTGTGCGTCGAGGGATTATTCGTCGACTGGATTCATCATCGGAAAAAGAAGGTACTTCCATGTACATAACTTAAACATTTTAGGGCGGTTTATTTGCACTTACGCGCCGATACGTGGTATACAATATAGTTTTTGAATGCTTAGGGATTGACCGAGAGTCAATAACTTTGACATTTTCAAAAACAAAACGGTCTACGATCGTTTATTTGCACTTATGTACCGCCATGTGGTCTACGATATCGTTTTTGTATGCTTAGGGATTGACCGCGAGTCAATAACTTTGACATTTTCAAAAACGAAACAACCGTAACTATTCGAATCGGAGTTGACTGCGAGTCTTCAACGATTATAAGTTATCGGAGAAATACGTATTCTCTAAATTAGAGTTACGTTACTCTGCAAATTACTTCGAGCAAACTGCTCAAAGTATTTTTTACTAACATTAAATAAAAACGACCGCACACAAATCGAACACGGATTGAGCCTTCAACGATTACACTATTACTATATGATAATTAGAAATACTAATTAATATGGTATGTTACTCTGCAAACATTAAGTAAAAACACGTTACTTAGGCAACAAAGATATTGGAGGTTTATCACTCTAGATATCTCACAAAATACAACGAGGGAAAGCTCGGCTAATCATATAAGTGACACTGAGGCGAGAACCCAGCAAGTTGCGACAACGCCTATCTAGGAGACAGTGGTTGACCCAGAGAGACAGAGGGATTTTCAGCACTTTGTGAATCGATACCGGATGCCTCGGAATATGGAGATAAATGATAATATTCATTTTAGCCTATCAAAGATATGGCTCCCTATAAGGGAAGTTAAAAGAAGATGAAAATAAATTATTAAGAGATTACCTTTTACCAGATAACTACTGTTTCCTACAAAGACCGTTGTATGCTAAGTTGTAGCAATTGTTTCCGAAATACTTTGGAAGCGGAAAAACTTTTAGTGATTTCGGTATAACAGAAAACAGAATGAATTACTGTTAACACGTCAACTTGATGAGACTCGCTTTAATACTACAAAAGATTCGGAAAAGTACACAACTTTATCTGGACTGTACTTATTACAAGCAGCTAAATCAATTGAGAAGCAGGGCCTACAAATTAATGTATTCAATCAAGCCGCACAAAATTGGTAAGTGCTCTTTTGCAACCCGTCGAAAAACAGGGGGGGGAAACACCAAGAGATAAGCAGCAGAGACCGTGGGATTGGCACCGCGCGTGCATCAACGTCAGCTTGCCGCTATGCAGGTATTGCTGGACAGTTTTCACTTGTTATTATAATGGTTGGAGACAACTGATAACCCGTGGTACTTCATTGGATTCAGAAAGGTTAAAATATACCCTTTCACACACTAGCTCAAAATTGGTTATAACCCAAATTAATTTGTCAGTGATTGATATGACTGTGTGTTGCATTTAATAATAATTAATTTGCTACAAACAAGAGCTATTTCCGAGTATAGTTTTAACAAAAAACCAACCCATACCAAGTTTTGTTTTCTAACTTCAAAGCCTAAGGGGGATAAGCAATTGACGTTAAAACTAACAAAAACGGCTCATTAAAAGAGACGTATTTCTTTATCACTCTTCGTGATTGTGATCGTATTGGAAAATTCAATTTCAAATGAATCAGTTCAAGGATATAAAAACTTTCTAGTTTGCCATTCGACTTGCCGGTAGCTACCTTGGTAAAGTATTTTCACCAAGATCATAACCGAAGTTACAACGTATTTGAAACCCTTATTTTACTAAGATTACATTAATTTATGTATCAGTAACAATTATAACGTATATTTCAATAACATTAAAACAGACCTTAAAGAAATATTACTTATAATTTTCTTAGATAAATTCATAAATATATATCATTATATGTATCTTTTAATAGAGAAATCTAATAAAAGCTAAAAGCAAAGCAAGTAAAAGCTTATTCAAAATTATCACCATACATAATTCGTAAATTAGCTCAACTTATTGAATGGTTAGTAACCACTTACTCAGCCGTCAATTACACTTAGTTGTATACAAAAATTTTAGGTTAACAAAGGTCTGAAAACAAAATTGTGACGACACGTAAATAAAATTAACTACAGTACTTAATACTAGAAAAACTAAACTGTTTACTATCCAACATTATTTTATCACCAAATATACGACATTTAAATTATAAACTTTAAATCTATAACACTGTCTGGTCTTTTAAAAGGGAGATGAATAAGCATTGAAATTAGCTATCATAAAAACCTAATATATTCGAATGTAGGTCTAAAAGTATTTGCTCATTATTTAGATAAATGTACAGTGTTACTTCGCGTCAATAATGTAAAATAATAAGCAACATTAACCTAATCTTACTAAAACAATTTGGCAATGGTGCAAACTACGCGAACTGTGGACATATGTAGCCCGTCAACACGCCCATGCGTGATCCCATGAGCGTCCCGCCGCTCCCATGAGCGGCGTGACGGGTCTGAGTCCTCAATCTCGATCTCATGTGAGAGAGGGGGCCTGTGCCCGGCGGTGGAGCGTGGACAGGCAGTAGTGGTAGTGGTGACGGATACATGAATAGGTACTAAGGAAAATCGAGCAGATTTCGCATCCGGAATAGTGAATCTAGATGCTACTTAGTCACTTTCCGACAAAGCAACAACAAAGCGACAAATATCAACCAACCAAAATTCACTCATTTGCTCCCCACTACATGTCAAAAATCCGTGTCTTAAACAACAGGATCCGGATGCAATAACTGTTGATGCATTTACCTTAAGTCGCCACTCTAATTTACTCTTTTCT
This sequence comes from Melanargia galathea, assembly GCA_920104075.1. Lineage (NCBI taxonomy): Eukaryota > Metazoa > Arthropoda > Insecta > Lepidoptera > Nymphalidae > Melanargia > Melanargia galathea. Next base: position 13,976,741 of record OV049857.1, on the reverse strand, counting down.
TTAATCTTATAGTGCCGGAGGAAAATGATTGAAGGTGAGGAAAAACGGAATCCTATCTTTTCTCCTAAACATGGGTATGGACAACAATTGTACAATATTTTTCGATATACTTTATTATCTTATTTCAGGGAAGTAATCCCTTGCACCAGGGGTGTCGTGAGACTCTCAGGCAGGAGTATACCTTATATGGCGATGCGCTGACTCAAACTCAATGTTACTAATGTCAGCTTCATTCTCAAACAATATAGTATCTTAACGCTTAAACAATATAATACTAAGTAGGTAAAGTATAGGTATTAAGTACCTACCTACTTGAAAACACTGGTGTATTTTTTGTAAATCTAATAATATAAATTTATTTGAACCGTCAAAGATGTCAGTTTTAACTTATTTTACAACGTGTTTTAATAATAGTGATATTTATTGTAATTTATATTCTCATTGATCTACTATATCAATTATGCTAAGAAGTAAGAAATAACATTAGCTCAGAAGCATGTTTAGAAAGTCTTCTCAAAGGAGTTTATAAATATGTTTAAGACACACCAAGACCAATTATTCTCGTAGGTACCTCAACACAACCCTAAATTATATTAAAACACGCTTCTTTTCGCTTCGCAACAACGATTTATTCCTAGAAAAAATCGCAATGAAGCTTGAAATATGATGGTATTATCAATTTACACTACTCATAGAGTACAAACAATTTCATTCATAAAATTCGAAAACAATCAAACCTTTATAAAGACCGCTTAAAGACCGGCGTGGTGTTAACATTCGAGTAACCGATAGTATAAAAACATCCGCTGCCAGCTAAGATCAACCTATATTAGTATTTGTCAACACTGTCAGAGAGCGGCGTCTACACACGGTGCACTGGATACACGTTCACTTCAGCTGCCGCCAACCATTAAAGCATCAACATCGAGAAGATTATAAAACTGTAGGCTGGACAACATATCCAACTCATCAGCTCGTTTCTATTTCTATAATAAATAACAGACTAATTATTATTATTATTGATGGGGGAAATTATGCCAGATCCGCCTTCCTCACAACCAGGCTTTAATAATAATTAATTTTCAATACTCAGTCATTATTGTAACAATTTCTAAGTATTGCCTGGTTCTAAATATTCTTAATTCGCAATACTTAATAATAATTACTCATTATTATTATTAAATAATTATTTAAGGCTTATTTTGTGGTTTAATGACATAATATAATGTGAAACACGGGTATATACCACGATAAAAACCATATTTTGATACAGTTGCATTGATGGTGATCACGAGCAGACTGCGGTGCTACGAGAGGATTTCTAATTTTATTTTTATTACGATATATAATATACCTAGCAAAACTTACCCACCCCCCCATTACTCTACCCAAATAAAAAAGTTTTGAACGGACCTCTGAAAAGAATGAACATTGGGCGTCGAGATAGGGCCGTATGTTATTTTAAAAATCTATATCTGTTTATAAAGTGCGGAATTACCTCAGTAGGACAAAGGGACTACAAGTTAAATATATATCTTATATCTTCGAATAAAGGGATTCATATAATAATGATCGAGGTAAGTTCGTTTGATCATATAGTATAAATTAAAAATTTAAATAACCCCGGACATTCATCATTTTATGGTGGCGAGTGGCGACCATCTTGGATTTACATATTGCTATTTTACTAGTCAAGCCCTTTCATTTGATACCCATATTGAGGGGGTTGTGAAAATATATGTTATCCGCCATTTTGTAGTGGCGGCCATCTTGGACCGATTTTCATCAAACATAGCTAACAACACTCCCGACAAATTCACAAATCGGTTCACCCGTTTGAGCGCTACGGGGGAACAACACACACACAGACATGTAAAACTTATAACACCCTGTCGTTTTTGCGTCGGGGGTTAAAAATGAAACCTACAGCGCAAAGATCGCATTCACCTCGACACTCATCATCTTCATCAACGGAAAAACTCCTCATATCCTGTAAATAAAGGCATCAGAATCTGAAATTCAAATTATACCTAAGCTATAAGGACTGAAACACCGGCTTTAACTCTCGGTGTATTTTTGTCGGAGTGTGTCCGACTAGTTTCGAACCCATCCGGGCCCTTAGTCATGAGCATGTTTGCGCTGCGCGGCGCAAAGCAAACTGCGCGCGGCCCGAGCGGCCGCACGGAGGACGCGCTGTGAGGGGGGCTGAGGTTGGGGGGAAACTGGCTCCGCGACAACTTCCGACGGTTCATGCCGGTCTTCATCGCTGACACCGTCGTCGTATAATTGGAGGCATGCCGAACTCACGGTGTCTGGTTCCAAATTAAGCGATCGCGTAGTATTGGCGTTAAAAAGCAGTTTCCACGCTGGTGGACAAACCCATCCACTATCCCGACTGAAATTTGGGTTACGACTTATTTCCATCGCTTTTCGTATTTTCCGGGGTACTAGATGCTTTTCCCTGGATAATATGGTAACCTTGTCGAAACGTATGTATTGAGTCGTGCCCGAATCGTGTATGTGTTCCGCTATTGCTGAACCATTAGTGTCCACATTTTTCACGCTGTGGATGTGTTCGCGTTCCATTATTCTCGTTTGTATATACTTATGTTCCGACGAGTCTCAAATTCAAATTCTTTTTTTTTTCAAATTCAAATTTTTTTATGTTTTATTTCTCACCGATATAATTCTTACCGCAGTCACAGGGAATCATGTATATTCCGGGAACGTTAAGTGGATCCCTGTCTTTGGGAGAGCGCAAAATACTCCCGTATTTGTCCAGGGAGGACGGAACCTCGTCTTGTCACAGGGGCGTAGCTACCGCCGTATATGCCGTATCAATTATACGGGGCCCCCAAGCCATGGGGGCCCCCGACGTTCATAAGTAAAAATTAACAAAAACTTCGCAAATTTTTGTTTATTTCAGAAATGACAAAAATCAAAAATGTTGTCTAAAAAGTTGTACATAGAGGCAGAACCTTTAGAAATACTAAAGTCATCATCAAATGATTTAATAAATTAGTTTGCCGAAAAAAAGGCAAGGAGAGTATATAATTAATTTGAATTAGAAAAAGTGACAGATAAATAATTATGATGAATAAATAGGTATTGCTTTTAATTTTATGCAAACATTTTTTTTTCTTTTGTGAGAAATCTTTACCCTTCATAAGGGCCCCCAAACAAAGGAGGATGGGCAAAGTGGTCTACCTACTCAACACAAATGAAACCTATTTCAATGAAAAGCTTATTTTTAGTACTTAATTTTATTATATGGAAGCAAAGCTGTAAGTCTTGGGGTTCAAGAGATTTTCGAGAAAAACATAATGCAGCCCCTTACCTTATTTTCTGTTTTATGACCGCAAGATATAGAAGTATTAAGGTGCGTCCAGACTTGAACATTTCATCGAACCGAACAGCGAACATTTCGGCGAACTTGTTACGCTCAATGTGGACGGCGCGCTTGGAGCGCTTGAGATGGGTTACTGCGTAACAGTTCGGCGAAACTTTCGCCGAACTGTTACGCAGTAACCCATCTCAAGCGCTCCAAGCGCGCCGTCCACATTGAGCGTAACAAGTTCGCCGAAATGTTCGCTGTTCGGTTCGGTGAAATGTTCAAGTCTGGACGCACCTTTAGGCTATGAAGGACATAATATGCCACCTAGTAACGATAGGAATAGTTCGCAGCTTTCTAACGATCAAGATAATAATCACACGAGTAGATAGGTACAGAGGGGAAGCTTCTACAAGCGGCCCGCTGTAGGTACACGCACACATATGCGCACGTTTGTCATCCAACTGACACCGAACCGTTGGTAAGTGTTTGTGTGAGTGTACCTACAGCGAGCCGTTTGTATGAAGCTTTCCCTCTGTACCTATCTACTTGTGTGCTAATAATCTCGACTTATTACTATTATTAGTTATGTTGGGCCCGACATTAGGCCGCTTTTGTGCCCCCTGCTGCCAACTTGACCAATGTATTTAATTCTATATTTTATAGACGCTACGCCACCACCACCTACAGACTTTTAACGTCCCACTGCTGAGCACAGGCCTCCTCTCTCAATGGAGAGGGATTTAGAGCTTAAACCCGCCACGCTGCTCCAATGTAGGTTGGTGGGCTTTAACGATTATTGTCACATGATAGTAATAATAACCGGGGCCGACTGCCTAACGTGCTCTCTGAGGCACGGGGGTGAAACAGCGCCAACTACCAACTCCGAGCTGGCACTGAGAATTTCTTGACAGGAAAACCCAATACCTAACAATTATTTGCCTGACCCGGGAATCGAACCCGGGACCTCGTGATCTGCAGTCGATTATGCTAACCATTAGACCTAAGAGGCAGTTTAACGTAGAACGCTACGCACTATTAATTAAATTCATAGTAGAATTACTAATATAGAGTATTTTTAAATCATTTATTTTTTAGTGAATTTTGAAAAACTCCCATATATTTTGGCATAAACGCTATACGTAATTTGATTAACTACTTATTAGCTTCTTATTTCCATAGAGGGCGTTTGTGTTGATTAGGTAGACCAACGTTCATACATTTTTGCCCATCCTCCTTTTTATACGGGGCCCCGCCAAGGTATGCTACGCCACTGCGTCTTGACGTCGAATTTGCGCCGCAGATATTGTGATAGTCTTGTCCGTCACTTCCTTTACATACGTTAAGTAAGCCGGCGAACGTTCTGCACCCACCGGTTTCGGCTTACATGATGTCTGCGCCCATCGGGAACTCTGACGCCAGTCGCCAATTGTAACTGTTCAATTCCAAGGCCTGTCTAACCTGTCCCAGTTCTTCTTCAATGTAAGACGGGTCACACAGGTTTAGGGCTCGGTTGATGAGGCTTAAGCATTTTAATATCACTTGCTTTAACGGTGAAGGAAAACATCGTGAGGAAACCTGCATGCCTGAGAGTTCTCCATAACGTTCTCAAAGGTGTGTGAAGTCTGCCAATCCGCTTGGCCAGCGTGGTAGACTATGGCCAAAACACTCTGAGAGGAGACCCGTGCTCTGTAGTGAGCCGGTAATGGGTTGATCATGATGAGGCTTCTCGGCACAGAAGACAGGTGCGACGGATGGTGATGGGAACTCGCATGCAGGTGTCTGTTGGTATGTGTAAGTTTCCGGTATACTTTCGTATGGAAACTGCCTCCCGGTACCCTTATCACCATAACATCCAAAAAGGGCAACATACCATTCTTCTCTTCCTCAATCATGAAGTGCACCTTCCTGTGTAACCCGTTCAGACCCCGGAATATCTCAGCCAGGTCGTTTTTATCTACAACTAGCTGACCCCCGCGACTTCGTTCGCGTGTTTTTCTTTGCTATAAACCTCACGGAACCCGAGACCTTTCCAACAAATGCAAAACCGTGGAAATCGGTTCATGCGTTCTGGAGTTATAGCGTCAGGAAGGAAAACCCGACTTATTTTTATATAGTAGATAGATGGCGAAAACGTCATCCACAATCCACATAACCCAGCCAGAGTCGAGATTTAGTCGGCATTTTCTCTATTAGCTCGCCTTCTACCCATTCCATAATAGTAGTTTATGAAACGGTTGCATAATAGAGGTTATTAAAACACGAGTGTTAGTTTAAAAAACGAGCCGCAGGCGAGTTTTTTAATAGTATTACACGAGTGTTTTAATAACTAATTATGTAGAGTTTCATACACTACTTTATCTAAACTCATATCTTAAAATCCAAACCATAAAATCTTGGTAATATTTGTCGTGAGTTTTCTTTGATTTTGCTGGCAAAAGATTGTTGGTTGGTGGTCAGGTGGAGTTAAATTCTCTTCAGTATCACTGCTAGACATTTTTCCGCACAATAAAAACCATGTCTTGTAAAGTTTTGAGTAACAAATAAAAAATTTAAATATTATAACTAGCGTATGGCGCCAAAATTCAGTTGTTACCATAGAGATTCTTCTTCTTTTTCGGTTTGTCCCTTTCGGGACAGGCCAAGATCGTTGACCATACAGCCTGGGTTACCATAGAGAAATTAATAGTAGTAGAGGAGTCCTAATGTCCTATAGAAATTAGTGGATCGGAAAATAGCTCAAGCTTATCAAAAATTTAATTTTTAATAGTTATTAATTTTTAGTAGTTATTTTTAGTAGTTACTTAATTTTAAGTAAACTTAATTTTTAGTAGTTACTCTTCTGCAATTTAACACAATTCACAATGTTTAACGCGTTTGTACAGTTACACACATCTACTGTAAGGAGGTCGCACGAATTTCCCGCCATGGCTCAAAAATACCAGAACCCAGTTCGCCTGTACTATAATGTAGAAAAAATTATTTTATAACATTACTTTGCAATAATTTCCTAACAAAGTAGTGTTATAATGAACTTTTTTAATTTTTTTTTAAATATTATAGATGTATGTGAATAAAGTAGTCCAATATATGACACATTTTGATTTCATATTCGGGATTTTAAGATATGAGAGTAGATAAAAAATATTACTTAGCCGCTACCGGTGTTATAGGAGAATCCATCTTAACACCATCGACTTGAAGATAATGATCACCTTTAATGAATTACATTTATAGCTAAGTACATATTTTAAATTTAATACCATTCATGGAAATGTACATAGCTTGAAGAATGACGGCGTTTCATATAAACTTTCATTCCCTATTTAAAACTCTTAGGGGTGGAATTTCCAATAATCCTTTCTTAGTGTTCACTGTTCACCTAAAAGGAAAAATGTCATAAAAGGAAAAATTTCATGTTTCTAATTAAGTAGTTACAATAGTTTATAGGCTGCGTTGATATCTCAGTCAGTCAGTTGGTAGTCAGTCAGGACTTTGAATTTATCCTCCCCCTTTTTGGAAGTCGGTTAAAAAGAGGTGAGTGAACAGAGTAGGATCCAGATATTCTTCATACATACATAGGTAGGTACTTACATCACATCATCCCCATAGAAATCTTAGTAATGTGCATGGTTTAAGATTTCTATGGTCATCTCATTTTGGATATCCGTCAGTCACAATAACAGGTAAATGTAATAGCGTCTAATGGACACCTAACAACACCTAAATATTGTAAGTATATTATGAAATAGATGTAATATATTGTGTTTATTTATTATAGAGTATAGGGATGTGCGGTACTTTTGTTGTATAGTTATCGATGCATCTAAGTATTATGTTATTGTATGGAAATTATGGAATTTTCCAAATTGTCTCTGGTCTGGTCTGGTGGGAAACTTCAGCCGTGGCTGGTTACCACCCTACCGGCAAAGCGGTGCCATCAAACAATTCAGCGTACCGGTACGATGCCGTATAGAATCCGATCAGGGGTATGCACCTCTTTCAAGTACATAAGTCCGCTTTCATCTTAGACTGCATCATCACTTACCATCAGATGAGATTGCAGTCAAGGGCTAACTTGTAGTTGAATAAAATAAAATAAATGGTTCGTCTGCTGCCTCGTTGCCCGGGTCTCCGTAGAAGGTACCTATTACCTTTATATTACCAGCGGATGCCTTCAGTCTATTTTAAATAAATCTATTCAGTCTATTCAGTCTGTTTTAAATAAATTCGTCGCGCCGCTAAGAGATGATTTTACTAATAGGTAATAGTGTAGTAACAACGCGAGACCCACCTGGGATCACCAGCCTCACTCCAAGAAGTTCTTGGTAACATATAAGCAGGATAATATTATAGGCATCCCATGCCTGCTATAGGGTTAGGCTTCTGGAGTGATCTTGGATGGCTGGAGTGAGGACATCAACGGAAGAGGCACATCACGGTCATGTGCGAGGTGCGGACGCCTGCCCGGAGAAAATAAATCAAATCAAATCAAATCAAATAAACTTTATTCAAAATTGGTACACTGTACACTTTTTGAACGTCAATTTAGGAACAGGCAATGGTGATAATTACTTACGGAAACTTAAAACTAAATCTACGAGGGTTCCAAACGCGCCCTGGTCTGAGCAGAGCCCACAACAAACTCAGCCGGGTTTTTTTTTTTTTTTATTATCACCATCTTACAATATGGTATAGCCGTATAGCCATAAAAATTATTTGAACTGTTGGCTTTTAAAGCAATCTATGTCCATGGATTTTTGTCATTAAAAAAATCTTTTAAGCTATAGTAAGATTTTTCAACTAATTTGCGTTTAATAAAACCCTTGAACTTATTGAGAGACATATATCCAAAATACAAAGAAGGTACCTAATACGCCATAATATAATATAATATTATTATAAAAGGTCTGGGAGAAAGTCTTCGTATTTTGTATGTATGAAGTTATATTGAATTGTTTTTTGGCGTAGATTGTAATCTAAAGAGAAAAGATTACAATTTACGCCAAATTCCTCACTGGCGAAACTCAGAATAATTAGCAATAAAGTGATCATGTTGTGTACACAGGTTGTGTATATGGTCGGATTGGAAAGACATCGTTGAATTATGAGCCGCGCAAAAGGATTCTGTGGGGCTATTCTGTAACTTAGTAACCAACTGAAAATGGTTGCCAACGAAGTAGTTCGATAATAATACTGTATTATTTATATTTTAATAAATGAAACTCGTTAGTATTAAGTAACGTCCATCTTTAATAATCTAGTCTTAAATCATAGATTCATAGAGTCTAACCATAGACCCTACATACATAGACATTCATAGCCATAGATAATCACAAGTAACTAAATGAGATATGTGACATCTCCCTTTTTTTAAGGAGTCATTAAACAAAATTAATCATTTTAATTATTTGAACTTACATAACTACTTATACTTAAAATGAGGATAGATATTTATTAGTTTTTGTCCAATACATAATCTGTCAGATAGGAAGGAGGTCTAACATCCCTATTAGACCTTCTTAACTGAACTGGAGGAGGAGGAACATCAGGAGTGATTGATGCAGTTGGTTCATCAGGTACAGCCACTTGAGACCATGCAACGGAGTCTACTGACTTGCAGGTTACCGTTTAGTAACGTCCATCTTTAATAATCTAGTCTTAAATCATAGATTCATAGAGTCTAACCATAGACCCTACATACATAGACATTCATAGCCATAGATAATCACAAGTAACTAAATGAGATATGTGACAAATACCACATAGATAATACGTTGCTGCGTATTTACATTATATACATAGCCAGAATGCACCCATAGGATTCTGGCAATGTATACATTGTAATGCAATTTTCAAATTTTTTACTACAAAGTATACACGAATTTTGCGTACTATTACTTAGTATATATTTTGTAACGTGGATGCGCGCGTGCATCGTTCCAATATATACAAGGCCAAAACACCACCATAGGATTTTTTTCTTCAAAATTACTTAGGTAACTGTTCGAACTTAACCGAACTTATTGCTTGGAGTTGGGTGCTCCGATTTCATTTTGGACCACATTCTACCTAGGACCCAATAGAACCTAAGTGCCCGGCCTGCGGCCGGGCACATAAATATTTATGTTCTAACCTAACCTAACCTAGCTTCTAAAAAAAAGGAATGATTTTCAAAAAAAATAAGATTTCCGCGCTCTGAAATTTTAAGTAGAGTTTCAGGACGGTGACCAAAATGGCGACCATGCAACTACTCACGTATAGTTTGAAATCGCGAGTTTGGTGTGCTTATTCCGATCTATACAAGAGTTTAATATTCATAATATTATAAAACCACAAAACCAAAGTTGCACCCAATAGGCGGCTGCTTATTCCGATCTATACAAGAATTTAATATTTATAATATAAAACCACAAAACCAAAGTTGCTCCCAACAGGCGGCTAACTTTGGGAGTTATGTTTAACAAAGTTTTACATTAACAAAATCGCCATTTTGGTTGTCCTGAAACTCTAGTTAAAATTTAAATTTCAGGGCGCGGAAATCATATTTTTTTTTTTTCAAAATTATTTCTTTTTTCAGAAGCTAGGTTAGGTTAGGTTAGAACATAAATATACATGTGGTACATACACTTAGGTTCTATTGGCTTTTCTTCTTTCTCTTTCTTTTTCTTGAATTGCACATGCAACAGCCATCAATATTGTAAAATTATAATCTATACTAATAAATAAAATTGAAGTGTCTGTCTGTAATTTCGAAATAACTACCACATATTAAGCTCATATGGTTATTTGAACGATACCGAATCACTGTCTGTCTGTCTGTCTGTTTGAACGGGCTAATCTTCGGAACGGCTGAACCGATTTTGACAGGACTTTCACAGACAAGTAGAGGATTAACCAAGGAGTAACATAGGCTATACACATATAGCAATAAAAATACAACATATTTTTTCACCGACTTTTAAAAAAGGAGTTGTGTTGAAATCGGTAAGTACCTATGTTAAAAAACGCCCTGATAGGTATTTTCGCGCTCGCTCGCTGACGCTCGCGCTGCACGGAACTCCCCGCGCCGCGCCGCGCGCCCTGCGCCCGCCGTACGCGGTACCGCGGCACAGAAACGGTACGCCGCCGCGCGGCGGGGGGCGGGTGGACCAGAAATCTACTTATCCCTCAGGATTTGTGAAAAACCGAAATTCACGCGGGCGAAGCCGCGGGCAAAAGCTAGTAATTAATATAAATCATAAAAATCATCAGTTGTAAAGAGTTTTAATTCAACAAAATACAAATATCATACAACAAGATTAGTTTGTATGCATACTAGCAATGTATATTATGGAACAAGTAGTAGTCACTTAGGCTATTACAAAGTATACACGAGTATTTGCGTACTACTCTTGTATACATTGTAATCACAAATTGAAAAATTGCACTACAATGTAATACATAGCCAGAATCCTATGGGTGCATTCTGGCTATGTAGGTAGGTATATATTGTAAATACGCTACGTTGCTGTTTTAATGTGTGAAATGAAATCACTGTTTATATTTTCATGTAATAACAATATAAATTTTTTTTTAAATACTTACTTATACTAGTGTAAGTACGTAAGTATACTGTACGTAGTGTAATAGTTTTCCAATCGTTTTTGTTGATTAAATCCCACTTTTAACTTGAAATATTTTCTTTTTTAATTTTTTTCAACAAAAACCCTTCAGATATGAAGGGTTAATGCGAGATATCGCAAAGTATTGATCCCAATAATTATTCCCACTATATGGAAATGGTCTCATTCGCTTATATAACATAGAAAATTACAAATAGAAAGTAATTTTCTATTTGTAATTTTTTGATGATGATTATGATTAAGTATGATGATTAAACCTCACTCGCCTAGTTTGTAAAATGTGCATTTTTAGGGTTCCGTACCCGAAGGGTAAAAAACGGAGCCCTATTAATGTCACTCGGCTGTCTGTCTGTCTGTCTGTCTGTCTGTCTGTCTGTCTGTCTGTCTGTCTGTCCGTCTGTCCGCCGGTCACAGGTCTCTAGCTCGCAGACGAAATGAGTTACAAACCTGAAATTTTGGTATTTAGTGTAAAACGTTAACCCAAAATCAAATATTGAATTAGAAATTGAATTAAATTATTTTTCAGGGGGGCTCCCATACATGAAAAAGGAGCCGGAAAAAAAAATTTTTTCTTTACCCTAGCTTGTGGGGTATCATTGTTTAGAGCTCATTAAGTAGAGTACAAATATATATTTTTTTAATTTTTATCTCAAAAAATAAGGGAATGGGAGGCCATCAAAGTTGTCAGTTTTAGACCATTTTTGTGACGGGGGCTATCTCAAAAACTAAACTAGTTGGGAATATGATATTTCAGTATATTATGTACTATATGCTCTATTTAAACAACAAATACTGAAAACAACGATTTATTAAATAGTTTATAAGCTGTGACCAAAATAAACGAACATTTTTTTGTTTTTTTCTTTCACGGTTTGTTGCGATGTCTAGCTCGGAAATTAAATATTTCTTAGACCCAAAATATTATATTGTTCATAATTATGTACGGAACCCTGAAAGAGCGAGGCCCGACTCGCACTTGGCTGATTTTTAAACCTACCCGCCCATACCTACTCCCTGGAAGGGGGTAGGACCCCTAAATTTCGGTAGGACTCGGCAGATCCTCAGTTTTAAGTACCAAGATAAAGTTATAAACAAAGTTTCATTGATATTGTACATATTTTGCCTCCAAACAGTAATTTTAGTCCTATTTTACCTGTACTATTGTTGGTTGATGAAATAAAATATTCTATGGTACCTACTTATCTTGTGTCCGACGGACAACACAAAAGTGTCCTAGGTACGTCTGCACACCGCCTTAAACTCTGCCATTAACATAAGGCGTAGCATTGAGGACAAACCTCTGTGGTTTTTTCAATGTAAATAATTTGTTCAATGTAAAATATTATGTAGGTACTAGAAAATGCCCGCGGCTTCGCCCGCGTGAATTTCGGTTTTGCACAAATCCCGAGGGAAGCGTGGATTTCCGGTTCCCGTTCCTGCTCCCTTTTGCAACCTTTATACCTACTTTCAAGGAAGTTTGCTATAGTACCTAATCTACCTATAGCTGTAGCTATAGATTTCGGTTTTTTCAAAATCCCGTGGGAACTCTTTAATTTTTCGGGATAAAACCCTATGTTTTAAGTCAGGGCATAATCTTTCTCCATTCAAAAATTCAGCCAAATCGGTTCAGTAGTTGCAGGGTGATTGAGTAACAAACATCCATCCACACTTTCACATTTATAATATTATATACTTATAGGTAGTAGGAAGTAGGATTTTGATAAATAAATTAAAAAAAAAATTGTACCTAACTTCTCCGGCCAACTGTTTCAATGTTTGTTCATACTTCATTTACACAAATGCAAACTATTGTTTCATTTTAAAGTAAAGTAATACTATATTTAAAGAGCTAGAGAGTGACATAGGCTACTTTTTATGCCGGAAAAACGAAACAATTCCCGCGGAATATCTTTCACGCATTTGTCCCTCCCCTCAATCATGCCGCAACACTGGAGAACAAGTATAAATTAAAAATTTAAAAAACCCCTGACATTCGCCATTTTGTGTTGGCGGCCATCTTGAATTTTCATAGTGCTATTCTACTAGTCAAGCCCTTTCATTTGATACCCATATTGAGGGCGTTGTGATAAAATATGTAATCCGCCATTTTGTAGCGGCAGCCATCTTGGTCCGATTTTCATCAAACATAGCTAACAACACTCTCGACTAATTCACCTTTCAAACAAAAAAAAAAAGCGCATTCAAATCAGTCCACCCGTTTGAGCGCCACAGGGGAACAGACAGACACACACACACACAGACAGACATAAGTTTATAAACTGATGTCATAATATAAGTAAACCATTTTACCCCCTTTGGGGTGGATTTTCGTCAAATTTTTCTTAGCTTAGCTCTGATGCCGACCCCCTTTTTTCGTGGGGAAATCCATCATGGACACCACCGTGCCCGGGGAAGCACGGTGGTTATGTTGGACTTGAGTCTTGACCAACTAAAACCCCACGGTGTTCCGTCTTTCCTTTGGTTTTCTGGGTGCAGGAACACTTCCGAACACTACTGCACCAGAAAGAACCTAACTTCCAAATTTTAAGTTAATAATAACAATAATTCAAACTTCCCTGTACAAACTTTCATTCCCTATTTTACCACCCTTAAGAAGAGATTTACCAAAATAATTTAAATATGTAGGTTTTTATTATTTAAAACTAATAGCTTAGGTACATGCCGATTTTCGTATCTGTAACTTCAAAAACATTAGAACTTTCATATAACCGTCCTACCCCCAGTTTATCCTCATAGGGGAGGAATTTCATAAAATATTTTCTAGGCTGATATCTACGCCCTATAAAAACCTACCTTCCAACATTCAAGTTAATAATAACAGTAATTTAAAACTTTCATCCCCTATTTTACCACCCTTTAGGGAAGATTTTTCGAAATAAAATATACAGAGTTTTATTATTTAAAACTAATAATCTAAATGCCGATTTTCAGGTCTGTAACTTTAAAAACATAGGACTTTCATACAAACTTTCTACCCCCATTTTACCCCCTTAAGGGAGGGTTTTAGGGATATTAAATAGCCTATAACCTGCCTCCAAAATTGGACTACTAAATGCAAAAAGAATTTTTCAAATCCGACAGGTACTTCCAGAGATTAGCGCGTTCAAACAAACAAACAAACTCTTCCGCTTTATTATATTATACAGGGTGTTAGGGGACCGCTCTCGGTAACGAAGACAGGTTATAGTACTGATGATTACTGATAAGATATCACTAAAAAAACGTGAAAAAAAATTTTTTTTTTTACAACAAAAATTGCACTTTTTATGCAATACCCGTTTTGGAGGGTTAAACAGAACTGTAATTGCAAAAAACTTATTTGCTGTATTTTGTATAAGTTTGTAACGTAATTCTTGCGTGATTAAAATAAAAGCAGCTGACGCTGGAGGTCAACGAACTTTGTGTGACCTATTTACGTATCGTTAGATACCTACGAAACCACGCTCGCGCCGACGCCGATACCCACGATTGTGTTTAGGTAGTATAACAATAGCGCTAAGTTTTCGGTAGCGGTCTCCTGTAGTATAGTATAGTATATTATAGATTGTATATATTATGTATGACTTTTAGGTATAGGCTTTATAAACCTATAAAACAAGCAAAAGTTTTTCAATTTATCTCAGGTACCCTACTACTTGTCTGCACAATATTATGTGCTAATTGACCGAAACGATTTTTTGCGTGGGTAATAGTTGTGAAGAGTTGTGACTTGAGGACCTAAAGAGTGACACCTAGGCCAATTGATATCCTGGGAAATCAAATATTTCCGTTGGGACATTTAAATCCGCGCATAATGTACCTCTACTTAATTAATAAAAAAATATATAAAATATTCTTTATGTACCTACTTAGTACTAAAAGTCTATTTAGTAACAAGAAAAAATATGACTTCACTTCACAGTTGCAACACAGGTTGCAATGTTTGTTCAATAATTGCACAAATTGCATTTAAGGTTGCTCTCCTCACGCGCTTCTCCATACAAACGTGTACGCCTATTATTCTAATATTTGTTGCAATAAGATTAAAATTAAGCCAGGTATCAATTTATATCTCCATTATCTATGCTATAAAATAAAAAAAATAGTAAAATTATATTTATTTTGTAAGTTATGACGCTTGAAAAATCACTATTTTTGGGCAAAATTTGAGGCAACGTCGTGCGTAAATAAACTAGTTAAGTATATAAGAAACTAGAAAATTGAAAAACGACCAGATTCATATCATACGTTACTTCATAATAATTTCAAATGTCTTTAGTTTATGTAAAAAATTGCCAAATATTTGCTAATATAGGCGTAATTCCAAACCTAGATTTGCATCTTTTTACTTTGTCGTTTTTCACTAAAAATCATGATATTATCTCAAGCAAAATTAATTTATTTAATTAATTAATTATTTATTTATTTATATATATTTAGTACTTTTCTTTACTGAAGACGTCTCGCTCTCTAAATGCAGAAATCACTGTTTTAGATTCCACCCACCAATGATTTGTCGCTCCCATGAAGAGGGCTCTTAAATTGTGTAAATAATAAATAATAGGTATAAATAGGTACCTACATAGAGTTGTTTGAAATATTATGTACCGATGTCGTCGGTATTCACAATGGCACTATGTTTCTTGTGACAGTATATCTGTAAATTTTCAAAATTTTAATAAACACCGACCAGTGGGACAACCTAACGTCCTACCATCCTCCTGCTTCAAACGTCAGAACTTTAATCATATAATATTGCGTGTCTAGCTGTTGCATAGAGCTGTTGTCTACCAAGTATCTACCCGTCGAGACAAAAATCGCATTCAAATCGGTTTAGATGTGTTTCTCAGCTTTATAGGATTTTAATGATGCAGTTTTTTGCCTTTCATAAAACGTATAATAGATAAACGTAGGTATAGATGTGTCGATATTTTTGTCTCACATTCGTGGCCAACTTGCCTGGTAGTCTCATCTCTTTTTTTTTTGATAGACGTAGGTAGGACCTACCTAGTAGGTAAGAATAAAATCTACCTAGGTAGGTACCTAGTACCTTTGTATCAATCTCACATTATTTTGAGCAAAAAGTTTCTTCATTGGTCATTGTCACTGAGCGTAACGCGCGCTCTACACGTTGGCGAACATTGTGGCCCATATTGTAGCCCATATTGTGGGCCAATACGCCCATTGGCCATCTTGTAGTGCGGGTGTTTGTGCTATTTTGGTAGGTATTGGAAAGATGGCCCACAAGTTGGCGCAAGAACCATTTCGTGTCGGTAGATCAAAGGGGTGTGGACAGAGTTATGGGCTATGGCCACCGCTTCCACACGTTGGCCGCCATTTCAGTTTGCTACAAACGTAGTGGTTATTCTCTTTGTTTGCTACGAGCTCTCAGAGTGATCGCACGCATGCACGTCTTTTAAATTTTATATTCACGCGTCGTAACTAGTATAATGCTCACTAAATGACAGTGGCAATGACCAATGAAGAAACTTTTTGCTTTATAGAGCCTTACCACGCCGAAAATTGTTTGTGGAACCCAAGAAATAAAATCACAAAAATAAAAACATACAATTTTCGTATACACATTCACGTAGTTGCGGTATGCTGTGAATAATTAAATCGCAGCAGCTGTTAACGTCTCAATATTCATTTTAGTAAATTCGTCCACACATTGGCCAACACAAACTCTTGGCCCAATACGTACCATCATATTCGCCACAATGTTCGTCAACGTTTAGAGCCGCCATTACATAATAACCAATCATGGTTTATTGCCCGTGATCCCTAATATTAAAGTACTAGATAATGCCCGCGGCTTCGCCCGTGTGGATTTAGTTTTTTAAAAATCCCGTGGGAACTTTTGATTTTCCAGAACAAAAAGTAGCCAATCTGTAGTCAACCGACCCCAAAACGGAAAAATCCCGTGGGATCCCCACGATTTCGGAATGCAATTCCTTACAGCATCAGGGCTGAGGAGTTGGATATGTACCTACTTGAGTTAATTCAAGGATAATTCTTTAATTGGTACCCCCAATATCAATATAAATAACCGACAGTTCCTAAATCCCATTAGTTTTGGGGATCAGGTCCCCTACAGCATCAGGATTTGGAATCCAATTTTTTTATAGGACAATATCGCAATGTTACACTATGGATTTAAAAAAAATACGCAAATCGATTCAGAAATCTCGGAGATATCGGTGTACATAAGTAGAAAAACACAACTCCTTTTTTGAAAGTCGGTTAAAAAAGTAGCCTATGTTACTCCCTGGTTAATTCTCTACTAATTGTATGTGAAAGTCCCGTCAAATCGTTTCAGCCGTTCCGAAGATTAGCCCGTTCAAACAGACAGACAGACAGACAGACAAAAATTTTAAAAACGTTTGATTCGGTTATGGTACAGTTCAAATAGTTCGGAGAACCGATGGACGTTGGGGTCCCAAGGTGCTGGAGTGGCGACCTCGCACCGGGAAGCGCAGTGTTGGTAGACCCTAGGGGCCTAGAGCTTAATATGAGGTAGTTATTTCGAAATTACAGACAGACACTTCAATTTTATTTATTAATTAATAATTATTAGTATCTATAGATTATTATTTTAAGTACTACCAACGCCACCTTGTGAGCCGTGCACAAACTTTACCGAGGTACGTACAGCCTAGCCGTGAGATGGCGCCACTAATCGTGTATATCGTCGAGCTAGTTCAATCTATACTAATAAATAAAATTGAAGTGTCTGTCTGTAATATCGAAATAACTACCTCATATTAAGCTCATATGGTTATTTGAACGCTACCATAACCGAATCACACGTTTTTAAAATTTTTGTCTGTCTGTCTGTCTGTCTGTCTGTCTGTCTGTCTGTCTGTTTGAACGGGCTAATCTTCGGAACGGCTGAACCGATTTTGACGGGACTTTCACATACAAGTAGAGAATTAACCAGGGAGTAACATAGACTACTTTTTTAACCGACTTTCGAAAAAGGAGGAGTTGTGTTTTTCTACCTATGTACACCGATATCTCCGAGATTTCTGAACCGATTTGCGTAATTTTTTTTTTAATCGATAGAGAAACATTGCGACACTGTCCTACAAAAAATTTGGATTCCAACTCCTCAATCCTGATGCTGTAGGGGACCTAATCCCCAAAACTAATGGGTTTTAGAAAGTTCCGGTTATTTAAATTGATATTGGGGGTACCAATTATAGACTTTATCGTTGAATGAACTCGAGTAGGTACATATTCAACTCCTCAACCCTGATGCTGTAAGGAATTGTATTCCGAAATCGTGGGGATCCCACGGGATTTTTCCGTTTTGGGGACGGGTCTCTACAGATAAGCTAATAAATAATAAATAAATAATAAATACTCACACATACACACATGGTCGTCTGTTCCTAAAGTAGGCAACTTAATGCCTGTGTTATAGGTAACAGCCGACTGATAGACATATGTACATATTATAAATACACCCAGACTCGGGGCGGGAATCGAACCCGCGACCCCGGAGCGGAAGGCAGGGTCACTGCCAACCGCGCCAAACGGGCCAGTCAAGTCAGAAAAAAAAGCTACTTTTTGTTCTGGAAAATCAAAAGTTCCCACGGGATTTTTAAAAACCTAAATCCACACGGGCGAAGCCGTGGGCATCATCTAGTAATCAAATAATAATAATTTATTTTAAGTTTTACGAACACCATCTTGTGTGTGTATACGCAATCGTTTTCGAGGTATGTACTTACGGCCTAGCCGTGAGATGACGCCACTAATCATTTAATATCGTTGAGAAAAGATCCATATTATCCCTTTCCATATCCCTTCCATATCATAGCCCAGTCAAATTAGACGTAAAAATGTTATCAAATAAAATTAATTCCGACAGAGCTGAATTTTGGTAAACACTTTGGCTACACCAGTAGGAATAATGTGTCAAAAGTCCCCATTGATCCCATGTCTGCTAAAAAAGTTATTCAAGGTCAAAGTCAAAATTTTCGTTCAGATAAATGAACAATACTTTAAACTGGATAGATAAATGAACAATAATCCACCGGAAAAATAAAAATATCACATTTTTTCAATTAGTTATGCAATAGTTAATTTGCTCCTTGAAGATGAAAATTGCAAGCGTGATAATTGTTAAACAATAAATTTCAGATTTTTTATAGATTCCCGTTGGAAAAATTAAAAAAAAAGTCATTTTTCCATTTTTTACTACCAATTTTCGTAGTCACAAAATAAGATATTTAATTTAAGTTTCTAATTTTGCAAATACGAAAATTGTTAATAAAAATTGATTTTTTTTTCCAATAGGAATCTATTTTAAAGCCTTTCAAAAATAGCTCCAAGACAGGAAAAAAATCTCAAATTTATAGTTTAACAATTATCACACTTGCAAAATTAGATGTTTAATTTAAGTTTTTAATTTTGCAACTATCCAGTGAGCCCCTGAATTTTTGCATTTCTTAAATTTTATATTTAATAAGTTTAAATTGATAAAGTGTCTCGAAGTAGGAGTGAACTATTAACGAAACTTTCAGAATGGCGATATCATAGGAACGGTGATTCCTAGAAAAAAAGTAAAAAGAATATTTTTGTAGATAATTTTATGATCTACAATTTTTGCATAATTGTATTTTTATAAAACTTACCGTTTTCGAGAAAAATCCGAAAAAAAAAACGAAAATTTTGACTTTGACCTTGAATAACTTTTTAGCAGACATGGGATCAATGGGTACTTTTGACACATTATTTCTACTGGTATAGCCAAGGTCTCTACAAAAATTCCGCTCTGTCGGAATTACTGCTAATTGAAATGTCTATTTTGACCGGGCTATTAGCCGCGTAATAATATTATAGTACGGCAGCCGCCGAACAAAATTTTTAGTGATTAATAACAGGCTGAAACTTCGTGAGTAGGTTCGATTCGACGAGACGCCCAAGTTTTTTATCTGTGAAAATTCTCGGTAGAGGTAGCTAATGTAGTGCGCAGCTATAAAACATGTCGATTTGGTGGGTGTCGAAATTGTCTGAATAACCGTAAGTGTTGTACTCGAACACTGAGATTATCTTCTTCTATCTTCTTCTATAATATAATAAAACTGTAACAGATCCAATTCTGTACATTGAAGATATATTGAAAATTTTTGTTGGAGGGCACTCTATAATCGATACTGAAGCCAAAACTGCAATTTCTTTCATTTTTGTCTGTCTGTCTGTATCTTGGCCGCGCATCACGCCGAAACTACTGAATGGATTCGAATAAAACTTGGTACGATTTGAGTTTATACTCCGAGGTAGGACATAGGATACTTTTTATCCCGAAATTCAGCACGGTTCCCTTGGGAGAGGGGAAGAAAGTTAAAACATGTATTTAGCTGTAATTCATTAACGCGTAGTTCGATTTAACTCATTCCTTTTTTGTTAGAAAGGTAGTACTTTAAGTATTGTCCCGTAAATATTTCAAGGTCATAGGTTTTTTAGTTCAGAAATGACAGACATTTATTGGGTTCAAATAACTTGGGACCCGGATCTTTGAACATACGGCTTATTTTAAACTGGTGTGCGTTTAAATTTATGTTTGTTGGTCTGTCTATTTGTTCCAGCTAATCTCCGAAACGGCTGGATCGATTTAAATGGAACTTTCAATGGCAGATATGTGATGTTATAAGGAGTAACTTAGGCTACATTTAGTTTAGGTACATAAAAGAATTATGGGATCCGATCCGATCCTATATAAAAACCTATATCTACGCGAACGAAGTTGCGGGGATCAGCTAGTTGGATAATAAACTCGGAAAAACAATTGTCCTACAAATTTGATGGTTTGACTGCAGCGTCCTCCACTCCGAATATGTTCAAATAACGAGGTCATAAAAAATTATTAATAACCAGCTGATTTTTTGTATGCAGCTTAAGTAGTAAATATTTGTAGACTACCAAATGCAAAAATAATTTTTCAAATCCGATAGGTACTTCCAGAGATTAGCGCGTTCAAACAAACAAACAAACAAACTCTTCCGCTTTATTATATTAGTATAGATAATCTCAATATTCAAGTAAAACACTTACGGTTATTCAGACAATTTCGACACCCACCAAATCGACATGTTTTATAGCTGCGCACTACAATAGCTACCTCTATCGACAATTTTCACAGATAAAAAACTTGGGCGTCTCGTCGAATCGAACCTACTCATGAAGTTTGAGCCTGTTATTAATCACTAAAAATTTTGTTCGGCGGCTGCCGTACCATTAGTCATTTCGAGCTAAAATAGGAATAGCTAAGAGTGGAAACTAGAAAGTGCAAACTAACAGCAATAGAAAACAAAAGAAGCACATTGAAAAATTTATTCAAAAATGGAAGTCGAATGACATTATCGCCATGAAGTGTCTGTCAGGCATTTTTCATATCTACATGCGGCAGTTGATTTTTATTTACATAAGTTTTGAATTTATCTTTTTTGTGGGAATTGTGTTATCTCTGGTAACATTAGGAAACGTCAGAATTCCACGGAATTAAAAATCAGAGTATAACAAATGTTTTTCTGCGGTGTGGTAGCCCGTAGCACCATCAGTGATACATCAACATGCAGAGAGCGCCAATATAAAATACTAGTGGTCCGTCCTGGCTTCGCCCGTGGTACATAATATATAGCCTATAGCACTCAGGGATCACGTACATACCTATCCAACGGTGAAAGAATTTTTGAAATCGGTCCAGCAGTTCCTGAGATTAGTGCGTTTAAACAAACAAACTCTTCCGCTTTATTATATTAGTATAGATAGAGTGCGAAGTGCGAAAACTGTAAGCAAGTAGGTAATTTACGTACGTAGATAGAAAGGCGTTTATTAAACAAATTAACACAAATCAAGTAGCATGCTCGCATAGAACGCATTCAGACTTGCTTTGGAGTTACCCCCCTCTCACCTGCGCCTTACACTGTGTGCTAGTTAGCACGGAAAAATAGACCGGCTTGCGATTAGGTAGCGTGCTTATTCATTTATGCATGATCTTTTCGTATACACGTGCTAATTGTATGCTACTAAGTAGCATCTGCTCGAAACTAGCATGCTTATGTGCTACTACGTAGCATGTGTATTTCACGCTATTTCAAGCGTGGTTATGAATAAGCACGCTACCTAAAGCCTGGAATACACATGCTACTAGAAAAGCACGCTTGTTTGCTACTAGGTAGTATGCTAATTTGAAGCATGCTCTCTGAGTTAAATACATTTGCTCATGAAAAGCACAGACATCATAGCATACTTAAGCCTGGAATACACATGCTACTAGAAAAGCACGCTTGTTTGCTACTAGGTAGTATGCTAATTTGAAGCATGCTCTCTGAGTAAATACATTTGCTCATGAAAAGCACAGACCTCATAGCATACTTATTACGAGCATACTTCTTTCTAGCATGTCTGAGATACACATGCTCATTATTTGGCATTCAAAATGAACGTTTCTTTGCGGAGTTAATTAATTATTACTTTCAAAACATTTATTAAAGAAACTTGTAATGAAAAGGAGTAAAATAATAGAAGGGAAGGGAAAGAATTTGGGTGCGGAACTGGATTAGCAGAAGATAAGGTCTGGGAGCAAGTGACTGTTTACTAAATGAAATGAGGCAAGAAGATATTGGTGGTTTCAGAAATCATACGAATGCAACCAGTAAAATATGATGATTGATGAACTTTTGAAAAAATCCCATCGCGAAATCGTGACAGCAAACAAATCAAGTAGCATGCTCGCATAGAACGCGTTCAGACTTGCTTTGGAGTTACCCCCCTCTCACCCGCGCCTTACCCCGTGTGCTAGTTAGCACCAAAAAATAGACCGGCATGCGATTAAGTAGCGTGCTATTTCACAAGCATGCTCTTTTCGTATACACGTGCTAATTGTATGCTACTAAGTAGCATCTGCTCAAAACTAGCATGCTTATGTGCTACTACATAGCATGTGTATTCCACGCTTCATTACGAGCATACTTCTTTCTAGCATGTCTGAGATACACAATATGCTCATTATTTGGCATTCAAAATGAACGTTTCTTTGCGGAGTTAATTAATTATTACTTTCAACACATTTAATAAAGAAACTTGTAATGAAAAGGAGTAAAATAATAGAAGGGAAGGGAAAGAATTTGGGTGCGGAACTGGATTAGCAGAAGACAAGGTCTGGGAGCAAGTGATTGTTTACTAAATGAAATGAGGCAAGAAGATATTGGTGGTTTCAGAAATTACACGAATGCAACCAGTAAAATATGATGATTGATGAACTTTTGAAAAAATCCCATCGCGAAATCGTGACAGCAAACAAATCAAGTAGCATGCTCGCATAGAACGCGTTCAGACTTGCTTTGGAGTTACCCCACTCTCACCCGCGCCTTACCCCGTGTGCTAGTTAGTACCAAAAAATAGACCGGCTTGCGATTAAGTAGCGTGCTATTTCACAAGCATGCTCTTTTCGTATACACGTGCTAATTGTATGCTACTAAGTAGCATCTGCTAGAAACTAGCATGCTTATGTGCTACTACGTAGCATGTGTATTCCACGCTTAATCGCAAGCCGGTCTATTTTTCCGTGCTAACTAGCACACAGTGTAAGGCGCAGGTGAGAGGGGGTTAACTCCAAAGCAAGTCTGAATGCGTTATATGCGAGCATGCTACTTGATTTGTGTTAATTTGTTTACGCTGTCCCGATTTCTCGATGCGATGATTTTTTTCAAAAGTTAATCATATTTTACTGGTTGCTTATATGACTTCTGAAACCACCAATATCTTCTTGCCTCATTTCATTTAGTAAACAATAACTCACTCCCAGACCTTGTCTTCTGCTAATCCAGTTCTGCACCCAAATTCTTTCTCTTTGTCTATTGTTCCTTTTCATTAAAAGTTTCTTTATTAAATGTGTTGAAAGTAATAATATAACTGAATTTAATTCATTCCGCAAAGAAACGTCCATTGTGAATGCCAAATAATAAGCATGTGTATCTCAGACATGCTAGAAAGAAGTATGCTCGTAATAAGTATGCTATGAGGTTTGTGCTTTTCATGAGCAAATGTATTTGCTCAGAGACCATGCTTCAAATTAGCTTACTACATAGTAGCAAACAAGCGTGCTTTTCTAGTAGCATGTGTATTCCAGGCTTAATTTTATTTTATTCAAAACAAGGAAGTTATCAATTTGACAGTATGTAGGTATGTAATAAGAACTGGAACTGCAAAATATTCACATTAAATATTTAAGGGCTTCCAAACAAAATATATACCTAGGTACCTACATTTCCTTTGTAAATTTCATAGATGTATACTTACTGTGGGTGCATGTTGTATGTTTGTCTGCGAATTTCTCCGAAAATTTTAATGGAATTGTAACGATTCTATTACTATTGCAAACTTCAACTTAGGGAACAGTGCAAGTTTCATCAAGATCGGTTCAGTAGTTTTCAAGATATGGACTGTAGTGTGTGGTGAAGCCGATTATCACTTGTGTCTATTCATACTATAGTTGGAACATTACAAACGTGCGATCCAAGTCATAAATCATTTGTATCGGACATCTCGCTCGCACTTACAAGCCTTATGAAACTGGAACCTGATTCGATGGTGTTGTGTGTAACAGTAATAAAGGATTTGTCGATAGTTGATAACAGGTTACAAAGAGCGAGGGGGAGCCCTCACAAGTCACAACACTATGATCTGTCAGCTTTATGACTCAGTTCGCACGTTTGTAATGTCTCAACTTTATTTACTATTAACATGCCGATGTTTTTGAATATACCTAGTTACTACTTCACACAAACGGAGCCAAACCTTGTGATTGCCAACGTTTTCTCAAACATTTTTGAGTAGGTATATCGGTAATTCTCTTCACCTACTTCACAATTATTAGGTAGGTACCTACTTTATGTAATTTTTTAGGGTTCCGTACCTCTCAATGAAAAAATTGTAAAAATAGGATTTCTTCGTTGTCAGTCTGTCTGTCTGGGTTTCCGTGCATCAAGGCCCCTTTTCTCCGAAACGGCTTGAGGTACACCTCATCGTCAAGTTGAAATTTAAACTGAATCTTAAATACTAAGGTCAAAATGTTTAGTATTCGTCATCAAAACCCATAAGGGTGAACTACAATCTTGACAAGAAGTGAGGTTTCAGGGAGACACCGTACAAGTGAAGGAAAAATTCCGAAAATGAATGTTTTTATTTTCATTGAGAAAAACGGCCAAAACGAAAGGTCAAATTTTAAACGTGTGCGTTTAAATTTATGTTTGTTGGTCTGTCTATTTGTTCGAGCTAATCTCCGAAACGGCTGGATCGATTTAAATGGAACTTTCAATGGCAGATATGTGATGTTATAAGGAGTAACTTAGGCTACATTTAGTTTAGGTACATAAAAGAATTATGGGATCCGATCCGATCCTATATAAAATCCGAATATGTTCAAATAACGAGGTCATAAAAAATTATTAATAACCAGCTGATTTTTTGTATGCAGCTTAAGTAGTAAATATTTGTAGACTAGGTACCAAATGCAAAAATAATTTTTCAAATCCGATAGGTACCTACTTTAATGTTGGCAATAAGCTAACTGATTCAGAATATTTTATAGAGGATTTAAAGCATGGGTGTAGATAAAGAGATATAATGATAAAATATGACATAATTAGATTATACGTCGTTTTATGGAATGTTCCTGAGTGCGTCACTCGTCAGTAAGGTCAGTAAGCAGTTTGGTGCAAACGGCAAACTTGCAATTGCACTATTTTAAAATCTCATCAAGTTTTTTAGATACCCAAATAATGCTATTGTAGCCAATATTGCTCTTTGTTGCCTGAAACTTGACTGAAGCTGGTCTATTTGAACTTGAAGGGATAAGTAAAATATGTAAATTATTTTTACCTAACTATTGGTGTCCGTCTGAACCGCGGGCGCTACCTCATAAAATCAAATGAAACCTTATCTATAATTTAGTAGTTTTTTAGTAGTATTTGGTAGTAAAGATAAAATATTTAGTAGTTCAATATAACCAAAATTAAATGAAAAATAAAGTGCGCCGCCAACCTGACGTCAGGTTGGCGGGTGGAATTTTAACGGCGTACAATACTTTGAAAATATATATGTCAAATTTTAGTAGTCTTTTGGTAGTTTAATAAAATTACGTTAAATCTTATTCACGCCTTTGTTTATAGACTAAAAAATATATTTTCTTTTTCTTCATCGGAAACGCCTGTGGAAATTATCATAGCAATCTTTCAGCAGAACTAATTATCAATAATTGTACTTGTTACATAATAGATGCTAATAAAATTATATTAAAATAGAATTAATATTATATTTTTAGACATATTTAAAGCAAAAAAACATAGAACTTACAAATAATGACGTTATTAGGTTTGGGTAGTATTTAATCGTACATCTATTACTGTAACAAAATATTCCGAAAGTAGCACCTAAAATACTTACCTACACTCAAATTTTTTGTTCAACTACAAATTAGCCCTTGACTGTAGTCTGTAAATCTCACCTGATGGTAAGTGATGATGCAGTCTAAGATGGAAGCGGGCTAACTTGGAAGAGGTATGCATATCTACCCCTGATTGGTTTCTACACGGCATCGTACCGGAATGCTAAATCGCTTGATGGCACGGCTTTTGCCGGTATGGTGGTAACCAGTCACGGCTAATAAATTGTCTCTGGTCTGGTGGAAGGCTTCCTTCCACCAGACCAGAGACAATTTAGAAATTATAAAATCCCAAATTGCCTCTGCCAGGAATCAAACCCAGGACCTCCCACTTTACGACCACAGCGCTCCGAATGTCGGCCACGGCGGCCAATCTCAATAGTGGCAGGGCCAACTACGCAGAAGATATTATAGTGCACAAGTGTGTACGCATACGCAGAGCACTACGCAGGAGATAGTATAGTGGACAGTTGTGCAATATAATACCTCCCATAGTGCACATTTGTGCACTGTAATATATCCTACAGTGCACACGTGTGCACTATAAAATCTCCCTTAGTGCACACTTGAGCAATATAATCTCTTGCGGTGTGACCTATGTACATATACACATATTGTGCACTTGTGCGCTATAATATCTCCTATAGTGCATACTTGTGTATAAAAATTGCCATTCCTGTACCAAAAAAAAATTACTGCCAATTTCCGGGCTGGCACCTGAGAATTTAGGGACCTGGGACCTCCCACTTAAAAGACCACAGCGCTCACCACTGCACCAGAGTGGTCGTAATAATAGTAAATCGCTAAATAGATGTTACCAAATGCAAGTGACGGAGCCCTTTTTCTGGGTGGTATAAAAATAAATAACAACGAAAGGGATCCATCGCCATCCCCTTTTCTCTATCTATTACCTATCCGAGTCTGAGTGCCGCAAGTCCCAAGCTCGCTTCGCTCGCTCGGACCCTAAGTGAGGCCTATTTTATTGTGCAAGTCAGTATACTTATTTAAGTACTAGCTTTTGCCCGCGGCTTCGCCCGCGTGAATTTCGGTTTTTCACAATTCCTGAGGGATAAGTAGATTTCTGGTCCACCCGCTCCCCGCCGCGCGGCGGCGTACCACGGTACTGCGTACGGCAGCGCAGGGTGCAGGGGCGTGCGGCGCGGCGCGGGGAGTTCCGTGCAGCGCGAGCGTCGGCCGTCGCGCGCAGCGAAAATACCTATCAGGGCGTTTTTTAACATTTACATAGGTACTTACCGATTTCAACGCAACTCCTTTTTTGAAAGTCGGTTAAAAAAGTAGCCTATGTTACTCCTTGGTTAATCCTCTACTTGTCTGTGAACGTCCCGTCAAAATCGGTTCAGCCGTTCCGAAGATTAGCCCGTTCAAACAGACAGACAGACAGAAATTTTAAAAACGTGTGATTCGGTTACGGTATCGTTCAAATAACCATATGAGCTTAATATGTGGTAGTTATTTCGAAATTACAGACAGACACTTCAATTTTATTTATTAGTATAGATATAGATTAGTATAGATTATACGTTTAGTATTTTAGATGTGCAATATCAAATTGCACATCTAAAATATTAACTTTGTAATTAAATTAAGTATCCCATTAGGTTTCCCGCCTTTATTATTTTTTTACCCGACTGCTTCAAAGCCAAAAGGAAGGGTTATGAATTTAGCAGTCTATGTATGTATGTATGTATGTTTGTGGACGATTTTTGTATGAGATTCTGTGTGTACCCCCGTAGCGCCTAAACTACTTGGCCAATTTTGATGAATGAGGTGTCAATTTATTCTTTGTTATGGTCCGGGTGACATAGGCTACATTTTATGTATGAAACAAGTATAAATTAAAAAAACCCCCCGACATTCGCGATTTTGTGGTAGCGGCCATCTTGAATTTGTATAGTGCTATTCTGCTGGTCAAGCCCTTTCATTTGATACCCATATTGAGGGGGTTGTGAAAAAATATGTTATCCGCCATTTTGTGGTGGCGGCCATCTTGGATCGATTTTCATCAAATATAGCTAACAACACTTTCGACTCTTTCACCTTTCAAACAAAAAAACTGCATTCAAATTGGTTCATTCGTTTCAATTGGTTCATCACTACAGGGGAACAGACAGACACACACACACACACACACACACACACACACACACACACAGTCACGTCAGACTTATAACACCCCGTCGTTTTTGCGTCGGGGGTTAAAAACACGTTGGGTAATACGGCGTTCCTGAATATTCTTCTCCTGAAGACAAGAGATTAACGTCTCTAAACGAGAATGAGATTTGCTATCTATTTCTTTTTATATCTGTACTGTACTTTTTATACCTCAACCCAACCTCTCTAACTGTAAATGACTGTACTTTGTACGTGCGGTCGAGTTGACCATAAAAAAATATTAATAAAATTGAATGTGGACAACTCGACCATTCGGTCAATTTTATTGCGGTCGAGTTGTACCATAACCCCGTGTTGGGGTTTTAGGTATTTTGTAACTTGACATTAGAAGCTATGTTCCTGATCAATTATTAGGTAAGATATCGTTGATTTGAATATGAAACAAATAAAGAGAAGATATGCCGTTTATGTCGTAAAAATGTGCAAAACGCAGTTCGCTTACATTTCATTTTAGGAAGATGTTTTGGAAACATATTATCAGAACCAGGAACCTAGATAAATACAATTTGAATCCAATAATCGCATAATATTATGGTGGAAATATTCTCAAATTACAAATTATTTTGGTATTACGTTGTATGGGCAATCCATCCTCTGCTGGCCTCTTAAGTCAGGGCATAATCTATCTCCATACAAAATTATTTCAGCCAAATCGGTACAGAAGTTGCGGCGTTAAAGTGTAACAAACATACACATACACATACTTTCGCCTTTGTAATATTAGTGTGATTAATTCTATTTTAATATAATTTTATTAGCATCTATTATGTAACAAGTACAATTATTGATAATTAGTTCTACTGAAAGATTGCTATGATAATTTCCACAGGCGTTTCCGATGAAGAAAAAGAAAATATATTTTTTAGTCTATAAACAAAGGCGTGAATAAGATTTAACGTAATTTTATTAAACTACCAAAAGACTACTAAAATTTGACATATATATTTTCAAAGTATTGTACGCCGTTAAAATTCCACCCGCCAACCTGACGTCAGGTTGGCGGCGCACTTTATTTTTCATTTAATTTTGGTTATATTGAACTACTAAATATTTTATCTTAACTACCAAATACTACTAAAAAACTACTAAATTATAGATAAGGTTTCATTTGATTTTATGAGGTAGCGCCCGCGGTTCAGACGGACACTAACTATTGTAGGTAAGTAGGTACATCTCGGATATCTGGAATAGGTAGATTTGACTTTCTTCAAACTGCATAGGTAGTATTATACCTACTTATTGTTTTGCTTCTTGACTAGGTATTCATAGTTACTTTTCCTACTCTTGAATACCTAGATTGGTACCTAAGTAGGCAGCTAATGTAAACTTAGTGCACTATGTTTAATAAGGCAGGATAATTGTTTAGGAATAATTAAAGCACTAATTTTAATTCCTAAATAAGTAGATTCCTGTTTTACTGTTGAAAAACACTGTTCTCGTTTCCAATGTTATTCTATTTTCCTTGTATTAATGACGTTTATTCGATGAAACCAGTTTCAAATAAGTATTTACTTATACTCTACGACGCGGTTTCCTAGAATAAATTAGAGACAAAATTAACAAATTGTTTTTAGAAAGAACAAACACAATTTAAAAATAAATAAACGGCGTGAAAGTTGTATGCCTACCTATACGAATAATGTATTAGCAAAGGTATTAGCACTGAACCACATAACACTATATTATTTATTCTCTTTCACTGTACTAACATTAGTACAATACTCGCTTGCTGGTGACTGGCTTGTAACGCATTATCGCAAAGAAGATAACGTCACACGAATTCAAAACGTTCTCTGTTTTTCATTTGTTTTTACGGCATTGGCGCTATGAAGTACATGGCTGTTTAGAAGATCGCTGAACGTGCGTAGGACTTGGAGACCACGGGCGTTGATTTATAATTAGGTCGCGCGAAAGATAAGAAAAAAACGGCGTACGTGTATCTCCCGCGAGCTTCGCTGGCCGAATGATTTCTTGGAGAGCTGGGCTTCGGTTTGGGATTGGCGGGCTTGGAAGCGCGGCGCGGCGGAGGGGCAGCACATCGACCGCCGCATTCCGGTTTGCGTTCATCCATCGATTCCGAGCAGTGTCGTCGAGGCCCGAGACTTTGAAAGGCGAAAATCGGAACAAAGGAGCGCTAGGGCCGCATCTATGTTAGTTGAACATTGGAACATAAATTATGTCCAGGACTCGGTGTGTTCGACAACTGTGTACAGAATTTTCTATAGATTTCTCATCGTTTTAGCTTAGATCGCTACAGGTTAGTGGCAATTTGATTAAACAAAATTACCTACAGATGTTAGAATGGTACCTACGAGTGGACAGCAGTGGAAAATTCCATTGTGCATTTTAATGGCGGACGCCTATTGAGTTGCAATCTGGAACGTAAACTACAACGAAACCTGGCTTATGATATTATGGTTTCGATTGAACTTTGAATAGTTATAGGTAGGCACCTACCTACTAGTCACTGTAAAATTGCTTGCCTTTATCTCTCTTTACCTACTAAAACATGTTTTCTTCTCTAATTTTGGAAGCTTGCTCTTGGAATTGAAGTGTTGCGTAACTCCACAATAAAATGGTTTGGAAACAAAAGGTGCGTCATGAACACTTACTAAGGAACTCTAAAATATACCTTTATTCAACCTTTATTATTAGCTAAACCTCAATATTACTTAAATGTTTAAAAATATTTCACACCCGAAATTACGAAATTTGGAGATTGATCGACGAAAAAAATGCGTAGTAAAAATACTTAAGTAGGTACCTATATGTACAGTAGTAAAAATACTTATTAAAAAAAATAAGTAAGTAGGTACTTAAGTACCTACCTACCTACTTACAGGTTAGGCTAGGTAACTTTAGAAAAAAAATATTATTTTTAAGTAACTTATAAGTAGGTAGGTACCTACCTAGTATTATGTAGGCATCTTGTGGGTATAATTTTATTTAAAAAAAATGACTCGTGCAAAATACTTAAGCCTTCAGTAAGTAGGTAGGCAGGTAACTAGATGCTATACGTACCTATTGACCTAGATAATTAATTCCTGTATTAATAATTACTGTATTCCTGTAATTTTTATTACTGTAAGTACATACCTACCTACCTACCTAATTAAAAGTAAAATGCAAAATTCTTGAGTAAACAATAAAATTACTGAACCCAGGTTTTGTAGTTGTTGAAGAAATAGGCAGTATATTTGTGGAACAGAGATCGGGTTCGTGTGACAGAGCAAGCAAGTTGGTTAGGTTAGTCGCGCGCAGGAGGGCGACGGGACGGATCGCCCTTTGCAGCCGGCTGCCTCGGCGCTCGCCGTCCCCGCTCGGGCCTCGTCGCCACTCGCCCCGCGCCCTTCCGCTCACCGCCAACGCCACTCGTTCGCCGACGCCAGGCGCCATTTTGTCGTTCATTTCGTACGTCGACTCGCAACGGAACAGAAGGGATACGGCCGACGGCGCTGGCGCGCCCATTTTTATGTACAACATTCACAAGATAAATGTGATATTCGTGCAAATTTCAGCAGCAGAATGTGTAAATAGGAACACCAGTTGAATGACGTATCTACTGAAATTAGTGATATTGTTGAAAGAAGAAAGAAAACGGGTGCAATTTTATTGTGTTAAAAAAAACCTAAACCGTGTGTTTTACGTTAGCTAGCTCGGAATATCTAGCTGCTTATAGCTGTGATTTGTGTAGTGTGATTGTGAGTAATTTTAATTTCATTTTTGTTACTTTCTACGTACCTACAACATATTTTAATAGTGTCTTTAGCATAACATATTCCTATAGTTACATATTTATTTAAAAGTAAATAGGTAGGTATGTATAATACCTACCTACGTGGCGTCGCGTTATTAGTTTTTGTTACCGCGATAACATTTTGTTTTTCTAGAATGCATTTGTTAAGACGTAATACCAACTACATGTTACCGAAAAAAACCGAGGAATGCCGAACGATGTGACACCGGAACTCGGACGTACGGCGTGGTACGGCCATCCGCCATGTTCTTTCGCTTCATTCGCAGTGTTGCCATGTGTAAAAAATATTCATAAACTGGTTCGTGGTAGTTTTTAAAACCAGATAAAGATACATATTTTAAAGCAATACTAATATAGGGAGTGGCACGTACATCGAACACTGAAGGAAAGTGGAGGGGGTAAGCTATTGTATTACGTGCGTGACAGTTCCCATGCGCAGCTATTCCCTCCACGTTTCGTTCAGTGTTCGATGTTGAGCTAAAATATGAGCAAATGTGGCGGTAGTGACTGATGACTATTTTGATATGACGGTTGCTACACTAACTAGGTAGGTAGGTATATCGGGAATGTGGTAGATTCAATTGGTCATTCAAATCGAACCAGTAGTAGATTCAATTGACCATTCAAAAGTACCTACTTGTAAAAGTTTATTTGAATAAAAAACTTTTCTATTTTATTCTATAATGAACTATTTAATGAATTAACTCTCGTGTAAAGAAAATTATGAGGGGGGTCAAAACAGCTCGAAATGGTTCGTGTAAATAACACACTGGCATGCATTACGGCCCAAACTTGCCCTAACGCGCTGCCGCGCGTTTCGATTTCATTTTATATACCTACTCTTACTTGCAAAACCTTCACAAATAAGTATACGAAACTCTTTAAAGATTTTAAAAATTACTTGCGTACGTAAACAATGCTATTTGGAAATAACTTTATTTAAATAACTCGATTAAGTTTTTGAGTACGAACGAATTTTATCCGATTTAAACGATCACTTAGGTACTTCGTATTATTCATTTATTTTTAGTCTGTGGTTGCACTGTCGTCTCTGCGCAACACTGTTAAATCCAATAATGCATCACATCAAAACTAACATTTATTTTAACCTATGTTTTAACCTGTCGGATAAATTGAATACATGTTATGTGTATATTATACTTTAGATGTTGCTCGTGGATCTTAAGGCGTTTGGCAGTAAGTGCCAAGATGGCGGAATGGAAATTGGCTTAAAAGCCCCGCAAATTGCTATTGCGCCTGGCCGCAATTTTCATGACGTCAGCACTAAACAGACGTCTGTACCGTTGACAACAAGTATAAATAAAAATTTAAAACCCCCGACATTCGCCATTTTGTGGCGGCGGTCATCTTGGATTTGCATAGTGCTATTCTACTAGTCATCCTTTCATTTGATACCCATATTACTTAAGGCAGTTGTGAAAACATATGTAATCCGCCATTTTGTAGTGGCGGCCATGTTGGATCGATTTTCATCAAACATAGCTAACAATACTCTGGACTAATTTACCTTTCAAACAAAAAAACCGCATTCAAATTGATTCACCCGTTTGAGCGCTACAGGGGAACAGACACACACACAAACACGTCGAACTTATAACACCCCGTCGTTTTTGCGTTTAAAACTAAATGAGTTAAAAACTGTTGGCAGAGTACGCGTATCGAGTTTTGAATATTTATTATAAATGCACACATTTTGTTATTATTGTTGTTTAATACTGGCACAAAGACGGATTAATTGATGAGTTATTTATTCTTAACACAGAAAATTATAGTGATTCAGACAACAGACTCTGAAAAAAAAATCCGAATCCGAATTACAATAATGTAATTAAATCAATGGAGTTGAAGAATTAGGATAATTTCTTCATTTAAAATGTATAAAATCTGAAAATTATTTGTTCATTTGGTTTAATTTATTTATAAAAAAATTTTTGTTGCCGACGGTATATTTTCGTTTTGTCTGACGTCACACTGAAGTTGACAGTGTGATGTGACATGGTTCCAGCGCAACTGCAACGTGCGGAGGTTAGAACTGGTTTTGTGGTGATTTATTTTGTTATGAGTAACCTGAGACTGTTTTTTGGTAGCTTTATTTCGGTTTATTTTGATTAAAAGTGAAGTTAGAGTAAAAGTGAAGGTAGGTTAGTTCTATGGGCGGAATAAAATGAATTCAATTGTGAATCAAACATGGATTGGAGTGTTTAGGTACCTGCATGTGTTACTTTTTAGGGTTCCGTAGTAAACAAGGAACCCTTATAGTTTCGCCATGTCCGTCCGTCCGTCCGTCCTCGGTTAATCTCAGAGACTATTAGTGCTAGAAATCTGTAATTTGGCATGGGTATAAATATTAATCACGCCGACAAAGTGGTGAAATAAAATTTTGATAAATATTTTTTTTAGGGTAGCTCCCCTACATGTAAAGTGGGGATGAATATATTTTTTTTCGTCTACCCCATAGTGTGGGGTATCGTTGAATAGTTCTTTTAAAAATACTGTGGGTGTGGGAACATCATTTTTCGATTTCTAGATCCATTTGTAAAATCTGATGTTTTAAAGTGCTAATTTTTATTAGAGTCAAGTGTCCCCCCCATCTATCAGCCAAATGGCAGTATATAGGAACTTGAAAAAATTCACAGCTGTAGTATATTATACTAGTACGGCGCGTGGGTGCGCGGCCCGCAAGCGGACCGCGAGGATTCGAGTAGTTTTTGTTTGAGCACGTCCCACCTATCTTCAATACCCTCGCCGTGCTCTTCATCCGTCTCCAAAGTCTTCGATCATCAGCTCTTTCCGTATTTTTCCTCCGCATGAATTTTTGTTTTCTACACGAAACCATCAAAAATTTTTTTTGTGTAGAAAAATAAATTCCGCCATCTTGTTTTTTAGTTCTTGATCATATTTTTCAAAGAAACCACTCTTCCATCTTTTATACTTGGTGAGATAGACACCGACGAAATTTGTATAGCCGCCATCTTGAATCCGCCATTTTGGTTTTTTTTTTCACCTCAGTGCCAATTGGATGAGGTTCTGAGTATTTTTTGTCTGAGCAGCCCCCATCTATCTACAAAACTCTGCCCGGGCTCATCAATCATCTTCCAAACCCTCAATCATCATGTCTTCCCATATTTTTCTTTGAGATTTCTCCAAAGAACCGCATCAATCGCCTTGCATACCTAGTTCACAACTTTATACTCTCTCTCAATATTCGCCATACATTTTCTATGGAAAAATAAAGTCCGCCATTTTGAATTTTTTTTGTATTCATCGAGTAGACCTTTGGATCCTGATCATGTTTTGCTAAGAAACAACTCTTTCATCTTTTATACCCTTCGAGATGGACACCGACGAAATTTGTATGGCGGCCATCTTTTTTTCGCCATTTTGAATTTTTTTTCGGCTCACTGCCAATTGGATGACGTTTCGAGTGACATTTGTTCGAGCACCCCCCACCTATCTTCAATACCTTAAGCGTGCTCTTCAACCGTCTCCGAAATCCTCAATCATCAGCTCTCTCCATATTTTTCCTCTTAATGAATTTTTGTCCTCTATACGAAACCATTTGTGAAAAAAAAATTTTTCATACAAAATTTTACAGGAGAGGCGATGAATGAGTCAGTGAATCAGAACGAACAGCTATATATATATATATTATATAATCAATATTTAAAGGAAAACTATCATGGCTAAGTAGGGTTCACAGGTTAAGGAGTTATATCTGTTTTTCGAGGATTGTGACTACGGAACCCTACACTGCGCGTGGCCCGCCACTCACTTGGCTGGTTTTTAGTTTTATGCTCGATTTGAAATGAAACCAACAATAAATGATAGACTTGTAATTTCGGTGGTAGGTAGGTACGTTAGTTGGTGGCCGTTACGCCTTGTTTGATCTTTGGGTTTTTAAACTTAAAAATTACTAAGTAAGTACAAATCTATACAATAGCAACTTACTCAATTTCTGTTATTATGTGTCTTGGGCATCTATAGGTCATGCCAACTTAGGCGTGTAGCTGACACCTTCGTTTGTTCTAGTTTGATTAGGTAGGCTCGACAGTACAATTTATTATTGTACTTACTTACTTGTTGATCCTCGTTAATAGTTACAACTTAGTCGCAAATGCTGGAATAGCGCGCTTATAAAATGTATGAGGTACAGTAATTACAGTCCTGGACAATCTTTGACCGCTCAGCACAGTCGCGATTCGATACGCAGTATGCAAGTTTGGTTTGGTGGGAAGCCAAGTTTCTGGTGCTATGTTTTTTCAATCAACAACATTGAGCTGCGCGGTGTGCTGTGCGACCGGGTCAGGAAAACTGAGCTCGTGTCACGTGATCCGTGCTATTTCAATGCTGTATAAAGCGCAGCACAGCAGGACTTGTTTGTTTCTTCATTATAATGTTACAGGTGCCATTAGTCTTGCGCATAGTAGTTCTCGGCCGGGAGTTTAGTTCCCAGTTCCTTAGTGAACTAGGTCGCTCTTTTAGTTCACTTCCCTTTTTGAAACAGAGAAAGGCAGATTACACTGACACTCCGTTGACCGCTCGCCGCAGACCGAGCAACTAAACGAACCACAGTCTGTGAACTACGTGCAGTTAGGATGAAACCGCCCTCTCGCTCATTCTCGGTCGTTTCCACTTAGATACGTACTCTTTGCTTGCTTCTCTACGAACTACGAACTAAGGAGCTGCGGATCTGCCAATCTGGGGAACTAAGTCGCGTTGTTCGCATAAAGGCCAGCCGCGTTGCACTCACCACGCGCGGGTTCTGGTTTGTTCAAAGCCAAAAAATGAGGTGAAGAGGCGTTTGAACTCGTTGATTGGTCAATGGTTCTTAACACGTAGTTCAGGGCAGCCGTAAAGATTACCCAGGGCTAAGTATACCAGGGTTTTGTACGCGGAGCGCTTCAAATGTAGCCCGTTACGTCCGCACATCCTAAGGCGTTGCGCAAAGGTAAACACTTTTGTGTCTTGTGTTGGACACCAATGAATATTTGATTTCTATATAACCCGTATGAAATCAACCACTCCCTGCGTAGACGTAAACATTTTTTGTGTCCAGTTACATCCACTTGACACATACTCGTTGCCGATAAAAAGTGTTCGGTGTCGGTAACTGGAAACTAAAGGTCCTCAGTTGAAGACACAAGCAACATTGATAAACCATGCAGTTGTAATGAGCTGCGCGAACGCAACAGTATAGTGACCAGTGTACCAGTATAGTCAACAGTGTACCAGTGACCAGAAGTAGCCACCGACGACTGTCTGACGGCCGCCACCGGACACAGCAACACCGGCGACTGTGTCCGTTCGCCGCAACAGGACACAGTACTACGGTGCCCCGTGATGGTGTGCCGTGTCGGCAACAAAACGTGTTTACGTTTGCGCAGCGCCTTAACCTACGCATTAATCTATTATTATCATTAATATAACGCATACCTATCTATGTGATGTTGATGTTTTTATAAATACTCAGTAGGTAGGTAGATAGGCACATTTTCCCGGATCAATCGCAATTGTGAATGTTTACACACTTGTTCCCTTTTAGGTGATTCGTGCTCATTGTCAATCGCGATTGACAGTTACGATTGATAATTAATTAATCGCGACTTGATCGTGTCCGAGCCTCTTTAGAAGACAAGTTATCAATTGGCCACAATTTTTTGGCGATACATATTTTCACCAAATCTGGATTTGAAAGTTTTTTTGCATCGTCAGTTTGTTTTCATTTCAATTCGGTGAGATTTTCGTGAAGATCTTTGGAGACAGGAAGCATGAACTCCTCATTTTGTTATACCTATCTAACACTTGTGATCAATATTATTTAAAAAAATGCAATAAGTATTTGTTTTTTAAAAGAAAAAACACAATTTTGTTACTTTGAAGTCATCATAATATTAATATGCCCTTTATGTATGTCTTTTATTCTTATTTTCGTATGTCTACCAACGCTGCGCTTTCAAGCGCGCTTTTTTAGCCTGATTCCAGTACCTCGATAGCCTAAGGCCTCTTGATAACACGCCGTGAAAACTCAAGTTTTGTATGGAACGGGCCTCCGCGACTACCTGACTTTCCTACGGATTTTCCCACATTATTTTACTAGATAATCACGTAGACAAACTCCAAGCATGTGTCTCGCCGTCGCCCGCCTTCTTGTCCGGTCCATAGCTTGTTGTCGTCGTCGTCTCAACCAATAGACGTCCTCAGGTAGATCAGCCATATCTTGTGCCGTTTGCATCCAGCGGCTGCCAGCCGGTATTTCGTGAGAACATTGAGTGGGTACTAACGTTTTTAAAAAATTGCATCGCTTAACTTTCTCCTTTTGTTGAATTTGATTGAAGACCTGGAAATGGGTTAATTCTTATACCTGCTCTTCACCATCGCCGATAAAATCGCCGGCAATCGTCACGATCATCGTGCAAGCGTCCACACGATCGTCCGTGATTGTTTATTGAGCGGCTAGCGACGCGAATTCCCTTTGATGCGTGTCCGAAAACCGACAAGTCGCCGATCGCCACGATTGCTGACGATTGTGACAGCGATGATCGGCGACTACAGACGTTAAGCGCTCCACACGATCGTGCACGCGTGTAATCGTCTACAGTCGCCGATTGTGAAGAGGAGGCTTTAGGCCTCTTGTTCACACACGATTTTTTGCCGTGAAAAATTAGTTTGTTTGCCGTAAAGTAGACATGGTTGTCGGTGTTGTATGGAGCACAATGGAAGCTTGATCACACGCACGACGGCATTACAAACACGCCGTACGGTTAAGAAATTGCGAACGAGAGGCCTTGTATTTGAATTTATTCTAACTTGTTACATAAAAAATGTCCTGAATTATTATGGTGAATATAAATTTTCAGCTACACACACACTACAATGGATTCAGAGTACGACCGGAAGTTCGAGGAGATGAAGACATACATCCCCTTCTTGGAGACTATGATCGAACAGCTTGAGAACAGGAGCTGCGGCCCGCGACAGGCGCAACTCGATAAGATAAGATCGCTGAGGGACCTGCTTATGGATAAGAAGAAAAGGTATAACATTTTCAAAACAGACAGACAGACAACAAAGTAAACCTTTAAGGGTTCTTTTTTCCTTTTGAGGTACGGTCCCGGAACCCTAAAAAACCGGCATAATGCAAGTCGGGCTCGCGCACGAAGGGATAAGTAATAGAGTCCCGTTTTTACCATTTGGGTACGGACTACGGATCCCTAAAAAAGAAGGTTATCAATGTGATACGTATTGTATGTAATATTATTGGAACCGTAATAATACGTAATACGTAATTCACATGTGATAAACCTATTAGGGCTTCCAAACAAATATACAAAATTTATAAGTGTTTGTATGTAGTATGTAGTGTGTAGTATATGTAGTGTACTAGTATGTAGTGTGTTGTCGATGTAGGTTTTCTTTTTTTATTGGCTTACATTTACTTCTAGTAAGGGAACAGTGCAAGTTTCATCAAAATCGATTGTATGCGACAGTAGCTCTGCTAACTTGACTGAACAGATCTTGCATCTATTGCAATTATGCATCCTGGAGACCACTTTTTATCCCGAAAATCAGTGTTCCTAACTCAAAAAACCTAAATCCAAGCGGACGAATCTATTTGTAGTAACTCATCGTTAGCCGGTTTGTCGTCGCGTCTGTAGATCCTTTGTCTTTTATTTTTCACTAGCTTCTACCCGCGGTAGTCAAGTTAGGGCATAATCTATCTCCATTCAAAATATCAGCCAAATCGGTTCAGTACTTAATTGCGACGTTAAAGAGTAACAAACATACACACACACAAGCTTTCGTCTTTATAATATTAGTGTGACTAGATGATGCCCGCGAGTTTGTCCGCGTGGATTTAGGTTTTTAAAATCCCGTGGGAACTATTTGCTTTTCCGAAATAAAAGTTGCCTAAGTTGTCAATTTCCGGAACGCCAAACTACTTCTGTACCAAATTACGTATAAATCGGTTAAATGGATGGACCTTTAAGAATCCCGTGGAAACTCTTTAATTTTCCGGGATAAAAAGTAGTATATGTCCGTCCCTGGGTTGTAAGCTAACTCTGTACCTTTCATCAAAATCGGTATTAATAAATAATTTACTATCAAATTAATTATTTATCAAAGCAACTTTATTTACCTTGATGATAGGTTTGAAATTGGTATAACGAAAACAATACGAGGACCGGGCGAGCCGCAGCGCGGTTCGTGTTTTCTTTTCTTTTCCAACCTTATGTCTGGTCCGTTGGTGTACCTAATTGTGACCTTATGGCTGATGGTTCTTGCCATCCATGCCAGCTTGCAATTCATGCATTTCATTGAGGCTTGCCAGTTAGTTCAACTATAAAGTCATTTGGACAACAAGAGATAAAGTTAGTAAACTAAAACCCGACTACTAATTTACTGTGCAAAAAAACGTGTATTCAACTGCGTACTAATGAGAATTCGAACGGAAGAAGTGCGGGGCAAGCAGCTAGTGGCGCCATCTGTTATGTGTATCCGAAACTAACCTAATATTCTAGTATAAGCCGCAAAGGCCACTTCTCGATTTTTTCGTATATAAAATGTAGCCTACATATGTCACCTGGACCATGACAACGAATCAATTGACACCTCGTTCATCAAAATCGGCCTACGGCAAACGGCAAAATAGTTTGGGCGCTACAGTGGAACACACAGAATCTGATACAAAAATTGGATATAAACATACATACATACATAGACTGCTAAAATCATAACCCTTCCTTTTGGCTTTTGCCGTAGACTGATAAAAATCTGGAACGTTCGCACGAGTGGCTTTGCAAATGTTTGCAAATGTATTGTCAGTTTTTCAGTCTGCATTCTGCCTTTGTTTCTCTCTCACTCCATACTGCCCATTATGATGCGGCGTTACAGGGGATCCATCTGAATTAAACTCTAACCTCTCTTGAACCAAACAAAAAAACTATATTTATTTTTTTGTTTTAGGATGAAAATGGAAAATTTATTGAAATGCGAACAAGTATTGGTTAATTTATACGCAAAGGTTAAAGAGGTATGTTTTTTTTTTGATAAAATTTTATGCTTACCCTAGTAGTTAATTTGAAGTTAGTAAAAACTAAACGTTCCATATCATTTTAGCGTAATGCGATACCAGGGTTCAAAGAAGAGGATTCGTCGAAAAAGGAAAAAGCAGATTTAAATGTGGTCAGAAGCAAACTCAAATCTGTTGTATCCAAATTACAACCAGAGCCTGTAGAAACTTTGCCAGAAATAGCAAGAGCCAGTGAAACTGAGGAAATTTGTGAACCCGGTAGTAAGGAGCCAGCTTTGTTTCAACGTAGACCCAACATACCGTCATCGACGCCGTCACGTCTCTCTCCAAGTAAAAACAAGGAAACGCCCACACCCAAAAGGACTTATACTCGGATTTTACTATCACCTGAACGTAAAGAACCTTATTGGTCTGATGGAACACCTTCAGAACAACAACTTTTTAGTAGACGTTCACCCAAGAAATCGCCGCGCAAACGTTCACCATCTTACCACAGAAAAGAAAGAAAAAAGTATTTCAAAAATAAATCAAGATATAACCAATCCAAGGACCTAAATATAACTTTAAATGTGCCAGAAGATAGCTTAAATTCATTGAATACAAAAGATATTTTGTCGAGAATAATAAATTGTAGTGATAATGATGTTGACATTGCTACATTGCGTGAACTACGAACACAAATCCTTGGGGAATTGAAAGAAACAGGAACAAAGGATGACATATCTGATATTATACTCAAATCATATAAAAACAAAAAGAACAAACGATTGCAAAGTCAAACAAAAGGTGTAACACTAAACAAGAAATCTGAAGTTGAAGAAGGAGAGCTTTCTGATAGTGAAAGTGAAGCTATAGAAAGTATTTATGGTAGTCTAGTTGTTTTAGAAAAAAATAAAACTGTATCTATGGGGAATAAAAGTTCTGATAAAGACAAACCACGAAAAATACAAATATGTCTTGTAATTAACTCCGATAAAACCAATACCATTCAACAAGAACACATAGACAAGGATTCATGTATTGATACATCTGATTTTGAAACCTTTGATAAACAGAAAGATTCGGAAAGCAATGAAGTAGCGGTACTAGACAAAATAAATCGTACTAGTGATCGAAGTCACGATGCCAATGTTTCCGATGATAATTTTTCTAAGGATTTAATCTTGCACGAAGAAAATACAGACAAATTAGAACATGAAATTGAGACGAAAATTGTTGAAAAGATCAATACTGGGCAAGATGATAACGATGAAGTAAAGATTATCTCTCCAAAAATGAAGGAAGATCAAAATAATGATGCAAACGAAAGTGCTAAAAATGAGGATGTTATCAAACCTAACTTCTATAAACCTCTTGTAGAACTAAATGAAAGAGAAAAATCAAATGATTTAAACTCCAAAGAGTCTCAAAAAATAGTGGAAAGCTGCCAGATAGATACAAGCAAAACAAGTTGTAGCGATGAAACAGAAGTTAATATACCATTATTAGAACCAACGGAACCAGTATTAGAACCATCAAAGGAAGTGTCTGAAATTGATATACTGCAAGCTCTTAAAAAAGAGATCCTCAGTGAAACCACAAACGTGCTAAATACTGATGCAACAGTTTCTGCGCTAAGTACGCCACTTTTACATCAACCGAAAATTACGAAAGTTTCCAACGCTAAGGAAATTGGTCCAAAAAAAAGAATTTCGATTGAAAGCTATAAAGCTAAAGCTGTGACTCCCTCTGTAACAAGATCTAGTATAGATATTAAAAATACGGTTAAAGATGATATTTCAAGAAAACAAAGTCTGAAGTTGACAGAAAAGGAATGTGAAAGGTTTAACTTTTTGTCTAAACTAACACTAACAGAAAGCTCCGATGATGAAGATAAATCGAGTTTGTCTTTGGATGACATATATACTGATTTGGCTCCAAAATCGCCCGATCACGAAGATTTTGCTGATACAGGGCTTAAGCCACCTGTAATTATCCCAAGTGATCCAGTTCAGTTAACAGTTGTTGGCTCGGAAGCTGACGTCGACATGAGAAAATTATTACCAAATATTAATGCTTATGATTCATCTGCTATGCCTGCACAGTCGCCTCTTAGTGTAGAAACATCGAAAGTTCTTAATACTGAAAAAGAAATGAGTAAAAGTGATGAGAGAGTTGCACCGGCTCGAGTAGATCCTAGAATGAAGAGAGATACCTCAGTATCAAATCAGAATGCTCTCAGTTCACAATCAGTTAATGTTGAAAATATACAGTCACCGTTATCAAATGTACTTACGTCAACTACAGTTATGCATAATATAAATGTAGAACAAACACCAGTATTAAATGTGAATTCAAATGCTAACAGAAACTCAATGACAACATCCAGTTTACAAAATTTGAACATCACAGCAAATGTGACTATGTCACCAAATATCCCACCTTTAATACCACACTTGACTCCAAATAGAACATCAAATTCAGCTCCCCACATGACTCCAACTATAACCCCAAACATTCCTCCACTGATGGCTCCAACTCTAACCCCAAACATTCCGTCACTCATGACTCCAAGTAGAACGCCACAAATTGCTAACATGACTCCAAGTAGAACTCCAAATATGGCAAATATGACCCCAAACATGACACCATCCCGCCACATGTATGAAAACGACGACTATTCTAGTCGTAAACATGTTTATGCACCGATGTTTCCTGTTGGTGAATTGGGAGATAGTATAGATAATTCAAGAGAGAGTCCTCAGATTCAATGGGACGCATCTGATAGTCGATCATCTTTCTGGGAAGATCGAAATCAAAGAAACTGTTCTTTACAAAGGGATATTGATTATAGAGAAACAAGAAAGGATATTGATTATAGAGATCAAATGTACTCCGTGCAAAGAGATATTGATTATAGAAGAAGAAGTCAGTCTGTGCAGAGAGAAAGAGATTCTGATTGTATACAATATCCGCTTACACCCAGTCATCCATTT
Source organism: Melanargia galathea (assembly GCA_920104075.1). Classification (NCBI taxonomy): domain Eukaryota; kingdom Metazoa; phylum Arthropoda; class Insecta; order Lepidoptera; family Nymphalidae; genus Melanargia; species Melanargia galathea. The sequence goes on along the minus strand of OV049857.1, from coordinate 13,932,354 downwards.
GGAAGACGAGACTGTCCACCAACTCCAACGCCGTCATTTGGGAGAATCGATAAACCAATGACTCCAGTTCACCCTTTTGGTAGATCAGATTGTCCATTAACTCCTAATCACCCCTTCGGAAGGAGTGAACCACTTCTTCCCTTACCTAATTTTGGTAGATCTGAATATAATCACCCTAAGTCAAGGTTACAAGATCCAAGATTAAATAGGAGTTCTGATTATGATGATCGAGAACGCGCCTATTTTAAAGAACGACAATTTAACTCTGGTTCCTATAATTACCAACGTGAACAAAGTGTAGGAAGAAATGAGAGAAAAAAAAATTTTGATTCCAGTGATGATTACCGAGGCAAAATATCTCGCCGTGAACATAGTCTTAGTCATTTATTCAATCGGGAAGATAGAGATTATAGTCGTTCGTTCAACAGAGAATATGAAGGCGATCGTTATTCCAGAAATCGTAGTAAACGCGGTAGGGGATATGAATATCGAAATCATAATGATTATAACAACTATGATGATAGCCATCGTCGAAGCTATAAACCGGAAAGAAGCGTTGGAAAGACGCAAGAAACAGCCCCTTATCCAAATAAAGAGCGCAATCCTTCAAAAAGTTCAGAAGAAAATAAGTTACGCGTAAATCTTCACGCTGGACCCTCTTTTACTATTGATACAAGCGTCAATAGTTCATTCCAAGAAATGAATACGAGACTGAAATCCTGTTCCAGTTTTAACGCTCGTCGACAACGCGCCTCAAGCGTTGGTCGTACTTTACTACCCAGAAACAAGACTTCAACCCATGAAACGAAACACATATTTTATGATGTTGAGAAAGATATCAGAAGTGCTAAAAACTTTCGACGCGCTTCTAGTGTCGGACGGGAGCTCCACAACAGCAAAAAGCTTGACTTCAATGATACCAAAGCCGATCTTAAGTCTTTTAAATTTAATGCTGATTTTAGATTTTCTAAACATGACGTAAAACAAGAAATTTGCCGAGAATCAACCAAAAGTCCAAGAAATGATAACTCTCGTAGTGAACAAAAAATTATAAGTGAGGTCTATAATAAACCTAAGGTTAATTCAAAGTACTCACCTAGAAAAAACGATCGAGATCCAAGAATGCGGCGTGAACACTCTCGCGATATTAAAGATAGTAGTAGGAGTAGTTCAAGAGATTCCAAAAGTTATGGTATAGTCTATTCTACTGACAATATTTCAAAGGGAACGATTTTAGGTTCTGGCTACGGCGTCAAAAATTATAAAATTCCAAAAATTAAACGTCCGCCAGAAGTAATAGAAACAAGTACAACAACAAATGATGATAATGATGAAGAGAATGTGTTGTGCTCCAAAAATAAGTCTGTAGATTCGAAAGAAAAAGACTTACGTGTTAAATTACATAGTGAAACAACAGACCATAAATCTGAAAATTGTTCGAATGGCAAAGATATTACCGTGCCCCAAAAAGTCAATTTAAAAGATATTCCGGATCTAAAAGATAGTGACACGAAAGAATGTCTTATTAACGATAGTAAACAGCAACAAGAAGAAATAGAAGAGTTTAATGAAATGGAAAACAATGTAAGTGAAACCAGTGAAACCATTTGTAGTGAAATTTTTTTAAATAAAAATCATAAATCGAAAAATACGCAAATTACAAAACATGATACGAAAAAGTTAGACTATGATCACACAAAAGAACTGAATGAAACTGATATAAACAACCTGAATACATCGTCAGATTCACTTGATAGTATAGAAAGAAGAGTTACGAGATCTACTCGGAAAAATATGCCTGAAGAACCTATTACGTTAGAATTATCGCCAGTAAAGAGAACGAGAAAAGTGAAAAAATCATTGGTTTTAGAATCAGATTCAGATGATAACGATAAGTCTTTGAAATCCAATTGTGAAGAATCAGAGAAGCTTTTACAGCAAACCTTGTATACTTCTGTTAGTGATAATGAAGCTTCCAGTAAACAAAGTTCCTCCATCGATGAAACGGAAAACAAGCAATTTGATGTTGTGGGTACACAGAATGTTTTGGATATTCAAAATACTGCATTGGTACACTTTAAAGATGGCACACTTAACACAGTCTTCGAAACAAGCAAACAAAAAGCAGAACTAGAAAATAACTTATCAGAAATCGAAAACACTAAACGACAGGAAGTAGATTCTAACAAAAGAGAAGCATTAATTTCACAAAATAATATACTGGAAGAAAAAGATGACTTGGATTCTAGCTTTGGTCTTGTTGATATTGATATGTTTACTGATAATATAACATCAGATCCAGTTATTGATAATATAAATGCTCTAATAGCGGATTTGGATCATGACTTAGATTCATCTAAAAATACTGACATTAATAGTCACTTCACCAATGAAATAAATCTTGAAACAATGTTAGAAAACTTAACAAGCCCGGATAAAAGTGATAAAATAGAAACTGTAAATGTCTTACCACATGAACAAGATTTGATTCAAATGAACAAATCTAATGAGGAAACAGACACTGGAAAAACTTCAATGTGTCCTCCAGATAAGATAGAAAGCAATGTGGTAGAACAGACTGGTGTTTCAGTAGGAGATACCGATAACAGTAAAACATATGATATGCAAGAAGGTGAAAATTCATGCACGAAAGTGGAGTCTGATGGTTCTGAAATTTTGAATTCTACTATTATCATGAAAAATAAAATTCTTTGCAATGAAACGGAGCCAGATTCTTTCGAAAAAGAATGTGGAATATCTAATCTGCAACCGTGTGCATTGGGCGACATTAATAAAATAAACTTGGAAGACGGTTGTAGTGATGATGCCGTTGTTTCAACATCAGAAGATGGTAACGAGTTCAAACCAGAAACCCCATCAAAAAATCTTCCCGATAGTGAGACTGCCAATTGTCCGTCTACTCCTGACAGTACAATAAACAGCAACATTGAGGATATAGAATCAAAAGGTGTTTTGCCTCTGACGAGTGAATCTGGATGTGAAATGAATTCAGATGTTACTTCAACACATGTTACTGATTCATCCAATAAAGAATCTTCAGAGGCAGTTACTTCTGACGCTGGAAATCCTACAGAAATTGAATCGATCTTGTCTATTTTGAAAGATAAAAGTAAAATGAAAGAATTACTTTCTTTATTAGATAATCAGTCAAGTGAAAATGAAAAAATGAAAAAAAAATTAGAAAAGCTAAGTGAAATTGTGTCTGAGGATGAATCCGTGGTTGAAAATAATCTCGTCTTAAAATCGGGAGAGTCTAAAAGTTGTGACCAACTCGTAAACAATATTTCTAATCAAAATATGGCTAAAGATCAGGAAGAATTTAATAAAGTTGTCTTAGATACAAAAGAGTTAGACGTACAAGAAAAAAACGATACCGAAAATAATATTGAAATGTCAAATATGCAGAAAGAAGAAAAAGAAGATAGCGAAAAAAAGTGTGCAGCAGAAAATGACAGTGCTATAGACAAAGCAATTTGTGATAACAAAGATGTTGGAAAAACTTGTGAGGAAAGTATCAGTAATACGAACACAGATATTATTGATAACGCTAAAAACATTGATATAAACAGTGAAAAGATATATGTGCAAGAAATAGATGAAGCTAATATTAAAGAACTTGGTAAATGTAATGATAAGAACGAAAATGAAACGACAGAAGAGAAGAAATCTACAACAATAAAGAGAAAAAGGAGAAGAGGTAAAAAGCGGAACGGGAATAAAAAGGCAAAAGATAATAAACGTGGAACCCGTTCGGATTCGACCAATTTACAACCAGTCGCATTGTTAGAAAAACCAGTTACAAAAAAACCGTCTAGAGAACTACTAAAATTGCAGGAAGATATTAGAGAAATGTTTATAAAAGAAGATGTTTTGAGCGCTACAGGCATACGTATGTGTCGTATAGCAAAATTAGTTGATGAAAAAAAAACTAAAGAGAATTTGTCGTCTATAGAAAGCAACAATCATGACCCATTAATTGTTCTTGAAAAGTGTAGTGATTTAAATATGTTAGAAAAATCATCTGACTTAGAAAAAATACGAAAAAGGAAATTAATGAAAACCAATAACAAAGATGTTGACGCAAATAATTTAAATGACAAAGCAGTTAATACAAATTCGCGAAGAACACAAGCTGTATTAGATTCTAAAACTAAATTACAGGAGAAAAAATATAGTAGTTTAGATCCGTATAACTTTGAAACCGATTCTTTAAGTGAATCGAACAATATTCGTGATAGTAAAAATAACAGTAGTTCGGAATCTGAAAGTGATTCTGTAGATTCAACTAAAAGCTCTGAAAACACGGAATTAGTAGAAACAAAGAAAAAAGTAAAGCGCAAGAGAGGTAGATTGTGGCAAACGGGAGTTATTAAAACAAAGAATAAGAAAAAGAAATTAGATCAGAAGCAAGTTCCTACTACTTCAACTGAAGATATTCCTGCGTCAGAAACACGGAAAGTACCAGACTTCACTTGTTTCACAGACAGAACTTACTGTTTCCGTAAACATGTACTGAGTTATAACTGTCGAATTTGTTTATATACTGGTACTGATATAGTTCACCACTACAAAAAGGAACATCCTCATACAGAAGTTCCATTATCACGACTGAGTCCGGCTGTATCAAAGGACGCGATAACAGAATCTGAAGATATAAACTTTCAAGAAATTAGTAGAATATCATCAAAAAAATATGTCTGCAGGTTTTGTTTTAAAGAATTTAGTAGGAAGAAGCGCCTTTTGGAAGCATTTTTCTGGCACATTGTCAGTACGCATACAGGAGAATACAAACAAACATGTCCGAAGTGTGTAGACACACAAGTCTGTCCATTGGATATAGATATACCACCGCCACCGAAAGATGCCAAAGGACAACTTTTAGGATACATTTGCGAAAAATGCAACTACACCCAAATATCTTTAGAAAATTTAAAGACTCATGTTATAGTTTGGCATAACGATGAACAAACTGCGGTGTATACAATTAATTTAGCAAGTTTGTCTAAAAGTGCTATAAATAATCTCCAAAACTACAGTGAACGAAATAGTGTTGATTCGGAAAAGCCGCGAGTACTACGAAGTTCTCGATTAACTAAGAATATGGCTGAAGCCAGCGATGATGAAAGTGATAGTACAGAAGAGCTAAATGAATACCCAAAAAAGAAACTCGACAGAAAGATCACCGAACCCATTGTTGAAAAGATGAATAAAACTAGTCACATTCAGTCTAAAATTACATTCGAGAGTGATATTACGGATGAAATATCTAATTTTGATAATAGTGAGGCTACTGTTAAAATGGAGTCCGATACAAATGAATTACAAGATAGCCATTTTGATGAGTCTCACTCGGAACCAGAAAAACAGGAAGATGAGATGGAAAGTACAGAAATTGAGAAGCCTGATGAGACAACTATCTCGCAGGATATATTAGACTATGCTCATTTCAAAATTAAGCTTACCGAATCTGGGTCTAAAGAATATGTATGTTGTATCAACGGTAACGATTATCATTACAAAACGTCTCTTTTGATTTCAATGAAAAAACATGTGCAATTGAAGCATACAGAAAATTGGGATGGATATTGTTGCCTTTGCAAAGTTATTGTTACTCCTCAAGGAGAACATAAGTTTAAGGATTGCTTGCGACATTTTCTAGATAAACACATGGATGATTTCCCAATATTACAGGGAATACCAGTAACACAAGAACCATTACCAGAACCTACTGAACCTGCTGTCAGGAAGGACACAGGTTCATCACATAAATCATACATTAATGTGCGGCCCATGTCAGAGCTTATAACTGAACTAAGAGAACCCCAACAAACAGAGGAAAGTGGTCCTGGTTTGCCGGTAATAGAAAGCGTCATAAGCCTCGGCGCTCAAGTAGAACGAACACAGCCTAGTCCGTCCTATCCAACTCCCGCGGCAGAGAATGTCAAAATCTCAAAACAATACAAGTACGAAGAATTTCAAGCAGATATCATGTCCAGAAAGCAACGTGTCGTCTTAGAAACAATGATGTCTCATAAAAAATTGGTACAGGTGTTCAAATGTGCTGGTCGCTTTTGTTTCTTCACAACGGATAGAGCGGAAGATGCACTTCTCCACGCTTCAACGCATATGCGAGTCGGCGGGGTCGATTCACTGAATTGTGCTTATTGCGACTACGACTCATCTGGCAATGCCATTCATTTGATAACACACGTATTCAAGTATCACGGGTGCTGTCCATACGTGTGTGGCATGTGCTTCTACCGCGCGGCTGCCAGTCAGCTGGTGAATGCACATATAAAGAGAGTCCACGGAATGACCACCGATGTTAAAATTTTAAAGACTGCATTCCAAACTTCTCCCATTCCGGAAGACAGCATCCTGTCACGAGAAGCTGCAGTGCCATACTATGTTTGTTGTGGTACGTGTTTTAAGGCTCCACCACACAGGCGCGTTATTATAGGTCGTATTATCGCATGCATTATTGCGATATCTGTTTCCAGTACATTTTGTATTAGGATGGTCGTGTAGTTACACACTGCTGCGATAATAACGCCGCATTGGAAGTAGGGACTCCTGCGATACTATCGTCGTCCGATACTATCGACCTATAATAACGCGCCTGTGTGGGGGAGCCTTTATTTGTTTATGCAACTAATTCTGACGTTTATAATTCGAGCCTAAGTATTTGACTTCGATATAATACCAATATATTATATTGAACGAGGTTCATTGACAAATTGAAATTTTTCGTGAATATTATGTGTTTTACTCGCGAATATTGTGAAAGTGTCTAATTAATTTTCAGATAAAAATTCACCTGACGGTCCATGCCAGTTCAAGACATATACACCGGGAAAATTCTGTGAACACTTACAGATGCGACATCATACTTCCACCGAATTCTTTTGTTTTGTACGTATTTTTGTACATAGAGAAAATCCTAATGTTCTTAATAATATATTTAAACGTTAGTCTTGAAGTCTGTTTTCGCAATATCAATTTCTCTTGCAGATATGTTCTGTTTCGGTGCCAACACCTGCTGAACTTATTAGTCACTTAAAGACTCATGGTTTTAAGATATATCAATGTCCGTGGTGTGTGTTTGGGGCTGACGATGAAGCAGAACTAATTGAGCACGCCTCTACTCTACATCCCAACCGGCAACCGAAGGCGTACTTGAGGATCATCACTAACAAGGTATTAGTTTGTTGATGAAGAAAAGGCTTATTAAATACTTATCATTTATGGGATTTATTTAAATCTTGATTTGTTTTGAGCCCATGCTTTAGTTTCACAGCATTATGCTTTTTGTTTGCTTATGTCTTGTCAATTTGTCAATTTTTTTGTAAAGCTTAAAATAATTTTTATTTCAATTACAGGAGGGCACGAACGAACTCAGAGTTCTGCCATTGGCTCATTTGAATAAACATGATGTACCCGCTGTAGAAGTTGCGCCGAGCACAGAAAAAGATTTTCCTGTGCGGGAAGCAGAGAGATCGATAGAGTTAGAAAAACTAATCGGACACACAAATAACATGATAGAATCTATGTTAACGACTACAGAAACGAACTTTAATGAAACAGAAACGAATATTCGAGCCGAAACAGCTCCACAGCCGGATGTGTCTCTGTCAGAAAATATTTTAAAGAATACAGAAACAATAATACCAAGAGCGACCACGCCGATTCCTCCCGAAAAGACAATCGAACGATCCGAACAATCTACCCCAATTGTTAAACCTGAAACACTGCAGTTAACCCCTGAAAAGATACCTCAACCTGAAACTGAAATCGTTTGCTTAGATAGTGACGACGAGTCCTCACCTGTCGCGTCGAGTGTACCGGATGTGCCGGATGTGCCGGATGTGCCGGATGTGCCGCTCGCTCAGAATTTGCGATCTCTAAATCCAGTTGAAACCGAAATAAAGAAAGTGGAACTGACCGAATTATTTGTGTGCTCCAAATGTAAAATGCAGTTTAAATGTGGCTCTGGTTTCAGAAGGCACATTACCTCTTGTTTTTCCAATGTATCTGATCAAATTCCTTGCGTTCACTGCTCGCTGTGGTTTTCCAGGAAAAACATTGTCAGACATTATAATTCTCATTGCGAAATACCTAAGGTAACGCAACGGTACCATTGCAACGAATGTTTCTTAGGTTTTAATACCCTCGCCAAAGCTAAAGAGCATGAAATAGCCATCCATAGTACGGCTGCGTCTGGAACATCACTGCAAGCGAGCACCAAAATTGCCCCAGGCCCAAAAAGTAGGCGAAAACGGTGCGGAGGAATCTCAGACAAAGCCATGGAACCACCAGAGAAAATGACAAGATATGGACCACAAGATATCGGGAAGCTGTCAAATAAACCAATTTTAGACGATTCCGTCGTTTGTTCCTTGTGTGAATTTAAAACGAAAGTGCGATGTAATATGGTGAGGCATTTACAACAGCACGAGCAGCTGCAGCCCGTCCCACAGACCGCGCCCGTCAACCCGGTGCCGCACTTGGAAACGAACGAAAAACACTTCGACAAGATGCTCAATCTCGCGTCTAGTTCTATCGGACCGCGGTCTGCCGATAAAAGTAACAAAACTGATGCCAACGCTTCCGTTGCACTGACGGTACCGCCGGAAGCTATGTCACGCTACCCAAAGTTCGTGCCCGACAAACAGCGTCTCACCTGCGGGGCTAGGGGCTGCTCTTACATATCTGTCGACGAATCGATGTTAAAATGCCATTGGGAAACTCTACATTACGACACTAACGATTTCCACTGCGTCCATTGCCCTCCCTACCAGAATTTGGATAAATCCAAGACTGTGACTGCCGCGAGGATCATAAGTCATCTAAAAATGCACGATGAGAGTCTGTACGCTTGTTCGCTGTGTTCATACTATCATTATCGTCGTCAAATTCTCGAGAAACATTTGGCTGAAGCTCATAAAGGAGGGCATGCCACAGTTATGATTGTTAGGGAAGGCAAAATTAGTGAGGTCAACGCATCGAACACGGCGAATGCTAGCCTATTAAAAACATCGGCACCCACGATGGATTTAAAGCCGTGGCAATGCGGTCTGTGTAAATTAAAGAGCTTACTGCGTCAAGAGGTGGTAGACCACTGTGCTAAAGTACACAATTCGAAAATGCAATACAAGTGTGCGTATTGTGCCTTTAGAACTTCGAACCCCGAGAACATAACTAAACATCAAGCTAAGTCCCATGTCGGCAAGCCAGAAGAGATTTTCTATTTCTACTATCGGGAGGGCTCCGTACCGGATGATCCCGATGGAACAACCCGATGGCAAAAGCAAAGTCAGAACACAGTTTTGTCAGAACCGAGGGTTAAGTCAGAAGATCCGAGCGAGATACAGCAATCTTCGACATCGACATCGACGTCACACAGTCTTCTACGGAAACTTATGCCAGCTGTAGATCTTAACCTGGTTAAGAAAGAAGTAGAACCAGTCCAAGAGACTATAGAAGATTTGTGCAAAGAGTTCGGGGCGTTTTGTGAACCTAATGGACTTAAATACAAATGTTCCCTGTGCAGTAATGTTATAGAGGACAGCTTAGAGGCTATGCAGTCGCATCTTTACGAAGAACTGAAATACAGAAAGTGAGTACATGCCGAACGGTCTTTTTACATTTAAAAATCTGTAATCTTTCTATGCTAAAAGTCTTTCGGCTATTTAGATTGAATCAGTCCACTTACAAGCAAACTTTTCATTCCACTCTTTAAAAAAGGACGGAATGTATTTGTCATGCCAAATTATTGGACGCATGACTAGTCTTACGATTTTTTGCATGCAATTAAGTCTCTTCGCACATGACAACATGTTGCCGGCAGCCGATGCGAGTCAACACGGCAGAATTTATAAATTTACGGTAACAGTTTGCGGGCGACATTGCTGTTTATTGCGTACGCAGTTCGTTTCAGTTTCGTCTGACACGCTTTAAAATGTCGTGTTGTGTCTACACAATACGATTGAATACATTTTAAAGATAATAACTACTACATTTATGGCCTGTTTCACCACCTTCTTATAAGTGTCAGATAGCCTAAACGTAAGTTTCGTCACTTTCTTACTTTATGTAGAGTGACAAAGACAAAAGTTGTGAATAAGCTATCTGACACTTATCAGAAGGTGGTGAAACAGGCCCTTAGAGTCGGTACTCTAAATTGTAAAATTATTTTAAAAAATAATGCTAAAATAACTATATTAACTTTATTTTATATACTTTTTGTTTTCATTATTAAATGTTTATTGTATTTATATAATTAAAAAGTTATCCATTATAACTTTTAGATGGGGTTGCAGTATATGTTCCTACAAAGCTTTCCACAAGGAAGGACTGAGTGAGCACATGCAAACAGAACATAGGCAAAATCGAGATCCGATTGCATTGCCTGTCGACAGCCGAGTAGAAACTTGGGTGACTAAGTTATTGGAATACCAAACGAATTCGATTGCCAAATATAGAGAAAACTTAGCTAAGCAAAAAGAGGAGATATTAAGAAGTAATCCTGTACCTTCCACGTCAAAGTTCCAACCCCAACAAGCTATAGAAAGCTTAAGTACAGTAAGCAGCGTCAATAAGCCCGATGAAGCAGAATTGGAGAAGATTTTCGGATCTTTTGGTGCATCCTCAAACTTGTCATTCTGTTGTCCCAAGTGCAATTATTCCTTTACCGAAGAAGATCACATGCATAGCCATTTGGAGAGCGAACTGAACAAAATAAGGTAAGAACGAAAAAAGGTTTTGTGATTTTATTCTTATACTTTAATGACATGTTTTTGATGAATTTGCCTATTATCACAAGCGAAATTAAAAAACATCTGGTTCCAACCCAAACCCAGTTGTATAATGCAATTGAAATGCAATGGAATGTGCATTGGTCAGATTAGTAGTCAAGCGCTAGTTTATGGTAGCAAAGATATGTATGGTATGTTATGGTAGAAAAGATTCTTGATAAATACCAAAATACCAATAAGCGAACACGATTACTTGTGTCTGCGTTGAAAACTAATCTTCTTGTTAAGATTAGCTCTGTGCCAAAGTTGAAATATACGCAAGCGTTTGTTTTTATTTCAGGTGGTTTTGCAGCAACTGTGCGATGAAGTTTCAAACGTATCACGAAGCGCAATTCCACAGCAGAAGTGTTCACATAGGACAAGGCGCCCGACCCGTCGAGGCGACCAGAGACGCCGCCGTGCGCGCCGCCTGGGTCGACGCCGTCATACGGACGCAGAAGAAGAGCATGGACATAGCCCCCGTGCAGATGAGCACAGAGAAAACCTTCACTCGAATCGAAGACATGGCCGACCCGGCGGAGAACTCGTTGCTCGTCGTCCGGTACGAGGAAAAAGTACCGACGCCCGAAGAAGAAATGGCGCGCAGAACACCGGCTTGCGCCGTAGACAGCGACGACGAAAAACTAGTAATCGACGAACCGCTAGAGGACAGAAGAGCTAAACAGTCACACAAGTGTCCGCATTGTACCTTCGTCGCTACTCACGAAAGAACTCTGCGCGATCACATCCTGCGACACTACGGCTTGAAGCAGTTCGACTGTCCGTACTGCGATCTGAACGGAACCCGCAAGACGATCGAGAAACATCAAAAAATGTACCACGCGACGAAACCGATAAACTTGGTGCCTGCGGCGATCCCGAGCGAGTCGCCTAGCGAATATAACAAGAAGTTCTCAAACGGCCCTAGTGATTCCGCGCCAGTCAAGGTCGTGTGCTTGGTTTGCCGAAACTATTTCACCGAGACCGAGTCCCTGGATCATATCCATGATAAACTACTGACTACTTTCGGCAAGAAGGGTGATGTGGTGGCGCAGTGTTGCGTCTGCCACACTCTCCACAAAGATCAAGCCGCTTACTTGAGACACCACAAAACGATTCATCCCGAACTCGGAGTCAATTACGTGTTCACTAAATTGAACACCGTCTCCGCTGAGTCTAAGGAGTTGCTTTACGCTTGCGGAAGTTGTCCGCAAAAGTTCTCGCATTTGAAAGACATCAAAGCACACGCCGAAGCGAACCACCAATCCATGTTAAAGTACTCCTTGGTTCCTAAACATCCGAATATATCGGTAATAGATTTGGACGATTACGACGAAACGCGGGAATCGTCGAAACGGAAAAGCGACGATGATACAGTTTTGCCGTCCTGTAAACGGACTGCGAGAAAATCGACGACCAAATTGCCTCCGACGAGGTGCGCGCGGAAATCCACGACGAAACTACCCTTTAATGTGCGTTGCGAAGGCGAAGAATTCTCCTACTACGGAACGAGGCCTTCGACTGAGGGCTTGGAAGGAGTAGTCACTATGATCCCTTTCTGTAACAAAATGATGCCATTCACGTTTAGCGTATTGCGAGATATGATAAACATTAATCCTGTAGTGATTGTCGAAAACAATGTTGAGCCTCTTCAATAAGTTCCTCCAGTGAAGTGAGATTGAATTATTTTGATTTTGAATGTGCAGAATTTTCGATAATCTGATTGAAGCCGGAAGGATACAAATATTTATGTGTCGGGTGTTTGTAGTGTTTGGTTGTACAACATTTGATTTGACTCCACGAGTCCTTAGGATGGATGGTACTTGTTGTATAGTTTACAAAAAATTAAACCTCTTCCAATTTGTAAACCTAGGAATGTTAGTCAATTAATAACAATCGTTTCGATACAGTGGCGTAGCGTACCTTGGCGGGGCCTCGTATAAAAATTTGTTTGGGGGCCCTTATGAAGGGTAAAGATTTCTCACAAAAGAAAAAAAAATGGTTGCATAAAGTTAAAAGCAATATTAATTCATCATAATTATTTATCTATCACTTTTTCAAAAATTTTTACAATCAATTCAAATTAAATATAACATACTCATCGCACGTCGGGGGCCCCCGTGGCTTGGGAGCCCCGTATAATTGATACGTCAGATACGGCGGTAGCTACGCCCCTGTTTCGATACGTCTACTGTTCATGTGGAACGATTGCTGAGGTAGCGAAGTGGTTATCAGCTGGGAGACGGGAGGGGCGGCAATTGACTTAAGGTCTGTTCACACATATTGAAGTCACAGTACCGCCACAGTGACAAATAACTATTGTTTAATGCCTTTTCATACATTCTCTATGAAAGTGTCCACACTTGTCAGTGCCAGTGTCAGGTGTGAATGTGTCGTGGAACTGTGGAAATGTGAGTTTACTGGTATCTGCAAATAGGCCTTTAAAAGTTAAGTCCCTCTCTCGTACCGCGCAGGAACTGGTTACACAGTACACCTCTTGGTACACCTCATATTTAGTGAGAAGATTCTGTTATCTATGATAAGACTGAAGTCCGCAGACCCACGCTAGTTATACTCTCTACTTGACAGTGTGGAAAAGTTCGACACCAAAGTTAACACCCAAGGAAGTTGTAGAGATACTTGTTCCTAGTTAACACCAAATAATAAGTGTGGAGGGTAGGTGAAATCACGGTGTTTTCGTCCAATGTCCAATATTGAATGTCAAATCTGTCATTTAATAGTGGGATATTTAACGTTGACGCATTCACCACTGAGTGAGGCATTTAGCCGACGCAATAGCAAGCAAGAATTTTTTTTAGCAATATCAAGCAAGAATTCAGCCAATCTCCACAATCGAATTGAGACTAGTTACTGGCTGTCACATTGATTATATTATTACTGATTGATTAAAAGGGTCGGAAGCTGTATCAATAGCTTCAAACAATCGACCAGCTGATAAAAATGTTTTATTGGGGTTTTTGCACCTGTTAATTTACTCCATGCATGCAGACTTCCGTAGAACCAAACATTATTATTATGGGCACAATGTGGCCAATAAATCTGTGATTTTTTTATCATTCTATAGAGTGTAATTACCTAATTTAGTTTTTAAGAATAGGGTTTATAATTATGTAATTGTTGTTGTAAAAAAGAGCATTTGTAAGATACTTGTGTGTTAGGGTCACTGCGAAGTAAATTTAAGTGAAAGGATTAAGATTTTTGAAATTTTGCCCTTACTATTGTCCTGCTAGCTATGTGTTCGAGGATTATGCTCTACACTACTTTAAATATAAGAATCACAATTAGGATTTCAGCCAGGCGACTCAGTATGGAACCGTCCTGACTCCTGACTGTCTAGTTAGGATCAAAATCAAATCAAATAAACTTTATTCAAAATTAGTACACTGTACACTTTTTGAACGTCAATTTACAGGCAATGGTGATAATTACTTACGGAAACTTAAAACTAAAACTACGAGGGTTCCAAACGCGCCCTGGTCTGAGAAGAGCCTACAACAAACTCAGCCGGGGTTTATTTTATTATCACCATCTTACAATATGGATAGCCATAAAATTGAAATGAATGAATGATCCTAACTGAACTGTCCTTATACTTTTCTAAATCCTACTTAGGATGTCTAAATTTAAAGCAGTGTCATAATAATTATTATAGCCTCCTAGTGATATTTCACTTAATGTTTGTTATTTACTGATACTCAATGTGTTTCAAATATTTTGTTTTCAGTTTTCAAATATTTAGTTAAGTGATTTTTTTTTAAATTGCGAGTGTAATTGTTGACTGTCCAATTATTGGTGTCAGATCACTTCTGAACGAAATAAAAAAATTACTTTTCATTTCATGTACTGCTTAGTTTCTTTAAAAATTTCCTTTCGGCCGACCATGTATAAAGACATTTTGGCTAGACAAGACTTAGAGCTAAAAGTCTCGAGTATTTTCTAAGTTTCGCCGTACATACAGACATTTCGTTAAAATTACTCTAAAAATAATAAGCAACTTTATTTACCAGGTGCATACGGAACTGCAATATCTATCAGTGTTTAGTAGTTTTGAAAAAAAAAACCAATACTCGAATTACTCGTAGGTATACTGATTCTAATGTAGGTAGATAGGTACAATTAAATTTACTTATATACTTTTTTTCCCCGGATAAAAGGGTTTTAAGACACTCCCTAGCTAGGTCTATAACTGTATCCGTGCAAATTAAAATTAATTAAAAAAAAACCGCCTTCTAACGCCACTACAAAGTATAAAAATATTTTTTGTTTGTAGGTAGTTAGGTATAACCCGCGCCAATAAAGAAAGGAATTATAAATGGCGTCGCTAATCATTCCCTCTCACTCGCACGTTATTCCTCTTTACTCACACACCTTGTTACAGCGCGCAAAAAAATAATCAGTCTGTAACTGCTTGCATACTGTCTTGACGCGCTCCGTACTTTCTAATTTTAAAAGCATTTATGTGGTCTGTATAGCTACACATACAGCAGTTCAGTTTCGCTTCGTTTTTTGCTGACGGTCCAACCTGTGCTTGTCATTACAAGTACAAGCCGCCATTTTGGATTCCTTTCTTTATTGGCGCGGCTTATACCTACCTACTACCTACACGTATGTTGAATTATGGCGAATGGCGTGCGTCTGCGTTGAATTGAGAACTCCTGGATGCGCGCACACAGTGTAGGTACATTACAATATGAACAATTCCGGACCAGTGAACAATTTCCAGTGAAAAATTAAAAAAAGCTGTGATAGCCTAGTGGTTAGGACGACCGACTTCTAATCGGAGGTCGTGGGTTCGGTCCCGGGGCACGCACCTCTAACTTTTCAGAGTTATGTGCGTTTTAAGTATTTAAATATCACTTGCTTTAACGGTGAAGGAAAACATCGTGAGGAAACCTGCATGCCTGAGAGTTCTCCATAACGTTCTCAAAGGTGTGTGAAGTCTGCCAATCCGCTTGGCCAGCGTGGTAGACTATGGCCAAAACCCTTCTCACTCTGAGAGGAGACCCGTGCTCTGTAGTGAGCCGGTAATGGGTTGATCATGATGATGATGGAACAATTTGCGTCACTAGTCCGGAACTTTTCGGATCCGTATTCGGGATACCGTACCTACTATAGGTACAGTTGACGAGTTGCCCCTGTTACTCACATACGTCAATACATTCGGATTCATTTGTTGAGCGGTTGGCTTGTTCGGCTGTCGTTTGTCATTGAGGTCCTGTTTTCCAACTTGTTCCTAGTTTTCCAAGTCGCGAATCGGGCCAAAAAGAATGAATGAAGTAGGTATGTAAGTACTTACTGGGCTTTTATATCAAGAGAGAATCTCTTTGAATTTCATTAGCAGTTAGACACCCTCGTGCCTCGGAGAGGACGTATCATCTGCCCTGAGTGTCAGAGACATTGCACCGGGAGATATTACAGTGCACACTTGTGTACTAGGTATAATATTTGCTGTTACAGTACTCACTTGTGTACCTACTGTAATATCGCATGCGAATTTTGTCCCCGCACGCATCGATTGCGGTAAAACGACGCGTGCGGGAAACACCCGCACGCACACGTGCGGAAGAAGAGGAGGTACTTATACTTTATCTTAGACGTGCATCATATCTATACTCTATACTAATAAATAAAATTGAAGTGTCTGTCTGTAATATCGAAGTAACTACCTCATATTAAGCTCATATGGTTATTTGAACGGTACCATAACCGAATCACACGTTTTTAAAATTTTTGTCTGTCTGTCTGTCTGTCTGTCTGTTTGAACGGGCTAATCTTCGGAACGGCTGAACCGATTTTGACGGGACTTTCACATACAATTAGAGAATTAACCAGGGAGTAACATAGGCTACTTTTTTAACCGACTTTCAAAAAAGGAGGAGTTGTGTTTTTCTTCCTATGTACACCGATATCTCCGAGATTTCTGAACCGATCTGCGTAATTTTTTTTTAATCGATAGAGAAACATTGTGACCCTGTTCCATAAAAAATCTGGATTCCAACTCCTCAATCCTGATGCTGTAGGGGATCTGATCCCCAAAACTAATGGGATTTAGACACTTTCGGTTATTTAAATTGATATTGGGGATACCAATTGAAAACTTCGTTGAATGAACTCAAGTAGGTACCTACATATCCAACTCCTCAACCCTGATGCTGTAAGAAATTGCATTCCGAAATCGTAGGGATCCCGCGGGATTTTTCCGTTTTGGGGACGGGTTACTACAGATAGGCTACTTTTTGTTCTGGAAAATTAAAAGTTCCCACGGGATTTTTAAAAACCTAAATCCACACGGGCGAAGCCGTGGGCATCATCTAGTTAATAATATGCTGCATCGCCTATAGTCCTGTCTTAGGGCGATATTACACTATTATAGGATCCTATAACTATAACTACTTAGAAATATGATAGTGTTGCCTTTATTTCTCTATGATCATAGATCTAGAATACTTTTTGTCAACATGTTGTGAAATTGGATCCTATTTGAGAGCACAGAGTATAGACACGTATAGACTAGGTACATAAGTCAAACATTATATTGAGAGTAATAAAAAAAAATAGCGTCATCAAACAAAACTCGTGTTCCGTTTGAATGGAATATTGAAAGCACAAAATCATTAATTACTTTATATGAGGAGAATGAGCTGCTTTATAACAATTTAGTCACAGGCATCACCTAGTATTATTATAAAAATAATAAATAGGGCCAAGATTTTTGCCTTAATTTTGAAATGAAAGGCTTAATGTTTGATAATACGGCAAAAATATTGGTCTTCTATATAAGTTTTACAGAGTTTTACACAGAAATATAAGTAACTTGGATCACTGTGTGTAATGTATTACACACAGTGATAATTACAATGTATTACATAGTATCAAGTAGATCATATTTCTAGGGTGATGATTTATGGTAAGAAATAGGATCATATAAATAGTATAGTGTAATATCGGCCTTATACAATAGCTCCAGTCATACTGCAATTTCTAGGCTGTGCAGTATTGTAGTACCTATTATCTACGTAAAAAGCACGAAACGGAACGAGTCACTTTCAGCTTTTAGATTTTTTAGGGTTCCGCAGTAAAAAAGGAACCCTTATAGTTTCGCCATGTCCGTCTGTCTGTCTATCCGTCCGTCCCTCCTCGGTTAATCTCAGAGACTATTAGTGCTAGAAATCTGTAATTTGGCATGGATATAAATATTAATCACGCCGACAAAGTGGTGAAATAAAATTTTGATAAATATTTTTTTTTAGGGTAGCTCCCCTACATGTAAAGTGGGGATGAATATTTTTTTTTCGTCTACCCCATAGTGTGGGGTATCGTTGAATAGGTCTTTTAAAAATACTGTGGGTGTGGGAACATCATTTTTCGATTTCTACATCCGTTTGTAAAATATGATGTTTTAAAGTGCAAATTATTAGAGTCAAGTGTCCCCCCCCTCTATCAGCCAAATGGCAGTATATAGGAACTTGAAAAAATTCACAGCAGTAGGGTATATAATCAATTTTAAAGGAAAACTATCACGGCTAAGTGGGGTTCACAGGTTAAGGAGTTATATCTGTTTTTCGAGGATTGTGACTACGGAACCCTACACTGCGCGTGGCCCGCCACGCACTTGGCCGGTTTTATTTAAAGTAATCCCGGGCCAGTGCTGTTGCTAAATGACCACCGCCCGTTTCGACGTAACGAATTTGTTTTAGTTGGTTTGGTTTCGTTTTAATTTTTATAGGAGCTTGAGCGTTTTTTATCGACAGATATAAACAGATCTAATAAGTGGGTACCTATATAGATTAAAACAAGTGATAATCTAAAAGATTGACCACGCTCTTAAAAGTTCAAATCTCGAAAACTAGTAAGCCGATTTTGATGAAACTTTCACTGTTCTCTATGTTGGAGTAAATGTAAGCTAATAAAACTTACAACCGCACTAGTCACTCCTACGATTTTCGGAAGGTCCCCTCGATTTCTTTGGTCTGCCATCATCAAACCCTGACTTCCTTATCATGAGACCACCTTTGAAATATCTTCTTTCCAACAAAAAAAGAATCATAAAAATCGGTTCATAAACGACGAAGTTATCATCGAACACTCATAAAAAAATAGCATAAGTACCTACATATTTATATGGTCGAATCTCAGGGTCGAATTTAGAAACCTCCTCCTTTTTTGAAGTCGGTTAAAAAGTGGGTAGGGGTCGACACCGCATTTCGGTGCGTTTTCACGCCGAAAGGCTGCGCCCACTTACACGACAAATGCGACACGACCGCGACACGACCGCGACGCGACGCCACGCGATACGACTCCATAGAAAATGACAAACTTGTCTAGACGCGAGTTGACGCGACAACGTCAACCACGCGAAGGCTCAGCTAATTAGCGTTTGTCGTTCACGTTGCCTAGCTAGGTATGTCATGTTGTGACTTGAATGTTTCGTTTATATCTAAGTAGCGGACCCGGCAGACGTCGTCCTGCCCGTTATTAGCGCCACCTACCAGGTCCAACTACAAAATGGCGGATTACATATTTTTTCAGAACTCCCTTAATATGGGTATCAAATGAAAGGGCTTGACTAGTAGAATAGCACTATACAAATCTAAGATGGCTGCTGCCACAAAATGGCGAATGTCGGGGGTTTTTTAAATTTTTAATTTATTCTACTTATAAACCTTCCTCTTGAATCACTATCTATTAAAAAACCGCATCAAAATCTGTTGCGTAATTTTAAAGATTTAAGCATACATAATATTATAGGGACATAGGGATATAGGGACAGAGAAAGCGACTTTGTTTTATACTATGTAGTGATTATTGCTCTCAGATTATTTAATATCGTACACGTCCATTATACGTCCCATTAACCGTGGTGCGGAGCCGAATTGTCTCAATTTATACACGTTAAGCAAAGAGGCCGTGTGATTGTTTCACTTCAGTCGATACGAGCGAGCGAGCGGAGGCTAATGGAATAGAAAATTGAAAAGTAAATTGTTTTTTATAGGCAATTTCTTGAAATATACGAAAAACTGAGACGCGAAAGAGAAATTATTTTGTTTGTTAGGTACTAGGTAGGGTGAATGTTCTATAAGTCGGCACTTTAAGCGTCGTGTCATGTTTAAAAATTCGTAGACGTGTCAAACGAAGCAATTTCAGTACAATGTTTTTTTCTTCTAATACTTCATGCTTTTGACTTTTAGAATAAATTTTTAATACCCGCTTTTTGCATAAAGAAGTATTTTTTTCAATTTATTTAAAAAAAAGTACTGATTTGCGTAAGCTCGGCACCTTTGTCCCTCTCTCCGGCATTTGTGTTCTCAAAGTCGGCCCTCATTTTTTTATTAGAAAATTAGCTTTAACCCCCGATATTGTCCGCTACAATTTATGTTTTTTTTAATATTTATAGTAACTCTTTCCTCGTTTTCATTTTATTTCATTTTCCCGCCAAAAAAAATACACTTTTTCGAAATTAATAGAATTTTTGAAGAAATAGATATATAATTTTTTTTAACAACCTTGACAAACAATCAGACAATTTTTATATAGATAATATTAAGTTTATTCAACAGGGCCGACCTTAGGAATAACCCAAATTCTTAAGTCGGCACCCCCTGCCGATCTCAGGCACCTCATACTACTGGTTTTCCTTAGCCCGGCACCCCTGTTTTTCCTGTAACTACGCAAAATAATTGAGTTAAATCACTATAACACGATGTCAAATATTACGCAAAACAAATTAAATCGCAACAACAAGTCTTAAATATTATAATACGTAATTTATTTCTTACCAAACGACGCTCGGAAAGTAAGAAATTCAGCGATTTACGCACTCGCGCTCGTTCTAAGCGAAAATTGAGGGAAAGGGGTGCAAAAAAGTTCTGCCTTATTTTAGAACTATTTCCCCATTGGAGCAATGGGGAAATAGTAAATAAAAAAAATACACATTGCGATTAAATGACACCAAAACGATAATATCGACAGAAATATAACGAAGTGCCGACTTAAGGGGGGGTGCCGGCCTAAGGAGCGTCCACCCTATACCTATACCTATCAAGAAATCCCGATTTACAGTAACGCCGCCGCAGTCTATTTTTCACTGTTCTAGATCTAAAAGTACAGGTACTTTACTTAGGAGGTAGGTCTACCTAATAGTTAGCCGGATATCGAATTACCTACACCTACATATTATATCTTCATTATCACTGCTTTACCGGAAACAAAATAGTATAATTTAAGTAAGTAAGTAGGTAGGTAGTAAGTAAGTAGTACAGGTTTAAAAATAGTGCTATCCCCTTCAGCAGGGAGGATTGTGAAAGAGACAGGAACATATTTAGACCTGTCATTTTAGTTTAGATTTAGAGATTGTGTACAACAGAATCGGCCACAATATTTGTTTTGAAAGTTATGACCCTTCAAAGATCTAGCTACTAGAAAAATTCTGCGTAAATAAACTACCAGCTATTACCTAATTAACTATCTTTAACTAACTACTTAACTAACCCGGCACGAAGGCGCTACCGGGTAAAAAATACCATAGGCCCGGCGCACACCGAGCGCAGCGCAGAGCATTTACGGAGAAAACTGGACTATTGACTTTAAGGTCAATAATTCCATCCCAAAAATAAATACGCGCGCGGAGCATCGGATCGCTCACGAGAGCATGCGCGCGAGTGCTCTTTTCGCCGCGCTCTGACGCGCTGCTCTGCGGGACTGAGCGGCCGCCAGTTGCAGAGGCGGCGCCAGGCGTGGGCGACGTGGGCCCAGGCACACGGCCTCGCGCTCCGGAGGGCCTCGTGCCCCGGACTCACATAGTATAGTAGATGCCTACTATGATTTTGTATGAATAAAAATTTCACAGGGCCTCGCAAAATATATCTTGCCCACATGGCCAGTTGACAAGAACTAGACATGAGAACGAGAGAGAGAGAGAGCGACATGGGCACACTCGGAGTAGCTGCGCTCCGCCCGCTCTCGTTGGCTCTTGCCGCCGCTCGGAGTCGCCATCCGCGTGTGCGACTCAAGAAATGCTCTCCACCGCGCTGCGCTGGGTGTGCGCCGGGCCTTAGATAGGACGTATCTAATCAATTAATCATAGTATAACTAATTAGATAACTTATACCTAACTAATCATAAGTAACTAATTAAACAAGCTAGACGCTCTCCCGCAGTAGTAGGGTGAAAATAAATGGATGGATTTCCTCGAGCTAGGTACCAAACTCTTTCACCGTTCTAAAACGTTGAACAATTTCTAAACTGTCGAAGCACAAATTATGATTGATTCACTAGATTACAGTGTCTCGCTTCTATGGGATGACGGATTACCGTCAGGGTTGCCACTAAAGACTTGTTGTACACACTGCCTCTTTGGTCTAGTGCATAGCATATTCGACTGCAGATCACGATGTCCCCGGTTCAATTCCTGGGTTCAATTGTTATATTGGGTTTTTCTGTCAAGAAATTCTCATGTTGGTTGGTAGTTGGCGGTGTTTTTACCCCCGTGCCTCGGAGAGCACGTTAAGCAGTCGGTCCCGGTTATTATCACTATCATGTGAAAATATAGTCGTTAAAAAGCCACATCGGAGCAGCACGGTCTAAGCTCTAAATCCCTCTCTTCTATGAGAGAGGAGGCCTGTGCCCAGTAGTGGGACGTTAAAAGACTAGTAGTGGTGGTAGTGGTGTCACTAAAGAATTCTATATCGTATTTGTAAGGTTCTATGCGGGAGGATCTAGCAACCATTACTAACCCTATAGAAAAATCCCACCCTACCTTTAGCGTTCCGGAACTATGCCGTGTAGAAACCGATCAGGGGTATGCATACCTCCTCCAAGTTAGCCCGCTTCCATCTTAGACTGCATCGTCACTTACCAAAGCTGAGTTTGAGTTGTTCACTTCATTCCACTCCGTTGGTGTGCGTCGTGCATTACTCTCTGTAACAAGTGTAAATTAAAAATTTAAAAACCCCCGACATTCGCCATTTTCTGACGGCGGCCATCTTGGATTTGCAATAGTGCTATTCTACTAGCCAAGCCCTTTCATTTGATACCCATATTAAGGGAGTTGTGAAAAAATATGTAATCCGCCATTTTGTAGCGGCGGCCATCTTGGACCGATTTTCATCAAACATAGCTAACAACATTCTCGACTAATTCACCTTTCAAACAAAAAAAACCGCATTCAAATCGGTCCACCCGTTTGAGCGCCACAGGGGAACAGACAGACACACACACACACACACACACACACACAGACACGTCAAACTTATAACACCCCGTCGTTTTTGCGTCGGGGGTTAAAAACCACCTTTTTCTCGGCATCCCCTTTCAGACAAAAAAATGTTAAAAATGTAATAACATCCCGCCAGAAATATTATTATTCCTCGTCACGATAGACATTTTTATTACATTGCCAGTAATTGAGAAAGTGGACGATAGAATTTTCGCAAATATTTTATGAATCCCGAAGGGAAAGGGGAATTTTTAAACGAGATTATAATATTGTAAGTCGATTTTTATTTGAATATACAAAATTGTTTACGAAGATGGCTGCTTATTTAGATAAGTTTTTACGAAATAATGAGAATACGTTTATGTACTACTTATATATTTTTTTGGATTTTCTTGATACTTTTTAACCTCATTTTTCTATCCCTATATAAATATTGAATGAGACTTAACAATTTTTTCCTGTCCCTTTTTAAAATATAATATAGCCCTTTTAATCCCCTTTCCCTTCTAAACTGTAAAGCTCTTGCTAGGAGTGTGGGTTACTAATTTAGGTTTAAACTTAGCGTAATCTCATATAACTAAATCTCTCTATCTCTAATCTATACTTCTATACTAATATAATAAAGCGGAAGAGTTTGTTTGTTTGAACGCGCTAATCTCAGGAACTACTGGACCGAATTCAAAAATTCTTTCACCGTTGGATATGTAGGTACGTGATCCTTGAGTGCTATAGGTTATATATGTACTACGGGCGAAGCCGGGGCGGAAGGCTAGTCTCTGTATAAATAAATAAATAACATAATACAATAATCACAGCTTAACCGCTGAATCGATGTTGATGCAATTTCTCACAAAGTTAGCTTGAATCCTGGGGACGGAAATAGGTTACTTCATCCCGTTTTAAAAACCTAAATACACAAGGACAAAGTAGCAGGTATCAGCTAGTCATTCCTTATTGTCATTTGACGACCTCCCTGGCGCAGTGTTGAGCGCTGTGGTCTTATAAGTGGGAGGTCCTGGATTCGATTCCCGGCAGGGGCAATTTGAGATTTTATAATTTCTGAATTGTCTCTGGTCTAGTCTGGTGGGAGGCTTAAGCCGTGGCTGGTTACCACCCTACCAGCAAAGTCGTGCCGCCAAGCGATTTAGCGTTCCGGTACGATGCCGTGTAGAAACCGATCAGGGGGATGCATACCTTTTCCGAGTTAGCCCGCTTCCATCTTAGACTGCATCATCACTTACCATCAGGTGAGATTGCAGTCAAGGGCTAACTTGTAGTTGAATAAAAAAAAATCATTCGTGCCTATTTTTTTTATTCATCTACAAGTTGCGATGACTGCGATCTCACCTGATGGTAAGTGACGATGCAGTCTAAGGTGGAAGCGAGCTAACTTAGGAGAGGTATGGCAGTTTTTATTAAACCCATAACACTACCACCACCACTACAGCCTTTTAACGTCCCACTGCTGGGCACAGGCCTCCTCTCTCGTAGGAGAGAGGGATTTAGAGCTTAGACCCACATTAAACCCATACCCCTGCTCGTTTTCTACGCGACATCGTACCGGAACGCTATATCGCTTGGCGACACGGCTTAGATAAACACGGTAGAATTGCTAAATACGGCTGAAGCCTCCCACCAGACCAGACCAGAGACAATTTAGAAATTATAAAATCCCAAACTGCCACTGCCAGGAATTGAACCCGGTACCTCCCACTTATAAGAGCACAGCGCTCACCACTGCGCCGGGGAGGTCGTCAAAATCTTGGTCAGACATCTGGCATGCCATGAACGTAAGGACTTAGGACACGTACTAAATTGTAGTGTCCAAATAATACCTACTTATCGCGAAATCTCGGCTAATCTTCAACACCTGCAGATATTTATTAGTCATTTCATTACATACCTACTACATATTAATTATTCATTTGGCGTGGTAAATAATCAAAAACTTTAACACTAATTGCAAAATCTCGGTTAATCTTTGACACCTGCAGATATTATAATCTTTCTATTACCTGCTATTATAATAGATAAATTACACTGATCAACAAGGTTTTTGCCCAATGATAATGAGTTGTAATATCAAAAAGTACCCGCTAACTACTCATCAACCATATATGTTTTACAGCTGGTTTAGCTCGATTTTTTGAGGTAAGCTTGTTGGAATGCATGTATGGGGTAAACGCACCACGCGCGACCACCTATATGTTCTTGGTTATAAAATAGCCTATCCCTAACGAGTTTGATACACAAAAATAAATTACCAAAGTAAGTTTCAACTTGTAGATTGTTACATTTGTAGCTAAAAATAGTTTGAATAGTGTATTCAGTGAATTTTAGGTAACATAATTTAATTGAGATTTGCGTGTTTGTTTTCACTTATCTAAATCAATTTGTACCTAAGTAGGTACTTATTCCATCACTGAAATTCACCGGATTTGTTACGTGTATTGTAATTTTACTACAAAAAAAATATTGAAAATTAACACCGCGAATCTAAATACATACGAAACGAACTATACTTTGGCGATGCAGTTAAAAATTAAGTTAAACCATGGGTTCTGCACATGATATGCTCCAGTTATGGTAACAATTTAATAAATTGGCTGTCCGTTCGTCAATCAAGTTTATCTTTTGCAGTACTGATGCTTATGTGAAGATGGAATGAAAAGAACAGAAGACAAAGATCATCTTAAAGATTGTTATTTTTCCGTGAATAAACTGCAGGACTCAAAAAAGAAAATATCATTAAATTGAAACAATGTTAGCTTATTACTGTCCTAAATCAACGGAACTTGATTTTGGACAAGGTTTTCAAAAATATATTAAATAAAAAACCGGCCAAGTGCGTGGCGGGCCACGCGCAGTATAGGGTTCCGTAGTCACAATCCTCGAAAAACAGATATAACTCCTTAACCTGTGAACCCTACTTAGCCGTGATAGTTTTCCTTTAAAATTGATTATATACCCTACTGCTGTGAATTTTTTCAAGTTCCTATATACTGCCATTTGGCTGATAGAGGGGGGGGGGACACTTGACTCTAATAAAAATTTGCACTTTAAAACATCATATTTTACAAACGGATCTAGAAATCGAAAAATGATGTTCCCACACCCACAGTATTTTTAAAAGACCTATTCAATGATACCCCACACTATGGGGTAGACGAGAAAAAAATATTCATCCCCACTTTACATGCAGGGGAGCTACCCTAAAAAAAAATATTTATCAAAATTTTATTTCACCACTTTGTTGGCGTGATTAATATTTATACTCATGTCAAATTACGGATTTCTAGCACTAATAGTCTCTGAGATTAACCGAGGACGGACAGACGGACGGACATGGCGAAACTATAAGGGTTCCTTGTTTACTACGGAACCCTAAAAACTATAAAACACTCTAAAAGATATGATTCAACCCTTGCATGGTATTGGCAGTAAAATGTCCCTCCAAATACCTACACATTTTAGACTCGCATTTAGATTTTTAACCTCGAAGTATGAGAGACGTTGGAGTTGAGCAAGGTAAGCGCAGACATGGAACGGCTATATCAAGGAAAGTGGAGCCCTGTTATGCTAGCAGATTATTGTTGGAAGTTAAGAAGAGAACCTGTAGATCTCATTTATAAAAGAAAAAGTAGTCCAATTTTACACTTTTAGAATTAAGTATTAAAATTTATTAATTTAAATAAATTTTTAAATGGGCTGTAAATCTTTTTGTTGATATCCACAAAAAACCCGCGCTAAGCAAGACATGAAATTAGTACATACCACTGTGAATGTTTTTTAATGCTCTCTTAAAAGTTCAATTCATTTCATGGGTTTACAAAAGTTGGATTTTTGTTGACCAGTGTTATTAGTCATTTGGCGGGTATTTTTATCTAATTTAAAACTTTATCGCCAAGATAAGTAGTGCGCCTGATTGATAAATCTCCTTATAATAAGTAGTATATATTTGGCTAGCGTGTCGTAATTTTTCAATTGAGTCGAGGTAATTAAACACGATGTTCAGATTTATTGTTGTGACTTGTGCGCTACTTGTAGCCGTTAGGGGGCAGTCGACCAATGTAAACCGATGTAAGTATAAAGCTATAGATACTTACTATAATTTACCTATACCCGAATTACTAATTCCGTGGAATTCTGACAGCTGTCATTGTGATTTACAGATGAGTTATTTGTATGGAGAACAGGATTAACATCTACATCGATGATTAACATCTACGAAGTACGATTGTACCCCAAACTACTTTAATTCCCTGTCATCATAAAAAGCCATATGCCGCGTAGTAATATTACTCGTTTCGCCTTAAAATAGAAAACACCAAGAGTGGAAACTGGAAAGTGTACACTAACAGCAATAGAAAACAAAAGAAGCACATTGAAAAAATGTATTCAAATATGGATGTCGAATGACATTATCACCATGAAGTGTCTGTCAGGCATTTGTCATATCTACATGCGGCAGTTGATTTGTATTTGCATAACTTTTGAATTTTTTATCTTTTTTGTGGGAATTGTTTTATCTCTGGTAACATTACGAAACGTCAGAATTCCACGGAATTAGTAATTCGGGTATAAACATGAACCTATAGAAGGTATCATGGGTATAAACCATACGTTTTCTTTTATCTGTGCCTAAACGTACTTTGCGTGGCATTGCAACGCATGCCATACATAGGTAGTTATAAATAAATCGAGCCAATTTTTTCATAATCATAGTTCATAATTACAGGGGCTCAATGTCAAGGACATATTTTTTGGAACCGCATAACTACATAATATTATGTTTGTTTGTAAAGGATAATGGCTGACTTCTAAATTATTTCAAATTGTTCGCTTTAAAAACTTACGACTGCGAGATAATATTACCTATGGTGGGCGGAAGTTGTGCGACTTTAATTGGATGTGTGCGGGGGACATCGGACTGGTCAATCGGGGAACGCAGGTATTTTTCAAAATTTTTCTAAATACCTGCGTCCCCCGTTTCAAAAGTACCGCACGTAATTATGAAACGCCCTTGAATAAATAATTGTACGGCCTTGGTAGCACTCAGCAATGGGCTAAGGAGGTGGTAATAATATTGTCTGTACCGTTCGCAGGCCTACTGAGTCCGTCCGAACTTCCCCTCAACGCCTATGTGCACGGCTGCACCAACCCCCCCTGCCAGCTGCCGCAACTACAAAATGTGGTGATTGATGTCATCTTCAGAGCACGTAAGATATCTTATCCATACGTAACAGTCTTCAGTTACCTACTAACTAGGAGGCCGATCGTTTAAAAGCTGTAGCAATGATTGCTACAATCTCAATCGTGGTGAGTGGCTGAATTCATGTTAATCTCGCTGCAACAACGCATTTTAGCCAATAGCGAGAGAGTACTGCTCAGAATTCAATTTTCACATTGTTGTAATTTTTAGACGATCGACATCCCAGAGCTTTACCGACTGTGGCTCGTTCTGTACGCTAATCTAAGCGATAGATTGTTATGGGAAATTTTGTTAATTTTAGAAATAGTTACTCATTTTATTGGTAAACAAGCGGAAACCCGCGACTTCGTTCGCGTGGATATTGGTTTTTAAACATTCCCAAATCATTTTGTCTTTCCTAAGCTCCTTTGAGCTCATACCTCGTTAAAAACTGTTAAAAGTTCACTGGCGGATGTTTAGGCAGATCAAAATGTAAACATCCGCCAGTGAAAGTCCCATCAAAATCGATTCAGCCTTTTTGAGATTAGCCAGTAATCTTTAAAGTATCTCCTTTCTAACAAAAAAAGAATGAATGAAATCGCACCACGCGTTAATGAATTAGAGCTAAGTACACATTTTGACTTTCATCCCCTCTCCCAAGGGAACTGTGCTGAATTTCGGGATAAAAAGTATCCTGTATGTTACTCCGTAGTATGAACTTAAATCATGCCAAGTTTAATTTCAATCCATTGAGTAGTTTTTGCGTGATGCGTGCACAAACATACAGACAAACAGATAAACAGACAAACAGACAAAAATTTCAAAAATAGCTTTTTTACTTTCTATTACTTATCCCTAACATCCCCCAGTTATTATTTTGCAAAAATCTTTAATGGACCTACAGATACGGCAATATCTGTAGGTCCATTATTAAATTACGTATTTATATTGAAATTAAAACAAATTTGGAAAATTAAAATGAAATAATATTACATTTTTGTATGTTTTATACCTATTACCTAAGTATTATTATCTATTAGGTATATATTGTGGCCGATTCTGTTGTACACAATCTCTAAATCTAAACTAAAATGACAGGTCTAAATATATTCCTGTCTCTTTCACAATCCTCCCTGCTGAAGGGGATAGCACTATTTTTAAACCTGTCAACTTAGTTTAGGTTTAGAGATTGTGTACAACAGAATCGGCCACAATAGGTATCTATAAATAGATCAATAATTTTAAGAAAATATAGTGTCGATAGAAATTAAACAATAAACAATATCTAAAATGTTTGTGTTTCGTATACAGACCGCACCGTCAGCAACATGACGACTCTAGCGACGGCATTGGTCAACTTCATCGTAGAGGTTAAAGTCCCCTACGACCTGGGCGCCAACGCTAGGACCTGCCGCTTCTTCACCAACACCCACTGCCCGATCCTGGAGGGCGAGATCGTGCAGTACCGCCTCAAGATGTTCATCGAGAGATTCTTCCCTGTGGTAATTTCAAAGACTACTTACTGCCAACATCCCCTACGACATGAACTGCAGCAATGCTACCTGTAACATCTATTTCTTAGGCTTATTGACTTACTCATTAGTGTAATGTCTAGCATGTTCGGATATTACTGATCACGAGGTCCTGGGTTCGAATTTCGAGTTGGTTCAAAAAAAAAAAAAGAAAGTTATTGTTTTTTTTTTCTTACAAGAAATTCTCAATAGCAGCCCGGAGTTGAGAAGTTGGCGGTGTGACACTTTAAAATAAACCGTGAAGCCTACCACACAACGTGTTAATGTTAAATCGCTTAATGATATTTCCAGGGTACGCTGGCGACTGTGGAATTCAAGATCGTGGACAACGATAGGAACAAGGAAGTAATCTGGTGCATCAGACTGCCCATCCAGATCATACGGCCAGTGGCCGCGATTGCCGACGCGAACAACGCAGGACTAAATCAAACTCCGGTCCTCGTTGTGAATTAAAAATTATACCTATTTATAAATTGATTGTGAATTAATAATTATAAATTAAAGAACAGTAAATATATAATAGGTATGTTAAAATTAGTGTTTCTAGTGTTTGTGTCGACGCCCGATTGTAGAAGTAACAAGCTATTTAAGAACAGTTAAACAGACTTTAATATCTATATTGAAATCACTATCACTGCATGTTATTATGAATCAAAGTCCGGGCTGGCACTGAGAATTTCTGGACAGAAAAACCCAATACCTAACAATTATATTATCCCAACTTGGGAATCGAACTCGGAACCTCGTGATCTGCAGTCGAATATGCTAACCACAAGACCAATGAGGCAGTTACACGTTACATCATTTCGTTTTAAAAACCTAAATACACAAGGACGAAGTCTCGGTTATACCAGCGACATTATTCCTTATTCAGCAACAGTCATTCCTTAGGTATTCTCATCATTCATGCCTATCTGGCATGCCACGCTTATTGCTTATGCCATGAACGTAAAGACTAATCCTAATCTATAGAGCGTACTCTATTTAGACTTCAGAGTTGAAATGAGACGGACTTATGTGAGGGAAATAATTATTTATGTCCCGTTTTAAGTCTGTCTCAAGAATGAGTAGGTACTTAGTCAAAGTACCTACGCTCTACACGTTGGTATTTTTAGTGTAGTGTACCTACTATTAAACTGTAGTGTCCTAACTCCAAAATGCAAACACTCCTCCTTCGATCACTAGGCTGGATCGATTTTAATGGAACTTTCAATGTTATAAGGAGTTACTTAGGCTACATTTAGTTTAGGTACATAAAAGAATTGTGGGATCCGATCCGATCCTATATAAAAACCTATATCCACCCGAACGAAGTTGCAGGGGTCAGCTAGTTATTCATATACCTACTAAGTAAGTAATTAGTCATTTGATGGGCATGTGTTATTTAATGTAAAACTTTATCGCAAAGATAAGTAGTGCACCTGTTTGATAAATCTCCACATAATAACTATATATTTGGCCAGCGTATGGTAATTTTTCAATTGAGTGGAAATTGTACACGATGTTCAGATATATTGTGGCGGTTTGTGTACTACTTGCGGCGGCTAAGGGGCAGTCGACCAATGTTAATCGATGTAAGTAAAAAGTTTTAAGTACTATTGTGATCTATAAATAAAAAAGAAAGTTCGTATATTATTTTGTCCTGTATGCGTTTCTAAACCATATTGTGATGAAACTTTTGTGGGTTCCTGGGAGAAGGTGTGTTACGCGGTGTCCTGCGTGAGCGACGTATACTACGCGACGCGACGCGATTCGACTCCATAGAAAATTACAAACTTGTACACGCGACAACGTAGGCCACATGCAGGTTCAGCTACTGTCTGATATTTTCGCGTCGCGTCGTATCATGTCGCGTTGTCGCGTTTGTCGCTGATGTAGCACACCCCGTAAGTATATCGCTCGCGACGGTTCATGTCGGAAAAAATCTATATAAAGATGAATGTTTGTAGGTTTGTCATCTATGCGTTCCTAAGCCTTACGTGGCATATAATATAATACTAATAATTTTAAATCATTTTTATAACCTCATTATTTGGAAATAGTCGGAGTGGAGGACGCTGTAGAATCTATATCTATACTAATAAATAAAATTGAAGTGTCTGTCTGTAATATCGAAATAACTACCTCATATTAAGCTCATGGTTATTTGAACGCTATGATAACCGAATCACACGTTTTTTAAATTTTTGTCTGTCTGTCTGTCTGTTTGTCTGTTTGAACGGGCTAATCTTCGGAACGGCTGAACCGATTTTGACGGGATCTTAGAGAATTAACCAGGAAGTAACATAGGCTACTTTTTTAACCGACTTTCAAAAAAGGAGGAGTTGTGTTTTTCTACCTATGTACACCGGTATCTCCGAGATTTCTGAACCGATTTGCGTAATTTTTTTTTAATCGATAGAGAAACATTGTGACCCTGTTCTGTAAAAAAATTGGATTCCAACTCCTCAATCCTGATGCTGTAGGGGACCTAATCCCCAAAACTAATGGGTTTTAGAAACTTTCGGTTATTTAAATTGATATTGGGGGTACCAATCAAAGACTTTATCGTTGAATGAACTCGAGTAGGTACATATCCAACTCCTCAACCCTGGTGCTGTAAGGAATTGTATTCCGAAATCGTGGGAATCCCACGGGATTTTTCCGTTTTGGGGACGGGTTTCTACAGATAAGCTACTTTTTGTTCTGGAAAATCAAAAGTTCCCACGGGATTTTTAAAAACCTAAATCCACACGGGCGAAGCCGTGGGCATCATCTAGTATCATTAATAACCAGCTGATTTTTTGTATGCAGCCTAATAAATAATTGTATAATAAAATGGCTATATAGTCCTACAAATTTAGTAGAACGATTTCCCACCCGAGCGAATCGAAATTTTTAACACCTCCCCACTCAAGTAGCTACCTCCATCGAGAATTTTCATAGATAAAAAAATTGTTCGTCTCGTCGAAACGAACCTACTCAAGAAAATTCAGCTTGTTATTAATCACTAAAAAATCTTTTCCAGGGCTGCCGTACTATATGGTATGCCTACAAAATCTTAGCCTACAAAACTTCATTTGCTTTGATTGGTTAATTCCAAGAAGGTAAAAATATATAAATTTTAGGTAATAGTGGTGACAGTGTCCAAATTGACCATGCCAGGTTTCGAACCGGGGACCTCCCACCGATGTACACCGTGACCAGGAATTGCTTCAAGGTGGGCGGTCAAGGAAAATAAATATACCTAACGCCGGCTTAGTGCGAATCAGAATCGTATGTTTTTTTCGGGATTTTCGGTTTATAAACTTAGGAAATAATGTGTCGGAGGCAGGGTTATGAGTTGTGCGACTATGCGAGTTTGATTGGATGTGTGCGGGGGACATCGGACTGGTCAATCGGGGGACGCAGGTATTTAAAAAAATACCTGCGTCCCCCGTTTCAAAATTACCGAATTTTGACAATGTTCGCCCCCCTACCCCACAATCGCTACGCTCTTGGTAGCAATCGCCATTCCTAAGGAGGCAGTCATAATATATTATTAACCCCCGACGCAAAAACGACGGGGTGTTATGAGTTTGACGTGTCTGTGTGTGTGTGTGTGTGTGTCTGTCTGTTCCACCGTAGCGCTCAAACGGGTGAACCGATTTGAATGCGGTTTTTTTTGTTTGAAAGGTGAATTAGTGAGTGTTCTAACCTATGTTTGATGAAAATCGGTCCAAGATGGCCGCCACTACAAAATGGCGAATGTCGGGGTTTTTTTTTTTAAATTTAAATTTATACTTATCTATATTAATATCGTTCGCAGGCCAGGTGAGTCCGGCTGAACTGCCCCTCAAAGCGCACGTGCACGGCTGCGTCCACCCCCCCTGCCAGCTGCCGCAACTACAAGACCTGATGGTCGATGTCCTCTTCAGAGCACGTAAGATATTCTTATCCATATGTGCTAAAATGCACTGTCGCTGTTCCATCAAATAAAGTCAGCCAATCATCACGATTGAGACTGTAATTCATCTGGCTGAATTTATTTCTAGACAAGCGGACACCCGCGACTTCGTTCGCGTGGATATATATATTGGTTTTTAGGGTTCCGTACCCGAAGGGTAAAACACGGAGCCCTATTAATGTCACTCGGCTGTCTGTCTGTCTGTCTGTCTGTCTGTCTGTCTGTCTGTCCGTCTGTCCGCCGGTCACAGGTCTCTAGCTCGCAGACTAAATGAGTTACAAACCTGAAATTTTGGTATTTAGTGTAAAACGTTAACCCAAAATCAAATATTGAATTAGAAATTGAATTAAATTATTTTTCAGGGGGGCTCCCATACATGAAAAAGGAGCCGGAAAAAAAATTTTTTTCTTTACCCTAGCTTGTGGGGTATCATTGTTTAGAGCTCATTAAGTAGAGTACAAATATATATTTTTTTAATTTTTATCTCAAAAAATAAGGGAATGGGAGGCCATCAAAGTTGTCAGTTTTAGACCATTTTTGTGACGGGGGCTATCTCAAAAACTAAACTAGTTGGGAATATGATATTTCAGTATATTATGTACTATATGCTCTATTTAAACAACAAATACTGAAAACAACGATTTATTAAATAGTTTATAAGCTGTGACCAAAATAAACGAACATTTTTTTGGGTTTTTCTTTCACGGTTTGTTGCGATGTCTAGCTCGGAAATTAAATATTTCTTAGACCCAAAATATTATATTGTTCATAATTATGTACGGAACCCTGAAAGAGCGAGGCCCAACTCGCACTTGGCTGATTTGTTAAAAATCCCGTTGGAATCATTTTGTTTTTCCTAAACTCCTTTGAGCTCATATCATGCTAAAAACTGTTAAAAGTTCACTGGCGGATGTTTAGGTAGATCAAAATGTAAACATCCGCCAGTGAAAGTCCCATCAAAATCGATCCAGCCTTTTAGAGTTTAGTCGGTAATCTCTAAAGTACCCACTTTCTAACAAAAAAATAATGAATGAAATCGGACTACGCGTTATTGAATTACAGCTAAATACACGTTTTGACTTTCATCCCCTCTCCCTAGGGAACCGTGCTGAATTTCGGGATAAAAAGTATCCTATATGTTACTCCGTAGTACGAACTTAAATCGTACCAAGTTTCGTTTCAATCCATTCAGTAGTTTTTGCGTGATGCGCGCACAAACATACAAACAAACAGACAAACAGATAAACAGACAAACAGACAAACAGATAAACAGACAAAAATTTCAAAAATAGCTTTTATACGTTCTATTACTTATCCCTAACATCCCCAAGTTATTATTTTGCAAAAATCTTCAATGTACAGATACGGCAAGTCTACGATTTTATTATATGTATAGATTTATTATATGTATAGATATAGATTTAATGGTATTCTTGCTGCAACAGTGCATTTTAGCCAATAGCGAGAAAGTGTTTGTCAGAATACGATTTTCATAGTGTGTCTGTCATGTTTAGAGTTTTATGTTAATCTAAGCGATAGAATAGATTGTTAAGGGGCGTGTTTCACCACCTTCTGATAAGTGTTTACTTTGTGTCAAGTGACAAAGACAAAAGTTGTGGATAAGCTATCCAACACTTATCAGAAGGTGGTGAAACAGGACCTAAGTAAAGGAAATCCATTAATTACAATTTTCATAAGAAACTCTGAAATTTTGTTCTATAATATACTTACTTAGTAAGTTTTTTTTTTTTGGTTAAATGTTTTGTTGTAAATCTGTATAAAAATGAATGTTTGTATGTTTGCCGTCTATAACGCCGCATTTACTGAATCGATTTGGCTGAAATTTTGAATGGAGATAGACTATGTCCTGACTTAACACATAGGCTACTTTTTATCCCGGAAAAGTCTTCCTGTGGGACTAGAATAGATATAGACTTCCAAAAACGCGATAATTGGCGCCGACTGTTCTTAGGTAAATCACAGTCACATAGCACATTATTACAATAGTTGCATGCATCTTTATGCGTTTGCAGTCTCGTTGGTCTAGTGGTTAGCATATTCGACCGCAGATCACGAGGTGCCGGGTTTGATTCCCGGGTATAACAATTTTTTAGGCAAATAATTTTTAGGTAGGTACTGGGTTTTCTCTCAAGAAATTCTCAGTGCCAGCCCGGAGTTAGTAGTTGGCGGTGTCTCACCCACGTGCCTCGGGGAGCACGTTAATCAGTCGGTCCCGGTTATTATCACTATCATGTGACAATAGTCGTTAAAGCCCGCCAACCCGCATTGGAGCAGCGTGGCGGGTCTAAGCTCTAAATCCCTCTCTCCTATGAGAGAGGAGGCCTGTGACCAGAAGTGGGACGTAAAAAAAGCTGTAGTGGTGGTGGGTATGCGTTTACACTTTTTCTTCTGGAAAAATCCAATTTTCTCCAACAAAACTTTTTTGAAAGTAGGTAAACAATAAAATGTTTGTGTTTCGTACACAGCCCGCACCATCAGCAACATGACGACTCTAGCGACGGTATCCATCCACTTCATCATAGATATCAGCTTCCCGCACCACCTGGGCGACAACGCGAAGACCTGCGACTTCCTCGCCGACACCCGCTGCCCGGTCCTGGAGGGCGAGCTCGTGCAGTACCGCCTCAAGATGTTCATCGAACAATTCTTCGCTGTGGTAAGTTGGCTCCACGGGAGTGCTCTGTACCACTTCAAACTATACAGAGTGCTTAGTCTAAGATCGGAGCACTCGAAAACGAACTCGAAAACTATTGATCGATTTCAGAGTAAAATAGACCTAAAATGGCTTGAATTAAGGTTTGAGTTCGCCAATACATTCAGCATTCGAACACAACGAGCGCCCCAAGCAGAAATGTTGTAAAATACATATTCGAACTATGGAATTACGACTTTAAAATACGAGTATTTGAGTTCATTTTGCTCTGAATTCACTTGTGATTCGATCAATAGTTTTCGAGTTCGTTTTCGAGTGCTCCGATCTTAGACTAAGCACACAGAACGCATGTCGCCGCCCTACTACATATAATAGGGGAGCCCAAGAGGGGGTTTTGGGATTTACTCGATCGCGTCAGATTAACATAAGGGAGGCATCTTGCATCCTGCTGAGTAACCTCTACCATATGTGTATAATCCTTTTATATGGAGCCGCGCGTAAAAAAAAATGATGGTCAAAAATACTCAGAAACGTCAGATTTAGGTATGGTGGGTTAATTACGAGCTAAATAATTTAAAAATTAAAAAACCCGACTGCCATGCTATAAAACGAACTAAAAAATTAATAAACTACCACCGCATCTACCACGTACAGTGTAGTTGTTATTTATTTTGTTTTTCATGATTTGTCACTTCAAACTGATTTAAAACATATAGATTGTATACATTTTCGTACTGGCCTTTTAAAGCCCTTTATTTTGATACCCCACTCGAGTGTCTTGAAGAAAAAAAAATTTTCAGCCCGCACATTAAAGTGAATAAAATCCGCCATTTTGATTTTTTATAATTTTTATGTACCCAGTAACATTTGCGCCATCAAGACAAATCTAATGACATATAATTTATCATAATTGGTTGAGCCGTTAAGTAGTTACGAACTGACATAGGAAACGGTCATTTTATACGATTTATCACTCCAAATTGTTTCCAAATATATAAATTGTATACATTTTCGTATTCGCCTTTTGAATCCCTTTATTTTGATACCCCACTCGAGGGTCTTGAAGAAAAATTTTTCAGCTCGCACAATAAAGCGCATAAAGTCCGCCATTTTGATTTTTTTTAATTTAGGTACCCATTGACACTCGCGTCATCGAGACAAATCTAATGACGTATCATTTATCAAAATCCGTTGAGCCGTTGATTAGTTACAAGCGGACATAGGAATGGACATACATACACACAGGTGAAACACATATATAGTTCGTTCGGTAACTTAGTGTCGGTACAGGTGCAGGTGCTCTTAGTATTCTGCTTTTATTTTTATAACTTTTTTTCTGTTTGTATTTTTTTTTCTATTCTAACAGAATCTCCGAATAATCTGCCAATCCGCACTTGGCTAGCGTGGTAGACTATGGTTAAAACCCTTCTCATTTTGAGAGAAGACCCATGTTCATGAGAATATTATATTTTATGTTTATGGTTATATTGTAATAAAATACGAATATAAAAAAATATTAAAATGAAAGAGAATTTTAATGAAAAAATATGAGTAGGTATAAAACGTCAAAACCCCTTGTGCCTGTACACCCCGCGCGGCATGCTTTGTAGTCACGGCGGTGTCTTTGGCAAAACACCGCGCGGCGGAGGCGGCAAGACACAAAAGGCGACCTTAAGACGGTACTCGAGTCGTGAGGAATTTGAAAAATAGGTATTTGAAGAAACTATTGCCATCGCTCTGGCCCCGACACCACGAGTACCAAGCGAGCTATCAATGTGTGCACGAGTAGTGTATTTGTGTGCCCGCCGCCGCCGCTCACCGCGCGCGCGCATCTCCCTCTATGCCCGTATAATATTATATTCATTCATTCATATTATTTAGAAATTTATGTTATTTTACTCTTTTCAGTGTTTTTATTTGATATCGTCCTTTTTGCGTCGGGGATTAAAAAAAACAACAAATAAAAAAGATTCCAACGAATTGAGAACCTCTTCCTTTTTGAACTCGGTTAAAACACTTCTTCACTTTATTGGATTAAAAAAGTAAGTATTGATTTAAATCAACGACTCAAAAAAAAAAAAATTTTAATCGCGATCATCTCAACCTGCTTCAACAATAAAAAATAATAGGGTTTTGTTACCGGTTATCGTCCATTTAGTGGAGTTACTGAGTTTGAGAGGGTGAAAATATAGGTAATATATATAAAAAAAATTTAAAATATACTAGTCCATTTGTATTTTATATTAGTTGTTTTAAGCTTAGGTACTTTTTTAAATCCAGCTTACTCTTTTAAATCCAGTTATCATCCACCTGTATACCTGTTATTGACCACTGATTTGTATGAGAAATTTTCTTTAGAAATGTATGCAAGTATAATTGAACGTGCGACATTGACGACCTCCCTGATGGTAGTTGTGAGCACTATAATCTTATAAGTGGGAGGTCCCGGGTTTGATTCCCGGCAGTGGCAATTTGGTATATTATCACACTAATATTATAAAGGCGAAAGTTTGTGTATGTGTGTGTAACTTAACCGATTTGGCTGAAATTTTGAATGGAGATAGATTATGCCCTACCTGACTTAACAAATATGCTACTTTTTATTCTGGAATAATCCACAGTTCTCACGGGATGTTGAAAAAACTGAAATCTATAGCTATAGGTAGATTACTTTTGTTAAGTCAGTAATACTTTTGTATACATCACTTTCAGACCACATCACTTTTTATAAGGTCTACCTGTCTGTGAAAGTTCTGAATAAAATAGGTTCAACTCTTTCCAAGAGTACAGATAGTGTAAATAGACGGACAAAAGAAAACCTTTTTTTTATAAATGTTTACGTGGCTTTACGTAATAAAAGCAAGATAGAATAGAATAGAAAAGTTTTTTATTCAAATAAAGTTTTACAAGTAAGTACTTTTGGATAGTCAATTGAATCTACCACTGGTTCGGAATGTCATTCCAACCGAGAAGAAGAGAAGAGAGAAGAAACTCGGCGGTTGCTCTTTTCCAAATTTTGTTAATTTGGAAAAGAGCAACCGCCGAGTTTCTATATAACAATTTTATGTTAAGTACATGATATTTCGAAATGACAGACAGACAGTTTCATTTTAATTTGTAAATACATAAAATTAACACTAGTATTTTGTTTTATTAATCACATGTTAGCCCTTGACTGCAACCTCACCTGAAGATGATGTGACGATGCAGTCTAAGGTGGAAGCGGGCTAACCTGGAAGAGATGGGTATATATGGCAGTTTTTATTTAACCCATATTAGAACGCTAAATCGCTTGGCGGCATGGCTTAGCTCGGAGGGTGGTATTCAGCCACGACTGAGGCCTCCGACCAGACCAGACCAGGAATAATTTAGAAATTACTAGCTTCTGCCCGTGTCTTCACTCGCGTGAATTTCGGTTTTTTACAAATCCCGAGAGAATCGTGGATTTTCGGTTCCCGTTCCCGCTCCCTTTTCCAACCTTTATACCTACTTTCAAGGAAGTTTGTTATAGTAATCTACCTATAGCTGTAGCTATAGATTTCGGATTTTTCAAAATCCCGTGGGAACTTGACGGGCGAAAACTAAAATATTTATTCAGTGTATAAGATTTCGGATTCGAATTAATAAACCTAATTTAAATTTTTTGCACACTTCATTGTATAACAGGAGTACCTAAAATAAAATTTCTAAACCAGTTTTTGACCACCCGGACGTTAATAGGATTTCTTAAGAAAATAGTGAACTAGTTCTTGTCTAC
The DNA here is from genome assembly GCA_920104075.1 of Melanargia galathea. Classification (NCBI taxonomy): domain Eukaryota; kingdom Metazoa; phylum Arthropoda; class Insecta; order Lepidoptera; family Nymphalidae; genus Melanargia; species Melanargia galathea. The sequence continues at coordinate 13,892,226 of OV049857.1, read as the reverse complement.
TCCTTTTTTGTATTCTTATGTAATAAAAAGTAAAATAAACACTTTCATAGTATTTTATGAAACATAAATAAGTGCTACCAAGACTAACTGACTAAATCTTATAGTAAACTGATTAATAACTAACCGTGATAATTGCAGCATGCCACTATTTTTTTTGCTCTACACGACTCGTTTTCATTCATTAGGTGCAAGCTCAAAATTAGATCGCTTTGTTTTCAAAGAAACTTGAGCGCAATAAACTTTTTTACTGCTCATGTCCTGATAAGATATTCAAATTGGCTCAGAGATGAATTTTATTTAATTCACACCCTTTTTCACCACCTTCTGATAAGTGTCGGATAGTCGTAAGTTTTGTCACTTTCTTACTTTACGTCAAGTGACAAAGACAAAAGCTACCAGACACTTATCAGAAGGTGATGAAACAGGTCCTGAGTCTTATAATACTTTTATTTTGTAAGCATTCCTGAGTGATTCGCTAGGTGTCCGAGAACAGGTACGATATCCTACTTACAATCACACGATTTAATAAATTTTAATTCAAATTTCATTTATTCAAAGTAGGTACACTATACACTTTTTGAACGTCAATATAATATAAAGTACATGAAAATGAGGTAATGGTGATAATTACTACGAAAACTTATAATTAAAATTACGAGGATTCCAAACGCGCCCTGGTCTGAGAAGAGCCCTCAACAAACTCAGCCGGGTTATTTTTTTTTATTATAACCATCTCAAATAATGTATAATTTCTAAATAATATGAACTGTTGACTTTTAGAGCAATCTATGTTCATGGTTTTTTGTCATTAAAAACATCTTTACGCTATAATAAGATTTTTCAATTATTTGCGTTTTATAAGAACCTTGAACTTACCTATTGAGAAACAAATCCAAAATATCCACCGGCAACCGATTATAAGAAAGTACCTACCTATTAGAATTACCAACAAAAGATTTACTAATTTTCCGCAGGCTAGTAGGTAGCGGGCGAATAAAGTCGGTAAACAATAAATAAAAATAATAATTGTATAGTGTAAATATTGAAAATATCCACTTCCCTATTAGTGTACGTGTAAGCCTTCCCCCCTCGCCTCCAACCTGCCCCCGTAAAGTATGATAGGGACAACTGCAGCTCAGGCTGATTTTACCTACAAAAACGTTGGCGAAAAGACGTTTCGTATTCTGCTATTTCCTCCTTCAAAACTGAACAGATCTCAAAAATTCTGGTATTAAAATTTAGAGGAATAGTTTATCTATGCCTCTATTATTTTCTTTTTTGTTAAAAACTTATCAAATTTGTCTGATAGTCGTCTGAACACGGCAGTAAAAACGGGTATTTTTTTCGGGTTTTTGGATTGTCATATATCTTGTAGTGATTATGTTTTGAAAAAAAGGAAATGATAGAGGCACGCATTAATTAGACATAGATTTTTTGGGAAAAAAACATTGCTCTAGAGGTATTATCCACGAAGGAAACAGCAGAATACGTTTGTATGGAGAAAGGTCCACTCGAGTCCCCTCTTAAGAAAACGAACAGACTATACCCAGTCGGGTAATAAAAAAAAAGAGTATATTTAGAAAATCAGTCTATTTGAACGTAACGTACCAGAGTGGGAGCGTTACAAACCTAAAAAAACGTTATCTTGACATTCTCGAATCTCGAGGGTGGTTGAATTTTATTCTATTTTGAATTCAATCAGCCGATGTCCACAAGTCGAAATAATAACAAAAAATCAGTCAAGTGCGAGTCGGGCCTCGCTCTTTCAGTTCAGTTTATTGATGTTTCCAGGGCACGTTGGCGACTTTGGAGTTCAAGATCGTGGACAACGATAGGAACAACGAAGCAGTCTGGTGCATCAGATTCCCCTTCCAGGTCGTACGGCCGGCGCCCGCGATCGCCGACGCGAACGAAGGACAAAATCAAACCCCGGTCCAAGTTGTGAATTAAAATCGCAACTTACCGCACGCGTACGGTAAAATTACCTTTCCAGCCATGTTTACTACACCATTGTAAGTGCAGTTTTCGAGCAAATTGTATTGAAAAAATCATAATTTAATAGATTTTTGTATTTTCCTCGTATTTTGAAACGTCTCGAGCCCCCAAGTCATAATCTCATTGTAAGTGAACAGTAATGTTCTTTTTTTGAGCAAAGAGCAATAAAATATATAATGTGTTAAAAATGTTTCTGGTGTTTCTGTCCAAGCCCGATCGTAGAATTATAATGTCCCCCGACCGAAATTCAGCCACGGCGGCCAATCCTGAAGGACTTGAGACCTGCCTAACTAACCAACTACGCAGGAGATATTGGAAGCCATGCAGTTGTAGATAACTTAGGAGTTATCAATTGCTAAGCACGGCTTCTTGGATTAAATAACGTCTCGAGTATAAAGTAACGAAGGGGTTTCTAATCCGAAAATACGACGTATCGAGTTGTAACCACAGTGCAAGACACCTGCGGCATCTGCTCTAGGCACGAACGGATTATACTATAGTTGGGACATTACAAACGTGCGAACTGAGTCATAAAACTTTTTCAACATTAAAATCATAGGGGATGGAGAGCTCTCCCTCGCTCTTTATAACCTGTTGTCGACTATCGACAAATCCTTTTTTACTGTGAGGTACACACAACACCAGAGAAACAGGTTCCAGTTCCATAAGGCCTGTAAGTGCGAGCGATAAGTTTGCTAAAAACGATTTATGACTCAGTTCACACGTTTGTAATGTCCCAACTATAGTGGTATAATCAGCACGCGTCACATTCATTTTTGTGCATAAGTATCAATAGACGTATCTATTCTTGAAATTCGACGTATTCGTATTCTTTTTAGAAGTATCAGTGTTCTCAGAAAATGCTGTGCTCTGCGCTGATCTCGGTGTGCACTAGACCTTACAGTTTCGACAGCTGCAGTGGTGTAATAATAGTAACTTTACGAGCAAATATAAATACAAGTAAGTAGATATATTTAAAAAAAATACATGACAAAATATTAATTCGCAATTCTCTTTTTAAATTTATTAAATCGGTCTTTGATTCCCCCGGTTGTTCGCACTTCACTTCACTCCAGTGGGTCCAGGATTCGGACGGGCAGTCCGATGCACCAGATAACAGCGTTGTTGAAGTCGTTGTCGACTACTCTGATCTCGTAGTTCGCCAGCGAGCTCTGGAAATAATTTTAATTCACAATTATCATAAATTAAATATAATAATATTATTTAAAAGGCGAAAGTTTCTGTGTGTGTGTGTGTATGTTCGTTACTCTTTAACGCCGCAACTACTGAACCGATTTGGCTGAAATTTAGAATGGAGATAGATTATGTCCTGACTTAACACATAGGCTACTTTTTATCCCGGAAAAATTTACAGTTCCCACGGGATTTTGCACAGCTATAGATTTCTAGAGAGAGATAGATTACTATAGCAAACTTTCTTGAAATTAGGTATAAAGGTTGGAAAAGGGAGAAGGAACGGGAACCGAAAATCCACGATTATAATATAGGTATGTTTTTAATTTTATTTCCTACACTTCAAGTTTTATGTAGCTCCATTTTAACACGCAGAGAGGGCCCGTACATTAAATTAAAAAAATTAAACCGACGCAAAAAGAAAGTAAAAAGCGAAAAGTAAAATATTTAGTATAAGTGTATTATATCATCATCGTCATCATGATCAGCCCATCACCAGCCCACTACAGGGCACGGGTCTCCTCTCAGAGTGAGAACGGCTTAGGCCGTAGTCCACCACGCTGGTCAAGCGCGGATTGGTAGGTAGCTGCTTCACACGCTTTTGAGAACGTTATACGGAGAACTCTGAAACATGCAGTAAGTGCTATTTTATTGCTTAAAAACGCATATAGGTAGCTCCGAAAATTTAGAGGGGGATAGAACTCAGCAAGGGCGTCGCCAGCCGATGGCCAAGGGGGGGGGCAAGTTGATGATATTATAGTAAAAAGTATTGTTGGTACAGTCCAGAGCTTTTGAAGCTGGTTACGAGCTCTTAATTTATTTTCGAATTAGAATTTTTCACTGACCTCGTTTCCATCTGCGCCAGGTTTAATTTAGATACTTAATGCAAAATATAGCATATCTATATTTTTTCTAATCTCTAGGGGGGGGCAGCTGCCCCCCCCTGCCCCTACCTGGCGACGCCCTTGGAACTCAGTGTTCCCGAAAGGGAGGCGTAAGTCTTAAACTAGGCTATCACTTGCTAATTCTTCTACTTTGTTACACTCTTGGCAGAGCGGTCGTCCAGAAGTGACGTTTTTAAGGGCAGATGTTATTCACATCCAAATTGTTAGTTGTCACACCTAATTGTTAATTGGGTTTTTCTGTCAAGAAATTCTAAGTGCCAGCCCTGAATTGGTAGTTGGCGGTGTTGCACCCTCGTGCCTCGGAGAGCACGTTAAGCAGTCGGTCCCGGTTATTATTACTATCATATTGTGACAATAGTCGGTAAAGTCCGCCAATTCGTATTGGAGCAGCGTGGCGGGTCTAACCTCTAAATATCTCCTAAGAGAGAGGAGGCCTGTACCCAGCAGTGGGCTGTTAAAAGTCTGTAGTAATAGTTATTCATCTCACGAGCATTTAGCACTTCTCACTTGCTACTTACCGTGGAAAAATATTGTTCAACGCGCATCTGGAAGCGATACTGCACGACTTCACTTTCCTGGACGGCGAAATGTTGTTCAACTTACCGCGGCGAAATATTGTTCAACGCGCATCACGAAGTGATACTGCACGACCTCACTTTCCTGGACCGGGCAGGCAGGCCAGATGAAGTCGCAGGTCCTGGAGCTCTCGCCCAGGTTGATGGGAGCGTTGATCTGGATGCTGCCAGCTTGTATGGAGAGAGTCACCTGAGTCGTCATTTGGCTGGTGTTGCGGGCTGTGAACAAGGGGAGAGATCAGAGTCAGTCTGCAAGCGCTGGAGAGAGTTGCTGTATGCTTGGACCCTACGTGATCAAATCAGAAATGAGGAGATCTGAAGGAGAACTATAGTCAACGACATACATATATGCATCCATACATACGAAACTTTTGTGGCTGCGGGGCTGATAAATTAAACCGACAGAATTTGAGGTCCCAAGGTGCTAGAATGGGGACCACGCACCGGAAAGCACTGTATTGGCTAACCTTCGCAGAGAGTCGCTATATGTATAAATACAAGCGACACACGATCGGGACGTGTGGAAGTCCCTAACCAGAGACCTATGTCACGGCTTTGCCGTGGCGTTCCGTGCCGATGCGGCGGTGAAGTAACCGATGTACTCAATAAAACTGCCACACTCTTAGATAGGCCCGCTTTAATCTTAGACTGCATCATCACTAGCTGACGCGGTCAGGGCCTAAACTACCATCGAAGGAAAATTAGCTAAAATCCATCAATTGGCACAGTGGCCAAGTAACATGCACAGAAAGAAATTTCCTGGGATTCCTCCTGATTTTCTCATTCCAAAAACGTTTATCTTCACAAGGGAGAATTTTTGATATTTCGATAGGTAATAGTAAGAATCTAGCAGTTTTCCGATACAGTAGACAATCGGGAGAGTAGTTCTTCTTTTTAACCCCCGACGCAAAAATGACGGGGTGTTATAAGTTTGACGTGTCTGTGTGTGTGTGTGTCTGTGTGTGTGTGTGTCTGTGTGTGTGTGTGTGTGTGTGTGTGTGTGTCTGTCTGTCTGTTCCCCTGTGGCGTTCAAACGGGTGGACCGATTTGAATGCGGTTTTTTTGTTTGGAAGGTGAATTAGTCGAGAGTGTTGTTAGCTATGTTTGATGAAAATCGGTCCAAGATGGCCGCCGCTACAAAATGGCGGATTACATATTTTTTCACAACTCCCTTAATATGGGTATCAAATGAAAGGGCTTGACTAGTAGAATAGCACTATTACAAATCAAAGATGGCCGGCGCCACAAAATGGCGAATGTCGGGGGTTTTTTAAATTTTCAATTTACACTTGTTGAAAGCAGCAAAACTCTCTCCTTTGAAGGAGAAAATCAGGGAATTGCGCTCAGTGTGTCGTAACTTGCCATCATACAAAAGTAATCTTACGCGCTATGAAAAAAACATCGACGACGAGGTTCTGAAGCTGTGGTACCGAGCAGGGCGGCGCGACGCACCCGTGCACCACCGCGTGCCGGGGGGGCTGCCCGCCGCTGTGCACACCTGGAAACAGACACCAGAAAACATTCCATACCAATATCAAGTACCGAACAAAGAAGCGGTGATCACACTAATATTATAAAGGCGAAAGTTTGTGTGTGTGTGTGTGTTTGTGTGTATGTTTGTTACTCTTTAATGCCGCAACTAACGAACCGATTTGGCTGAAATTTTGAATGGAGATAGATTATGCCCTGACTTAACACAGACTATACTATAGACAGGCATACTTTTTATCCTGGAAAAAACTACAGTTGGCACAGGATTTTGAAAAATCCGAAATCTATAGCTACAGCTATAGAATAGAATAGAATAGAAAAGTTTTTTATTCAAATAAACTTTTACAAGTACTTTTGAATAGTCAAACGAATCTACCACTGGTTCGGAATGCCATTCCAACCGAGAAGAACCAGCAAGAAACTCGGCGGTTGCTCTTTTCCTTTACAATATCAATATAACAATTTTATGTTAAGTACATGATTGAATTGCCGTCTCGCGCATTGCTGGAACGAGTCAAATCCACGCCTTTTTATCATTTATATAAGTAATCTTCAATTTTATTCAGATAAGCTTTCACAAGCGCTTACGAATCGACAAATGAATCTACCACAGGTTCGGAATGGTGCTTACAATTCTACACATGTGAAGAAGGGCAGACAAAAGTAGCCCCATTTCCGACGGTGGCACCCGTACACGAGCATGACGCATGATATACCTACGTAGATTACTATAGCAAACTTCCTTGAAAGTAGGTATAAAAGTTGGAAATGGGTCGGGAACGGGATCTGGAAATCCACGATTCCCTCGGGATTTGTGAAAAATGGAAATTCACGCGGGCGAAGCCGCGGGCAGAAACTAGTAGCCTATAGTTGAATTATTACAAACGTGCGAACTGAGTCATAAATATTTTTTATCGGACTTCTCGCTCGCACTTACAGGCCTTATGGAACTAGAACCAGTATGCTTAATCTCAGTTTGAACACTTCCAAAACTACCATACTATTACGTATCGAAAAACTGTAATATATGTAATGCAAAATGAACGCAAAGACTCCTATAGTCTTATAGTCGTAATTCAATAATTCGAATATTTATTTTAGAACACTTCTGCTTGGGGCGCTGCATATTTACATTCTATACATAGCTAAAATGCAAACATAGGATTCTGCTCATGTGTACATTGTAATGCAATTTTTTAATTTTTATTCAAGGCTATGTATAGAATGTAAATCCGTATAATACGTAGTATTTGGTAAAGTTTTGGAGGTGTGCCAACTGAGACTAAGCATGCTGATGCTCTGTGTAACCTAGGGTTGTGCGTAACAAACAGTACAAGTATAAATTAAAAATTAAAAAAAACCCCAACATTCGCCACTTTGTGGCGGCGGCCATCTTGGATTTGCATAGTGCTATTCTACTAGTCAAGTCCTTTCATTTGATACCCATATTATGGGAGTTGTGAAAAAATATGTAATTTTGTAGCGGCGGCCATCTTGGATCGATTTTCATGAAACATAGCTAACAACACTCTCGACTAATTCACCTTTCAAACAAAAAAAAACCGCATTCAAATCGGTCCACCCGTTTGAGCGCTACAGGGGAACAGACAGACACACACGTCACACACACACACACACACACACACATACACACACACACACAGACACGTCAAACTTATAACACCCCGTCGTTTTTGCGTCGGGGGTTAAAAAAAGGATATGTCGAGTCGATAACAGGTTATAAAGAGCGAGGGAGATACAAACCTATTTCCTAATGTTTTTTTTTTCAGTTCGCACGTTTGTAATGGCTCAACTATAGTGGTTAAGATTTCGGTCTCTCTTTCGGGGGGAGCCTGTATCTTTAGAATAAAGTTCTCAAAAACTCACATCTATTATAAACATTGGTCGTCTGAGACCAACATCCAAAGACAGCAAGTGCACAAAACACAAAAATTACTCGATGCATTGTTTACAAATCACGTTACAATTATCATTTATATTCAGTTTTCACCGACCGAAATAAATATGTAATAATCATTTTGTGGAAATTATCAATCAAATGTACGTACCTACTTATCTTGGTGATAAGGTTTTTAATAATTAGCTGCAACTCCATAATTATTGTGTACAGGTTGATAATAGTAGTTTATGAAACGGTTGCATAATAGAGGTTATTAAAACACGAGTGTTAGTTTAAAAAACGAGCCGCAGGCGAGTTTTTTAATAGTATTACACGAGTGTTTTAATAACTAATTATGTAGAGTTTCATACACTACTTTATCTAAGCTCATCAATAGGTATCTTACGTATAAAAGAAAAGACTAAGAAATTAACAAAATTATTTATTATAATAAGTATTCATGTTTTGGATATTGCAATTTATAAATGTACTCAATTCTTCAGGGGAGAACGTTTTTGCATTTTTTCCCTTAAAGCCCTGCGATTTTCTTTTTAAAACAGCAATCAGTCTTGTGTATTTAATAATATCGATTTGGTTGTAGATACTCAATATACTTTTGAGCATTGAGTATTTAGCCCATAAGGACAAAGACTTAAATTTATTTGATAATTCTTGGAAATATGCTAGCATTACATTTTCTGAAAATGAAGTGGTTTTTTTCAAAATTTTCCAACTCATAAAATCTTGGTAACATTTATCGTAAATTTTCTTTGATTTTGCTGGCAAAAGATTATTTGTCATTCCCGATGCTATTTCCAGAATGTCTGGTGGAGTTAAATTCTCTTCAGTATCACTGCTAGACATTTTTCCGCGCAACAAAAATCACTTGCAAAATTTTGAGTTACAAAAACTGAATAGTAAATAAATAATAAATTAAAAATTTAAATAATAGGCGCCAAAATTCAATTGTCAATTTCGAATGTGCGGTGCGTGCAGTGCGTCTATGGTCAATTATGGTAGCACTACACTCTGTCCTCTGGCCGCATCTTGCTACCGCCACACTTTCGCAGTAGTAGTAATAGGGTAACTTTGATAGCGGGATAATCATTGTAAGTAACAAAATTAAACTAACTAACTATTGTAAACTAACTATTGTACCTATTTCTTTTAAAATGTTTCTTTTGTTTAATTTATGTTTTTTTGGTGTACAATAAAGTATTAAATAATAATAATAATAATAAACACCCGGCATGGCTCAAAAATACCAGAACCCAGTGCCTGTACTATAATGTAGAAAAAATTATTTTTTAACATTGTTTTGCAATAATTTCCTAACAAAGTAGTGTTATAATGAACTTTTTTTTTTTAAATATTATAGATGTATGTGAATAAAGTAGTCCAATATATGACACATTTTGATTTCATATTCGGAATTTTATGATATGAGAGTAGATAAAAAATTATAGTCACCCGCCGAACATTCTTTTTGTGATTAATAACAGGCTGAATGTTCGTGAGTTTCGACGAGCCAACCAAGTTTTTCCTCTGTGAAAATTCTCGATGGAGGTAGTTACTCTAGTGCGCAGGTGTTAAACATTTCGATTCGCTGGGTTGGGAAAACGTACCACTTTTATAGGACTATGTGGCCATTTCGTTAGGTATATAAGTAGTTGCCTGGGAGTTGGGACGTATACAACGGGTTCCCCAGGCGTCCAGCACAGTCAGCGAGAGGGAACAGCCGTGGTGGTTTTAGTTAGGGTATACCCTTAGGGGGAGTCCCACATAACCCCCGTTCTGCCCAAAGAACGGGGGTAGCCATAAAGCTTTCCACCACGTCAAAAAAAAAAAAAAAAAGGTATATAAGTAGTTATTAAGCTGCATACAAAAAATCAGCTGGTCATTAACAATTAATTTTTAATAATTTTTATGTTCTCATTAGTTGGAAATATTCGGATTGGAAGACGTTGCAGTATAGTAGTTTATGAAACGGTTGCATAATAGAGGTTATTAAAACACGAGTGTTAGTTTAAAAAACGAGCCGCAGGCGAGTTTTTTAATAGTATTACACGAGTGTTTTAATAACTAATTATGTAGAGTTTCATACACTACTTTATCTAAACTCATATCTTAAAATCCAAACCATAAAATCTTGGTAATATATGTCGTGAGTTTTCTTTGATTTTGCTGGCAAAAGATTGTTGGTCGGTGGTCAGGTGGAGTTAAATTCTCTTCAGTATCACTGCTAGACATTTTTCCGCACAATAAAAACCATGTCTTGTAAAGTTTTGAGTAACAAATAAAAAATTTAAATATTATAACTAGCGTATGGCGCCAAAATTCAGTTGTTACCATAGAGATTCTTCTTCTTTTTCGGTTTGTCCCTTTCGGGACAGGCCAAGATCGTTGACCATACAGCCTGGGTTACCATAGAGAAATCAATAGTAGTAGAGGAGTCCTAATGTCCTATAGAAATTAGTGGATCGGAAAATAGCTCAAGCTTATCAAAAATTTAATTTTTAATAGTTATTAATTTTTAGTAGTTATTTTTAGTAGTTACTTAATTTTAAGTAAACTTAATTTTTAGTAGTTACTCTTCTGCAATTTAACACAATTCACAATGTTTAACGCGTTTGTACAGTTACACACATCTACTGTAAGGAGGTCGCACGAATTTCCCGCCATGGCTCAAAAATACCAGAACCCAGTTCGCCTGTACTATAATGTAGAAAAAATTATTTTATAACATTACTTTGCAATAATTTCCTAACAAAGTAGTGTTATAATGAATTTTTTTAATTTTTTTTTAAAATATTATAGATGTATGTGAATAAAGTAGTCCAATATATGACACATTTTGATTTCATATTCGGGATTTTAAGATATGAGAGTAGATAAAATTATTTATTTAAATAAGTTGTACATTATTATGTCGAGTGGATATTATGTGACGCTGCGTTCTGAAAACCGCCTTAAAAGTACGCATTATGTACTTACTAGAGAATGCCCGCGGCTTCGCCCGCGTGAATTTCGGTTTTGCACAAATCCCTAGGGAATCGTGGATTTCCGGTTCCCGTTCCCGCTCCCTTTTCCAACCTTTATACCTACTTTCAAGGAAGTTTGCTATAGTAATCTACCTATAGCTGTAGCTAAAGATTTCGGTTTTTTCAAAATTCCGTGAGATTTATTTAATTTTTCGGGATAAAAAGTAGCCTATGTTTTAAGTCAGGGCATAATATATCTCCGTTCAAAATTTCAGCAAAATCGGTTTAGTAGTTGCGGCGTGATTGAGTAACAAACATCCAAACATCCAAACATCTAAAATCCAAACATCCACACTTTCACATTTATTAGGATTTCCTAATAAATGTGAAAGTGTGGATGTTTGGATTATTAGGATTTGATTATTAGGAATTAGGATTAGGATTAGGAATTAGGATAAACTTTTTAATCTTGAAATTAATCCTTATTTTTTGTTCCATACGCAAAATTATAAATAAAACGTACGCTGAAGAATAATATTACCGATCACCTGTATATTAACTTGCTATCTTAGAAAATCTGAGCCAACTGGCTGAATAAAAAAGATAACTATTAAAAAAATTCTGTTCCATTTGGCCCGAATTTTGAATTGTTTTTCCCAATATTTTTGTAATTTTATATTATAATACTAGCTAATGACCGTGAATTCGTCCGTGTTTTTTTTTAATCCCTTGAGAACTCTATGATTTTCCGCGGGATAAACAGTGGCCTATTAAGGCCTTATTCAAGGTCAATTCTATTACCAAATTTCATCAAAATCCGTTTTGCGGTTTAGGCGTAAAAGCGTAACAAAACAAAAAAACTTGCATTTACAATATTATTTTACCTAGTTAGGATATTTAGAATCTCCTTGCCGAATGGGTGGTAGATTAATTATCATAATATTAGATGCACAAATTGGTTTAGGACACGAAACAAATAATTTTGTGATAAGTATTTTAAATTATTATTATTCTTAGGTCATTATAAAAATGATTTTTATGATTTTTAACCCCCGACGAAAAAACGACGGGGTGTTATAAGTTTGACGTGTCTGTGTGTGTGTGTGTGTGTGTGTGTGTGTGTGTGTGTGTGTGTGTGTGTGTGTGTGTGTCTGTTCCCCTGTGGCGCTCAAACGGGTGGACCGATTTGAATGCGGTTTTTTTTGTTTGAAAGGTGAATTAGTCGAGAGTGTTGTTAGCTATGTTTGAAGAAAATCGGTCCAAGATGGCCGCCGCTACAAAATGGCGGATTACATATTTGTTCACAACTCCCTTAATATGGGTATCAAATGAAAGGGCTTGACTAGTAGAATAGCACTATTGCAAATCCAAGATGGCCGCCGCCACAAAATGGCGAATGTCGGGGGTTTTTTAAATTTTCAATTTATACTTGTAAAATGATTATAAAAATGATTTGTTTATAAAGCATAATATATTCCTTACATTTTTTTAATAGAAAAATAAAAAGGAAATAGCTATACTCACAGCAGTTAACGTAACATTTGTCAGGCTAAATTTTATAGTTCTAAGCTGTAATTAAAACTGAAACAAACTTTTATTTCGTTTTATACCATGTTAGAGGAAAAGAGTGATTGAAATACCTCCTGCATTATGTTTAAGGTTTACAGTATGTACTTTTATTATAATTTGTCCGTATGTTTTGCTAGAGCTGCACTTCAGTGCTCTCGACACACAGTGATGAATGATGATATACATAGATAATACACTAATACTATAAAGAATGATATAGTAGGGTTAGTACAAGTTCGCACATCACGACAACGTTGAAAGATTTCCACTACCGTCAAAGTAAAATGGACCTAAATAACCTTGCTTTAAGATTCAAGTTAGTATATAAATCCGCAACCAGCAGCCCAAGTAGTGTAGCACTGAAGCTACGATTTTAAACGAGCGCCTTTAGGTCCACTATGCTTTGACGTCCTTGTGTTTCAGTGCTCGAAATCTATTACGGTATCGTCGAAAACCAACTCGAACTAAGTGTACAGAACGCACTCGAAAAGAGAGCTTTTAGCGAGCTATTCTCACTAATTTATAAGTGTTCCACTACCTACAGCTGTGGGTGAAATATTACGGCTGCATACTTACTTTTGAAACGCGACGCGAACAAACGCCAGTCCGTGTAAAGGAAGCTGTGGAAGCAAAATGGCGGCAAATTAAAAAAAAATAGATTATCCGATATATAAACGAGGTTCGAGGAATAAACGTTCCCATTTGATACTTGCTCTTATGCGTATAGAATGAATAGGTTAAAAAGTAATTACTGTATATCAAATCAAATCAAATAAACTTTATTCAAAACTAGCTTTTGCCCGCGGCTTCGCCCGCGTGAATTTCGGTTTTTCACAAATCCTGAGGGATAAGTAGATTTCTGGTTCCCCGTTCCCGCTCCCTTTTCCAACCTTTCTACCTACTTTCAAGAAAGTTTGCTATAGTAATCTACCTATAGCTGTAGCTATAGATGCCCCCCGCCGCGCGGCGGCGTACCGCGGTACCGCGTAAAGCGGGCGCAGGGCGCAGGGGCGCGCGGCGCGGCGCGGGGAGTTCCGTGCAGCGCGAGCGTCGGCCGTCGCGCGCAGCGAAAATACCTATCAGGGCGTTTTTTAACATACATACTACTTACCGATTTCAACACAACTCCTTTTTTGAAAGTTGGTTAAAAAAGTAGCCTATGTTACTCCTTGGTTAATTCTCTACTTGTCTGTGAAAGTCCCGTCAAAATCGGTTCAGCCGTTCCGAAGATTAGCCCGTTCAAACAGACAGACAGACAGACAAAAATTTTAAAAACGTGTGATTCGGTGATGGTATCGTTCAAATAACCATATGAGCTTAATATGTGGTAGTTATTTCGAAATTACAGACAGACACTTCAATTTTATTTATTAGTAAGTATAGAAGTATAGATTGGTACACTGTCTTTACACTGTATACTTTTTTAACGTCAACGTATACGTTTACAAAACATAGGTTTTAGTTTATGTTGCGATATAAACTATAGTTCTATGCCTATGCCTACGCCACAATATTGCGTTTCGAAAGTATGATTCCAACTTTATTACACCGGTTTTAAATGTTACACAAACGAAACTGGAAGCTTTTGTGAACGGCAAGTGATATGCACATATTGACCTGACCTCGAGGGCTTCATCAACAGACTGAAAATATGATATTCGCCTTACAACAATATTTTTTATATTACACTTTTGCCCGCGGCTTCGCCCGCGTGAATTTCAGTTTTTTACAAATCCTGAGGCAATCTTGGATTTCTGGTTCCCGTTCCCGCGCCCATTTCCAACATTTATACTTACTTTCAAGGTAGTTTGCTATAGTGATCTACCTATAGCTGTAGCTGTAGATTTGGGTTTTTTCAAAAACCCGCGGGAACTGAGTGCTTAGTCTCAGTTTGGAGCGCTCCAAAACTTTTTAGTATACTATAAGTATACTATTGATCGAATCACCATGACTTCAGAGTAAAATGGACCTAAAATAAGAGTCTTTGGGTTCATTTTGCTCTGAAGTCATTTGTGATTCGATCAATAGTATACTTCTAGTATACTTTGTTTTGGAGCACTTCAAACTTAGACTAAGCACTCTGTGGATTTTTTAGGATAAAAAGTTCGTTCAAATCTGTTCAGTAGTTGCGACGTTATAGAGATAACAAACATCCAAACATCCATACTTTCACATTTATAATATTAGTAGGAATTTTATAAATGTGAAAAGTGAGGTTTTATAGTATCACATGAGTGTTTTAATACCTAATTATGAACAGTTGCATACAAGACTTTATCTAAAGCCATAATATCAATCCTCTATGAAAGATTCTGAAACAGTTAGTTTACTGCTAACACCACCCCTAGTATCCATATAATATCATCCAAAGGAGTGTTATTATGAAAAAGGATGATATAATGTTGTACTGAATTTCATAATAACACTCCTTTGGATGATATTATGGTTATTAGGACATTGGGTGTTTTAATGTTGGCAATAAGCTAACTGTTTCAGAATCTTTTATAGAGGATGCATGGGTGTAGATAAAATTATATTATTAACGGTAGGCTACATAAACTTTATGTTTGTACACGTAGCTATTACTGTACACGGCGGGTGTGAACGCCACATGGCTGTTTGGTTTTACACTGGAACGAAAATAACACCCCAGCACCCTGCCAGCTCCGCTGCATTCACTGCATTGTTCTATACTAAGTAGTTAATCATCATCATCATCATGATCAACCCATTACCGGCTCACTACAGAGCACGGGTCTCCTTCTCAGAGTGAGAAGGGTTTTGGCCATAGTCTACCACGCTGGCCAAGCGGATTGGCAGACTTCACACACCTTTGAGAACATTATGGAGAACTCTCAGGCATGCAGGTTTCCTCACGATGTTTTCCTTCACCGATAAAGCAAGTGATATTTAAATACTTAAAACGCACATAACTCCGAAAAGTTAGAGGTGCGTGCCCCGGGATCGAACCCACGACCTCCGATTAGAAGTCGGTCGTCCTAACCACTAGGCTATCACAGCTTTTTTAACAGCAGTAGTTAATAGCTGGCGAGATATAGTCGCCCATCCGCTGTATATTATGATACTTATAAAGTTACTAGAGAATGCCCGCGGCTTCGCCCGCGTGAGTTTCGGTTTTTCACAAATCCCGAGGGAACCGTGGATTTCCGGTTCCCCGTTCCCGCTCCCTTTTCCAACCTTTCTACCTACTTTCAAGAAAGTTTGCTATAGTAATCTACCTATAGCTGTAGCTATAGATGCCGGTTTTTTTCAAAATCCCGTGGGAACTGTGGATATTTCCAGGATAAAAAGCGTATGTTTTAAGTCAGAGCATAATCTATCTCCATTCAAAATTTCAGCCAAATCGGTTCAGTAGTTGCGGCGTGATTGAGTAACAAACATCCAAACATCCAAACATCCACACTTTCACATTTCGATACCTCTGGGCTCAAAGGGCGTAAAGCACATCAAGGCAAAAGGGCTTTACGCCCTTTGAGCCCAGAGGTATCGATTTATAATATTAGTAGGATAATCTATACTTTTTAAGAACCGGTATACCCATCGCCCATTCACTGCAGATTAAGATATAGGTACATTTTATAGTTCTAACTTCCAAGAAAGTAGCACGTGTGCTAACTCAGCGGTTTGTGCCCGCAGCGCCGGGTGAGCAATGAGCTATTAAGATAAAATATTATAACTCTAAGGGCCGGCCCGCACTTACGCGGCGCCGCGCAGCGCCGCTCTAGTGCGATATGCCCCATACACAAGTGTAAATTGAAAATTTAAAAAACCCCCGACATTCGCCATTTTGTGGCGGCGGCCATCTTGGATTTATAATAGTGCTATTCTACTAGTCAAGCCCTTTCATTTGATACCCATATTAAGGGAGTTGTGAAAAAATATGTAATCCGCCATTTTGTAGCGGCGGCCATCTTGGACCGATTTTCATCAAACATAGCTAACGACACTCTCGACTAATTCACCTTTCAAACAAAAAAAACCGCATTCAAATCGGTCCACCCGTTTGAGCGCCACAGGGGAACAGACAGACACACACACACACACACACACACGCACGCACGCACGCACGCACGCACGCACGCACGCACGCACGCACGCACGCACGCACGCACGCACGCACGCACGCACGCACGCACGCACGCACGCACGCACGCACGCACGCACGCACGCACGCACGCACGCACGCACGCACGCACGCACGCACGCACGCACGCACGCACGCGCGCGCGCGCGCGCACGCACACGCACGCGCACGCGCACGCGCACGCGCACGCGCACGCGCACGCGCACGCGCACGCGCACGCGCACGCGCACGCGCACGCGCACGCGCACGCGCACGCGCACGCGCACGCGCACGCGCACGCGCACGCGCACACGCACACGCACGCACGCACGCACGCACGCACGCACGCACGCACGCACGCACGCACGCACGCACGCACGCACGCACGCACACACACACACACACACACACACACACACACACACACAGACACGTCAAACTTATAACACCCCGTCGTTTTTGCGTCGGGGGTTAAAAATGATAGAAATAATATTTTGACGCTTTGTGCCGCGCAGTGCAGCGACGCGCAGCGCCGCGTAAGTGCGGGCCGGCCCTAAATCAGCACTTTGTGACACTTTCAACCTGCGGGATCTAATCAGGAATGAGGAGTTCCGTGGGAGAACCAGAGAGAACCAGAGAGTTAACTCATCGAGTTGCGAAACTAGAGTTGTAACTAATGAGCAAGAGACAAATCGACGAGACGAAAAAAACAATAGACGATTGAGTAAGTACAAGGTTACGGCAAAAAAATCATGTCTGTTTTATGGGAGCTCCCCTTAAATATTTATTTTATTCTGTTTTTTAGTCTAACTGTCACGGTTTATGAGATACAGCCTGGTGCAGCGGACGGACAGACAGACAGATGGACAGTGGAGTCTTAGTAATAGGGTCCCGTTTTACCCTTTGGGTACGGAACCCTAAAAACGCGCATACAAAAACAAAGTCACTTAATGTTAAAACTCATATTATCTACTTACTAGAGAATGCCCGCGGCTTCGCCCGCGTGAATTTCGGTTTTGCACAAATCCCGAGGGAATCGTGGATTTCCGGTTCCCGTTCCCGCTCCCTTTTCCAACCTTTCTACCTACTTTCAAGAAAGTTTGCTATAGTAATCTACCTATAGCTGTAGCTATAGATGCCGGTTTTTTTCAAAATCCCGTGGGAACTGTGGATATTTCCAGGATAAAAAGCGTATGTTTTAAGTCAGAGCATAATCTATCTCCATTCAAAATTTCAGCCAAATCGGTTCAGTAGTTGCGGCGTGATTGAGTAACAAACATCCAAACATCCAAAGTCAAACATCCACACTTTCACATCTATACTTCTATATACTACTTACTACTAATAAATAAAATTGAAGTGTCTGTCTGTAATTTCGAAATAACTACCACATATTAAGCTCATATGGTTATTTGAACGATACCATAACTGAATCACACGTTTTTAAAATTTTTGTCTGTCTGTCTGTCTGTTTGAACGGGCTAATCTTCGAAACGGCTGAACCTAATTTGACGGGACTTTCACAGACAAGTAGAGGATTAACCAAGGAGTAACATAGGCTACTTTTTTAACCGACTCTCAAAAAAAGTTGTGTTGAAATCGGTAAAAAACGCCCTGATAGGTATTTTCGCTGCGCGCGACTGCCGACGCGACGCTCGCGCTGCACAGAACTCCCCGCGCCGCCCCGCGCCCCTGCGCCCTGCGCCCGCCGTACGCGGTACCGCGGTACGCCGCCGCGCGGCGGGGGGCGGGTGGACCAGAAATCTACTTATCCCTCAGGATTTGTGAAAAACCGAAATTCTCGCGGGCGAAGCCGCGGGCAAAAGCTAGTTTATAATATTAGTAGGAAGTAGGAAGTAGTATACCGCTAAGTCGTGGGTTAAAAGAAAAAGTATAAATTTAAAAAAAAACCCCCGACATTTGCCATTTTGTGGCGGCGGCCATCTTGGATTTGCATAGCGCTATTCTATTAGTCAAGCTCTTTCATTATACTTGTAATATGTAATACCTACCTACCTATTCACTGTAAGTAGGTATTTATTTAGTTAGTAAAGAATTTTTATTTAAACATTTTCTTTACCAACTGAATAAATACAGCTCTTGTTCGTAGGAGACCACTTATAAATATAGTACCTATTCTCTAAAGGTGCGTCCAGACTTGAACATTTCGCCGAACCGAACAGCGAACATTTCGGCGAACTTGTTACGCTCAATGTGGACGGCGCGCTTGGAGCGCTTGAGATGGGTTACTGCGTAACAGTTCGGCGAAAGTTTCGCCGAACAAGTTTTAACAAGTTCGCCGAAATGTTCGCTGTTCGGTTCGGTGAAATGTTCAAGTCTGGACGCACCTTAAAATGGTCAAAATTAATTAAATATCTAACCCAAAATCAAAAAGACTGAAAGCAAAAATGTATACAGTAGGTAAGTTTACCAATTTTAATGGTACAAGTTGATACCCATATTAAGGGAGGTGTGAAAAAATATGTAATCCGCCATTTTGTAGCGGCGGCCATCTTGGATCGATTTTTATCAGACATACCTAAGAACACTCTCGACTAATTCACCTTTCAAACAAAAAAACTGCATTCAAATCGGTTCACCCGTTTGAGCGCTACAGGGGAACAGACAGACACACACACACATACACAATGGACACGTCAAACTTATAACACCCCGTCGCGTCGTTTTTGCGTTGGGGGTTGGGGGTTAATAAGTATTACCTACCGTTAAGTCACGGGTAAAAAGAAAAATAAAGTAGATATTACTTAGTTAGTTACTTACATCGCAGAGTAACGCGGGTAATATCTAATTAGTTTCCTGGTTGACACATTATCACGGACGCGAAGCACGGAGGCGTTCACCTCTTGTAGAGTTCGAACGATAAGGCTGGTCACACACTGTTATTGTTATTTAAAAAAGAATAGTAGTTGGCTAATCTAAGTAGATAAGTACAAGGGTCAGTGGAACATTAATTTTTTTACAGAGAAATATGTAAATATTCAGGTTAATTTTGTAGATTATCATGCACATGTGTGAATGACATGTTCAGTCATTAAATAGATAGTTCGCATAATAACGCTTTAATGTTAAAAAAATAATATAATATTTCGATATAATATCTAAGGCAACCTTGGTCAAATTGCCCGTACAAAGTTATCTATGCATTCGTCATTGCGTTATGTACATCCTTTAATATAAAGTATCTACATATTATATGAAACAAAGGGACAGCTGCAGATAAAAATTAGCTATAGAGTTAATTAGTACATTGGGATGCAACTACTGAGACGTCAAAACAAAACAGCAGCGTCCACATTATATTAAGACTTAGGCCTAGGCCGCACTGCGAAATATATTCGCGCGAATTTTTTCGCAAATTTCTGTGACATATGGAAATGTATGAAGCTGCCCGCACTTGCGAATTAAAATTCACAAAAAAAAATATATTAAAACGCGGAAAATAAACCGCGCAAATAAAAATCGCGCGAATAAATTTCGCAGTGCGGCCTCGCTCTAAGATAAAGTAATAAGTAGGGGAGACTGGGTACGGTTGAAACGGTGGACGGTTGAAACAAAGCGAATATCTCGATACCGCGTGTGATGAGGTTGATGGTTACAAGGGTAGAACGATGCGGACGACAAGTCGAAACACGAATTTAAGTATTGATTTGGCCTTCTTGCGCTGTGCTTGTACATAAGAGGCCCCATTATGATTTTTGACGTAAAAGTAAGTATTTTTTGTTCTTACATTTTTGCAATTATTATGGTTTTATTAAAGTTAGAGTATTGAGAGTCTTATATCGTTTTAATTGAAGTTTTTAGAATACGGCTGTATGATTAATTTTTATTCAAATTTATTATTATTCTTACTGTGAACCATTTTATACCTAGAAAGGGGGTTGGGGACAGTTGATACATTTTTTGTGGGTACGGTTGAAACATTTTATTTATTTAATTTTCTGGTTTCTTAGATGCCAAGGGTACGCCAAAGGAAGACTACGAGATTTAGGCTGACTTATCAACGTACAAATAAGCATAACAAGGTGTAAAAGCCGGATCTTCATTAAGAATAGCGGCAGAAAAGAATGGACTGAACCACTGTTCCCTGTTGAAGTATACAATGTACGTAAACGAGATGCGACTGGCGGCAATGAAAATCAAGAAATGGGATATAAGGCTCACAATCGAGTGTTTAACCAGTAACAAGAGCGTGAGCTATCTAAATATTTAATTAGATGTGCAGACTTATTTTTTTGCCTAACTAAAAGGGATGCCTAACTAAACTATGCTACACTACAGGATGTATAACTAAAAAGTCGTAAAATGTTATTAGACGATGAATAAAACATGTTCATTTATTGTATTTTGTATTATTTGCATGTATTTCAATTGACCCCAGGCACTGTTTCAACCGACTCCGGCATGGGGACGGTTGAAACAGTTTCCATATTTTTTTTAATTTGATTTTACACATAAAATACAATACAGTGATCTCAAATAACATTGCCCATATGTAGACAGATATGTGGTCTTTCATTAATTATATTTCTGTCAAATCCCGATGCAATGGACGATTAACGCTAAAATGTTTCAACCGTACCCAGTTTACCCTACCTCCTCTTCTTATTAAGACAGTATATAATGTGACAGTATATAGTAAGTACCTAGACCGTATACTTGATTGAACAAAAATGCAGTGGTTCCAAAAAATATTGTCTATTTTTTTTACAGTAGTTACTTAGGTAAGTGTGGTTACCAAAATAGTGTCAAAAATACCAAGAAAATAATATTATATCTAAGAACGCATAAATGTTCACATGGGAACTTGAGATATATAATATATCTTTATCTACCTTGATTTGGGATTAAGCACTTACTTTTTACTCTATTTGTAACTAATTTTGTAAAAATAAAGCTTCGGTTATAATTATAATATAAGTAAATAAAATAAACATAATTTTATGTAAGCACCTTAGACGTCAGTGTCAGCAAGTCAGAGAGACACAGAACAGAATAGAAGTTTTTTTATTCATTCAAATATATATACACCAAGATCCCAGTGCGATCTGAACTAACTTATTTTCGGAAAGATGAAACCTTAGGCTCTCAGTAGTGTCTCATTTGCTTTGAATAACTGCGTAATTGTGGAGTTCGTAACTGGGGTACTTATGGGGATATCAAGTGTGAAAGGTAACTGCTCTCGCGCTCATACTCACGGTTGAATAATTTTTGTGATTAGTGGATGTTTGGCCATTACAATTGTCTGACTGATGAAATATAACTTTATGATACTTAGTTGTCTTAGTTACATATTTAACAAGTATAAATTAAAAATTTAAAAAACCCCCGACATTCGCCATTTTGTGGCGGCGGCCATCTTGGATTTTCATAGTGCTATTTTACTAGTCAAGCCCTTTCATTTGATACCCATATTGAGGGATTTGTGAAAAAATATGTAATCCGCCATATTGTAGCGGCGGTCATCTTGGATCGATTTTTATCAAACATAGCTAAGAACACTCTCGACTAATTCACCTTTCAAACAAAAAAACCGCATTCAAATCGGTTCATCCGTTTGAGCGCTACAGGGGAACAGACACACACACACTTTAAAGCGTCTGATAAAAGTTCTGGCCCATGGAAAGTGTTTGATACTGTTGGTAGTGGTTTGGAGTGATATTCTACAATATATATATAAAAATCAGCCATGTGAAAGTAAGATATGTTACTCTTATTTTTACTTAGGTACCTTTCACACTTGACATCTCCATAAGTAGGTACCCCAGTTACGAACTCCACAACTACATGGTTATTTAAAGCAAATGAGACACTACTGAGAGCCTAAGGTTTCATCTTTCCGAAAATAAGTTATGTCAGATCGCACTGGGATCTTGGTCTAATACCTTTTCAAGTGCTTTTAAATCGTCAGTTGAATCTACCTACCACTGGCGTTCCTACCGAGAAGAACCAGCTATTTGTGGCCTACTAATTGTGGAGGGACTATTAGTGGCTCTCTTGAAAAGTTGGATAAAACGGCTTCCACCCAGATGCCTCTGAGGTTTAGGATTTTAATTAGACTTTTACCAGTCTGTAATCATCCTAATAAAAGCAGGAGCGAACGGGAGCTTTGAGCTTTCCTAGTTCCCATCGGCAGTCGTAGCTCGCGCGTTGCGACGCTTGTACGCGTTCCGCTTTCGCAGAAAATACGTACCGGTGTTCGGTGTATGAAATAGTGATGTAAGTTCATTTTTTTTTATCTGTGGAAGTAGTTAGGTGCTTTGACCCTAAGACCGATGTTTTTAAATAAAATTCTTGTTTTTTTTATTGCGAAAGTATATGTATGTAGGCGGCCTTAATTTTTGGACACAAGTTCTATTGACAAAAGTTTAGGCATTTTTATGAATTTGGAATCGAATTAAATTTTTATCAGACATGTTTTTATTTTTTATGAATTTAAAATAAGAAGTTTAAATACCTACATATAAGTAAATATGTACATAGGGAAAGAAAATATTTACTAGTAGGTACTTTTATAATTTTTTGATAATTTTTTTTCTTTTTCCCATGAGGTTTCGTTTCGCAGGGTTTATTTATTTTTCAGAACTTGCCTGTTAAAGTTGAGTTGAGTTAAGGACAATACTTTTTTAAGCCTATCAAATTTTATTTTATCGTGAGCTGGAATATAAGATTCAAAATATCGATAAATAAGCAGGTTCTCTTATAAAAGTAGATTCAAAAACCCGAACAATATATTACACAAAGTAAAAGAATCAAAACAAGAACAATGGAAGGATAAAGGATAAAACTCTCCGCGAGACGCATCTCGATTGTCGGGACTGTAGGGCTATTCTCTAAAATACCATCTCGATATCGAAGCTCACTCAAGTGAGATAACTCGTTTCGAAAGCAAACTCACTTCACCTTGGTTTGATATTCTGTAAACATCTGCTACGCACTTGCGAAGTGAAGTGAGTTTGAGTGAGAAGACCTGTGTGCTTAGTCTAAATCGGAGCACTCGAAAACGAACTCGAAAACTATTGATCGATTTCAGAGTAAAATAGACCTAAAATGGCTTGTATTAAGGTTTGAGTTCGCCAATACATTCAGCATTGTTCGAGTACTGAATGTATTGGCGAACTCAAACCTTAATACAAGCCATTTTAGGTCTATTTTACTCTGAAATCGATCAATAGTTTTCGAGTTCGTTTTCGAGTGCTCCGATTTAGACTAAGCACACTGTACTATCGAGTTTTACAGAGTACAAATTAGCAAACTCATCTCGAATTCACTCTCTATAATTCGAAAATGGCTTTACAGAATAGCCCTGCTGACCCGACCGCTATTGTTTCCATTTTCGAATGTATTAATTTTTCTTCTGTACTTTTATGATAATTTTTGGCTCTTGTGGGTACAGGGTACTACCACAGGTACTATTATTAAGTGTAACTATTATTAAGAGTAACTTAACTTACTTTCACATGGCTGATTTTTATATAATATATATTCTATTATTAAGTGTTGAATGGATGAATATAGAATGATTAGATAGACCGTACTAATTTGATGTTGTTACAGTGTCCATTTTTCCAACCTATTTCCAAAAAAGGAGTAGGTTCTCAATTCCTACCTAATAGTAGGTATTTCGTACATCGACTGATTAGCGTAGGTCGATTTTTCCGCTATTTCTGAATCTTTTCGCGTGATATTTTTTTTGTTGTAAAGCTTCAACGAATAGATTAACTTGAACAACAACAACTACTTTTACGACTTGGTGACTGCTTCGTAGATCGACGGGCTGCTACTGATCTTGTGGTACTGGGTTCGAATCCCGGGTCGTCAAAGGAAGTTTGGTTCTATCAGCAATTCTCAGGAGCAGCCCTCAGTTATGTGCTCAGGCATGGCTTTGCCTTAATTATCTAACCAGACCAGACACGAGACAATTTAGATATTATAAAATCCCAAATTGCCACAGTCGGAAATCGAACTTGGGACCTCTCACTTATAAGAATCTTAGCGCTCATCCCTGCGCCGGGGAGGTCGTCAATTTGACGTAATTTGACGTGACGTGGTTGTTCTAGCTTGGTTCGTTTCAACAGCGGACCGCAGAACTCTAAGCTCAGATCTCCAGACCGCTGGCAGTGGGATAACGCCTTAAATAACTTCGTAATTAAATTCAGCTATCTAAACTTTGCAACCTTCAATATGATGTTAACTAATTAATATACCAGTACCTACTCAAATAAACACTCATGAAAGTTATTAAACATTTTATTTTTATTTTATTTTTTCTTTTTATTAACTGTTAAGTATACAACTAATATCGTTTCGTGGACTAAAGATGATACAGTCAATGCGTTGTTTGTGAGCTGTTTTTTCACAGCTGAGCGATATATAAATAAGATAAGACTAGCTATCGCCTGCGACATTATCCGGGTGGAGTTAGGTTTTTAAAAATCCCGCGGGAACCCTTGGTTTTCTCGGGATATTATAATACTAGTGGGGATATTGGTAGTACTGCCTCGTTGGTCTAGTGGTTAGCATATTCGACTGCAGATCACAAGGTCCCGGGTTCGATTTCCGGGTCAGGCAAATAATTGTTAATTTGTTAGGTATTGAGTTTTTCTGTCAAGAAATTCTCAGTATGCCAGCTTGAAGTTGGAAGCTGGTGATGTCTGTCGTGCCTCGGAGAGCACGTTAAGAAGTTGGTACCGGTTATTATCACTATCATATGATAATAGTCGTTAAATCCCCGCCAAATCGCATTGGAGCAGCGTGGCGGGTCCAAGCTCTAAATCCCTCTCTCCTATGAGAGAGAGGAGGTATGTGCGCAGCAGTGGGACGTTGAAGAAGGCTGTAGTGGTGGTGGTACATAATACCTACATAATATATACCTAAGAGGATTTATTACCGAAGCGCGTCGGCCGCCATATAAAACGAGTTGTATCTTAAACCGACGTCCGTCGCACGACGCGGGCGAGTTTCGTGGAAATATTTGAACAATAAAATTGCTGACATTACTTTTTTGCCAAATCAAATATTTCCTTTCCAAAACAAATAGAGGACCAGGTAATTGGTTCGTTCGGTGGAGGTACACACGGCCGCAAATTGGATGTTTCTAATGAAAAACTTCACCACCCTCTAGCGTCCCACAGCTGGGCACAGGCCTCCTGCCTTGTATGAAAGAGGGATTCAGAGCTTAGACCCGCCACGCTGCTCCAATGCGGGTTGGCGACCTTTAACCACTATTAACACAATATTATGGTTATGATAGCGGGATGGTTTAATAAACTGCCTCGTTGGTCTAGTGGTTAGCATATCGTATCAGATATCATAGCATATCGACTGCAGATCACGAGGTCCCGGGTTTGATTTCCGGGTCGGGCAAATATTTGTAAGGTATCGGGTTTTTCTGTTAGAAATTCTCAGTGCCAGCCCGGAGTTGGTAGTTGGCGGTGTTGCACCCACGTGCCTCGGAGAGCACGTTAAGCAGTCGGTCCCGGTTAGGTATTATCACTATAGCTATAATATATACTGTTTAAACTTTAACCCTTGATCACTTTAATCACCTTTTAACTTTAATCCAGTTTTCACTTCCATCAACATTTAACAATCCCCAAGGACTGACAGGCATATTTTTAACCCCCGACGAAAAAACGACGGGGTGTTATAAATTTGACGTGTCTGTGTGTGTATGTGTGTGTGTCTGTTCCCCTGTGGCGCTCAAACGGGTGGACCGATTTGAATGCGGTTTTTTTTTGTTTGAAAGGTGAATTAGTCGAGAGTGTTGTTAGCTATGTTTGAAGAAAATCGGTCCAAGATGGCCGCCGCTACAAAATGACGGATTACTTATTTTTTCACAACTCCCTTAATATGGGTATCAAATGAAAGGGCTTGACTACTAGAATAGCACTATTGCAAATCCAAGATGGCCGCTGCCACAAAATGGCGAATGTCGGGGGTTTTTTAAATTTTTAATTTATACTTGAATAACTACGGAACTCTGCGTTTTGTGGTCTGATACACTCTTGATCACATTTTTAATTTCATTTAGGTAGAGTTACCTCATGCAAGCTTCCTGCCTATATCACAGTCTCCCCTTTGACACACTGCCATCCAGCTGACCTCGAATCCAGTTCAGCGCCCACAAACCAAATAGCCACTGAGCCAGAAACTTTGATATCGATAATTAAAAATGTGAAATTTTACACACTCACTGAAAATAATTCACAAGAAAATTTGCAGGGACGAGCAAATTTTCTACTGCACTCAGTTTAAAAACCTTTTTTTAGTAATTTAAAAAATCGTCACTGTCATCAACCGATACCTACTGCTGGACCGTCTGCTGGATATACTAGATCTCTTGTAGGGGCTTT
The DNA here is from genome assembly GCA_920104075.1 of Melanargia galathea. NCBI lineage: Eukaryota > Metazoa > Arthropoda > Insecta > Lepidoptera > Nymphalidae > Melanargia > Melanargia galathea. The sequence goes on along the minus strand of OV049857.1, from coordinate 13,865,159 downwards.
CACACACCTCGGCTTTGTGCCGTTTGTATTCAACAGCTCCCCTGCGACACCTAGTGGTGGGTCAGCCAATACAGCGTATTATGGTGCGAGGTCGCACCACGTCGCACCTCGCGGGACTTCAAAAAAACTAGAACATCGAAGAAACTTTACTTAGACTTTTGTGAAAATCTCGCGGGAACTCTGATGTTTCGAGAGTAAAAGTATCCTGTGTCCGTCTCTGGGATCCAAGTTATCTCTGTGTCAAATTTCGTCAAGATCGGTTCAGCATAGAGCCGTGAAATGGTAACAGTCAGACAGACAAACTAACTTTCGTGGAGTATACATTTTTACACGCTTTATATTAGCTTCACCTGTATGTATGTTTGTAACCAACTTCTTTGAACGCGATTTTGACCCACTGACCCAATCTGAGATTTCATTCAAACTTTGTAGATTTATCGAGGACCGATGACAATACACTAATTTGATAAGATTATTTCATTATTAAGTAATTTGGAAAATAAGATTTTGTGTTCATTTATCAAAAGTCGTCGGTAAGGAAAAACATAACATTCAAAATCGCACGGTAACTATATAACTGTAACTAGGGTAAACAGAATAGATGTCACACACAACTAAAATCTAAGCACAAAACGCACGAATGCGAAGATAAAACAATATTAAAACAAAATTATAATATTATTATTAATTAGTACTTTTTTACTTTAATCATATTGTACGATTTACAATAAAAAATAAATAAAATAATTTATTAATAATTATAATTAATATCTGTTGTATTTTAAGTGACATGATTTTTTAGCGTTTTATAAATAAATCAAACTAAAAAGTAGAAAATAAATAGTAGTTTAAAAAAAACTAAAAAACACGCTTTTTATAGAAAACCAAACTAAAAAATAGAAAATAAATTTTAATAAATATAAATTAATAATAGTGTGCATAGGAAAAAATGTATTTTATTTAAAAAAAGCGTGGAGTGCTTTTAAGATATTATCGAAATGATAATCCTCTATACACCCATGCACCCCACGCTTTTTTTTAAATAAAATACATTTTTTTCATATGCACACTATTATTAATTTATATTTATTAAAATTTATTTTCTATTTTTTAGTTTGGTTTTCTATAAAAAGCGTGTTTTTTAGTTTTTTTTTAAACTACTATTTATTGCTTTTAGCTCCACAAAGAAGGTTTTCTAAAGATTTTCCGTATATATAACAAATATGGTTGTTAGTCCTGATGCCATGTCCAAAGAGAATAACTAGCTTTATTCCTTTCTATAAGTTTCCCTATTGTTACTCTAGCCATACTGGATGGCTGGAGTAACAACATCAACGAGAGAGGCACATTACGCACAACAGACCTAATATGGTTTAAGTGTGGACAGATGCCCAGAAAGAAGAAGAAAAAGAAGTTTCCCTATGCAAATGTACATTACTTGAAAGAGCCGGTTCGCGTCACCAAGTTATCATGCCTCGCTTAATGCTCGAACTAGTAGAGTTATAACTGCGTTTATTGCGAAAGGTTTATCCCTTTTCTGATATATTGTGAAAGACGGGATGGCTATTTTTTCTTATGATACAGTTTGATACGGTCTACTCTTTTGTAGGTATATTTTAACAGGATGAAAATAGACAATTATAATATTATGTTTTCAGTATAACAGATGTCTACTCGTATATTTCTCGTAAATATAGTACCTACATTTTTTTTCATTGAACTTACAATTATAGTTATATTATTAGGTATGTGTTTCGTACACATTTTTAGTTTTATTATAAGTATTTCTTGTCATACATTCTAGAATTTGCTAGAAAGTATGACAAGAAATATAATATCTAGCATTTCCATGCACAATGTTCAAACACATGTTTCCAGCAACATGACTGGGTCCATCAGAAATCTAGCACGATCGTCGATCTTTACCACGTGAGCTTCGTTACACTATCTATAATACCCTAATTAAACCACACTTAATATATTTAATTGAAGTCTGGGGAAGTGCTACCATGACAAGATTAGCTCATCTGCAAACTGCTCAAAATAAAATAATAAAAATTCTTTTCCAATATCCCTTTCGAACATCTACTAAAAAACTTTATATTGACACCAAAATTATGAATATTCACCAGTTATAATATATTATATACAACACATGTATTTTTGTTAGGAAAACTATAAATAAAACAATCCACACAAATATCACATTTACAAAAATTAAAACTAAAACTCGTAGAGCCAGTTACCTTGTCCTACCCAAAATTAGAACGAATTATGGCAGAAACACCCTTACCTATGAAGGAGCTAAACTCTATAACAAAATACCTGCACACATAAAAGATGTACACTCATTCAATGCATTCAAAACTAAATTAGCTGCTCACATTATGAGTAATGCGAATCACTTCGAACAATCACTTAGAATTAAGTTCTCATGTAAGTGACTTTGTCTTGTATGAGAATTAAACGTCTTTAAACCTAAACCTACATATTTACCTAAAAGATTGTGAGAGTTTAGTTTCAGTTGTCAGGGTTTAGTTTACTTTCAGCTTTTAAAGTCGTCTTAATTATTGATAGCCGCTGGACATAATATGTACCTAGGTCTCTTGCAAAGACTGCCACAGAACACGACCTTGTGACGCTTGTATCCAGCGGCTGCGAGAGACTATAATAGCGACTTATAGTTCGAGACCGTGAGTCCTTCCTCCTAGTGAGGGTTTTTTAAAGTCGCTGCGTTTTCCGGTACGAAGACAGCATTCGAACACAAACTTTCCCAAGGAAAGAAGAAAGAAAAGCTTTAGGTATCAAACACACAAAAATTTCCTACGGGCTCTCGGTCTATAAGAGTATTCACAGGTACTTTCAATTAATTTAAAATGCAATAAGTTAAAAAAATAATAATGCAAGCGTTTCATAAAAATTTGTAAGACCGAAATATCAGACTGGCAAGTTTAGGCGGCGCAGGGCTTGAATTGAAATTCAAAAGCGTCCGACATCAAAAGAGACCGCTAACAAGATTTTTCTTTATTTGAAAAGAGTTGCATTTAAAAGAGTGTACTGAGAAATAAATGAGTAATTACTTTTGATGACTCCTCGTCCTTTGGAACTGGTATCTAAAGGCTTCTTCACACTGCAAGAGCTTAAATTATTAGGCTAGCGGAGTAGGTAAGTAAGGCCTAATTCGTAAGAGCGTAAAAAAACGCTGCGTAAAAACCCGACGTTGGCGCTTTTTAACGCTCGTCTGAATAATAGTAAGAAGTTTCGTATGGTCAATTGCATTTAACGCCCAACGCCGAGAGCTGAGAACACTGCGCGATAAAAATGCGTCGCGTTAAAAAAACGCTGAGGTGTGAGTGAACATAATATACGGTCTACTTGGGAATACATTTGTTCTATTTGGACGCTTTTTTAACGTCCGTTAAAAATCTCTCATTTGAATTAGGTGTAATGCTTGTGTCAGAGGAGATATCAAGGTCCTCCTGGCGCAGTGGTGTGCTGTAGTCTTATGGAAAATCTCGGGTCTCGGGTACGATTTCCTCGAGGGGCAGTTATGTTTTATAATTTCTAAATCGTCTTCAGCCGAGTGTCGCATAGGTACATACTATTCGGCCGCATCTGGCACGTGGCACGTGGTTTTTATTAGTTGAGTGCAGGTAGGAGTGATAGGACGGTCTCTAGATTGTGGTAAAGACTTTTGAATTTCATTATTTTAGAACATAGCTTGTCACTAATACATATAATATAGTATTAATAACGAGCTATATTTTTGGAAAAATTAAACTGACTTCAATATAACATAAAATTTGAAGAGTTTCCTCGATTTTTCCATGATCCCATCATCAGATCCTGACCGTGACCATGGAACCTTAGGAAGTATACCCTTTCAAAAAAAAATCGAATTTTTCAAGTAACCAACCAAACCAGGCGTCTTCGAGTCGAGGAATATTAATATAAGTAGGGTAGGAACACCGGTTTCCGGACACGCACCTGTTATCGTCCACCGAGCGGATCACTCTTAAGAAACGCTTAAGAATAGAAACATTATAAGACTTACATAAAAATAATGCATCTCTATGCCAACTTGAATGTCTTATCAAGACACAGAGAAAGAAAAAAGTCTATTTCACTTAAGTTTCTTTGAAAACAAAGCGATCGAATATTGAGTATGCAATTAAGGAATGAAAATGAGCCGTGTGGAGCAAAAAAATTAGTGGCATGCTTCAACTATCATGGGAAGTTATTAATCATTTTACTATAAGATTTAGTTTGATTCTTCTTTGTAGTACTTTACTTATGTTTCATAAAATACTGTGAACGTGTTTTTTTACTTTTGATTACATTAGAATACAAATAAAAGGGGTGGACGACAACTAGTTCACTATTTTCTTAAGAAAACCTGTTATCGTCCGGGCGGTCAAACACAGGTTTAGCGTCTTAATTTTAGGTAGTCTTGTTATCAATCGAGGTGTGCACAAAATTGGAATTAAGTTTATTAATTCGAATCCTATACACATACACTAGTTAGTGACTAGTCTTCGTCCACTTTTTTCTCATTGTATATAAAACTATGGGTCTTCAAAATCACGCGTGGACGATATCTAAATTTGCACTGAATAAATATTCTAAGTTTCGACCACCAAGCTATTATTTGAAAATAAATAGATTTAGTAAAAATATAAATAATTAAACTTGTTTGACAAAAGAATTACCTTATATTTTATGTGTTTCTCCTTGGAACTTTGATATATTTATAAGTTAAGATAGTATTGTCGATCATTATAATTTGTGGACGAAATTTAAAATAGAGAATCTGAAGTGCACCGGTTATCCGTCCACCTATATTTTAAACTGTATGAAAAACATATATTTTTTAATATTATGTTATTATTTAGGCGAATTTTGATTATTACTCATATCTATAATTTATTTTTTATTCATCTACAAGTTAGTCCTTGACTGCGATCTCATCTGATGTTAAGTGACAGTCTAAGATGGATGCGGGATAACCTGAAAGAGGTACAGTAGAATCCGTAAATGACTTGGAAGTAAGGCATACTAGACTAGAGACAATTTTGAAATTATTAAATTGAATTTACCAAATTGGTCTGCCGAGAATCAAGTAGAGGACCTTCCACTAATAAGACTTACCCCTGCGCCATGCCAGGGAGGCTGCCAAATTATATGTACCTACTTTTATATAATGTAAGTGCGATGTGGTAAAAGACGATGCAAGATAGATAGGCGCAAAGTTGGTAAAGATATTATGTCATATAGTAGACTCTATAAACCGCGTTAACAAGGCAATAGTTTTTTTATCTGTTTTATTTTAAAACAAGCAGTTGACCGCTATTGCGTATGCGTAGAAAGACCACATCACTTTGTATAAAGTTCTTTATCACCCTGTGAAAGTTCTGTCAAAATAGGTTCAGCTGTTTTGAAAAGTAAGTACATATTACGAATAGACGAAAAACAGAAAACAATTTTTTTATAAACGGTTATGTGACTTTTTAATAATGTATAAGTAAACATAAGTTCACTAATAAAAACCCATATATTTCGTAAAGACGGACAGGAAGTTAAAATAATTTGTATAGATATTAAATACATATTAAAGTGGTGTTAATATTACATATTCAATTACTTACTCATTACATGCATACTTTTTCATAGTTAATTTCTCATAGAAATCAGTGGACGGATAACAGGTACAAGGGTGGACGATAACTAGATTTAGTGGACGATAACCGGTGAAATCGGCATTTTGAGCTTTTTATTAGGATTAAAAAAAAACTAGTTATCTGACTAAAAAAATACTTACGTGCAATGAAAATAGACTATACTAGAAGTATATTTTAACAAGTTTTTGTTTAATTTTTTTTATAGAACATATATTTTCACCCTCTCAAACTCAGTAACTCCACTAAATGGACGATAACCGGTAAGAAAACCCTACTTACATTAAAAAAAAAGATTCCGTGACTAATTGAGAACTTTCTTCTTTTTAACCCCCGACGCAAAAACGACGGGGTGTTATAAGTTTCACGTGTCTGTGTGTGTGTGTGTGTGTGTGTGTGTGTGTGTGTGTGTCTGTCTGTTCCCCTGTGGCGCTCAACGGGTGGACCGATTTGAATGCGGTTTTTTTTGTTTGAAAGGTGATTTAGTCGAGAGTGTTGTTAGCTATGTTTGATGAAAATCGGTCCAAGATGGCCGCCGCTACAAAATGGCGGATTACATATTTTTTCACAACTCCCTCAATATGGGTATCAAATGAAAGGGCTTGACTAGTAGAATAGCACTATTACAAATCCAAGATGGCCGCCGCCACAAAAAGGCGAATGTCGGGGGTTTTTTAAATTTTCAATTTACACTTGTTTGAAGATGTGAAGATTTTACAAGTTTACAAACAATAATATTAGTTATCAATCATTATTAATATTTTAATAGATACCATAAATGTCGTATAATGATATTGAAAGGGTGTAATGACCTGCACCCAGTTTAGTTTTATCAGAGGAAGTTGTTCTTTATCGAAAAAATTCGGATGTTTATGTAAAAAAATACTCTACAATTTAGGTGAGTATGTGTAAGTTCATTAACAGTTAGTTATTACTAACTTATTACTTTTTTTAATAGACTTCAAAAAAAGGCGAATGTTATATGTAGTGTAGGTATGTATGTACCTAGGTAGGTACTTATATTTTTTTTGGCAATTTTATTATTCATCTACTCTTGATTGCGATCTATTATCTAGCCCTTGATTGCGATCTGGTGGTTACTGAGGATGCTGTCTCAAATGGAAGCGGGTTAAACTGAAAGAGGTTTTTATAAGCCCATACTTACCTATTCCTCATCAGTTTCTACGCAACATCGCGTCGTACCGGAACGATAAATCGCTTTCCGACAAAGTTTTGCCGTTAACTAGGCACGGCTGATGACTTCCACCAGACTGGACCAAGAGGCAATTTAGAAATTATAAATTCCCAAATTGCCTTCGCTGGGAATCGAACCCGACGATCTCCCTGGCGTAATGTCCCAAGATAAATTTCTTTGTTTCATATTTGTTTTGTACTAACTGTTCCGATGGGACTTAATTCGCGTTGAATTCGTTCATTAAAATTTTCGCTTTTCCCGAGAGAATAAGATATTTTCCGGGATAAAAATAATTGCCTATGACTGTCTCCGGAACGCGAGCTATCTCTGCGCCGGACATCCTTAGATCAAATATTTTTTAAATACTTAATACAATAAATAATAATTCATGAAAAATTTTCAATTTACGGAAAAAAGAATGATGGAAACAAAAATGAAATTTGGTCCATATCTTGAAAACTACATAATCGATTTTGATGAAACTTACACTGTTCCCTAAGTTGAAGTAAATCACAGTCCAATTAATAATCTCGGAGAAATGCGTGGACAAACACACATACACCAAAAAAAAAATTGTATGTTTATTAGGAAGCCTGAGATTATATTCTTATGTGAATATTTTGCAGTTCCAATAATATTACAATTTACGTAGTTACCTACGTACTTGTTGAATTGATATAGTAGATTGTTACACAAGGGACGTAAGTAAGCTATTACAGTGTGCTTAGTCTAAAGCGGAGCACTCGAAAACGAACTCGAAAACTATTGATCGATTTCAGAGTAAAATAGACCTAAAACGGCTTGTATTAAGGTTTGAGTTCGCCAATACATTCAGCATTCGAACAATGCTGAATGTATTGGCGAACTCAAACCTTAATACAAGACGGTCTATTTTACTCTGAAATCGATCAATAGTTTTCGAGTTCGTTTTCGAGTGCTCCGCTTTAGACTAAGCACACAGAACAAGATCCAATTTGGCGCCAGTGCGAGCGCAGCTCGCATAGGGCGCTAATGAATCGCGTGCACCCGAGATATTTAGTCACACGAGCGAGCGCAGCGAGCGAGGGTGAATACAGTTCGAGGGTGTAATAGCTACTTGCAACCGAGGTAAGCATTCTACTTTATATCATTCTTGCGAGGTAAATAAAACATTGGTAATGCAAAATGAAATTTTAATTAGAATAATTAGCAAATTTAGAGAAAAAATAGAAAAAAAATGGTTACTTATTATAATTAATTATAGTAATATTGCTGCAATTATGAAAATGCTGTGATATTGGTTGACTAGGCAAGTGCACTGTTTGAATTAAGTTTTGAGACAGTGCCACACTATCTTCGTCACGTGTAGCCTCGGGCAATTTGGAAGGCCCTGGTTGCGGCTCTACATTCTTTATTGACTCAGTTATCTTGTTACAGATTTTGGTTTTATTCTTAATAGACTCTTCTATATAACCCTCCGCGACCGTGGTTGACTTCCACCCTCCTAGTCTTTTGATACTAGTAATATTTGCACCGGTATCCGCCAAAATAGTCGCAGAAGAGTGCTTGACATTGTTGTAAATAACTTAAATCCCTTTACGAACAAACTTCACAAACTTTCAGATCAAATGAAATGCCGCCATTTCCATTTTTTTTTCGTAAATAGTTTTCCATTTTTTTTTACGGCTCTGAGTTCCAAGGAGTTTTGCATAGTTTGAAATGTTTGAAAATTAAATGCCGCCATGTTCAGTGTTTTTTTTTTCAGTAAAAAGTTTTCTTACCATTTTATAAGAAAAGAGATTGTTTACCAAGGAGTTTTGCATAGCTTGAACTGTAATGTGAACATTACAATTCAAGCATAGTGCGACGTAATGTTGCCTTGAATTGCAAACACCAACTTACAAGGAGACTTTCCACCATAGTAATCCCTAGTTACTGAGCAAGTATGATATAAACTTCATTTTTTGATGTCGGTGGGTAAAAAAAAAATGTAAACCACCACACTAGTTAGGTACTTACAGAAGATAGCTACTTTACCATTTATCATCGGTGGCAAAGTTCGTACGTTGACACAATCTATTGTTACAATTTGTTACTTATTTGTTACCTACTCAGGACTCTGACCGTATTATGTTATCTTCTAAACGTCTTCCTGGATAACATCCTCGTTGGTCTAGTAGTTAGCATATTCGACTGCAAAACACGAGGTCCCAGGTTCGATTCCCGGGTCGGACAAGTTATTGTCAGGTATTGGATTTTTCTGTCAAGATATTCTCAGTGCCAGCCCGGAGTTGGTAGTTGGCGGTGTTTCACCCCCATCCATGCCTCGCAGAGCACGTTAAGCAGTTGGTCCCCGTTATTACCACTATCATGTGACAATAGCGCGGTCTGTGCCCAGCAGTGGGACGTTAAAAGCCTGTAGTGGTGGAGGAGGAGGTGTAGGGTTGGAAGTAGTACTTAGCCAATTTTTTAATTAATAAAATTACGCTGTGAACGTCCCTTTTGACGCATACCCGCTTTATTTGTTTTTAAAAACGAAATTCAAAAACTCGACGAGTAAGTTGCCAGAACTCGCCGGAAACTTTATCGTAATAAAGTTAAAATCCAGAGCATGTGTTTAAGAAACGTCACAAATTTTGGAGATTAGTTTGTTCGTTTCATGTTTGATGACTTGAAATAAATCTGTCAGATTTCACTTTATCTGATTAATTATGAGTTTAAAGTCCTTTTACAGATAAGATGTATTTTGGTAGATATACTTATAGCTTAATGTCTGATTTTTAATTCGGTGGAATTCTGACAGTTGTCATTTTATTAACCCCCGACGCAAAAACGACGGGGTGTTATAAGTTTGACGTGTCTGTGTGTGTGTGTGTGTGTGTGTGTGTGTGTGTGTGTGTATGTGTGTCTGTCTGTTCCTCTGTGGCGCTCAAACGGGTGGACCGATTTGAATGCGGTTTTTTTTTTTGAAAGGTGATTTAGTCGAGAGTGTTGTTAGCTATGTTTGATAAAAATCGGTCCAAGATGGCCGCCGCTACAAAATGGCGGATTACATATTTTTTCACAACTCCCTTAATATGGGTATCAAATGAAAGGGCTTGACTAGTAGAATAGCATTATTGCAAATTCAAGATGGCCGCCGCCGCAAAATGGCGAATGTCGGGGGTTTTTTAAATTTTCAATTTACACTTGTTGACTTATTTTTATGAAAAACAGGGTTACCCAAACTAAAGTTCGATTTTACCCCGAACTACTTCAAATCCCTATCAACATAAAAAAGCCCTAAGCCGCAAAAAAATATTTAGACGTTTCGCCCTAAAATAGAAATCGAAAGTACAAACTAACAGCAATAGAAAACAAAAGAAGCACATTGAACATTCAAAAATGGAAGTCAAATTACATGATCAACAGCACGTGTCTGTCAGGCATTTGTCATATTATCTACAATTCGGCAATTAAATTTAATTAAATTTTTATAATTTAGTATCTTTTTTTGTGGGAACTGTTTTATCTCTGGTAACATTAAGAAACGAAATAATTAAGCCTCCTCTATACCACTCGCGGAGTTACCCCGACGATGTTTTCGTCAGTAACCAGTGTCGTACATGTAGGTACATAATATTATGTATTTATGGTTTACTCAGGGATTAGCTTCAAAGATTTAGTTAATTAATAAAGCGGAAACGCGCGTAATTATCATAGTCAGTTAGTCACATAGTTCCCTGACATATAAAATTCTCAAGAGAGTCCCTAGCGAGGCTCCTACGTGATTGTTTAATGAACTATAACACACTTTACATCTACTTGTTACCACGGCTTCGGATTAGGGTTGTCAAGTGTATGAAAACTGAAACTATTCTAATACTTTGTGTACTGATTAGGTACTTTTGCGTTTGGAACCCTCGTGGTTTTAGTTTTAAATTTTCGAAAGTAAGTATGTAATTATTACCATTACTTACCTCACTTGTAAAATAGTTGGTCAAAAAGTGTACAATTTTGAATAAAGTTTATTTAACTTTGACTTTGACTTCGTTTACTTTGTACCTACTCCCCCTTATCGCCTAGTAGTGACGTAAATGACTTCAGAGTAAAATGAACCCTTCTTCTTCGTCGTGCACTTCATTACTGAAGGTCGTGGTTGTCTTGGAATGCCTTTACTGAAGAGTCAACCAGCTGCCTCCACGCCACTCTGTCTTCGGCTTGTCTCAGGGCAGTCGGAATATTAAGGCCCAATATAGCCTGTATCTGGTCAGACCAGCGGGTAGGTGATCGACCCCTTGATCTTTTGCCCTCGATCTTTCCTATTACAACCAGTTTATCCAGATTGTCTGGTTGTCTCCGAGCAATATGACCAAAATAACTGAGGACTCGTTGGTAGCAGATAGTGGATAGTCTGGTAGTAATGTTTAGTTGGTTGAGAATGGACTTGTTCGTTCTCTTTGCTGTCCACGGTATTCGTAGCATTCTCCTCCAACACCACATTTCAAATGCATCGATTTTCTTTCGGTCGGCTGCACGGATTGACCATGATTCGGAGCCGTATAAAAATATTGAGAACACCAAGGCACGCACGAGTCTGGTCTTGGTGGTATTTGACACTCTCCTGTTTTGCCAGATTCTGGTTAACTTGCTCATTGCTGCTTTGGCCATCTGTGTACGTCTCCGAATTTCCGCGTCACAACCTCCCTGATTGCTTATCAGTGACCCTAGGTAAACAAACTGGCTCACAAACTCTAGATCCTCGAGTTCACCCGTTCGTGTAATAAGTCCAGCTCGATCCACCACCATGACTTTGGTTTTCTTTTTGTTTATGGAAAGTCCGACCATTTCACTTGCATGCTCAACTCTATCCACCAGTTCAGCCATTTCCCGCTCCGAGGATGCAAATAGTGTGGTATCATCTGCATATCGGAGGTTGCTGATTTTATTTCCCCCAACAGAAATGCCACCATCCCACTCTTCTAGCGCTGTCCTCATAATATATTCGCCATAGATATTGAAAAGTAGAGGGGATAGTATACATCCCTGTCGGACTCCTTTTTGCGGTTTGAAAGATGTTGACACCACTTCATTTACCCTGATCATTGACTCTCCATTCTCATATAGGGCTGCGATTAGATTTATTAAATGCTCAGGAACACCCATCTCTCTTAGGATTCTCCATAGACAGTCCCATCGCACACAGTCAAATGCCTTAGAGTAGTCAACAAAACACATAATCATTGGTACATTAAATTCCCGGCTTTTCTCTATGAGTTGTCTAATGTTGACAATTTGTTCCCGAGTCCCGCGGCCTTTTACAAAACCAGCCTGCTCATTTGGTATTTGCCGCTGAAGGTAAGGCTGTAGGCGTCTGTTAATTATATGGAGCATGATCTTGCTACCATGAGATATGAGCGCTACTGTCCTGTAGTTGTCGCATATCTTTGTTGACCCTTTCTTGTGCAGTGGTATCAGAAGAGACTCTGTCCAGTCCTTCGGCCACCTTCCCGTTCTCCAAATCTGATTACATAGGTCTTTTAAGATTTTGATGCCTGTATCTCCGAGATTTTTCAGTTCTTCAGCGAATATGCTGTCTTTTCCAGCTGATTTGTTTGTTTTTATTTTTCTCAGAGCTTCCTTAATTTCAGATTCTAGTATTTCGGGTTCCAGATTTCTGGTCAGAGTCAATGGCTCAGAAGACCTCATGTCGTCCTTGTACAAGTTCTGGCAATACAATCGCCATCTTTCTGTAACTTGGTCAATCTGTGTTAATAGTGTACCCTGATTATCTTCGATCGCCCAGGTTTTCGGGCTAAACTCTCTTGTGATGTTTTTTACTTTTAGAAATAAATCTTTGGTGTGTAGAGTCTGGGCATGGTTCTCAATATCTTCACATATCAAGTTAAGATAGCGATTGTAGTCTCTACGACATAACCGTTGGACCTTCGCTGACAAGGTCTGATACTGAGCTATTTCGTAGTTTCCTCTTGTTAGTAGGTCCTTCCTTTCTTTAATGACGTTCCACGTTTCTTCTGATATCCACATCTTTTTTGGACTACAGTGGTCGTGCCGTTGTATGTCTTTTCGCGTCCGGAGAATAGTGTCTTTGACTCTGTTCCAATTCGTATCTGTATCTACACCATCATCAAACTGTAAATCCAAGGCTTTGTTGCTAAAGACTTCTTTGAAGGTAGAAAGTAATTGTGGAGAAGGTCGATTAGGACGTTTGGCTATATTTCTGATGCACTTTTTGAGCTTGATACTCATCTCTGCCACCAGTAATTTGTGATCGCTTCCGCAGTCAGCTCCTGGGTATGTCTTTGTATTACTTATACTAGACCTCCAACGCTTTGTAATTGCAATATAGTCAATTTGATTCCTGGCACGATCACCTGGCATAGTCCAAGTATATAGCCGCCGTGGATGGTTTTGGAAACAGGTGTTCATGATGGCTAGGGAATTTTCTGCACAGAACTGCAGCCACATTTCCCCTCTCTCATTTCTATCTCCAAGACCATAATTACCCACAACTTCTCTTAGATGTTCATCTAGTCTTGTAGATCCAACCTTTGCGTTGAGGTCTCCCATCAAAATTGTGATCTCTCTTCTGGGCAGGCTTCTAAGAGTGTCCTCCAGAATTTTATAGAAGTCTTGGATCTCTACCTCTGTTGAGTTGGATGTTGGTGCATATACAACCGCAATATTTAGACGGCATGGCTTCGTGTTAACTTTCATGGTGATTATCCGATCATTCACTGGGTGGTATCCTAGCACTGATTTGTTGATGAAAGGTGACACACAAATACCGACTCCATTCTTGCTTTCATCTTCTGGTCCTGAAAAATATAGAGTGTGGCCTGATGATATATTGTAGAAGCCCGATCCTCTCTTGTGTGTTTCGGTGATTCCGAGGACTTCCAGCTGGTATTGCGATTGTTCTTTACCTATAATATCCATTTTCCCTGGTTCGAGTATACCCCTTACATTCCATGTCCCAATTCTAATTTTCTTGCGAAGCTGTGGGTTTTTAGCTTCAGATGGTGTGCATTGTGATGGTGTGTTATTGTCACCAGTAGTATGCTGTACACACTGAGCCTGATGAGTCACTCGAGTGGAACCAGTAGCATATTTTACACCATGTGACCTGGAATCGACATGGCGCCGGGTGGCAGCCGGATTGCATGCCGTCTCTCTCTCAATATCTAGCATATTTCATGACAAGTTTCATGGGAAAATAGTGCAGTGGTTTCCCCTTGCCTTCTGCACCGCAGTGATGTTATATAATAAACAGAGGCGCCCTGCTGCCAACGCCCTGCATCCGGACTGAGTGATTTATTGGGTCCGGACCCCCTATCTCCCATCTGCTGGTCGACCTATATCTCCAAAGGGGTTGGTTACCTCAATCTCGATCATAGGTTACTCGACGTAACAGGGTTCGCCGCGAGTAGGCTGGGAGTGGAGTTGGTGGAAAGAGGCTAAGTGACTGTTCTTGACCACAAGTCATAAATTGCGCATCATCCATCCTTGAACCCCATCCATGAACCCAAAGACTTCTTATTTTAGGTCCATTTTACACTAAAGTCATTGTGATTCGATCAATAGTATACTTATAGTATACTATAAAGTTTTGGAGCGCTCCAAACTGAGACTAAGCAATCTGGTTCCGAGCGAAGTACGAGTACATAATATAGCACTGTCATTGTCAGTAGTAGTTCGCTTGTATGAAGTTTCGGGGGTTTGTCTACAGTTTATTATTACAGAATACAGATTGAGTTTAATATTTTTTGAGCTTTTTTATCTATCAATAATCATAATACCTTTGCAAGGGTATCTTCCTAAGACATTATTTTCTATATAATATGATAAAGTTAACAATATTATTATAATAAATGTACGTAAAACACTGAATTTAAATATTTGAACAATAAATATCAGTCCGATCGACCGACAACCCTATTTGTGATACGAAGTTCCTTCAACGTGGTTATGTACAAAGTGGGTACGGGAGAATGTGGTATAGTTACAACTTACGTCGAGTTATGAGAATTTATACGTACAATATTAATTATAATATGAAATATGTAGGTATTTACCTCATCATCATCATCATGATCAACCCATTACCGGCTCACTACAGAGCACGGGTCTCCTCTCAGAGTGAGAAGGGTTTTGGCCATAGTCTACCACGCTGGCCAAGCGGATTGGCAGACTTCACACACCTTTGAGAACGTTATGGAAAACTCTCAGGCATGCAGGTTTCCTCACGATGTTTTCCTTCACCGTTAAAGCAAGTGATATTTAAATACTTAAAACGCACATAACTCCGAAAAGTTAGAGGTGCGTGCTCGGGATCGAACCCACGACCTCCGATAAGAAGTCGGTCGTCCTAACCACTAGGCTATCACAGCTTACTAGGCTATCACAGCTTTACTACAGGTACTTTACACACAGGTATTTACCTATGATTTATTAATTTTATATTTCTACTAATTTTTTTGTCCTTTTTGAGTATTTTTTAGCAAGACTCGTATCTATCTGGCAGAGAGTTAATATAGATAATATTCAAAACGGCTTGAGAATTAATTATTTATTGAGCTCTGATTGTTTTTATCAGACTCGAGTCTTTTTTTATTTTTAGTGTTCTTTTTTATTTATAGACTTTGTTATTTTTATGGTTCCGTACCCAAAGGGTAAAAACGGAGCCTTATTAATGTCACTGCTGTCTGCATGTCCGTCCGTCTGTCCGCCTCTCACAGGTCTCTAGCTCGTAGACGAAATTACTTACCAACCTGAAATGGTATTTGGTGTAGGTATAACCTTGAACCGTCCAAAACCAAATATTGAATTAAAAATTGAATTAAATTATTTTTCAGGGAGGCCCCCATACATGAAAAAGGAGCCGGAAAAAAATTAATCTTACCCTAACTATCCTTGTGTGTGTTTTCTTACGATTAAAATTCAAAATCTATAAGCACACAAACAAACGGGCCTCACCCGATGACATTCAAGTGATCTATATCTAAGAACGAATTTTATTCAAATGCAAATTAGCCTCGTAGGTAGGTACCTACCTAACAATACCGTGAGCGTTTTGGGCCGCGAGTACGACAAAGCCATTTCGATGGCCCTTCGACCTCGACAATGGGTCCAAAACTTGTCGGACATCCTCCGAATGGATCTGGAGAGATCATGGGTGTAGATTCAATTATAGGTTTGCTTTTTGTTTTCATCACCGGTATTTACTTCAATTATAAGTATCTTTTTTTTCTTTTTTTTTATATAATAATAAATACTCACACATACACACACGGTCGTCTGTTCCTAAAGTAGGCAACTTAATGCCTGTGTTATAGGTAACAGCGGACTGATAGACATATTTACATATAAATACATATATATTTTAATAAAGGTATACATACATACATATTATAAATACACCCAGACTCGGGGCGGGAATCGAACCCGCGACCCCGGAGCGGAAGGCTGCAGGGTCACTGCCAAGTGCCAACCGCGCCAACGGGCCAGTCAAGTAAGTATTATCACAGTGAGCTTATGTTACGAGATTTAGATAATATCATTGTAACATAACATGAAACGTGAGGATTTACATTGGAATAGGCATGTCCCCTGATTTCCGAACATACTACAAACAATACCTCATTTTCAAATGGACTGATCACGTCATTAGGACAAAATGGTGTTGTAATGCGCGATTAGCATTAGTAAAGTATCGTCAAGGAAAGCTACCTAAAGTGATATACCTACATATTATTAGGAAAAATAACAAACCCTAAGAGGGATTATGTCACAGAGGCCTTCCTACCCTCATTCCTAATTCCATACATAACATACACATGTAGGTTCAACGGATTATAGGCAACAAACAATGCGTTTGTTTTACGCACAAATTCCTTTCTAAGACGCTGTTTATGTACTTACTTCCATAATATTATGTTCTTTAGAATGTGTAATAATCGAATCTTTATGCTTACGCTAAAAAGTAAAAAGGTTAGCTACATGAAACGATCGAGTGATGTTGAACTGAAGTAAGTAGATTTAACTTTTTAGCTTTAGTGGGTTCGATTCCTGACAGTGACAGTTTGGGATTTTATAATTTCTAAATTGTCTCTGGTCTGGTGGGAGGCTTCAGCCGTGGCTGGTTACCACCCTACCAACAAAGACGTGCCGCCAATCTATACTTATTTAGGATTCCGGTACAATGTCGCATATAAACCGATTAGGGGTAGTTTATAAAAACTGCCATACCTCTTCCAAGTTAGCTCGCTTCCACCTTAGATTGCATCGTCACTTACCATCAGGTGAGATCGCAGTCAAGGGCTGACTTGTAGATATGAATAAAAATAAGTTATTTATAAAAGTGTCAGTGTGCTATTCACACACGGCAGAAGTGAATCTTATACCTATTCTAATTTTTGGAATGCTGCAAAATTGAATAATAAATTAATTATTAAACAATAAAACCTTGTTTTTTTTTACCCGACTGGGTATAATTATGTGTTTCACCTGTGTGTATGTATGTCCATTCCTATGTCCGCTTGTAACTAATCAACGGCTCAACGGATTTTGATAAATGATACGTCATTAGATTTGTCTCAATGACGCGAGTGTTATAGGGTACCTAAATTAAAAAAAAATCAAAATGGCAGACTTTATGCACTTTAACGTGCGAGCTGAAAAAAAATTTTTTCTTCAAGACCCTCGAGTGGGGTATCAAAATAAAGGGATTCAAAAGGCAATTACGAAAATTTATATATTTGGAAACAATTTGGAGTGATAAATCGTAGAAAATGACCGTTTCCTATGTCAGTTCGTAACTACTTAACGGCTCAACCTATTTTGATAAATTATACGTCATTAGATTTGTCTTGACGGCACAAATGTTACTGGGTACATAAAATTCATAAAAAATCAAAATGGCGAATGTTATGCACTTTAATGTGCGGGCTGAAAAAATTTTTTTTCTTTAAGACCCTCGAGTGGGGTATCAAAATAAAGGGCTTTAAAAGGCGAGTACGAAAATGTATACAATCTATATGTTTTAAATCAATTTGGAGTGACAAATCATGAAAAACAAAATAAATAACAACTACACTGTAAGTGGTACGGTGGTAGTTTATTAATTATTTAGTTCGTTTTTTAGCATGGCAGTCGGGTTTTTTTAATTTTTAAATTATAGCTTGTTGAAATAAAATTTGAGTTCAAAAAACGTAGGCGGATAGCGGTCGTCATGGAAACCGACTTGTATTCTACCACATTCTCTCGCCGTCTAAAATGAGTATGATTGTCTCTTTTTAGTGTCGCTTTTTCGTTTCATCGAATTTTCAAATCACAACGATCAGTTCAAAAAAAAGTCTCAAGAAGTTCAAAGAAAACGCTTCAAAAAAAAAAAAAAATTGGTTGTCTGTAAAGTCGGTTTACGGACGATAATAAGAAAACAGAGATAGATGCGTCACAAACCGAACGCTTAGACCGATCGTGCCTTCTCTATCGCTTGTTCCGCGTTCTCGCTTGCACGCGGTACGTGACAATAAGTCATGCTATTTCATGCGTGTAGCCGGCGTTCATCGATCTATAAAACATTATCACGGTAGTGCTAGAGCCGAAGCGGTAACCTCGTTTCATTAAGTCGGCTATAAGTATAGGTAAACCTCACGGATTGTAGCCATAAGCGGGCGGCTCACAGCGCCTATCGCCCTCGGTACAGGGGCCAAGTATTCAAATAGGGATTAGGGACAACAATGCGTCAATTTGACTTACAAATACCCACCGGCTTGTGTTTGTTTTCAACTGTGCTACACCTTTTTTGGTACATGGCGGCCTGTTTGACCTTTCTGTTTACATCTACTTAGGTGCCTACTTATTTACTTCTGCTACTTTAATTTTTTTGGAGACCACCACCAACACCAGTAGGATGTCCCACTGCTGGGCACAGGCCACTTCTCTCATCGCCTGGGACGTATACAACGGGTTCCCCAGGCGTCCAGCACAGTCAGCAAGAGGGAACAGCCGTGGTGGTTTTTAGTGCTCGGGCGGGAGTCCCACATAACCCCCGTTCTGCCCAAAAAACGGGGGTAGCTATAAAGCTTTCCCACCACGTCAAAAAAAAAGGCCACTTTTCTCATAGGAGAGAGGGATTTAGAGCTTAGACCTGCCACGCTGCTCCTGCAGTGCGACTATTGTCACATGATAGTGATAATAACCGGGACCGACTGCTTAACGTTATAAGTACTTAGGTATAATTTCAATGTGTAAATTCTTTATCATCATCATCATCATGATCAACCCATTACCGGCTCACTACAGAGCACGGGTCTCCTCTCAGAGTGAGAAGGGTTTTGGCCATAGTCTACCACTGGCCAAGCGGATTGGCAGACTTCACTCACCTTTGAGAACGTTATGGAGAACTCTCAGGCATGCAGGTTTCCTCACGATGTTTTCCTTCACCGTTAAAGCAAGTAATATTTAAATACTTAAAACGCACATAACTCCGAAAAGTTAGAGGTGCGTGCCCGGGATCGAACCCACGACCTCCGATTAGAAGTCGGTCGTCCTAACCACTTGGCTATCACAGCTTTAAATTCTTGGCTATAAATTCTTTATGCAACACCCATATTAAAATAGGGTATATTTCCAGTTTCCAAGGTATATGTACGTACATAGATGCAGCTGCATATTGCTCGTTTTGTAAAGAAAACATCAAAGGCGTCACACGAAATGCATGCATGTTAATTATCACACCGCGTCGTCACTCGGTGTTCGTTAGCAACTAGTAATTCTAGATGCTAGGTCTTGCAATGACTCCTAATAATAGTTGACAGTATAACACTTTGCTAGCACTAAGCTTGATTCATTTAGGGAATTTCCCACAACCGTTGGCATAGGTGTTTGAGGTGTTTTAAAAAAATCTTACGCGAACTAAAATCCCGCGCGAACTCTTTTAGCCCAGTCAATTTAGACTTCCAAGGTTACAATAATTCACACCTGGCTGAAAATTGGTAGGATTGTTCAAAACACTATTATAAATGAAATGTCAAAAGTCCTCATCGATCCGACACCTGGAAAAAAATTTACTCCTGGACACGCACAGTTTATTCACACTTGGCTGAAAATTGGTAGGATTGTTTAAAACACTATTATAAATGAAATGTAAAAAGTCCTCATCGATCCGACACTTGTAAAAAAAAATACTCGGGGTCAAAGTTTTCACGGGAAGTTTTCAGCAAAACGGTAAGTCTTATCATAAAATTATTTTAGACAAAATTGTAGATCAGATAATTATCTATAAAAAATGTCTGAATACTTTTTTTCCTAAGAGCCACCGTTTTTGAGATATAATGATTCAAAAAGATAAGTTTCTTAATAAAAATGAGGGACTGGGTTTCTTTTTACCCGAAATTCTTATATAATAATATGTTATATGTATAAGTGTGTAACTTACACATATAAGTTACATACTTACACACATAAAATATTGGAAATATCAAAATTTTGGGTAAAAAGAAATCCAGTCCCTCATTTTTATTTCGACACTTTTTGAATCGTTATATCTAAAAACGGTGGCTCTTAAGAAAAAAAGTATTTGGACATTTTTTATATATAATTATCTGATCTACAATTTTGTCTCAGCTAATTTTATGATAAAACTTACCGTTTTGCTGAAAATTGTAAAAAACCCGTTTTTGTGACCTTTGACCCCGAGTAATTTTTTTTCCAGGTGTTGGATCGATGAGGACTTTTCACATTTCATTTATAATAGTGTTTCAAACAATCCTAGCAATTTTCAGCCAAGTGTGAGTCAACTGTGCGTGTCCAGGAGTAATTTTTTTTCCAGGTATTGGATCGATGAGGACTTTCCACATTTCATTTATAATAGTGTTTTGAACAATCCTACTAATTTTCAGCCAGGTGTGAATTATTGTCACCTCACCCCTATTTTTTAATCTAATTTGACCGGTCTATTTGTCTTTTCCGGTATAAAAAGTTTCCTAGCCCATGTTTGTCTATAAATTATATTCTATTCTATTTTCGTCTATAAATTACATGCTATTCTGTTCTATTTTCGTGTATAAAGGATGTGTAAGGATGAAGGCATATTATAATATTGTCCCCCATATCAACGCTATTTATTTCTCTACTTTATATTTTTGCGGGATAAAAAATAGCCTAGGTAACCTAGGTAGCCTTGTTCCTATAGCTAACCCTCTTACAACCTGTGAAGTAGGTACATTAAATTTCTAGAGAGTTTTGGACCGCAAATAAAGTTAGTAATTGTAGGTAGGTACTTATTAACTTTTGTACAGCAATATCTACAATTCAGCGATTAAGCATAAAAATATTCAAACGTACATTGGTGCTTATTCTGTTGTACATGTAACACAATCGCTACTCTAAACTAAATCGATACTTAGCTCTAAATGTAATGCATTATGAAAAAATAGCACTATTTTTAGACCTGTCAATTTAGTTTAGTTTATAAATTGGGGTACAACTGAATTGGCAACATAAAAAATGCCAAAGTGAGTCCAGACTGTGACGTGGGATACTTTGAAGGGTTCCGTGGGATATTCTAGCTTACATCATTTTCTTGTATAAAACATCAGATGATGTATAAAACACTAGTAAGAATTCTTTAGGGGTTACTCCCGCTGAGTGAAAGAATGAAGGTAAGTAGGTAGGTATTAATTAGACGTGTGCGCCGCGCCGACCCGCCGCCGCCGCCGTCATTTTTTCGACGCCGCCGCCGCCGATCTGCGTTTCGGCGTAAAATCGGCGCGAGTTATAAGTGTTTTAGAACTTTACATTTATGCATGTAACTCCATACATAAAAATGATAACTAGGTATGTTGTATACCTATGTTGTAAACCTTCCTGAAAGTGTAGATATAAATTACGATAATGTAAAATCATCAAAATCGGTTCATTGATTTTTGAAATAATTCCGAACATCGTTCGTTTCAACCAATAGACGTCTACTGCTAGACATAGGTATCTTCCAAGGATCGCCACAGCACACGAACTTGTGCCGCCTGATTCCAGCGGCTGCCAGCGACTAGCTTGAGATCGTCTGTCCATCGAGTGGGGGGTCTAGCTGCGCTTCGTTTACTGGTGCGAGGTCGCCACTCCAGCACCTTGGGACCCCAACGTCCATCGGTTCTCCGAACTATGTGCCCCGCCCATTGCCACTTCAGTTTCGCAACCCGCTGAGCTATGTCGGTGACTTTGGTTCTTCTACGGATCTCCTCATTTCTGAATTGATCGCGTAGAGAAACTCCGAGCATAGCTCTCTCCATCGCTCTCTGAGTGACTCTGAGCTTTCTTATGAGGCCCATAGTTAACGACCATGTCTCGGATCCGTATGTCATCACTGGCAAAGTGGCAACACGCACTGTTCGAAGACTTTTGTCTTCAGGCATTGAGGAATTTTAGACGAGAAGATATCACGAAGCTTCCCGAATGCTGCCCATCCGAGTTGGATTCGGCGGTTGACCTCTGTCTCGAAATTCGACCTACCTAGCTGGACTGTATGTCCCAGGTATATATACTCGTCTACAATTTCGAGCGCCGAGTTCTCAACGATTACTGGGTGAAGCGGAACATGAGTATTTGACATGATTTTCGTCTTACTCATGTTCATTTTTAGGCCCACCTGTTGAGAAACTCTGCTGAGATTGTTGAGCATTGTATTGAGGTCTCCCAGAGTCTCTGCCATCACGACTATATCATCGGCAAACCGTAGGTGAGTGATATACTCGCCGTTTATGTTGATGCCAATTGCCAAGTCCGTTCCAGTCCAGAAGCTTAAAGACGTCTTCCAACGCACCTTTACCCTATTACCCGTCTTTACCCTATTGATCACAGAGACATCATTGAATACATGCCGCTTGGTGATTCCGAACATACCTACATAAAATACATACGGGTTGAATACAGAACCTTCTTTTTTGATGTCGGTTAGAAATACTTTTATTTTGCTGTTTTTTGTTGATTGTAGATTTATGTTTGTGATTTTAATTTGTTTTTTTTAATTGCATCTGATTTTTAATAAAAATAATTGTACAATTTAGACAGTTTTATTAAAATTATCCGCGCCGAAATTACGCCGAAAACACGCCGCCGCCGCCGATTTTTGACCGGCGTGCGCCGCCGGAGATTTTAGCATCGGCGCACACGTCTAGTATTAATTAGTCAGCGCAGGAAAACATCTAAAGGTGCGTCCAGACTTGAACATTTCACCGAACCGAACAGCGAACATTTCGGCGAACTTGTTACGCTCAATGTGGACGGCGCGCTTGGAGCGCTTGAGATGGGTTACTGCGTAACAGTTCGGCGAAACTTTCGCCGAACTGTTACGCAGTAACCTATCTCAAGCGCTCCAAGCGCGCCGTCCACATTGAGCGTAACAAGTTCGCCGAAATGTTCGCTGTTCGGTTCGGTGAAATGTTCAAGTCTGGACGCACCTAAAGAAATACCGTGTCTTAGACGTTCGTTAATTAATTTATCGGCAACAGGTAAAAGTATTTGTTTCAGTTCACTTAGGGTGGGTTACATGATACGCGGTTAAAGTAAGGTAACGGTTAAGTTAAAGTAAGCTTTTGAACACCAAATAAAAAGTAAAGTGGATTGCGTAAGTAAGATGGAAGCGGGCTAACTTGGAGGTATGGCAGTTTTATTAAGAGGAAATGTGGTCGAAGAGACTTTTGAAAATTAGGTATTTGAAAAAACTATGGTTGTCGCGTTCGACCGTCCCGCGCCTCAAATTCGTGCAATAAGGAGAACTGCAAAACCGACTCAATAGCCGTAAGTAAAAAGTCATAATTCGAGGTTTGGCTCTCTAGTGTTTCCTCCTCCAATATTGGACCAATTTAAAAGATATTTTGTAAACTGAATATAAAGGATTTATAAAAGTATATAAAATTATATACTGTGTCCCTACGTTTTGCTTTTTTCATTATTAATTGTTTAGGCCTCTGTTGAAAGCGATCTAACATAGGCAATTTTGAGCATTTTGTAACGGTTCTAGTGCTTATAAAAATAATGTATCTTCAAAAAGGAAAACATAGGGATATAGAAGAGGTTGATATTTATTTTATTGTAAAAAATCATTGCTTTAGGATCATAAACCAGGGAGAAAACACGCGAGAACGTTTGTATAGAGAAAAGAGCAACCGCATTTCCTCTTAAACCCATATCCCTGATAGGTTTCTAAGCGGCAACGTAGGTACCTACCTACCGGAACAGTAAATTGCTTGGCGGCACGGCATTGCACAGTAAGATGGTAACTAGCCAGAGTTGAAGCTTCCCAGACCAGATAAGCTGTGATAGCCTAGTGGTTAGGACGACCGACTTCTAATCGGAGGTCGTGGGTTCGATCCCGGGCACGCACCTCTAACTTTTCGGAGTTATGTGCGTTTTAAGTATTAAATATCACTTGCTTTAACGGTGAAGGAAAACATCGTGAGGAAACCTGCATGCCTGAGAGTTCTTCATAACGTTCTCAAAGGTGTGTGAAGTCTGCCAATCCGCTTGGCCAGCGTGGTAGACTATGGCCAAAACTCTTCTCACTCTGAGAGGAGACCCGCGTGCTCTGTAGTGAGCCGGTAATGGGTTGATCATGATGAGACCAGATCAGACTCAGAGACAATTTAGAAATTATCAATTCCCAAATAGCCCTGCGCGCAATCGAACCTGAGAACTCTCAGTTATACGACCAAAGTGCACACCACTGCGCCAGATAGAACAGTTTATTTTTCCTCTTTTGTTACTTGTAAGATTGAGGATTAAGAAGGAATCCTAACTTGTACATCCCAAATTGGCTTATAGTTTTCGTTGGTCTAATTTAACTTTAACCGTAACGTAACCTTAACCGCTTGATGTGCTCTTGTGAACTCTGAACCTCCCTTTGAAGTCTAACGATGTTATGAGGCACCTTTGTTTATGTATTCCATCGTAACACAGAGTTTTTTTGTCAGTGTAATTTTTTTTTTATTCGTCTACAATTAGCCTTTGACTGCGATCTCACCTGATGGCAAGTGACGCGTGAATCGGTTTCTGCGTGACATCGTACCGGAACGCTAAATCGCTTGTCGGTACGTCGCGTCGGTGCGGTCTGAATTCTAGCCACAGCTGTAGCATCTCGTCAGCTTGGCGGTGAGGCAAAATATTTTTGGCACATCTATATGACTAGTGCGTAAATACTACTCCATTTACTCTATTAGCAAACAGGGATTAAACCCTAATTTACTATTCTGAGGATTAAACAGTAAAAAATTTAAAATTGTTAAGTTATCTTTAAGTAAAGCAATCGTACAGTATTTTCAGCCTGAACACCACAAGCCTCTTTAGCTCAGTGGTAGAGCACTGGTCTCGTAAACCAGGGGTCGTGAGTTCAAACCTCACAGGAGGCAGAACTCGATGCGACTTTTTTAAGTTTTTTTTACTTTTTACGTAAAAATTATACGTAATTTTACCTAATTAATTAATAATAATTAAGTTAATTATTAATTAAATTAATAACTAATTATAATTAATTTTAACAGAGGCTAGAAAAGGTGTTGCGTAAGCTTACGTATTACTTATAATATCTTTTTAATACGTACTTAATAGTTAATTCAACAAAATATTTTAGATAACGCAGTTATGTTTTCACTCTGCTAAGATCCCATTTTACAAAATTAGATCAAAATAATATGTTAGTTTCTTATTTATTTTTAAATAATTATTAAGTACATAGTACTTAGGTAATTATGTCAAAGAATACAGCATAATTTATTTATTCATTATCTACGAATATGAATTATGATTATCCATTAAATAAAGCTAATTTACTGATCGAATAAGTCTTTGCAGTAATTATTCGTTTTACAATAATTATTTTTTGTTACAGATTCGAATCATCATCGGCATGAAAAACCCGCCACAATATTAGAAAAATAGATTTGAAAATAGAACCTTAAAGGTACATTTTCAATCTTACCAACACAACAGTTTAAACAAAAGAAAAAATAGTAAAGCAGCGTTCGGATACTCAACATAAATAAAATAAATAAAACAAAGTTGTTTAAGTCATTGCAAAAAAAAAAACGAATAGTTTTTATAATTAAATTCATAATCTATGTATGTAAGCGATTAAGTATAAATTAAAGCTTCAGTGATAAATAAAAAATAGCAAATAGTTTTCGCAATGCTTCGCTACTGGCTATGCTTCGCGAGTGCGGTGTACCTGGCGGGCCCGTGCGGCGCGAACTACTGCCGGGACGCGAGCCTGTGCTGCCCCGGGCGGGACAGCTCGTGCGTGGTGCAGAAGGCGCACCAGAACGCGATCATAGAGGATCTTACGGATAAGCCGTGCTACTGTGATCACGCCTGTCTGAAGCTGGGCGACTGCTGTCCCGACTTCAGGGAAACTTGCGGAGGTATGTACTTATATTATGTACTTAGTATACTTAGTACCCAGCCGACGCGACGTAATCAGCCTAACCGACCCGACAAATTTTATTTTGTACAGTGTTTGTACATTATAAATGTAAGCGCGCTTAATACCCTCATTATGACAGCTCAGTTTCATATTTTCCTCCGACGCTCATTTAAGGGTGAAGACACAAGGCGCGCTGCGACAGCCCAACGGAGTGATTTTGTCGGACTGTGTTCAGTATCCATCAACGCGTGGTGGGTCTAAGCTCTAAATTCCTCTCTCGTACGAGAGAGGAGGCCTGTGCCCAGCAGTGGGATGTTCAAAGGTTGTCGTGTTCAGTACTACTGGTGCGGGATTATTCAAGGATTTTTCTGTGGAAGACGCCACAACGCCACACATACTGTGTGGGGTTTCACGGATTTTCCTCTACAGTTTATATCCGCTTAGTCAAAGACTACCTCTCCTATGAGAGAGGAGGCTTGTGCCCAGCAGTGGGACCTTAAAAAGGCTGTAGTACTAGTAGTAGTAGTAATCAAAAACTTATTAATATTAGCGAAAATTTAAGGACGTCTATTTGATTCTCCATCGCTAGATATCTAAAAATAATTCGGAATTGGAAAAATTCATAATTTTTAAATTTTGTATTAAGATAGGTACATTAGAGAAGACCCTATTAGGTTATTTTAGAAGGGTAATAAGTTGTAGTCTCTAAATTAATAATAGAGTCTCTAAATTTTCGCTAGTAGCTACTATCCCGGGCACACTGCATTAGATGTAGCAGTAGCAACGCAAACGCCGCGAAGCATCGCAGTGCCGCAGCACATAGTGGGACATGCCACAGATTCTCCTATGTGGAATGCCGCGGCCGTAGCGTCGCCGCAGAAGCAACGCGCCGTGTGTCACCGCCCTTATACTGCACGGGGCTGTTCAAAATATATAATTTGATGAAATATTCACACTCCCAGCCGCGCGGGCGGTAATCTCCTATATTACATTTGGCACGTCAGCGGCGCGCCGCGGTATGGAACACCTTTTATATTATTAATATCGTGTAAACAAATACAAAAATGGAAAGAAAACCACACGCTTAGAGGCCTTATGCCGACTTTGTACATTGTGACAACGATGATCGAAATTCGAGCATCGAAACGCAATGACTTCAGAGTGAAATGGACCTAAACTAGCTTGTTATAAGGTTTGAGTTCGCCAATACATCCAGTCATTCGTCTACAGCCAGCGCCCCAAGCTGAAATTTTGAAAATAAATATTCGAAGCCTACTGAATAACGAATTGAAAATAAGAACATTTGGGTTAATTTTACTCGGATAATAGAGTTTTTCGATATTCGAATTCTAGTACCGTTTTCGAGGTGTGTAAGCTCGGGCTAATCATACAGAACACCTGCCCGTTTATATTTTCTAGGGTCCTGTTGGGGAACAAAGAAGGTGGTGAAACAGGCCCTTAATGTACAGAAATCATCCCGTTACAGCTTTATCATTAAGTATAGGTTAACTTTCTACAAATTCGAAAAACGAAACTATTTCCATTGTACCTACTTAAAACAAGTATAAATTAAAAATTTAAAAAACCCCGACATACGCCATTTTGTGGCGGCGGCCATCTTGGATTTGCATAGTGCTATTCCACTAGTCAAGCCCTTTCATTTGATACCCATATTAAGGGAGTTGTGAAAAAATATGTAATCCGCCATTTTGTAGCGGCAGCCATTTTGGATCGATTTTCACCAAACAGATCTAACAACACTCTCGACTAGTTCACCTTTCAAACAAAAAAACCGAGTGGAACAGACAGACAGACAGACAGACACACACACACACACACAGAGAGAGAGAGAGAGACACACACACACAGAAACACACACACACACAAACACACACACACGCACACGCACGCACACGCACACGCACACACACAGAGACACGTCAAACTTATAACACCCCGTCGTTTTTGAGTCGGGGGTTAAAAAAGAAAAACATAAAGAAGACGGAGCCCTGAAAAAGGATTGAAAAAGATATTGCATACTAAACAACCTCAGCTGTACGCACGAGCACGAGCGGGTCGTAACATTTCCCCTGAGGTTACCATTTGTCGTATAAAGCCCGTTGTATCAGTGCTTATAAAACGTCTAATCCCCGTATAATACCGCCCGCCCGTTATATTATTCTCAGAGTATGTGTTTCCATTGTAATATTACGTAGCAAATTTAAGAGATACATAATGTAAAAGTATTTCTTGCTATCCATACCTTTTTAAAATTCCGTACCCAAATGGCAAAACGGATCCCTAGTAGTGCCACTCTGCTGTCTGTCTTTCTGATTGAGTAGAGTAAAATCATTTTTTTTTTTGTTTTTATTTTATCTTCAAAAACATTTTTAACACGTTTTTAAGGCAGGAAATCATCATTTTGACATAGTTTTTCTGCCGTGATCAAGTTTGAATGAATTCAAATATTATTTCTGAAGTGTATCTGTCAAAACGTATAAATGATTTATTTAGTTTAATTAATGTAGTTTTTTCAACGATGGTGGAACTACATTGTCACTCTACCATTCCGTTTTTGTGAACTTTCCTGTTTCTGTATTAAAAATTATAGAATGTTAATATTTTTTAACAAAATAATTTATGAATGAATATACTTTCACCTACACCTCAACAAGAACAAGTTAGATTAAGTTAGGTACAATAGAAATGACTCAGTTTTATATGACGTACAAACGAAGGCTATCGGTCAAGTACAAAATAATACCCATAAATAGGAATAAGTAACGTTTTATTAGACGGATCAACTGAGCCCGCATCGCAATGGAAACGCGCTAAATCCCGTTCCATACTTCACCATCGTTTGCATACGCCCTACGACCTTTCTGTAATTTTTAATAACTGTAATTTTCAAGACTGTGACAAAAGATATAAAATATCCGGAACGATCGCTCCCGAGGGCTCCACGAGTTGGTTTTATGGACATTTTCGTACCTACTTATTTTAATGGTCCCTATGGCATGTTTACGTCTGTTTTTTTCTTACCCTCGACTGAAGAAGGGGGTGTTATAAATTTGACCTATTAGTCTGTCTGTCTATGTTTGTTTAATTAAATAGTGTAAACACATCACTACAGAAGCAGGATATCATTTAATGTTAAAACTAAATCAACCAATTATTTAAATATTTGCGTTTATTACTCGCACAAACTTAATTATTATCGAATCACAGATTATTTTAACTAAGATCTCTTTTCAAATACATTTTATACTAATTAATTAATTACACTCAGCCAAGTCCAAAATGGCAGCATTTATTCGATTAGGGTGTGATTGCTATCGCAATTCGCAACCCTCAATCAAATATCATCTAGACGCTGAAGCATCTACTAGTCGGTTGAGTCTCTGGTGGAGACTGAATTCATGATTCACGTTGGTCTTCGCGCACTTCCCGTAGGGGAGGTGGGGAAATCTGGGAATTCATGGCTTCGAAGTGCCCGTATTTATACCAATAATTCAAGATGGTGGTTCGGCGCCACTGAATGAATCAAATGTCAGTTCATTCTAACCTATTTCAATTATGAAATTAATAATCTGTAAACCATTTCTAAAAATTCTGATTTATTTTCAACAATAATCTGACAATAGATAGATCTTAATTGTGATTTGACACGCAAGCGAACTGGTTTAATCACCAATCACTCACAAGGATAACCCTATATACGTAAATCGAGCGGGACAAAGACAACGCTATACGTAATATTGGTAGGCGTACTTCTACAGTCTACACTGATAACGAAGATAAATTAAGATTCAGGGAGGGAGTGAGAGCTTTCTTACCTAGGTAACCAGTTATACTTAGTTTGTATTCTTCGGCTGCGTGAATTCAGTCGTTTTTCTGTGGAGCGTTACTAAAGGCTGCGTAAATTGAAATTCACTCGCTTTTCTTCGTAGCGTACCAGAAAGAGCGGCTTTTTTCTTCGTCGCAAATTAAATCACGCCCCGCGGTGTGTGTGGAGCCGGCATTGTGTCAAATGAGCGCGGCGCGACGGCGGGGATGCGTCGCCGGGCGAAGACTAATGATGCCTGAAAGGGCTGTTTTCGAAAAAGCATATTGTTAAAGATCGACCAGAATCTCATGAAAAATAGGGAAATGAAATTCCAAGGTTAGCAACACTACGGCTGCCCTAGCGATAAACAAAGTAACTGACATTTTTTGTGAAATTGACTTTTTGCATTAACAAAAGTTTTATGTCGAGTAGTTTTTTACCACAGTTTAATATTTCAAATAACTTGAACCGTTTACTGAAATTTAAATTGCCCAAACAAAGTAACTGCACTCACTAACCCGGAATATAAATGCAAAAACCAAGTAAACAACAAGCACAACACAAAAACAAAGTAATTGGATGTTCATTATTTTATTTTTGTATTTAAAATGCAGTTTCTTGATTTTTCGTTTCGTGAAACGATCCCAGGTAAGGTGTTCTGAATGTAATTACTTTGTTTATCACTAGGGCAGCCGAGTTAACCTAGTGTTGCTTACTACAAAATTTAATTTCCCTATTTTTCATGAGATTCTGGTCGATCTATACTCTCTCATGGAGTATAACCTCTATTAAAATTACTCTTTTAACCTATATCCATGTTATAATTCTAGCAGTATATAGTTCATTCGGTGGAATTCTGACAGAACTTGTCATTTAAAACTCGAATGAGTTTGCACCTGTTTGCACAGAAGTTCGATTTTAAGTAGGTATACCTGAAGTGTCTGTCAGGCATTTGTCATATAATATATGCAAAAACAAACTAAAGCTCCGAACATACTCTATCACCTAACATGTTATAACAATGAGTATGCTATTTTGTATTAGTTTTCACACACGCGGGTGAGGCTTCCACCCTATCCCTGGGTTAAATTTAATAAAGGGTGTCAAGCGCCGCCCACACACCATTGTATTCTAGCACAATTTCACACCGGGAATAAACAATTTGCGGTTCAATTTCTCATAACATGTCTATTTATAGTTAGGTATTTCTAATATTAGCGTGAACCAGCCTTTTTTTGGTTTTCCGATCTTTAACAGGCTACAGCTGTTTATTTCAGCGAATACTTGTGCATAGTAGGTAAGTATAGTACATTTTCTATAGGACATCTATCTATCTTCTATCTTCTTCTATAATATAATAAAACTGTAACAGATCCAATTCTGTACATTAAAGATATTTTGAAAATTTTTATTGCAGGGCACTCTATAATCGATACTGAAACCAAAACTGCAATTTGTTTCATTTTTGTCTGTCTGTCTGTCTGTCTGTCTGTCTGTCTGTATCTTGGCCGCGCATCACGCCGAAACTACTGAATGGATTCGAATGAAACTTGGTACAATTTGAGTTTATACTCCGAGGTAGGACATAGGATACTTTTTATCCCGAAATTCAGCACGGTTCCCTTGGGAGAGGGCATGAAAGTTAAAACGTGTATTTAGCTGTAATTCATTAACGCGTTGTTCGATTTCACTCATTCTTTTTTCGTTAGAAAGGTAGTACTTGATATATTGTCCCGTAAATATTTCAAGGTCATAGGTTTTTTAGTTCAGAAATGACAGACATTACAACCCTCAGTATTGGGTTCAAATAAATTGGGACCTGGATCTTTGAACGTACGGCTTATTTTAAACTGGTGTGCGTTTAAATTTATGTTTGTAGGTTTGTCTATTTGTTCCAGCTAATCTCCGAAATGGCTGGATTGATTTTAATGGAACTTTCAATGGCAGATAGGTGATGTTATAAGGAGTAACTTAGGCTACATTTAGTTTAGGTACATAAAATAATTATGGGATCCGATCCGATCCTATATAAAACGTATAAACACGCGAACGAAGTCGCGGGGGTCAGCTAGTCTTCTATCTATAATATAATAAAACTGTAACAGATCCAATTCTGTACATTGAAGATATTTTGAAATTTTTTATTGGAGGGCACTCTATAATCGATACTGAAGCCAAAACTGCAATTTTTTTCATTTTTGTCTGTCTGTCTGTCTGTCTGTCTGTCTGTCTGTCTGTCTGTATCTTGGCCGCGCATCACGCCGAAACTACTGAATGAATTCGAATGAAACTTGGTACGATATGAGTTTATACTCCAAGGTAGGACATAGGATACTTTTTATCCTGAAATTCAACACGGTTCCCTTGGGAGAGGGGAAGAAAGTTAAAACGTGTATTTAGCTGTAATTCATTAACGCGTTGTTCGATTTCACTCATTCTTTTTTTGTTAGAAAGGTAGTACTTTAATTATTGTCCCGTAAATATTTCAAGGTCATAGGTTTTTTAGTTTAGAAATGACAGACATTTATTGGGTTCCAATAACTTGGGACCCGGATCTTTGTACGTACGGCTTATTTTAAACTGGCGTGCGTTTAAATTTATGTTTGTCGTTCTGTCTATTTGTTCCAGCTAATCTCCGAAACAGCTGGATCGATTTTAATGGAACTTTAAATTTCATAAGGAGTAACAGGCTACATTTAGTTTAGGTACATAAAAGAATTATGGGATCCGATCCGATCCTATATAAAACCTATAAACACGCGAACGAAGTCGCGGGGGTCAGCTAGTATTATAATAAAATCGTAGACTTGCCGTATCTGTACATTAAAGATTTTTGCAAAACAATAACTGGGGGATGTTAGGGATAAGTAATAGAACGTAAAAAAGCTATTTTTGAAATTTTTGTCTGTTTGTCTGTTTATCTGTTTGTCGGTATTTGAAATTAAATCAATGCCTATTTAATTTAAACAAGTAGGTATTCAGGTAAACCAAGACGCTCAAAATCTTACACTAAGAGCGCTTGTCCACCGCCACCGTTCAAACTTGGATCTGTTTTTGTTACTTGTTCTTGTGGTCATTATTGTACAATGAATACAGGAATACAGTAAAATAAGCTGGAATTTCTTGTTGGCATCGACTAGTTTACTGCTAGTCCACTGGGGGATTCGGCACTGAAGCTGAAGCACAGGGTTTTTCTTAGTTTAGCTTCAGATGCTTTGTCCTTGTTTTAAATTAAATACTCAAGTTGATGTCAATACATAATTATAAATTCTATATTCGCATAAGTAGATAGCTACCTATATGATCATTATAATTGTATGTTAAATATAAACATGTTATATATTGTAATCAATGTACTGTTTTTGTCTTAAAATAATAGTTAGAAACCATAAATAGTAGGTAAGGCTGTTGTTGATTAAAACTTGCACTCAAATATTATTAGAATCAAACTCAAATATTAATGTCTTCATATTAAGAAAGTGTAAGCCATGTATGCAATAATCTGAATATTAATTTATAAATAATTGTTTAATAAGGCTTAATTACTATGCTGCTTGCTCTTAGGCATGGTGTGAGTAAATATTGATAATAATTACATAACTTTATATAAGAAAATAAGGAAATAATGTATTTAATTTAAGATTTTTGATGTAAATTTTTTCCAATAAATTATCTTATCTTATCTTATCTTATCTTACCGTCACCGGGACGTCACCGAGAACGAGATTATTTCTGGTCGAGAACAAGTTGACGTGACGGGCGTGCGGTGGACACACGGCCGTAGTAAATGTATGTATAGATCGACCAGAATCTCATGAAAAATAGGGAAATTAAATTTTGTAGTAAGCAACACTAGGTTAACTCGGCTGCCCTAGTGATAAACAAAGTAATTACATTCAGAACACCTTATCTGGGATCGTTTCACGAAACGAAAAATCAAGCAACTGCATTTTAAATACAAAAACAAAGTAATCAACATCCAATTACTTTGTTTTTGTGTTGTGCTTGTTGTTTACTTGGTTTTTACTTTTTGCATTTATATTCCGGGTCAGTGAGTGCAGTTACTTTGTTTTTAAATTTCAGTAAACGGTTCAAGTTATTTGAAATATTAAACTGTGGTAAAAAACTACTCGACATAAAACTTTTGTTAATACAAAAAGTTTTCATAAAAAATGTCAGTTACTTTGTTTATCGCTAGGGCAGCCGTAGTGTTGCTAACCTTGGAATTTCATTTCCCTATTTTTCATGAGATTCTGGTCGATCTATATCACTAAATCGGCGCCGTCAACTTTTTGTCGGTGACGTCCCGGTGACGGTGGCGGTGGACAATCGCCCTAAGGCTTGAAAACGTCAGATGGCTCTCGAAGTTACGCTTAAAAAAGTACCTACCCCTTTCCCCCCTCGCGTCTTTCGCGTGTATCAACTGCTATATTTTATGTTATTCGTGCACAATTTAACTCGGGGCACAGAACAATTTTGTGTACAATTTTTTTCCGGGTCTCCTCTTTATAAACACGGAACATTTTTCTTACGACGACACGGCCCGCTAAATGAAATATAGCTGAGCCGCGGCTGAGCCTGAATTATTTTTTAACCCCCGACGCAAAACGACGGGGTGTTATAAGTTTGATGTCTCTGTGTGTATGTCTCTCTGTTCCCCTGTAGCGCTCAAACGGGTGAACCGATTTGAATGCGGTTTTTTTTTTGTTTGAAAGGTGAATTAGTCGAGAGTGTTGTTAGCTATGTTTGATGAAAATCGATCCAAGATGGCCGCCGCTACGAAATGACGAATGTCGGGGGTTTTTTAAATTTTTAATGTATACTTGTGGTACTTTTATACCATCCATGTTACATGTTTTTAACCGACTTCAAAAAAAAAGAGGTGCTGTTTTCGACCCGTATGTGTAGTGCGATCAACTTAACTGTGAACAATTTAACTAAAGGTTTAGTGTTGTCAGCTCCTTGCTCCAGCTCCTATATAAAATACCTAGGTACTTAATTATAAAATATAGTAAGAAAAATCTTTTCGGAAATCATTAAAGAATTTATCTCATCCATAATTATTTATTGGCATTAAAGATGCCAAAAGCTATAAGAAGTGATGCTCGGTATATAATTCTGAAGGTAAAGACATTTTTTGAAGAAGAAACTCAGCATCAGGCTTCGATAATTCCATTTAATCAAATATACAAGCGAGTACCTATCTGCCGCTACAGGGCAGTGTTACTGTTATCAAGTGCAACCGGTTTATATACCTACACAATATACTTATATGCATTTTAATGATGATATATCGTAGTATGCGCCTTGACGGGAGTGCATAATGATGCGATGAGTCGCAGGAGGCCGCATGCGTTAGACCAGAGGTTCCCAAACTTTTTTTTCTCATGGACCACTTTCAAAATTTTACTAGTTCCGGTGGACCCCCTGCAGCCACATTTCTACCATATTCCCAAAACTCGAAAAAAAAATGAAGATTAGATCTTACTATGGAAATTTGCGTCCATCGACCAATGCAACTATCCATAAATTACGTCGCACGTTAAGGGGGAGGGGGGACGAATTGTGACATTGTGTGACAAGGGGGTGGAAGGGGTCATACATTTTTTGATGTCACATTTCAAAATCTAATATTTTTAAAGTAGGTACTATTAAAACATGAAATAAGAAATTTTAAAGCAAAATTTTGTTGAAAAATTGCAAAATATGTGACGTCACACCATTGTCTCATAAATGTGACCAGCTGTGACAAGGACGGGGGTAAAGTTAAGCACTGAATAATGGAATATACAAGTTTTTACAAGTAAAAACTTGCATATTCCATAGCTTTTTAAAATATTATCTGCCTACATTGTAAGGTGAAGTCAAGCCAATATTTTAGTTCTTCACTATCGAAATCAGATAAAAAAAATTCGTGGACCCCCGCTTACGACTCGTGAACCCCCATTTTCTTGTTTTTTTTTTAATTGTACAATAGGCTTACGCTTGACGACAATCATGCCTGGAGAGCAATGATGAGGTCTAAGTTGGAACGCGCTTGCCTAGAAAATGCCTATTCACTCTTGTTTTGAAGGCACTTAAGTTGAACGAGGCGGGAAACACGGACGCCGGAAGGGCGTTCCACACCCTAGCGGTTCGTA
Organism: Melanargia galathea; assembly: GCA_920104075.1. NCBI lineage: Eukaryota > Metazoa > Arthropoda > Insecta > Lepidoptera > Nymphalidae > Melanargia > Melanargia galathea. The sequence goes on along the minus strand of OV049857.1, from coordinate 13,828,927 downwards.
TCAGAAACGTTGATCGAAAGCGCTTCGTGCGGGCAGACTGAACGTCAACCACATAGGGATGCCAACGTTCACGACTTACGACTTACGTTCACGCCAACGTAGACCCCCTCGAGTCTCCCGTGGACCCTTGGGGGTCCCCCTGGACCACTTTGGGAACTACTGCGTTAGACCCAGACTGGGATTGCTAGTCGGGGGCGGACTGTCGCACCTCATACGATCTACTGATGGGATTTCGGTAAATTTGTCGAATAAACGATTGTATGGCAACTCGACGACAAACGATTGTTAAATCTTTATCATATTAATTTTCTTCTTCGAACCGTAAAAGCTTGCGTAACTTTCGCACCACTTTACCACAGATAAAGATAATTTTAATAATACCTATGAGTCTCATTGTAAAGGTTAAAGTGCTAATTAGTTCACGGCGACCTAATACTTAATTTACGCGACGCTTTTGCCCTGCCGAGTTCAGTCTTAATTACTGAAAGGACTAACCTTCGTTAAAAATTAATACGTACCTATCACTAGAAGTTACGAGCAAAATAATGTTACTTTACAGGGATGTTGAAGTCTGAAGATAACTTAAATTAGTATCACTACATTATTATAAAACAAAGTCGTATATTTGTTTAGTCAATCAGTTATCAAAACGCGCGTTAAACGTTTGTCATGGCAACGGGCTCTAAATCTCTCGGCGGCATGGCAAGGTAGAGCGGTTAGCCACGACCGAAGCTACTAGACTACCTACTAGACCAGACCAGGGACAAAAGAAAATATAATATTCCCAAATTGCCCCTGCCAGGAATCTAACCCGGGAACCACTTATAACACTACAGTGCTCATTACTGCATGCGCCAGGAATTTTTTTGAAAACCAGTTACAACAAAAGTTCTACCTCTCAGGTTTTATTTTATGCCTCTCTATTTAGTGTGTGTCGTAACATACAAAAGGCAAAAAAGGTAAAAAGTTCTGAGAGCTGATATGAAAGAACTAGGCGACTAATTAAAGGAAAGGCTTTGTCTAACGAGACCCAAGCAGGCTTTGAGATTACCTGACCTCGATACTGAGCAGCCATGAGTTACCTAAGTAGGTACATGCTTAGCGTCTACTTGCGACCTACTAACTGCTAACGGCCTGTTAGTTGTGAGCTATGACTTTATGAGCTTTTTTATACTTGACATAATGCTTTACGCTTAAATCCACACTTCTTACTTATGCTCCTCCATACAAATGTGTCAGACTAATTATAATTATAAAGGTTTTTTGTAATACGAGTTTATGTATTTAACCTAATCGATTTTTATCTAGAGCGCATTAATATATATATAGCTGCTCGTGCTGATTCATTGACTGACTCACTGATTGATCACCCCTCCTGTAAAATTTTGTATGAAAAATTTTTTTTTCACTAATGGTTTCGTATAGAGGACAAAAATTCATTCGGAACAAAAATATGGAGAGAGCTGATGATTGAGGATTTCGGAGACAGGTGAGCAGCACGCTTAAGGTATTGAAGATAGATGGGGGGTGCTCGAACAAATGTCACTCGAAACGTCATCCAATTGGCAGTTAGCTGAAAAAAAATTCAAAATGGCGAAAAAAAGATGGCCGCCATACAAATTTCATCGGTCTCCATCTCGGAGGGTATAAAAGATGGAAGAGTGGTTTCTTCGCAAAAGATGATGAGGATCCAAAGGTCTACTTGATGAATTGAAAAAAAAATCAAAATGGCGGAATTTATTTTTCCATAGAAAATGTATGGCGAATATTGAAGAGACTACAAGTTGTAAACTATGCAAGGCTTTGATGCGATTCTTTGGAGAACTCTCAAAGAAAAATATGGAAAGACATGATGATTGAGGGTTTGGAAGATGGATGAGGAGCCCGGGCAGGGTATGTTAGATAGAGGGGAGGTGCTCAAACAAAAATTACACAAAACCTCATCCAATTGGCACTGAGCTGAAAAAAAAACAAAATGGCGGATTCAAGATGGCCGCTATACAAATTTCGTCAGAGTCTATCTCACCAAGCATAAAAGATGGAAGAGTGGTTTCTGGGAAAAAGATGATCAAGAACTAAAGATCTACAATTTGATGAACAGAAAAAAATCAAGATGGCAAAATTTATTTTTTTCACACAAAATATACAATGGCGAATATTGAAGAGACTATAAGTTGGGAAACTATACAAGACTTTGTTTTAATAAGATATAAGAACTCTCCTTCTGGAAAATGATTCGGAGAAAAAAAATTGGAGAGTGATGATGATCGAGGGTTTGGAAGATGGATGAGGAGCACGGCCAGGGTTAAAGATGCTGAAAATGATAGAAGAAGGTGGAGGCTGCTAAAACAAAAATAATACTGAAATCCCCGCGGTCCGCTTTAGCGGGCCGCGCAGCCAAGCACCCTACTAGTTATGTATATATCTACAGTGTGTCCGGGATCGAACTAGCGATATTTTAGGGGCATATTCTACAACTCATTACTTCTCTAAAAATACCAGTAAGTAGGGCCTACCCCTCTCCCCCTCCCAAGGATAGCCATATCAATTTTGTGTGCGTTTTTATGGGTATGTGCGCACAAAAAATGAAATAATGCGAAAGTTTGTTGCTTTATAGGTCTTTTTAGTGGTCTTTTTTATAAGTGGTATTTTTGAGTGGTAATTAGTTGTAGAATACGCCCCTAAAATATTGATAGTTCGATCCCAGACACACTGTATAATCCTACTAATATTATAAATGTGAAAGTGTGGATGTTTGGATGTTTGGATGTTTGGATGTTTAGATGTTTGGATGTTTGGATGTTTGGATGTTTGGATGTTTGGATGTTTGTTACTCAATCACGCCGCAACTACTGAACCGATTTGGCTGAAATTTTGAATGGAGATAGATTATGCTCTGACTTAAAACATAGTCTTTTTATCCTGGAAAAATCCACAGTTCCCACGGGATTTTGAAAAAACCGAAATCTATAGCTACAGCTATAGATATAGATTACTACAGATATACTATAGCAAACTTTCTTGAAAGTAGGTATAAAGGTTGGAAAAGGGAGCGGAAACGGGAAACGGAAATCCACGATTCCCTCGGGATTTGTGAAAAACCGAAACTCACGCGGGCGAAGCCGCGGGCATTCTCTAGTATAATATAATATGTTATACGTATACGGATATCGATCGATTGATACTCTCCATTATCTATACTAATATAATAAAGCGGAAGAGTTTGTTTGTTTGTTTGTTTGTTTGAACGCGCTAATCTCTGGAAGTACCGATCGGATTTGAAAAATTCTTTTTGCAAATGGTTGTCCAACTTTTGGGGCAGGTTATAGGCTATTTAATATCCCTAAAATCCTCCCCTAAGGGGGTAAAATGGGGGTAGAAAGTTTGTATGAAAGTCCTATGTTTTTGAAGTTACAGACCTGAAAATCGGCATTTAGATTATTAGTTTTAAATAATAAAACTCTGTATATTTTGTTTTGAAAAATCTTCCCTTAAGGGTGGTAAAATAGGGGATGAAAGTTTTAATGGGAAGTTTTAATTATAATTTTGCTATTATCAACTTGAAATTTGGAAGGTAGGTTAATTTTAGGGCTTAGATATCAGCCTGGAAAATATTTCACGAAAATCCTCCCCTAAGGGGGTAAAATGGGGGATGGAAGGTTATGTTTTTGAAGTTACAGATATGAAAATAGGATATGAAATTATAATTTTTAAATGATAAAAACCTGTATAAGTAATTCTGAAAAATCTCCCCTTAAGGGTGGTAAAATAAGGGATGAAAATTTTTATGAAAGTCCTATGTTTTTAAAGTTACAAACCTGAAAATCGGCATTTAGATTATGAGTTTTAAATAATAAAACTCTGTAAATTTTATTTTGAAAAATCTGCTTTTAAGGGTGGTAAAATAGGGGATGAAAGTTTTAATGGGAACTAAAAACGATTGCAGCGCCCTCTGGCGGTCTAACTTGAAGCGATCATAGCGCCCTTTGGCGGCCAAAACTGGAAACTAAAAAACGATCACAGTGCCCTCTGGTGGCCTAAGCCGGAAACTTGAAGCAATCGCAGCGCCCCCTAGCAGCCAAAACTAGAAACTAAAAAAAACGATTGCAGCGCCCTCTAGCGGCTAAAACTGGAAGCTAAAAACGATCGCAGCGCCCTCTGGCGGCCAAAACTGGAAACTAAAAAAAACTATCACAGCGCCCTCTGGCGGCCTAAGCCGGAAACTTGAAGCAATAACAGCGCCCTCTAGCAGCCAAAACTGGAAACTACAAAACGATTGCAGCGCCCTCTTGCGGCCAAAACTAGAAACTAAAAACGATCACAGTGCCCTCTTGCGGCAAAAACTGGAAACTAAAAAACGATCGCAGCGCCCTCTGGCGGCCTAGGCCAGAAACTTGAAGTGATTGCAGTGCCCTCTTATAGTCAAAACTCTTGCGGCCGGAGCTGGAAACTCGAAGCAATTGCAATGACCTCTGACGGCCGCAGGCGGAATCTCGATACGACAGCTGCGCCCTCTGGTGGCTGAAGGCAATTAAATAAATACTAAATTAATAACTAAATCAATAAATAAATAACTCAATAAATAAATAATGTAAAGCTATTTAGTTATTAAATAACTATCTAAATGTGAAAGTGCGGATATTTGGATGTTAAGATGTTTGGATGTTTGTTACTCTATAACGTCGCAACTACTGAACAGATTTGGCTGAAATTTTGAATGGAGATAATGCCCTGACTTAAAACATAGGCAACTTTTTATCCTGAAAAAATCCACAGTTCCCACGGGATTTTGAAAAAACCCAAATCTACAGCTATAGGTAGATCAATATAGCAAACTACCTTGAAAGTAAGTATAAAGATTGGAAAAGGGAGGAAAGGGAACAGGAACCAGAAATCCACGATTCCCTCAGGATTTGTGAAAAACCGAAATTCACGCGGGCGAAGCCGCGGGCAACAGCTATATATAATATAAACATTATATTTATTTTAAAAGTTAGGGCTCTTTCTTCATTTTAGCCAATTTTGGGGTAAAATCATGACTGTGCCAAATTGTACATACAAACCACTACAAACATAACGAACACTGCATCGGAAAAGTTGATTTACCGGGACCTCCTACTTACAAGACTACAGCACTCACCACAGCGCCAGGGGGGTCGTCAATAATAGAAAACACATAACTAAATCTAACTCGCACAGGATTATTCAGATATCTACAATAGTTCAGAACTTTCTAAGAGAGGGTTAGCGACGAATCAGTAGGTAAGCGATTTCGTATCGCTTGCGTGGAAACTTTTCAACGATAAACTTGTTCGAATAAAACTCAAGTATTCAAGTAGGTGTTCTGAATATCGAACAAAATAGCTGAATTGATTTATCGAAATTTTGTCCGACTCTGCGAATAGTTTCGTTGCGAACTAGCGAAATAGTTTTCGGGCTTTATTGTTTCATCAACTAGCATTATAGGAATTTGCGTGGATTCACCTGTGTCGTAGGTACCTGTTTATTGGATAGATGGCAGTGTTCCCCCGTGTCTCAGAAAGCACGTAAAGCCGTCGGTCCCGGTTATTGACACTATCAAGGGCCAAACGTTGAGATCCGTTCAACAGTTCATGATCAACCCATTACCGGCTCACTGCAGAGCACGGGTCTCCTCTCAGAGTGAGAAGGGTTTTGGCCATAGTCCACCATGCTGGCCAAGCGGATTGGCAGACTTCACACACCTTTGAGAACGTTATGGAGAACTCTCAGGCGTGCAGGTTTCCTCACGATGTTTTCCTTCAACAGTTGAGCCGTGGAAATGGTTACCTATCTGTCTGTTAAGACAGAAAGAGTGCTCTCTATTCTATATTGCTGCATCTAGTTGTAGAAATAACTAGCTGCTGCAAGCGACTTCGTCCGCTTATAAATCTCACTTGGGTGTGGAATTTCCAAAATTCTTTAAACACGTAATTCTTTATTTTTAATCAAAAATTTAAACACCAATTTTCATGGATATACCTAACTTGAAAAATGACGGACTTTCATACAAACTTTCATCCCCTATTTAACCCCCTTAGGGGTGGAATTCGCAATAATCCTTTCTAAGTGTGCGCCTACGTCATAAAAGGAAGCTACTGTGAAAATTTCAAGTTTCTAGCTTCAGTGGTTTAGGCTGTGCGTTGATGATCAGTCAGTCAGTCAGTCAGTCAGGACAAGCTTCTTTATATTATTCTATAATGTTAGTAAAAATACGTTATATAGCCACATGGCGACCGCGTTGACAGTTCGAATAAATGTACCTCATCACTCTCGAATACCCTCTTCATGAGGGCATGTATAAATGGTAGGGTCGTGCTCAATTACATTTTTATCAGACTTCGGAGGGTTTACAAGTTTTCACATGCTTGTACGGTCATCTGTTCTCCCTGAATACTCACACATTCGTCTCAGTGTTCAGCGTGCTGCACACTCAAGTCAAAGTCAAAGTCAAATAAACTTTATTCAAAATTAGTATACTGTACCTACAGTGTACACTTTTTGAATGTTAATTTAGAACATTAAGGTAATGCTGATAATTACTTACGAAGAGGGTTCCAAACGCGCCCTGATATAAGACTGGACTCAGTAATGCGGTTTCGAGAAATCCCACATGAGGGGAAAAAAATTAATAATTTATATTAAAATAATTAAAAATTAAAATGATTAGATAGTAATAAAATAATTAATAATTTAAAAAAATATATTTAAAATTTTATATAGGTACTTTCTTAATATACCTACTTATAAATCTAACTCACCACGAACTGCCACATCAAATACCATCGGTCGTAAAAGGCTCATATAGAAATAAAAATATGAAAACGTGGCGACCGTGTTAACCGTCCGAATAGATGTCCCTCGTCCCTCTGAATACCCTCTTCAAGAAGGTACAATGGAATGTATAAATGAGGAGGTCAACTCGTATTGCACACTTCAGTTTTAGGAATCTCTACGCGAAAATATTTCTTTAGAAGATTCTTACGGCCACACCTATTGTATACTTAAGTAACTAGATTATTTTCTTTCTTCATAAAATATAATAGGCATGTAGGAATCCTTCATTATTTTGAAGTGAACTTCTTTAGGCGCGTTGAGCACTTTTTGGGTGAACACACAAATGTGAAACTCGCGTCATCGTCACCGCACGCTTCCCATCACGAGCTATATCATGTATACTGTTTTAGGTTTAATCCTTGATCGGCCTTCGGCCTTAAACTTTCATACTCCTTCCTTCATAACTTTCACTTTTATCGAAGTCCTCAAAGACTGCTTCGCATTTTTTTAATTATCTTCAAGTTAGCCCATAACTGCGATCCTCGCACCTCTTCACCTGATCGTAAGTGACGATGCAGTCTAAGGTGGAAGCGAGCTAATTTAGAAGAGGTATCATCATCATGATCAACCCATTACCGGCTCACTACAGAGCACGGGTCTCCTCTCAGAGTGAGAAGGGTTTTGGCCATAGTCTACCACGCTGGCCAAGCGGATTGGCAGATTTCACACACCTTTGAGAACGTTATGGAGAACTCTCAGGCATGCAGGTTTCCTCACGATGTATTCCTTCACCGTTAAAGCAAGTGATATTTAAATACTTAAAACGCACATAACTCCGAAAAGTCAGAGGTGCGTGCCCCGGGATCGAACCCACGACCTCCGATTAGAAGTCGGTCGTCCTCACCACTAGGCTATCACAGCTTGGGCTATCACAGAAGAGGTATGGCAGGTTTTATTAAACCCATTTCCCTGATTGGTTTCTACGCGACATCGTACCGGAACGCTAAATTGTTTGGCTACACGGCTTTGCCGGTTGGGTGGTAACTAGCTACGGCCTACGGCTGAAGCCTCCCCAGACCAGACCAGAGCAGAGACAATTTAGAAATTTATAAAATAGAGATTTGCAGTGGTTAATCAACGCTAGCTTTACCTATGTACTTATTAAATTGCAAATTGCAATTTTCCTCCAGGGGTTGATCAAACCAAGCGCATCCCTGCTTCTCTGCAAGAAAAGAGATAGGTAATTTTGTTTATTAATAAATAAACTTAAATTTTTATTATATATTATAAATTATAATTAATATTAAGTATGTTCTCCAAAGTATTTTCAAAATCCTAGCCCTTGAACTGGATCTGCGTTAAAAATCAGGAACTTCAAGTACCGATCCAATCGTGTATCGTATCTGGGAACTCGGAAAAAGAGTAATGTTATACCCACGGCAGAGATAAACCATGTACAATTGTACATACCTATCAATTCTAATATGCTTTTCCTTAAATAAATATCAATATACACATAAAAGTATTTCTATATTAAAATAAAATATACTTTTTCCTCGGCCAAAGCTCCCGTTTGTTTGTGTAAATAAAGTCGGGGCTGAATAAATACAAGACAAGATAAGGAAAAGTTTGACTTTTGCGGCGGAGCGGGTAGTGGGCTACCGCTGCGGTCAGCTTCGATGTTTCATACAGTTAACTCCGACTTCAGATTTTTTTTATATATATAAATAGTAGCTAATTTCCACGATTAACTTTTTTATGACTCTCTAGAATTAGATCATAGAGAACTCTTTGATTTTCCTTGATAAAAGGTTCAGTGATAAAATTAGTAAAACGGAAATCGGATTAAACCTAGGAAGGTTTATTCCGGTTATAAAAAACGGTTATAAAGAACGAGTTTGTGCTTAGTTCGTGCCAACCAAACTTTTGCTACAATTTATTCGTTTTGATTTTCCATCTACGAAAATAAAATTATAACTTACTTAGCAATTCCCTTTGCCATTAAAAAGCCGTGCAAAATTTCATCACTACGGTCTACGTATTATAAAACAAAGTCTCCCGCCGCGCCCCCGCTCCGCATCTGTCTATCAGTTCGCGATAAACTCAAAAACTACTTAATGGATTTTGATGCGGTTTTTAACAACAGAGAGAGTGATTTATGAGGAAGGTTTAGGTATATCATTTGTTAAGGTTGTGTGTAAATTGGTTGAATATGACGATAATTGCTGAAAATGTCGGAAAAAGTCAAGCCGCCTGGAAGCTTTCATCGAAAACGCTGCCTGCCGAGATATAATACAACCAGTGGCGGGGCAAGACCTAAATTTTATGTGGGCAAGATATATTTTGCGAGGCCCTCTGCCCGCAAAACGCGTTCACGGCTTTTAAGTTTAATGCATAAATCTACGGGGCGCGAGGCCCTCCGAAGCGCGAGGCCGTGGGCCTGGGCCCACGTCGCCCACGCCTTCCGCCGCCTCTGAATACAACAATGTGTGTTGGAATAGTAGCGGATCGTCACTACCAGCGTGAAGCCGGGGCGGGTCGCTAGTATATTAATATTTCTGTTAAAATTCCAGTATAAACCCTCGATTCACTGAAAATGGAGGTCGTAAAGTAATTTACACCATCCATAGACATGTCGTACGTGAGGCTTCTATAGAGCATTATATAAATGGCTGTCGTCTCGGAGAAGTGCCTCTTTACGAGGACCAGAAGTATAATAATAAGACTTAGGACGTCTACAAACTTTATGATACTTAAGAAAACATTTTATTCACGCGGGCAGCTTTCTCGCGCAACGGCTTTCAATAGCCATTCAGCGCGGGAATGCTGCCTGCATAATGGGCACCCTACCTAGGGCACAAAATTATGATTAATTTTAATTTAATTTTTAATTTTAGTTTTTAATTTTTAATTTTTAATTTTAGTTATTTTAATTTATTGGTATAATTTTTATTCACTGTTTTATCTATTCTTGTAGATACTAAAACCTACCTCATTCTACGTAGCGTACAAAAAAATTGTGTTGAGGATTTTCCGGGTTTTAAGAAGTTATACTTACTTAGTTATAGTGTGTGTGTGTGCGTGCGTGCGTGCGTGCGTGCGTGCGTGCGTGCGTGCGTGCGTGCGTGCGTGCGTGCGTGCGTGCGTGTCTGTCTGTCTATCTGTCTGTTCCCCTGTAGCGCTCAAACAGGTGATCCGATTTGAATGCGGATTTCTTTGTTTGAAAGGTGAATTAGTCAACTTTTATTAGCTATTTTTGACGAAAATCGATCCAAGATGGCCGCCGCTACAAAATGGTGGATTAGGTACATATTTTCTCACAAGTCCCTTAATATGGGTATCAAATGAAAGATCTTGACTAATAGAATAGCACTATGCAAATCCAAGATGGCCACCGCCACAAAATGGCGAATGTAGGGGGTTTTTAAATTTTTAATTTATAATATGTTGTTTGGGGGGTGAGTAGATATGGTGCGCTTTAATAACTTGATTCCGAAAGAATTTTTATATTAATTGTCATTACCTTTTCAATTGTTTTTTTTTATAGGAATAGCAATGGGCAACCGAGCAAGCGGGTCACCTGATGTAAAGTGATTTCCGCCTTCCATGAACATTAGCAGCACCTGAGGTTCGCCATTTTGTGGTGGCGGCCATCTTAGATTTGCATAGTGCTATTCTACTAGTCAAGCCCTTTCATTTGATACCCATATTGAGGGCGTTGTGATAAAATATGTAATCCGCCATTTTTTAGCAGCGGCCATCTTGGATCGATTTTCATCAAACATAGCTAACAACATTCTCGACTAATTCACCTTTCAAACAAAAAAAAAACCGCGTTCAAATCGGTTTACACGTTTGAGCGCTAGAGGGGAATAGACACACACACACATCATTTTGCGTCGGGGGTTAATAAAAAGATTGTGATAGCCTCATCATTTGCATGCACGCGGCGATATCGAATCTGCTTGCATATCAAACAAAGGATAATATCCGTATAGATAGGTCTAATCCACATATTCATCGGAGATATTCATCGGGAATATTCATCGCTGTATACATTACGTGATGCATTGTCTCGCTTCAGTACAATGCATTTAGATGTTAGATGCGAACTGTTGATTTAGTTCTAGGCAAAGAGCGTGGCTAGACTCTGTTGTACGCAATCTCCAAATTGACAGGTTTAAAAACAGTGCTATCCTTTACCGCAGCGGGCATTGTGAAAGAGACAGAATTATATTTATCCTCTCGTTTTAGTTTAGTTTAGAGACAGCGTAAAGCAGAATTAGCATTATTAGTTTAATCATTTTTGTCATAATATTGTCACGTCTTTCATCTAATACCTAGCAAGTAATTAAGCAATTTTTTGAGATAAATAGTTTTATTCAAGTTAAGTATAATAATTGAATCGACCCTTACATCATAGAAATACCCTTGCAGCATCAGAGAGACTTGTCAACTACATACTTTTTTTCTTCTGGCTCTCCGACTAGCGAAGGTTGGCAGTCAGCTATATAGCAGTCGCATATTCCTGTCTGTTCGCGAGGCGAAAGATTTCAATATTGCCAACTACGAAAAAGATTGCAAAAATATGTGCACAAACAAATGAGCACTCTCTTATTCCCTCACTCTCATAATCCGATGGAACGGAAAACTAATACGACCGGAATAAGCTCAGGAGCCAATGAATAGAATAGAAGAGTTTTGGTTTGGCTTTATATATGCTCTCTGTTTGTACAACATTGCCAACTATCCAGCTCCGAAAAATCTATGAATAATTTTTGTTCCAAGCCAGGATTAGATAGAACCCGGCACCGCGAAGTGATTGGAATATCGGGGCAAGCAGCATCAAATATTAGTTTCAAAACGCCTGTAAGTTTAGCAATGCATTTAACGAAGTAATAAATATTGCTATTATATTACTACAGGCGGGATTGAAAATCATAGCCTAAAAGTTCACCCACTCTTATACTATTCCGGAACACTGGATGGACGTTTAATTAAAACGCAGCATCCATCTTAATCATGAACAAATCATGATATTATAATGATAAGTTCGTGAGCAACAGACGTTCCATTTGTTTTGGCGATTTCGTTTTAATTAACAATTTCGTTTTAATTAAGTTTTTAATATTTATTCGAATCCTCTGACTTTGTATTGCACTGGGTACTTTGAATTTAATTCTCCGTTGAATTGACCTGAGAATTTACACAATAATTTGTTTAGTTAGGTCAAGTCTGCATACGACACTTCCACTTTACTGGTTCATACTACCACCATATACATTTCAAATGCGGCTAAAAAAACGGAGCATAATATTATATAAATGCTTCTCAAGCGGTTAACGTGAGGTTAACAAGAGGAAAGCCGCCAATTGCGCACTGCCTTTGACAGTAGTGGTTTTCCTGTGCCTTTAATAACGCTTCCAATATGGCGGCCGCACGCGTTCGTTACTCGTCACGTGCGAACTTCATATGGATTTCGTCTGATTAAATTATGTTATGTGAGTAGTATAATAGTGTACCCGTCAATCTTATCAGTAATTAGATAAACTAATATACTTGATCTAAGAGAAAAATATTAGCTACGCTGTTATAATAATAAATAATTAATATTTAAGTGTTTAGAACTCCGCGACTGTTCAATTTTAAGAACCTATCTCAGAAAATATCTTTCTTTATTGTTTCACAAGTTATAAAGGAGCCATATATACTAAGAAATGGTAAAAATTGTATTAGTTAAAAACTGTGATCACTTCTCAATGCCTACCTCTAGATTAACTTACTTGATTACAGGAGAAAATAATGACACAGTGAAACTATGTAATTTAGTAGGTTTCTATTATACACGAAGATATTGTATTCTCTCTTTATTATACCTCCGTGCGTATCTTTCCAAATAAACTTTCATTCATCACGCAAAGCCAGCTTATCAGTAGATTTTTTTTCTGAAATTTATTCTAAAAAAATTGGCGAGTTGAAAAGTAGAACGAAGATTGCTCTATCTCCGATTGCAATAAACAACGATAAGTGTCTAAAAGCATTTATAAAGATTAATTTTATATTTTTGTAAATAATAGGGATTATATACGTAGAGGGTAGGTTAAATATCTAGTAAATATATAAATACATATCTTCACTACAATCTCAATTCTACATTTTTTTCTCAGTGATATTTTTAAATTCTCATATTTATTAAAACATTATAAAACAAAATCATTTGTAAAAGTGCCACACGCCTGGTTAAGAATAATAATAACAACGGGGACCTTGTTAAACGTTGAAAACATACAATACGATGGAGATGGTATTTTCCGAACACAAAACGATTTTACGCAACAAACAGAGGGATTCATTTATATTAATGCTTTTAGCTGTAAGACGCTTGTAACTCCTGTAAGTGATTTCCCTCTTTTCCTTTAGAATCTACAGAGCGGAAATATAAGATTATGATTTCTAATGTTCAAAGATTTATTTGCTCTCAGGCAGTTATTTGTATTAATCTTAAATGAAAATTGTGATAAGTATTAGTATAACTTCTAAAAGCTTTGTTTGTTTTATAATCGACATGTAGTTTCTTAAAAATAAAACTGTATGTTTTATTTAGCCTTTGAACTTTGATTTAGAATACTAATTATTCTATAGTATACTCTCTAGATTTCCAATAAGCACTTTGAAAACGTTCTGAAACTAGACACTAACGTCTTTATCTATGTACTTATCAGCGAATTGATAATCGACAGTTTTATCTTACAGCTATGGTACTAATTAAAAATGTTCACCATAATGTATCCTTTGTTCCAGTGACAGACTGCGTTGTATCAGGATGGGGAGAGTGGTCGGAATGCGATACAACATGCGGGTCGGGCAGCATGGTGCGCAGCAGGCGCGTGGTGCAGGCAGCGGCGCACGGCGGCCACCACTGCCCCTCGCTGGTGCAACGGAGAGCCTGTCAAGCGCATCACGGCTGCACGGCGGACAGTGACGTTCTTTTACGAGGTATTTGACTAATCTGTGTTTAAATATGTGTGATATATAATGTACTTCCGACTGAATTTTGGCCACGGCAACTATTCTGAGCGAAGTGAAGACTAGCCAACTACGCAGGAGATTGCGTAGTTGGTTAGACTCCGCTTCAGTTCGGAACTCTAAACTACACTAACAAAGAGTGTATAGTATACAAGTTTTTGTGCATACACAGATGCACTCTCTATTCCTTCGCTCTCATAGTCCGATAACGTATATAGTCCAATGGCATGCCAATGCAACAGGTATCGTATTTTCTGGTCATCTAGGAGTTTATCTACAAATCGGTAAATTCTAGGGCAATAAAACATGTGACAGGCTGTCTACAAAATTGAAAAATGAAATAAGGGCTGCGCTGAATGATCCCGCATTTAGTTAAATGTTCCTTACAAACTATTCATAGAGGCCTGAAGATGGTACATTCAAATGCAAAACAGCTGTCGGACCTCTTTTCAAAGCGCCTTCATGAATTCAAGAGCTATCACACAAGATGGAGCAATGCTATGATAAAATACCAGGCGTATAAATTAACTTTCTGTAAAAGTGCTCGTTTCGTCAATCGTTAATCGTCAAACCAAACCGAAATAATAAAATATCTGAAACTGTAACCGAATCTCATGAATGGATAATTTTTGATAGGATTGGAGTGAACACATGCATTTCATTATGATTCTAATTAAAATTCTAATTTCAATATCAAAGTTCTCTAAAATATAAACATAATTATTAGACTATCAGATACCCGAAATAATTTTCATGTCCTATATTAGCCGCACTATAAATTATTATCAAATAATCAAAGCAAGTGCAAATTATTCCAACAGAATTTCGGTGGCACAATGCTACTATACAGCACTGATATGCTATTGTAATAATGTAAACAGCGTTTTTTTTAAATATTAATCTTAAGTAACATCTTGACTGCAATCTCACCATGGTAATTGACGATGCAGTCTAAGATGTAAGTGGGCTAACCTGGAATAGGTATGGCAGAGCTCACACCCCTGATTGGTTCCTACGTGACATCGTACTTTCTTTTTTTTTTACACAGTGGTAACTAGTCACTGCTGAAGCCTCTCACCACTCATCAGAGACGATTTAGAATATATAATTTCCCAAATGGCCCTTGCCGGCAATCGAACCCGAGACTACCCACATTATAAGACCACAGCGCTCAACAATGTGTCATCTAGCATTGAATCTAGCGTTTTAACATCTGCCTTTTAACTAACGTTCAAAGCTAGGTTAACGTTTACTCCAGTATAAACGTTAAACCAGCTTCAATCTATAAAGTTTGCTGATAAACTCCATGATGCACAGTCCGGGCAGCATACACTGGTTTGTTGATAGACAGTAAACTCTAAACTGTTGACGGTGTCTTACTAATCGGCAAAACTGTTTGGACAGTTCATACTGTGTAAACTAGATACGACACGTTCAGGATTCTGTGCTAAGTAATTTAGCGTTTAATGCTTGTGACCAAAAGCTGAATCGTTGCTTTTGGCCAAAATCTAAATTGTTGCTTTTGCATGGACTAACTTTAATAGTAGTAACATTAATTAATAAAATTAATTGGTTCTTTGTGTACCTCAGTACTTACACAAACAATGTAACAATACTCGTATGCAGGATGTCCAGTGCATCTAAGCATAGATCAAACTTGTAATTTAACATATTGCTTAGGGGTCTCCAAACTTTGGGCCATAATGATTTTTTCAGTATGTTCCAAGGGCGAAAACATTTTTAATTTTTCTGCCCTTAACTATATTTCTAGACAAGCCACAAAGTACACGACCTAAGCAAACACGCTTTTTGGCATTTAAATTACTTAAGTTTTACCTTGCAAGTAAATAAAACCAAGTAATTATTATCATTCTGTATTTTCTTCTGCAACTTATCACAGCAATAGTACACTTAACAACATTGGCTGTCGCGGGCCAGATTGATGACACTAGTCTTAAGGTGCCGCGGGCCGGATTGTTGGCACTGGCGGGCCGGATTTGGCCCGCGGGCCGTTGTTAGAGCGGGGCCGCACTGCGAAAATTATTCGCGCGAATTTTATTCGCGCGGTTTATATTCCGCATTTTAATATATTTTTCTCGCGAATTTTAAATCGCATGTGCGTGCAGCGTCATACATTCCCATATGTCACAGAATCTTGCGAAAAAAAAATCGCGCGAATAAATTTCGCAGTGCGGCCTAGGCCTAAGACCCCTGGCTTAGACAACAATTATTGTCACTCGGTTTAAAAGTTTATCTTGAGTGCACTGTGCGCTCCATACAAACGAAGTCTGGTTCTTATTTTAATATGTTATCTTGGTGATCTAGCATTGACGTGGTCAACTGCGGAACACAAGGACCAGCATTCGATTTCCGGGTCGGGCCCAAAAAAAGATGTCAGTCATGACCTATTGGGTTTTTCGGTCAAGAAATTCACAATGTCAGGCAAAAGTTGGAAGTAAGTGATGTTAGATACACCTTCGTGCCTCGAAGAGCACGTTAAATCGACGGTGCTGTGCCTGATCTTAAGGCGGGCGTATCGAATTGGCGTCTTATCGGACTATGAGAGTGAAGGAATAGAGTTCACCTGTGTATGCACACACACTACTGCACTATTATTTTTGAATTTAATTATAACTGATAAATATCCAGTAACACTAATCAAGTTGGTAAATACAAAGTTAAATATAATAAATGCAATGTGAGAAAGAACGAGAAAAAAATCTTTATATCTATAACATCTTCTACGTTGACTAGTTTCCGCCTCACTTGAAATTGGCCGCCCGCGTCGCCTTGGCCGAAATTCAGTCGGAAGGAAATTATGTCACGGGCAATACTTACTTATTGCTATTACCTCTGTTGATTAGGTTTAAAAAAAATGATTACTCTACTCTAATACTCCTTTTTATGATGTCTAGTCAAATAAATGATTGTAATAAATAATTATTGTTTTGTTATCACAGAAGAGTCAGCGATGATCCTGCCTGGAGCTCTGTCAGTGAGCCGGCACTCCAACGAAACGGTGGACATCAGGAAGAATTTGCGTTTACGTAATCCGGATGACCCGGAGTCCAATTCACATAGAGAGTGAGTATCTGAATAAAGTCGAGAGGTTATTATCACGTGGTGAATTCTACGTGTTCAATAAACACTTTTCTCAGTAAAAAAAACCAGTTGTTGAAGAGAATTCAGATTCCTTTCTCGAGTTTGAATCCGTAAACTCGCGATACATTATACTCCAATCACTTAGCTATTAGCACTTTTTCGAGTTTTGAAAAACTCGATAAATTAATCATCTACATAATATGTAACCTATGTGTAATAAAAAGTACTCAAAAAGCCGGGTCTTTGACGTCAAAGTTTCTGGTTTCATCAATAAATAACCACTTTTGACCTTTTAATGTTACACGACTCGAAAACTTTATTTTTTAAACGCCACGCTGAGCGCACAGACTCGTTAGCGAAATCGTAAGCTCCGAAAATCCTATTCCGTTTCCATAAAGCAGAATAAATTGACAGCAAAGGCCAAATAACGGCAGATTTTAGTATTAATGTGTTTAGGATGCGATGTAGTAAATCTTCATAGACACGCTATTGGCAATTGTTTCAGATATTGCGTGCAGTTCGAAGTGACAAAGGTTTCGAAGGCTTGCCATGCCGATTCTGACTACAAGCCTTTACGTGAAGGTACGTAAAGCATAGCCCACTAACTAAAATTGGTGCAGCGTGGTGGGTCTAAGCTCTAAATCCCTCTCTTCTATGAGAGAGGAGGTCTGAGGAGCAGTGGGAAGTTAAAAGGCTGTAGTGGTGGTGGACGTATAACATTGTCCAAAGTCTTGTTACGTAAGTCAGTTTACTTTATAAATTATATCGTCTGTAAATTTTCGTACGAAAAAAATCTACGAGACACTAAACATTGCTAAATAATTGTTACAATCAGTGATTCAAATAGAAAATTAACTTACAATAATAAATTATATTGTTATGTATAAGAATATAAAATCATGTTTATATAGCGCCTGTAAAGTTAATTCAAATACTATATATAACATGTACAATCGCAAAGATTGCTATTTTATTTTGCTAGGCGGTTTGAAACATTGCACCTACAATAATCAGCGGCTAGGATAGGAACAAGTAGGTACTGTTAGGCAAATGTTTTTCAATTTTAGAAGTATATTAAGGAAGTAAAGTTAATGGTGATATTTATTTACGAAAACTTAAAACTAATGCTGCGAGACTTAGTCGCTGACATCAGCTGTTGGTTTCTAATAAAATCCCACACTTTTCCCACCAGGCAACACGGTGTGCGTTATGTGCGAAACGGCGGCGCTGCGGCGAGATTACTCAAATTAAATTATGTACTCAAAACTAAAGCTGCGAGACGAAGTCGCTGACATCAGTTGGTTTCTAATAAAATCCCACACTTTTTCCACCAGGCAACACGGTGTGCGTTATGTGCGAAACGGCGGCGCTGCGGCGGGATCTGGCGTGGCGGTGCGGCGGGCACGGCGTGGCGGGCCGCGCGACGCGCTTCTACGCGCTCGTGGCGCCGCACTGCCGCGGCAAGTGGGTGCGCGGCGTGGACACCCCGGACAAGAAGAGCGACTGCTGCGCCAACCCGGACTTTATATTCGTGTAACTTAGCTTTATATTCGTATAACTTAGCTTATCAACAATAGGTACAAGGCATTTATAAGGTCCGGTGTGTCCACCAAAGCGGACATGAGTGGACAGGAACTCACCTGTTGTTATTTTTTTCGTGAATTATAGACAGGATATCGTTATTCTCACATCTCTCCGCCTAGATCAGCTAGATTCAGTGTACAGTGCCCGGACAAGAAGAGCGACTGCTGCGCCAACCCGGACTTTATATTCGTGTAACTTAGCTTACCAACAACACGAGGCATTCGTAGGTTCCGGTGTTTTCATCAAAGCGGGTATGGGCGAGCAGGAGAGATGTTTCGTGAATAACCTATTATATCGTTATTCTCACATTTCTCCACTTAGCTTCAGGTCAATGTAAGAGTAAGGTACAAAGTAACCCCTTTAATTTACTGATTGGATAAATGGGGTTTAGTTACTATTAATTTGTGAAACGGATTAAATAAATTGCATAAATCAGTACCTACATATATACAACGCATGAATGCCTGAATATGATCGAACACAATCAGCAGATTCAAATGCTATTACTAATTGATTAACTAATTATCATCCGCTCAAATACACATTGCAATTCACAACATAATAATAACATTGGCAAACATTAGTAAGCCTGCAGTTCACGTTGGCCCAACGTCAACTTGCCAACAAATTACGTTCTTTGACGTGTGGTCAAGAACCCAATACCGGTCGGCAAGTTTAGTCGAAAGCGACAAGCGGCCCTGTACACATTAGCCGAGTGCATTAGTCGAGGCCCGAGAGCGTTATGTTAGGCCAACGCGATATACTAATAATAAACGCAGTAATAATTAACATCTAAGTATACTAATATTATAAAGCTGAAGAGTTTGTTTGTTTGAACGCGCTAATCTCAGGAACTACTGGACCGATTTCAAAAATTCTTTCACCTTTGGATATGTACGTGATTCCTGAGTGCTATAGACTATACTTATATTATATACCACGGGCGAAGCCGGGGCGGACCGCTAGTATTTTATAAATGGGTTTAAGTGAAAAATAATAGTGATTGTAAATATATAATTTTTCATTAAGTAATATTAAGCATACCTATTTAGTTTACTTTTGTCAACTTTTCAATTTGTAGCTTCGTAACCGTTGGAAATTATTTGTATCCACTTTTTCTAATAATAAAATAATTGAGTCTTTGTTATAAGGAATTAAAGATAAAGACATGTTTATAAAACATGCCAAAATCTTTTTCTTTATTACAAAATAAGAGGAACAATAAAAGTAATTAGTTTTAAACGAAATAATATTATATCTATGAACTTTAACAATAAGTAGCTCTTATTTTTAAGTAGGTATCACAGTTTAGTTTAAATAGTACCTAGTTATAATAGATCAATAAGTAATAAATAATTTCTTAAGACATTAATGAATAAAATAATAGGTAATTCCTGACGAATAAATCAACATATCTCCGACGAACAATGTAAATAGATTATAAAAATAAATGCACTGAAATGAAAGATCTATTTTTATTTTTAAACCTCACACGCATTGAAGACCACAGAGAAACAAACCCATCGATGTAAGTATGTTGGCTGGATGGCTGGAACTTGGTTGGAGACGCTACCGCGTGTCTAGATATAGGCCGATTTGGTAGGTATCTATAAATACATATGTAAAAGGAAAAAGTGACTGACTGACTGGCTGATCTATCAACGCACAGCTCAACGGCTAGACGGATCGGGCTATGGATTTTTGAAAACTCGACCCCTAAAGGGGTTAAATAGGGGTTGGAAGTTTGTATGAGATTTATATGAATCCATACGGATGAAATCGCGGGCATCAGCTATTTCCATTATAAACTTGAAAATTGAACGAATCATTCTCTTTTTGAACCGACTTCAAAAAGAAAGTTCTGTTTTCATCGAATCATATTTAATTGTCATAGATTAAAAATAACTACTAAGAAAAAAAAGAACAAGTGTAAATTGAAAATTTAAAAAACCCCCGACATTCGCCATTTAGTGGCGGCGGCCATCTTGAATTTGCAATAGTGCTATTCTACTAGTCAAGCCCTTTCATTTGATACCCATATCAAGGGAGTTGTGAAAAAATATATCATCCGCCATTTTGTAGCGGCGGCCATCTTGGACCGATTTTCATCAAACATAGCTAAGAACACTCTCGACTAATTCACCTTTCAAACAAAAAAAACCACATTCAAATCGGTCCACCCGTTTGAGCGCCACAGGGGAACAGACAGACACACACACACACACACACACACACACACACACACACACACACACACACACAGACACGTCAAACTTATAACACCCCGTCGTTTTTGCGTCGGGGGTTAAAAATGACCAATGATAATGTCCTCCCGACCGAATTTCGGCCATGGTGGCCAATCTTAACCGAGGCGGAGACTAGTCAACAACGCAGGAGATATTATAGAGCACAAGTGTATGCACTGTCTATTCCTTCACTCTCATAGTCCGATGGGACGCCAGTGCGACACGACCGGAGAGAGATCGGACGCAAGACGGACGGCTCTACGACCTACGTGCTCTCCGAGGTACGAATCTAACACCGTCAACTCCTGGCTGGCACTGACAATTTCTTGACTGAAAAACCCAATATCTCATAATTTTCGGCCCGACCGGGGAATCGAATCCAGGCCCTCGTGAACAGAAGCCGACCACGCCAACTGCCTGACCACCGAGGCAGTTTTGAAAAATTATTAAATTACCTAAGTAGGTATTACTCGAAGCAAAAAATACAGGAATTACCGTTTGACATCGTAAATTCCCATCACGGCCCTTCTAACTCCATTTAACTTCACTCCGACGCCTATTCTTTACTCTCTCGTTTACGATAATCGTCCTCAGTAACAATATTTCGAGGCCCTTAAGCTAAACGCCGAAAGCCCTTAGTATCCTATTCGACATCGTGTGACGGAGGTGGTCCAATATCGATGCAAATTTATACAGAAATTGTGTTCGGTGGAAAATCGTTTGTTACAACCACTGTGTAGCTAACGTACAGTAGTGCAGTGCAGTTGTGTGTGCGTCCCCCGAGGGGACAGAGCAGGAGGACAGACATAATTCTGCTGAGCGATCGATGGTAGGAGAAATTAGGTCTGGAATTATCTGAAAGAATTCAAAATGAAAAAATTGCAAAAAAAAAAATTCAATGACAAGTCAACCCTGACTGCGATCTCACAGGATGCCTGTGATGCTAAGTGAATGACGTTTAAGATGATGAGTCTAAGATGGAAGGAACCTACTTATCTAATCGGCTTCTACTTGGCGTCGTACCAAAAATACACCTTTCAATTGTAGGTGGGAAAAATGGACGTGAAACTAGGTATAAAGAATAAGTGGTGTTTTCACCACTATTTAGTTGATAATATCATGAGTTTTTGTCGGTTGAATAGGTAAGCCGAAACGTGGAAAGCCGGTATAAACTAGTAACTAGATTGTGTCTTACCGTCGCAGCGCGGCGGCGGTGTGGGTGGTTGTCCAACTGTAAGCTACCTATACTGTGCTACTAAGAGGTATTGGAGCGAGAATGTGTTCGAACCTTTAAAATAAATACAGTGTGGGTACGCCAAAACGGTGTAGAGACGAAAACAATGTTTCACAAATAGGCGAGTGTTTTGTTTCCATCATTCACCAATATTATACGTACTGCCCTCCTCAAGCTATAACGTCGTTAACCAACATTTGGCCAAATTCGATATTTTAACGCTGTCTTACTTAGAATTTTTTTATCTATCGATCAATCTAACCCTTATTTTCCTAGCTGCTATAGTTTTTGATATAGCAATAAGAAGAACGTCGTTACTTAACTACCTACTTATATGCTAACAATACTTAAACGTATTTAACTAACATTGCCAGTCTAAAATGTCTCAAAGCGGTGTTAATTTTCATTTCTATGAGGTTTTTTTCTTCAACTCCTTAACTAAAATGTCGTTTGTGGATTTTGCTTAGCTTTAATGTCTTTAAAGTCACTTTGTTCATTTTTAAATTTAGCTTTTCTCCAAAATTACGGTGCACTATTCCATAACTAAAATGTCTTTTAACGAAAATGCTATACTAAAATGTCGTAAATGACACTTAAACGCGTTACAGTCTAGTAATATTTTGCAAAAAAATATTGTTTCCTAAACTGAAATGACTCTATCCCGCAATACATAACTTAAATGTCTCTAACTATTCCCACATCTTGCGAGGTTGTGAGGGCTGTGGCTAATAAATGCTCAATGATTACTGCGAAAAATATCCCGAAAAGAAAGTGTCGTACAAACTAAGTACAAGGGCAAAACTTAAAAACTATAAAGGAGAATGGTCATCTGTGACCCAGACCCGACAGAAACGGGACATATCTCATTTTTTTTGATATTTTTTATAGAGTTAAATTATATATTTTTTATATTCGAAATCAATGGCTAACACCAAAATATTGCCTTATGTTTTTGTTCAGGCGTTACACAAAAAAAATACAAAATGCCTATTTATCTACAAAATTCGTAAATATATGTAACTAAATGACGAAACAATAGCTATGGAATGTATTTAAGTGAACTGGAGATGCAGCTGGATTATATAATTTTTGAACTCCTAGTACAACAATCAACTTTGAATTCATTAAAATCATCGTATTCGATGATTTCTTGCATAGTAGGAAGTTATATCTATAAAAACGGTCACGTACTGCCTGCATGCTATGGCTCAGGTAGCTTGGTGGTGACAGACACCAACATGCTATCTCACTCTTTCATTAAAACAACAATGGCGCAGAGCGGGGAGTTATTAGGAGTTTAAAAATTACATAATCCATCTGCATATCCAGGTCACCTAGCTATTGTTACATTCCATAGCTATTGTTTCGTCATTTAGTTACATATATTTACGAATTTTGTAGATAAATAGGCATTTTGTATTTTTTTTTGTGTAACGCCTGAACAAAAACATAAGGCAATATTTTGGTGTTAGCCATTGATTTCGAATATAAAAAATATATAATTTAACTCTATAAAAAATAACAAAAAAAATGAGATATGTCCCGTTTCTGTCGGGTCTGGGTTTTTTTTCTATGGGGTGTGACCGTTCTCCTTTCATGAGTTCTTTTTATATTATTTTATATGTTTTACCCGTCTCGGTAATGGCGAATGCGAGATATGTGAGACATGAAACCTGCATAAAAAACTAAAATCACATGATGCCAAACAGCAGATTTTTGCTGTGTTGCGTACTGATTGTATAGAATGGGTTGTCAGCATCATGAAAAATAGAATCCCACCAGAAACATTTTCATGTAAAATGTTGCCAAGACGAGACCATATGGCTCGCACTGTCCAAATGTTATCAGATCTCATGTAGAGCCAAGCTTCTAACTCTAAACGCCCTAACTCCTAACTTCACAAACTCTACACCTTAGTCAAAATATGTGGCTTGGCATAGGTACATTAATAGTGTTTTAGGTGTAGAGTTTGTGAAGTTAGGAGTTAGAGCGTGTAGAGCTAGAAGCTTGTCTCTACATGAGGTCTAATAACTTTAAGACAGTGCGAGGCTTCGTCTTGACTACATTTTACATGAAAATGTTTTGGTGGGATTTCACTTCTTTTTGTAAGTTGTTTAAAATATAACAATATTTTTTTATTTAGTTAATTTTTTCTTTCTTTTTTGGGGTGTACTTCTTGCATAACGGAGGTTTTTTCATAGCCCATTCTCTATTTTTGGCCGTTTTTCTTTGTTGGTTTACTGTTTTTAATAAGCGATAGATCAGGACGATACTTAGCTTTTAGACGATTATATTCGACTATAGCTGCAGACTTTTGTGCTTTAATACTACTAAAGTCAATATTTATAAGGTTGCAAATTAGTCAATCTAGAGAATGCTACATAAGCCTGCCCACAAGAGAATGCGCTTAATTCCATCCCCTAATTTAAATATGGGATGGAGAGTGATTTACTAAAAATCCTCAAATATATATTTTATTATTTATAAAAGGAGTCCCTATATCAGTTTTTAGACCTCTAGCATTAAAAGTGGAAGTCTCATACAAACTTCCATCCCCTAGTTTAAGGGGTCGGAGGGTAAAAGTTCTAAGTTTTAGAATTTTTTTATTGTTACTATATACTAGCTTACATACGAAATTTTAGCTTTCTAGGACTTCAGGAAGTATCTTAAGAATTTGATGATCATCAGTGACAAAATCGGAGTTTTTTAGATATCAATAAAATCTTAAGAGCTATTTAATTGAAACTTTATAAATGTTTAATAAGTCCACTATTGATATCATATCCCGAGAATTTTGTTTATCTGGTATAATTCAAACCCAAGTTATGAGGATCCAAAAATCGATTACAGCTTTTTATCATTTCCTCCTGCGCCCTAGGGATGCTGTGCTTATTCATCTATGGCTGGATAACTTCAGCTCTCACAATAAAAATTGGCTGATCTATTCGTTATTCATATATAACATAATAAACAGCGATTGATTTGTGCAGAAACATTGACGCTCTACTACTTTGAACCTGGTCATACATTCATGAGCTGTGATCAAGTTCTTGCTATGACGAAAAAAGGAAAATTGTATGATTTTATAGATTTTGTAGATGCTGTAGAATCCATCAATCAAACCAAAGGCAATGTAAAAAAAGACTACTTTCAGACTGCAGTTGCTCTCACAATTGTTTTAGTTACCGACACTTTCATTGGAAAACCTCAAATGTATAATAAACTATGCTAACCTAAAACGTCGGTATGGTTGAATCATCTGCAATAAGCGACATTATAGTTTAGCAATACTTCCCCAAAAACGCTACTGTAAACAAATCATTTCTATATTTCTAGACTAAAATGTGTTTAAATGACAAGAGCCGCATTTAAGTGTAACGTTAATGAGAATTTTAAATATCATAACCTAACCTATAATGTCGTTAAAGTCTTTATCTACTCTCATATCATAAAATTCCGAATATGAAATCAAAATGTGTCATATATTGGACTACTTTATTCACATACATCTATAATATTTAAAAAAAAAATTAAAAAAGTTCATTATAACACTACTTTGTTAGGAAATTATTGCAAAACAATGTTAAAAAATAATTTTTTCTACATTATAGTACAGGCACTGGGTTCTGGTATTTTTGAGCCATGCCGGGTGTTTATTATTATTATTATTATTTAATACTTTATTGTACACCAAAAAAACATAAATTAAACAAAAGAAACATTTTAAAAGAAATAGGTACAATAGTTAGTTTACAATAGTTAGTTAGTTTAATTTTGTTACTTACAATGATTATCCCGCTATCAAAGTTACCCTATTACTACTACTGCGAAAGTGTGGCGGTAGCAAGATGCGGCCAGAGGACAGAGTGTAGTGCTACCATAATTGACCATAGACGCACAGCTGCACGCACCATAGAGATAATAATAATAAGTAGAGTAGGCATACCTACCTTAAAAACGTGCCAAAAATACACTCACACACGCACAATCCTACAACTAAAATGGCGCGTGTTCATTGTGATGTCTCAAGTTGTGCGTGTGTGAGTGTTCATGTATACATTTTAGGGAGGCCATCTTAAGGGAAGTGCAATAAAATTTCTGCCACGATCTGTTTTATTGTTATGTTTAAAAATGTAGTGTTGTCTCTTACACACTTATGAAAATTTTGATAAGCTTAAGCTATTTTCCGATCCACTATTTTCTATAGGACATTATGCCAAGTCCACTTCTATAGGTTCATGGCACGCACCGCACATTCGAAATTGACAATTGAATTTTGGCGCCTATTATTTAAATTTTTAATTTATTATTTATTTACTATTCAGTTTTTGTAACTCAAAATTTTGCAAGTGATTTTTGTTGCGCGGAAAAATGTCTAGCAGTGATACTGAAGAGAATTTAACTCCACCAGACATTCTGGAAATAGCATCGGGAATGACAAATAATCTTTTGCCAGCAAAATCAAAGAAAATTTACGATAAATGTTGCCAAGATTTTATGAGTTGGAAAATTTTGAAAAAAACCACTTCATTTTCAGAAAATGTAATGCTAGCATATTTCCAAGAATTATCAAATAAATTTAAGTCTTTGTCCTTATGGGCTAAATACTCAATGCTCAAAAGTATATTGAGTATCTACAACCAAATCGATATTATTAAATACACAAGACTGATTGCTGTTTTAAAAAGAAAATCGCAGGGCTTTAAGGGAAAAAATGCAAAAACGT
Source organism: Melanargia galathea (assembly GCA_920104075.1). Lineage (NCBI taxonomy): Eukaryota > Metazoa > Arthropoda > Insecta > Lepidoptera > Nymphalidae > Melanargia > Melanargia galathea. Next base: position 13,802,214 of record OV049857.1, on the reverse strand, counting down.
TCTCCCCTGAAGAATTGAGTACATTTATAAATTGCAATATCCAAAACATGAATACTTATTATAATAAATAATTTTGTTAATTTCTTAGTCTTTTCTTTTATACGTAAGATACCTATTGATGAGCTTAGATAAAGTAGTGTATGAAACTCTACATAATTAGTTATTAAAACACTCGTGTAATACTATTAAAAAACTCGCCTGCGGCTCGTTTTTTAAACTAACACTCGTGTTTTAATAACCTCTATTATGCAACCGTTTCATAAACTACTATTAGAGTCGTTTTAGTTTAGAAATTATATAATTTTTTAAAGTTTCGTAAAAAGTAAAAAAAATTAAACGCAATCCAAGCCATAAACGTCTCAAAGGGTAACCTAACGACATTTAAGTTATGTAAATACAAGCCGTTATTAGAAAAAATGCTAGGCTATAAAGCCAAAACTCTTCTGCTTTAATTATTATTTACTCTAGGAACTTAAAAATACAATTATTCGAAAGTGCTTTATTAGATCTACATTTTCATAGTTTCAAGTTTTGTATACGTTTATTAATTATCAAATGGCATCATTTCTAAATAAATTCCCGCTTTTTCGATCATATCTCGAAACTTGGTTTTGGTAGTTAACGACACTTTAGCTTTAGGACGGCAGCGTAGGTATACCTACTAGAAGCATTAGGGCCTGCGCAGATCATCCCAGAAATATTTATATTCTAGATACGGATACCTACCCCAGTATTATGGTACTGGGGTAGGTATGCCGTATCCGTAGGTAAGTTAGTGTCGAGCGGCTCTCTGCAACTGCCAAGGGGGTCTGCTAAGGGGGTCTGCCAAGGGGGTCTGCCAAGGCCCAAGCTAGGTCAAGGAAGTCGCCATTCCAGCGTCTATTGAGGTCCCCCCAACGTCTATCGGTTCTTCGTATTATGCGCCCCCACTTCACCACTTCATCTTTTTTTATTAATCCCCGACGCAAAAACGACGGGGTGTTATAAGTTTGATGTGTCTGTGTGTGTCTCTGTGTGTGTGTGTGTGTGTGTTTGTTCCCCTGTAGCGCTCAAACGGGTGGACCGATTTGAATGCGTTTTTTTTTGTTTGAAAGGTAACTTAGTCGAGAGTGTTGTTAGCTATGTTTGATGAAAATCGATCTAAGATGGCCACCGCTACAAAATGGCGGATTACATATTTTTTCACAACTCCCTTAATATGGGTATCAAATGAAAGGGCTTGACTAGTAGAATAGCACTATTGCAAATCCAAGATGGCCGCCGACACAAAATGGTGAATGTCGGGGGTTTTTTAAATTTTTAATTTATACTTGTTAATCTACAAGTTAGCCCTTGACTGTGATCTGATCTGATGGTAAATGATGATGCAGTCTAAGGTGAAAGCGGGTTAACTTGGAAGAGATATGGCAGGTATAACTGTGATCGGTTTCTACGCGGCATCATACCGGTACGCTAAATGGGTGAATTTCCCAAGTGCATTTTTGACACGGCGAGGTTGAAAATTAATGTGTAAAGTTAAACTACAATAACGTGTAATTTTATATTGGTAGTTTAAATAGTGGTCTACTTGATAATAAAGTATTTAAGGTATTTAATATATTAAATTCTTAGTAAAAAAAAATCTAAGACCTAAAATCTAATTTCGGTGGACTGTCCGGATTCCATTTCTTACCATATTTTTTTAATTAATTTTTTTTGGTGAAGTAATTTCATTGAAAGGGAATGTGTTTTTAGAAATACTTTAAATAAGTCAGCTAATATATATTTAAGGACTAATTTAAGTAAGTACAATAAGCCTTAAAACGTCTTTTAAAAATGTCCTACAAAAAAAGGCAATTTCGGTGGCGCTTTTTGAATACTTCAGTGCTTCTTACAATACGACTTTGAAGATACCTTACTGTCCATCCCCGCACCGCTTGGTTGTGCTCTTGCCAACGGCGTGTGAGGACAACCGACATGCTGTATAATTTTCCCATAAAATTTTTTTTTACTTGCTGCGGTGGCGCAGGAATACAAAATTATCTAATTCCGGTGTCACGTGTATTAGTAAAAGTTTAAAGCAGATTAAAAAGAAATTTTATGGAACCTTATATTAAAGGTATTCAGTCATAATTGTAAAATAAAAACTAACGTGTGAATAATAGTTTTTTTTTTAATTTTAGTTTTGACGCTGATTCTAAGTCCGGTGGCGCAATTTCGGTGGCTCCGGTGGCAAAACAAAGCGCCACCGTAATTGAACAGAGCCACCGGAATTGATATTAAGGAATTAAGGAGACCATTGGAGAGCAGAATAAGGGCTCAAATGTATTCGCGAGAGGCCTGTCTATCGGTCAAAGGCAGCTGACGCGACTGAAGACCGACAACGCTAGGTTAATTTCATCAAAACCTGAGATTTTGAGAGAAGTCGAGAAGTTCTATTGACAGTTGTACACCTGAACACAGAAACCTATACATATACCTAAGATATCCCGGGTTTCAGTCTATACGGCATTAGTATGGCTCTCAAGCAGCTTACAAACAAGGTGATAATGGGATCACTGCAGAATTTCTGAAGAACAATACTTAAAGTTCTCCACCGATTGTTCAATTCTGTCATTGACGAGAGTGCAATGCCAGAACCGTAATACAGCATTGTGGTTCTCTTCTTCAAGAAGGGAGATTATATCCTATTGAAGAACTACAGACCCATCTCACTGCTGAGCCATGTTTATAAGTTGTTTTCGAGTCTCATTACTAATCGTCTCGCCAATGGATTTAAAGACTTCCAGCCTCCTGAACTGAAGCTGGATTCCGAAAAGGCTTTAGTACCATAGACCATATACATAATCTCTGGCAGATTATACAGAAGACCGAAGAGTATAATCAGCCAATTTGCTTAGCGTTTGCAGACTATGAAAAGCCTTCGATCCGATGGAAACTTGGACTGTGTTAAGGACGCTGCAAAGATGCCAAATTGATTACCAGTACCTGTATCCAAACCAAACCAAGCAAGAAGCTGTCTTTAAGCTTCTGGACTTGGAATCAACATAAACGGCGAGGACATTACTCAGTTACCCAGTTTTCCGATGATATGGCCATTATGGCAAAGACTTTGGGAGACCTTAATATGACGCTCAATGATCTTAGCAGAGTTTCTCAACAGGTGGGCCTAAAAATGTCCATGAGTAAGATGAAAACAACAATGCTCATGTTCCGCTTCGCCCAGTAATCTTTGAGACTCGACACTCGAAATTGTAGACGGGTATATACAACCTGGAATACATGGTCCAGCTAGGTAAGTCCAATTTTAAGAAAGAGATCAACCGCTGAATCCCTCTTGGCTGGGTATCGTTCGGGAAACGTCGACCTGTCTTCTCGTCCAATATTCCTCAGTGTCTGAAGATGAAAGTCTTCGAACAGTGCGTGTTGCCAGTGATGACTTACAGATCTGAGACATAGTAGCTGACTATGGCCAGTGTCACCGAAATAGGCCATCGAAACTTGTAGCTGAAGTGGCAATGGGCGGGCTACATTGTTCGAAGAACAGATAGACGTTGGGGTCCCAAGGTGCTTGAGTGGCGATCTCGCACCATCAAATAAAGCGTGGGAAGACCCCCCACTAGATGGACGGACGATATCAAGCAAGTCGTTGGCAGATGCTGGAAACAAGCGGCGCAAGTTCATGTTCTAGCGATCCTTGCAGAAGACCAGCAGTGGACGTATATTGGTTGAAACGATGACGATGACGTATGTTCTAATAATCACCAAATTGAGGGTAATCTTGTGAGAATCAGATTACTGCCAGCTTAAAATATCTACCGTCTTTTTTTATTGTTAAAAATAGTACCAAAGTTTATCTTTATGAAGATAAAATATAAGAACTATAATTGTGATACTTAAATTGTTGGTATTCTACAACTTTTTTATTATGAATCTTAAGTCTAAAGAAATAAGATCTTGTCTTTATTATTTCTAATTCCGGTGGCGCTAATCAATTTCGGTGGATCGGATTTCAATTCCGGTGGCGCTTAAATAATTTCGGTGGCTTTTGATAATTTCAAATAGAAATATCTCATGAACTATTAATTATTTTTCTATCTCTACTATATGACTAATTATTAGAACTATTTAACTATTATTTAGGCTAAAAATATATTAGAAACAGCAAGTTTAAATTCGCCACCGTAATTAGGCAAAATTCGTGTTTGTTGAAATTGACCCAAATCGCTTGGCGGCATGGCATTGCCGGTAGGGTCGTAACTAGTCGCGGCTGAAGCCTCCTACCAGCCAGAACAGAGACAATTTAGAAATTATAAAATCCCAAATTGCCGTTGCCGGGAATCGAACCCGGGACCTCCCACTTATAAGCCACAGCGCTCACTACTGCGCCAGGGAGATCGTCAAAACGTTCGCAAAAGGTTCGCTACTTGCTGAAGTATGAAGGTAATATTTCATTTCTGATTTGATCGCTTAGAGCAACTCCGAGAATAGCTCTCTTCTTCGCCCACTGCGTGACTCCGAGCTTTGTTATGAGCTTCGTTAGATATTACTTAAATATGTTTTAGTATGAATATTTTAAAAAGACTTGCAAGTCTTTATTGCGAAATTCATAACTGCAAATGTAATATAAGGGTATGAGTAGCAACAATGTAACGAGTATCTCTTTCGCTGTCGGACTTTTGTTTGGAAGCCGTAAAAAAATAACGTCTACCTACTTACTCGAATTTCGAACGTACGGAACTTTGTATCGGAATAAAGTTGGCGGAAAATAGAAAGGGCGCAAAAAATTCATACGCGAGCCAAAAGGTGAAATATCAGCAATCTGAATATAGTGCAAGAGACGAATGAAAAATATATGCTGCTCCAGAGTCATGACGCGCCGAGAACTGCCATGCCGATAAGTGAGAACGGTCATCATTTTTTGAAGTGGAAACTTCTTTAGGTGCGTAGAGCACTTATTGGATCAACAAAAATCATAGAACTCGCATGATAATCACCGAACGCTTTCCATGAGCTATATGTACATATACTGTTTAAACTTTAATTCTTGATCACTTCTATCGGCAGTCCCCAAAGTCTGCCTCACATTTTTTTCATAACGCGCCTTAGGAAGTATACTTAACTTCATAAAGTCGTTAATATAGAGTCAATTCAAAAGCACAATCTATAGGCTGATGAAATTTAGTGAAATGCAAGACAAGTCTCAATCACTCGTCGTCGGACTTGTGACTGTGTTTTTAGGGTTCTGTACCCATAGGGTAAAACGGGACCCTATTACTAAGACTCCGCTGTCCGTCCGTCTGTCTGTCTGTCTGTCTGTCTGTCCATCCGTCTGTTAGGCTCTGTATCTCATGAACCGTGACAGTTGAAATTTTCACAGATGATGGTATTTCTGTTGTTTTGTTTTCGAACTAAACGAAGTGTCGCGCCTGTCTCTTCGACTATCGCAAATATTCGTCCGCAAATAATAAAACAATACCGAACTGTTTTTGACAGTGGATCGCTTGACGAGAATTTTGCACGTGAAAATGGGGGAATGAAAATGCTGGGGAAATTTCCTTGACATTTGCCGCAAAAAAGGGGTTTGTTATAAGTAGGTACCTAAGGTGTCTGTCGGTTTCGCCGTACGCCGAGCTTTAGGCGCAGTTCAGACTACGTCATACTTTTCTGTAGTTCATATATAAAGTATAAGTACATAGCATACGTCATCATATGCTTAGGTTAGTATTATCATATTAAACTTAGTACAGCTTAGCTTCAACGTATCATCCGGAATTTTTGGGGAAATGTTTGAGGAAAAGTGAATGATTAGGGGAAATTTTGGAGTTAGGTATTTCATACCTACGTGCCTCTATCAAAAAATTTCAAAAATTTGTAATACTTCCCTTGAAACCCACTAATAAAATGTTGCAATTACGTGTGATAGAATGAAGACAAAGTGTTGAAAGTTTTGAATATTTTGGACGATCGCCTTCTGTTAGCCCGCCTCCATCTCAGACTGCATCGTCATTTACCATCAGTTGAGATCGCAGTTGTAGCTGAATAGGGTAATCATCCAGATAACTAATCTTCTTCTTCTATATTATGTTCTCGCCTTATCCCGTTCCGCGAGGCCAGCTTTCCTCATCATGCGACATCACGTAGATCGTGTTTTCGCGTCCTCAGCGATGAGGCCGAGGCATTTCATGTCCCTCTGGACATGAAATGCCACCCAAGCAGCTTGGGGTCTTCCCCTACCCCTGTTTCTTGTAACCATGGAAAGGCACTCTTTTACCACGTAATCGTCGGGCCTTATGTGTCCGTACCATCTGAGTCTTGATTCTGATATTTTGTCGGTTGTGGGTGCAACTTTAAATCCCATATGTTCATTGCGTACTTTATCCAGATTTAAACAATAATTATTCGCACGAAATCCTACAAAAAGCATAACGCGCATTTCAATACGCGAACTTCGTAAGTTAAATAATGCGACTACATTCTCGTTAAAAGTTGCGGCGAACGTGTTCTCAACTTTATTGCACCGCCTCCAATTTCCAACATATTCGCTTCCTGTGCATAATTAGTCTACGTAGTTAGTTACTCGTGCGAAGTACTTGCTTAATTATCACTATACGTAGGTTTAAAGGAATGATTCATGCTAAGCACACAGGTACGATGCGCACAGGCTGTAATTATAGATTAGGCAAGTCGATCTGAGATCAAACAATTTTAAATCGATTATTTAAGTTAAAAAATTGATAGATCTGAAGCACTGACTCAAATCGAATTCAAGGGATTCAAGAAGAGTAGTGGGGAATTCGCCGGTTCTGCCCTGCCCTGGCCTTCTTCCATGCCTCGGTGTCTCGCCCCTTCCGTGGCTGGAAAAATGTGTGACAAACTAAGAAACAATGGCGATAATTTGTGCAAAGGGAATAATGTTCAGACATCTGGCAGGCAGTTTTGTGCGCTAATGGGATCTGCTCCGTGGGAACGGTACATACTTGCCGTGTCGACAGCGGAAACAAGACAGAAATTTTATTATAATGTCAGATTAATGCAATAGCGTTAAGCCTACTTTACATCTTCAACTTAAGCCTAAAAGTATAATAGACTACTTATTCGATAACGCTTTCCAGAAAAAAGGGCATCAAGCCCTTCGTACAAACACTGACTTGTGTTAAGCACAGACGGATAACATTAGTGATCCTAAATAACGGTTCCGTTACCGGAGAAACTGGTGTGTCAGTGAACGTCCTCCTTTTCATGAAGTCGGTTAGAAACAGTTATAAAAAGAAACCTTCACTGTAACAAATTCAAAAAACATTATTCAAGCGATGATCGTGGAAATATTCCGCAGAAATATCCTCAAATCCAGTTGAGTGCGATCCACAAACCGCGCCGTGGTCGCGACTCGACTCGCGACGATGTGAAATTTATGCAAATACAGTTATTATTCCTTGAAATTCAGTTCGGATAAGTGTGGAAATCTTCGGACGTTTGAGATATCTAACTGGGTAACTTTTGTCTAAATGTTTCTAAAAATGCTTTACTTAGACATTGAATTATATTGTACTGATGTACCTACATACGTACGTACGTTCATATAGTACCTAACTCAATGTAAGTACTTAGATGGGTTTGTCGCACTAAAATTAAACTCGTCCGATTTGACTGCCTCATTGGCCTAGTAGTTAGCATATTCGACTGCAGATCACGAGGGTCGGGCAAAATAATTGTTAGGTATTGGGTTTTTCTGTCAGAGAAATTCTCAGTGCCAGCCCGAAGTTGGTAGTTGGCATGTTTCACCCCCGTGCCTCGGAGAGCAGTCGGTCCCGGTTATAGCAGCGTGGCGGGTCTAAGCTCTAAATCCCTCTCTCCTACAAGAGAGGAGGCCTGTGCCCAGCAGTGGGACATTAAAAGGCTGTAGTGGTGTGGTGGTGGTCCGGTTTAAAATATTTTTTTTTTCCTTTTTTTCACAAGTTAGCCGGAGATTCTTGATCCCCCCTGGAAGCACCCCCTCCCGGAAGGTCCCTGACTCGATTCCGATAGGACCCATTTGGAAAGTAATTTCTAAATTGTCTCTGGTCTGGTAGGAGGCTTCCGCCGTGGCTAGTTACAACCCTACCGGCAAAGCCGTGATGCCAAGCGATTTAGCGTTCCTGTACGTAACTGAAACCCTACTGATTTACTACGGGCTACGGAACCCTAAAATGCTCGAAATAAAAAAATGTAAGCGGTAAAAGCGCGAAATACAGGAGAGTAACTCTTTTAAAATTAAGTTAAACAGTTAGGAGCACTTTTCACGGAGGTCATTAGGAGGTGCGCATTTTCCAACGCCATTTGCAAAGCTTTTTACACGCTGCTGTGAGAAATTTTCTTTTAATTAAAAATGAATCCTTCTAAATGGAGTGGAGAGTTGCCGCCCGAGAAGATAAATAGACCGAGTTCTGTTAAATACACCGGCATAATTGTAATAACAAGACGCGAGTTTGACACTTTTAAATGGGTTTTTTTAGCAGAAGACAGAGAAGGTTACCGATTTTAGCCGTCTTTGTAAGAGTGTTGGATGCTTATGAAGGCATCAGTTACTTACTTGTACAGACACAAACAAACAACTTGTGTCTGTACAAGTAAGTAACTGATGCCTTCATAAGCATCCAACGCTCGTATAACCCCATTTGTTTCTGGCGTTAACAAGTATAAATTGAAAAAAACCCCCGACATTCGACATTTTGCTGTCGCGGCCATCTTGGGTTTGCATAGTGCTATTCTACTAGTCAAGCCCTTTCATTTGATACCCATATTAAGGGAGTTGTGAAAAAAAATATAATCTGCCTTTTTGTAACGGTCATCTTGGATCGATTTTCATCAAATATAGGTAACACTCTCGACTATTTCACCTTTCAAACAAAAAAACCGCATTCAAATCGGTCCACCCGTTTAAGCGCTACAGGGGAACAGACACTCACACACACACACAAACACACATACACACACACACACAGACACGTCAAACTTATAACACCCCGTCGTTTTTGCGTCGGGGGTTAAAAATAGCGCTCGTGGGTGATGAAAGTTTGGAAATCTTTTATGCAAACAATTTAAATGCTATTGTTTCAGATTTCAGAAAAATTATGCGTTATAAATGGTTTCACTGGATCACTGGAATCCATTACGTCGGGGCGTGCTTTGCATGTAAATTGGGTGCTTTTTAAAATGACTCCGCTGAATTTTTGTTTAAACATCTATGATAGAGCCTAGTATATTTTTACATAGTGACAGTAGTGCAGATTCTTCTCCCGGGATAGAATGTATGTTATTTCACTCTCTAGAGTGAGTGAAATAAAATAATTTCTATCCCGGGAGAACAATGGGTTCCCGCGGGACTTTTGAAAACTTTACTCCATTCAACGCGGACGAAGTCGCGGGATAAAACTAGCGTTATACTTATGTAGTTTTTGTTTAGGGTTGTTATAAGATGTCTTTTAGGGCTATACATATCATCGTGGGTTTTTTAAATTTATACTTTTTCGTTGTCATCAAAATTGCAAAAAGTTGCAAAGTTTCTGATTGAACCTACAATAATTATGATTAAGTACTTAAAAGTGGTTGAAAAGTAAGTTGTTAGATTCTCTTGAATCTACATTTTCACGAAGATAAAGGCGAAGTTAACAGCATGCAAAACCCATATCTATGTAATTTTGTGCATGAATTTAAATTGTGAATTTAAAAAGCATAAGTAATATCTACTTATTATATTTATATTTGTAAAAATTAACATAAGGCGTAGACTAAGATAATGCATTGAGGTTAAACCTGTGGTTTTTTTTTTTCAATGTTTATTATTTGTTAATTTGAAAAATATGTATATAAATAAATAAAATAAAAAATCAAACCACTCTTCTCTGCATAGCAACCATGCCATTTGTACAATGTACGTCCTACAACGTAGGTCGTAGGTACATAATTATAACACGTAAGATCGGAGTTATATTATAGTCATTTGTCGAGCCGCTATTGCCTCGCTACGAGCTACGTGATACCTACGCGTAAAGGGGCTACGATACGTGCTTGCAGCTACGCGTAGTTATACCACAGAGTACCTACAGAGGGGAAGCTTCTAATAAGCGGCCCGCTGTAAGTACACTCACACATATTATGCGCATGTTTGTCACCAACTGTACCGGTTAGCCGTTAGTGGAACGAGCGCGCGTCCATGAACCGTTGGTGAGTGTGTTTGTGTGAGTATACCTACAGCGGGCCGCTTGTGGAAGCTTCCCCTCTGTAGATTTACTACTCGTGTGGTTATACCATGGCCACTGGCCACAGTGTACCAAAAGTAGTGCAAAAGCTGTGCTTGAACGACTTTGGCCCGGCGCACACCGAGCGCAGCGCAGCGCAAAGTATTTTCTGAGAACACTGAATAATTAACTTTACAAACGGTCGCGCGGTACGGTAGGCACGCGCTTTCTTGCTTCTTTATTCTTGGAATGCAATATTGACCGTATATCGATAGTCGTAAAGTTAATTATTCAGTAATCTCAGAAATGCTCTGCGCTCGGTGTGTGTCGGGCCTTCGATGACCCTAACGCAGTGCTGAGAGCTGTGGTCAGGAAGGAAGAATTGCCCAAGTGCCGGGTTCGATTCCCGGCATAGGCAATTTGCGAATTTATAATATCTTAATTGTCGTTTCTGTATCACTACGTAACTAATACCTAAATATGATAGGTGCATAATCGCAGCGAGTATCTAAACCTAGAGATACCTACCACAGTGTAAAAACTGTAAATTCACACTAGTCATAAATCACGTTTAAAACATAAGTAACATTTCATGTTAGCTAAACTCACGATACTAGCTGAAAACTTCCACTACAGTTTAAACTTTTAAATGAAATGTAGGTATTATTAGCGCTTGTTCAGACACGGCGGGAACCGCGCGATTATAGAATCGCATGGAAATCGCGCAGGTCTTATTTATATGAGTTATAAAGTAATCGTTCAGACATAACCGCGCGGTTATCGCGCGAGAAACGCGCGGTTCCCGCCGTGTCTGAACAAGCGCTTAATGCCTAAGTAATAGTAGGTATACATTATAAATACACATTAATCTATATGTACAATGATCTCATTTACCATCAAGTGGAGTGCTTCCTACGTTCGATTCCTTATAAATTGATTTGGTCTTTTCTTTTAATAAAACTGAAGCCATTGGAATCTTATTTGCTGGTCCTTATAAATATCAGAAAGGTTGAACTCGAATTACAGACATTGCTTTCAATATTGGAATAAATAACAATTTTCAGAATAATCCACGCAGTAACTTAAACGCAGTAACAGAATTTCAACTATGAAAATATATTGTAGAAGAAATTATATTATGTTACTAGCTGTTGCCCGCGATTTTGTCTGCGTGGATTTAGGTTTTTTAATAATCCCTTGGGACAATTTTCCTGGATAAAAAATAATTAATCTAAGTGCTAATCCAGCGTATTTAACATCTCCGTTCCAATAATTTCAGCCAAATCCGTTCAGTAATTTTCGCGTGAAAGAGTAACAGACATACAAAGTACAAACTTTCTGCTTTATAACATTACTAGTGTGATAGTGTGATTGGTTGCCAGTACAAATATAAGTATTTTACAATCAATTTATGATCAAAACTGGAAGATCACAAATACGTTGCACTGACTCATGGCCCTCAGACTCATGTTTGATCAGTAACGGCAGCAACAGTAATTTGTGCTCGCTCACGGGTCGGTCGGCCCGCGTGCGGCCTTGGCTCGGAGCAATTACCCAGCCGTGTTGACTTGCAGCCTCTGACACAATCTCACTCATATTTGACACCAAACACTGTCAGTAACGGCAGCAACAGTAAATTGTGCTCACTCACGGGTCGGTCAGCCTGCGCGTGGCTGTGGCTCGGAGAAATTACCCGGCCGTATAGACTCTGACACAAGCTCACTTACTTATATTAATTGACACCAAACACTCTGTTAGTAACGGCAGTAACAGTAATTTGTGCTCGCTCACGGATCGGTCGGCCCGTGTGCGGCCGTGGCTCGAAGCAATTACCCGCCCGCGTTGACTCGCGGCCCTCGGACTCAAGCTCATGTTTGACACCAAACACTCTGTTAGTAACGGCAGTAACAGTAATTTGTGCTCGCTCACGGGTCGGTCGGCCCGCGTGCGGCCGTGGCTCGAAGCAATTACCCGCCCGCGTTGACTCGTGGCCCTCGGACTCAAGCTCATGTTTGACAACAAACACTCTGTTAGTAACGGCAGTAACAGTAATTTGTGCTCGCTCACGGGTCGGTCGGCCCGCGTGCGGCCGTGGCTCGAAGCAATTACCCGCCCGCGTTGACTCGCGGCCCTCGGACTCAAGCTCATGTTTGACACCAAACACTCTGTTAGTAACGGCAGTAACAGTAATTTGTGCTCGCTCACGGGTCGGTCGGCCTGCGTGCGGCCGTGGCTCGAAGCAATTACCCGCCCGCGTTGACTCGCGGCCCTCGGACTCAACGCCCTCTCATATTTTGATAAAGGATCAGATTGACTTTGCGGACCGAGAATCGGTATCTTATTGTACAATACAAGAGGCATTAGTTTAGAGGCAAGAGGTCTTGCAGTAAAGTTATATTTATCTATCTATCTATCTTTCGTTTGATTTTCATGCTGCCCGTTCTAAAAGTGGCAAACTTCAAGATTATACGATTTATGACGTGAACTAAGTTTATACAGCGATATGCTTTTAAAGTTATTAGCATAAAATATTGTCTTAAGTAGCTCGAAGAATTCCTCGCGCTCTAGCCCAAGTAGATACTTATTATGAACTTGACTTTACTTGAGTTAAGACTAGGTAATAATGTTTCAGGATTTTGTCGTGTGATTAGGATGACAAATAATGAGGTTATAAAAATGATTAAACATTATTAATAACTAGCTGATTTTTTGTATGCAGGCTAATAAATACTTGTATAATGAAATGGCCATATAGTCCTACAAATTTAGTGGAACGATTTCCCACCCGAGCGAATCGAAATTTTTTACACCTCCCCACTCAATTAGCTACCTCCATCGAGAATTTTCATAGATAAAAAAGTTGTTCGTCTCGTCGAAACGAACCTGCTCACTAAAATTCAGCTTGTTATTAATCACTAAAATTTTGTTCCAGGGCTGCCGTACCAATAAAAATCTACGTCACTAGTTCACTAGTTCATAAAACTAATTGCCTTATTATTTGACGGAGAAAATGCGGCCTAGACTAATTGAGAGCGGGAGTTCTCCCAGCAAAAGTCCAAGCTCTAAGACTGGAAACTCGAAAGGGAACGAACGATGTTAATTATTGGAACGGAGCGGAAGCTACGGCGGGCGCGCCGGAACAAACAGTACCTACCTTTAGTATGAGATTGCATATTTCGACAACGTTACTAGATTTCTAATATTGGAAACTATAATCTCAGAGTAAAATGAATCTAAAGCCTCTTACTTTAAGTCGTACGTTCAGTACTTCTGATTTTTATTTTGAAAAGTTTCCGCTTGGAGCGCTGGCTGTAGATGTATGGACGAACTCAAACTTTAAATCAAGTCAGTTTAGACCCATTTTAGTTTTAAGTTATTGTGTTTCGAGTACGAAATCGATCAACGTTGTCGCAATGTGAAAACTCGTACTAAACTTACAGGACCGCAAATTGACAATCTGCAGCTCACAGAGGCCGATTCGAGTCGTGAAAGACGTTTGATTAATATCTGCGGCTTTGCATGCGTATGAGGCTTAAGCTTATGATTCGATTTGACACAACATAAATAATCTCTAAATTAAAACTAAAATGACAGCTTTAAATCTAGTTCTGTCCCTTTCTACAGTGAGTATTATGGGAACGGTAAGCAATATTTTTAATGCTGTCATTATAGTTTAATTTACAGATTGTTATACAACAGACTCAACCCCACTGGGTAGTGTCGCGAGTTAAGAGTGTGTCTCCAGCATTACTCGTTCGAATGTATCCAGTGTGGACGCCAGGGAGGGTTAGGGGGGGTTGAGGGTGTAATATTAAACTTATATAACGGTCACGGTTAGCGAGTGCTTTGTGCGCGGTATATTTACGACCCCGTAAACCTGACCGCCACGTGTCATATAAGCTTTATAGCCATTTTTCACACGTGAGAGCTTTCATTCGATGTTTTTGTCGCTTTTTTTTTAACTATTATTATAATTTTTTCTACTTGACCTTGACCATTAAAGATTTCTAATAGATAAAATAAATGACTAATTCCAATAATTTTTTTTTTTGTGATTTTGTACTTTTTTGTGATTTAAAATAAATATAAAAAATATGAAAAATAATAATAATAATTTTAGTTTGGGATTTTCGCGAAGAGCTGATCGCGAACTGAACGGGTCAAAAACTTTCTGCAACGATTCTTCTGTTATTAAGTAGGTAAATAATATTAGTAAAGTGTGGATTTACCTACCTATAGAATTATAAACAATGCGAAAATTGTTTGTTTGTCGGTTTTCCACACCACAACAGAGCACGGGATCGACAATTGACTTTACACATTCCGCACAGCTTTCGTAGACGGCTTCTAATCGCACTCGTGCGGTAAAAAGTCTACTTACAGTTTTGACAGCGATGCAGTAAGATCTATTACGAGCTTGAAAAATACCCATAAATTAGGGTGTAATGTATCGCCTTGGGCAATCCGCGTAACTAATATGGTGGAAGCAGTTTCACATACAAAGGGCTGTTTGTATCGCGTACCCTGCAGTAATTGAACGAATTTACTGCGCTGGGTGCCAAGGTCAATACTGCGTGGCCACAGTGGCGGCGACAAACTGAAATGTAAAACATCCTCTTCACAATCGGCGACTGTAGACGATTAGAATAGAATAGAATAGAAAAGTTTTTTATTCAAATAAACTTTTACAAGTACTTTTGAATAGTCAATTGAATCTAACATTGGTTCGGAATGCCATTCCAGCCGAGAAGAACCAGCAAGAAACTCGGCGGTTGCTCTTTTCCAAATTAACAATAGCTATTTTCCAAATTTCACGCGTGCACGATCGTGTGTTGGGCTTATCGCCTTTAGTCGCCGATCATCGCCGTCACAATCGTCAGCAATCGTAGCGATCGGCGACTAGTCGGTTTGGGCACGCCGCAGCCCGCAGCTGCACGAAAGGGAATATGCAACGCTAGCCGCTCAATAAACAATCATGGCTGTCGTGTGTGTAAACACATCACTCCAGAAGCAGGATATCATTTAATATTTTAACTAAATTTAACAATTATTTAAATATCTGCATTTATCACCCGCACAAACTTAATTAATATTGAATCAGAGATTAGTTTAACTGAGATGTCTTTTCAAATCTATTTTATACTCATTAATTAATTACACTCAGCCAAGTCCAAAATGGCAGCATTTATTCGATTAGGGTGTGATTGCTATCGCAACCCTCAATCAAATATCACGACCTAGACACTGAAGCATCTAATAGTCGGTTGAGTCTCTGGTGGAGACTGAATTCATGGCTTCGAAGTGCCCGTATTTATACCAATAATACAAGATGGCGGCTCGGCGCCACTGAATGAATCAAATGTCAGTTCACTCTAACCTGAAATTCATAATCTGTCAAACATTTCTAAAAATTTACATCAATTTTCAGCAATAATCTGACATGTGTGGCTGCTTGCACATTGATTGTGACGATTGCCGGCGATGACGACCTCCCTGGCGCAGTGATGAGCGATGTAGTCTTATAAGTGGGAGGTCCCGGCTTCGATTCCCGGCAGGGGCAACTTGGGATTCTACAATTTCTGAATTGTCTCTGGTCTGCACTAATAGCAGGCTTCAGCTGTGGCTAATTACCACTCTACTACCGGCAAAGACGTGCTATCAAGCGATTTAGCGTTCCGGTACGATGCCGCGTAAAAATCGATCAGGGGTAATAGGTTTCATAAAAACTGTCATACCTCTTCCAGGTTAGCCCGCTTCCACCTTACACTGCATCGTGACTTACCACGAGGTGAGATTGCAGTCTAGGGCTAACTTTTATACTATGAATAAAAAAGCGGCTGCACACGTAGCGGGTAATATTTTCTATGAGCGTATTTAATAACAAAACTAACAATTATCTGCCGGACCCTCGGGAATCAAACTCGGAACCTCTTGATCTACGGTCAAATATGCTAACCACTAGTCCCAACAAGGCAATGTTATGTCACTCCACTTGGATGGAAAACAAGCTCAACAAGTATAAATTAAAAATTAAAAAACCCCCGACATTCACCATTTTGCGTCGGCGGCCATCTTGGATTTGAAATAATGCTATTCTACTAGTCAAGTTCTTTCATTTGATACCCATATTAAGGGAGTTGTGAAAAAATATGTAATCCGCCATTTTGTAGCGGCGGCCATCTTGGACCGATTTTCTTCAAACATAGCTAACAACACTCTCGACTAATTCACTTTTCAAACAAAAAAAACCGCATTCAAATCGGTCCACCCGTTTGAGCGCCACAGGGGAACAGACAGACTCACACACACACACACAGACACGTCAAACTTATAACACCCCATCGTTTTTGCGTCGGGGGTTAAAAATAGTTCCGCTTTCACTAGAGGCACGCCTCGACATCAGTGCGTCCGTCGTCGTGTCGCGCCGCACACAGGCGCTCGGTATCCTCTAATTAGGTTGAAATAACGAGTTAATTCAACATCGCCCGATACGAGCCGTGTCAATTTTAATTAACTCAATTTACTTACTTACCTCGAGGGAAATGTCCGTGGAGTTGAATTTGCGAGAGCTTCCAAAGTTACAATATACTTAGGTACGTATACCTACTGAGGAAATGCCATCTTTGTTTTGTCAGAGTAGAAGTTTATTGTTTCCCAGCTGAAATCTACGATTTCATCCACGTGGATCTAGGTTTGAATAAAATGGAAACGAAATTAAATGGGGCATGACCTTTGCGATTAATTATTAGCTAAATTAAATGGGATATGCGAGTAATCTTCGATGCGTCCAATGCTATGTACCTAATTCTGCTACAAGTCATGGCAAATAAGTAAGTCTAGCGTTGACCTTCAATGCGCAGAAGTCGAAATTGAGATTTGAGATATCTCGGGGTGTGAGGGAATCGCGGGGAGGGTGCGGGGATCGTTCGTAAGCACTGATTAGCTCACGCGGATCCCTCGTAAGCGCTGATGGGCTCTCCAATCGTATTGTGCGCGCACTTGAAGGTCACCGCACGACTTACGTGCCGGGGGTTATATTGACGTCGTTTTCAGTATTAAAAAAACTCATGCACTCATTCATAATTTCAACCGATAAACGTCCACTGCTGGACATAGGTTTCTTGCAAGGATCGCCACAGAACACGATCCTTGTCCTATCCAGTGGTTACCAGCGACTTTAAGAAAAATGAAACAAGTTTAAATCTAAAAAAGACTATCAAAGCAAAACCAGAGACACATTTTGTACATTAATAATATCGGCCTTAATTACAACAAAAACCATAGACAAGCAGCGAATTAATAAGAAAACCATTAATCAGCGAGCGTGCACCAAAAAAAATATGGCGGCCTCGAGCCCTGTTATAGGCCTTCGCAGGCTACTAACATTATTTATCGCCTATTCATTTTCATAAAGGTACCTATACACGCAATCTTTATCTTATACATATAGAACGTACGGGTCGAATACTGAACCTCCTTCCTTAAAGTCGGTTAAGAACGAAAGTAAATCTTTCTATTTTCTTTAAAGAATATTAGCCACTAGCTTCTGCCCGGTGCTTCGTCCGCGTGAATTTCGGTTTTTCATAAATCCCGAGGTATTCGTGGATTTCAAGTTCTTCGTTTCCACCCCCTTTTCCAACCTTTATACCTATTTTCAAGGAAGTTTGCTATAGTAATCTACCTATAGCTGTAGCTATAGATTTCGGTATTTTCGAAATCCCGTGGGAACTGTGGATTTTTCCAGGATAAAAAGTAACCTATGTGTCAAGTTGTCAACTCCATAGTCACTGATAGTTCCTCCCTGTGTTGGAGACAATACACAGAGAAACTTTCAGCTTTTATAAAAATATAACGTAGGTCTGGCCGTCCTGGACTCTCGCTCTATTATAAACCAATTTTGTAAAGTATGTAGTTATATGCTATGCGGCTAGAATCTAGTAGGTAGGTAATGCCTATATCATGTGAGAAGATTAATTAAACAAACTTATAACACCCCGTCGTTTTTGCGTCGGGGGTTAAAAATAACATCGGACCAAGCAGGGCGAACTTGAGCGCCGTGGAGTGCAAAAAGAATAAAAAGCTTACAAAAGCTTTTACAATTTAAAATGCAGAGAAAATATAGGTAAAGTAGTTATGAAAAGCACAGGCATTGTGGACTTCAGGGGCTTAATTTTTTAATTAAGTAAGTTCATAATAATGTAACGACTAACGAGTATTAAAATATTTGTTGCATTGGAATATTTACACACTATTCTCAGTAATTTAACCGACTATAACAATACAAACTACTTATATAAACTATATCTTGAAACAAAATCAAAATCAGCTCAGTACCTACCTACTTTAAGAAAAACGTAAAGAAACACGATTTGCAGCGCCTCCTTAATGGCCTGCAGCAGCAGTAAGAACCTGCTCAGAATAGAATAGAATAGAAAAGTTTTTATTCAAATAAACTTTTACAAGTACTTTTGAATCGTCAATTGAATCTACCACAGGTTCGGAATGCAGTTCCAGCCGAGAACCTGCAAGAAACTCGGCGGTTACTATTAAAAAAAAAATAACAATATAACAATTATTTATGTAAGCACATGATTGAAATGCCGTCTCGCGCATTACTGGAACGAGTTAAATCCATGCTTTTTTACCGTTTATATAATCTTCAATTGTATAATAAACTCAGAAGTGATAAATATACGTAAAATCATATGGGTGGATTTCCCAACAGCAAAATTCGCACGGCATGGGTGAAATCGGTACTGTCCAACGTTAGTATAAAGATCTAATATTTTTTTCTAGGTAGAATAGGTAGATACCTATGCGAGACAATAAATATTTATTGATTAGGACTGCAGTTTAGGAAATAAAAAATTTTTGAAGCCCCGAATTTATCATTTCGGTAGCTGTCCTCACAACCTTTTTCAATGTAATTTCCCTCATAAATCAAAAAGTATTGCTTATTTAGGTATATGGCTACTTTTATTTAAATTGTGAATAGTGACAGTATAGTTATAAAATAATTTTATGATAATATCTACTTAGTTTAATAACTGGTAAGTAAAAATGCTTGTGTCCCAGAAAGTCCTCTCATCTCGGTGTTTTTTTTTTAATCGATTGTAGTTTTGCATAGGACAACTCTAGCTCCCCCCTCGTGCGCTTAAAATGTACGTAACAGTGTGGTCTATGTGCTTATCGTGGGAGGAAATGCGCCGCTTGCCTGCGTGTTACCGCAAAAAAAGTAAGTAGTTCAATTCGGTGGCATGTGACAAACTTCTTATCATTTCCGTGCACAGGTGTAACTTGTCTTGCAATTAGTTAATACATATAAAATACTATTCAAGAGTGCGTAATGGCAATACGTTTATTTTTGTAATATTCATATCATCTTGTAATAAATAGTTTTCTTGTAATGCTAATTTTTGTCCATATTTCTAATTTCGGTGTTATCATTTCGGTGGATTCGGTGGGCTAAATTGTCAACCGAAATGACAAAAAACTCACCGAAATGATAAAAATTCTCATTTCGGTTTTTTTAAATCTTAATTATCTCATTTCGGTGGATTGCTTTATCATTTCGGTGTTTAATTGTCTCATTTCGGTGGATTGTTTTATTATTTTGGGAGATTATTATTTGTTTCGATGAAAATTCAGGCCAGCAGGTAATTTTTTAACTAAGGTAAAGGCACCCAATTCGGAGGTATTTTCATCAAAACTCGAAAGAACGTCAAAAAATAAGCATTTACTACACCTTTCTGAAGAACTGGCTATTTTTATCAGAAGCGTTATTTATTTAACTCTTGAAATATCCTAAAAGGACAACAATTAAAACTTGATTTAAATGTAAAATTAAATAAAATATGAAAAAAGTCCGAATCCCCCAATTCGGAGGTAAAAATCCTAATTCGGAGGCAAATGGCCCCTAATTCGGAGGTACAAAATACAAAGGGAAACGAGTAGAATGAATTCTACATGGTGTTCAAAAATGAACTGTATTTATTAATATATTTCAAAATCAATTCGATACGTATGTAATTGTTTATATGTTTATGTGTAAAATATTAATATTATATATATAAAGCTACTTGAAGTCAGGTACTGATCACCTCTCCTGAACAATTTTGTATGGGACTTTTTCACCATAATTTTCATGTGTATAAAATTCAAAAATATAAGGTCTACAAAATTATAGAGAGAGCTGAACGTGGAAAACTGACTAGGGTGCCCTAAGGGATCTCGAAAACTATCAGTCGGAAAGGTACCGTCCCGAAACAAAAAATGTTCAAAACCTTGGGCCATTGGGTAAACCGGTGAAAAAATATGGCCACCAAACAAAAGAAAATTTCGTCTCCATACAAAAATTTTGCAAATTTTCAAGAGGCTCTCCAGAACAATTTTGTATGGAACTTTTTTCGCCTCACTATTTATATGCGTAGAACTTATGGGTCTTCCTTCAGGAAAAATATGAAACGTCATGAATGTGGCAAATTTACCAGAGTACCTCATGGGTCCTCCAAAACTACCAGTCATACGGACATGGTCCCAAACAAATGTTATTAAAGACCTTGGGCCATTAGGTGAACCGGTAAAAAAAAGATGGCCGCCGAACAAAAAAAAATTTTCTCCATATAAATTTTTTGGGTAATTTTCAAGAGGCTCTCCAGAACAATTTTGTATGGAACTTTTTCCCTTTACTATTTATGTGCGTAGAACTTATAGGTCTTCCTTCAGAAAATTATGAAACGACATGAATGTGGAAAATTTACCAGAGTACCTCATGGGTCCTCCAAAACTACCAGTCATACAGACATGGTCCCAAACAAATGTTATTAAAGACCTTGGGCCATTAGGTGAACCGGTGAAAAAAAGATGGCAACCGAACAAAAAAAAATTCTCTCCATACAAATTTAGTGAGTTCTTTTCAAGAGGCTCTCCAGAACAATTTTGTATGGAACCTTTTCCCTTCACTATTTATATACGTCGAACTTATGGGTCTTCCTTCAGAAAAATTCTGAAACGTCATGATTGTGGAAAATTTACCAGAGTACCCCATGGGTCCTCCAAAACTACCAATCATACAGACATGGTCCCAAACAAATGTTATTAAAGATCTTGGGCCATTGGGTGAACCGGTAAAAAAAAGATGGCCGCCGAACAAAAAAAATTTTCTCCATACAAATTTTTTGGGTTCTTTTCAAGAGGCTCTCCAGAACAATTTTGTATGGAACTTTTTCCCTTCACTATTTATGTGCGTAGAACTTATAGGTCTTCCTTCAGGAAAATTATGAAACGTCATGAATGTGGAAATTTTACCAGAGTAGCTCAAGGGTCCTCCAAAACTACCAGTCATACAGACATGGTCCCAAACAAATTTTATTAAAAACCTTGGGCCATTGGGTGAACCGGTAAAAAAAAACATGGCCGCCGAACAAAAAAAATTCTCTCCATACAAATTTTTTGGGTTCTTTTCAAGAGGCTCTCTTAGACATTTTTGTATGAAAAATTTTCCCCCTACTACACTTATAAATAGAACTTAAAGATTTTTTTTCACAAAAATCACAAAACGTAGTGAATGCGGAAAAATTACCAGAGAACCCTAACGGCCCTCAAAAACTATCAATCATAGAGGCATGGTCCTGAAACTAAAAATGTTCAAGACCTTAGGCCCTTTGGTGAGCCAGTAAAAAAAAGATAGCTACAGAACAAAAAAATTCGTGTCCATACAAAATTTCTTTTTAATTTTCAAGTGGATCTCCAGAACATTTTTGTATAGATCCTTTTTTTCCACTAAACGCATGCATAGAACTGATTAGTGTCCTTTCAGAAAAGATACGAAACGTGATACCAATATTTCTTTCTATCTTTCAAGAGACTCTCCAGTATATTCTGGTATTTGGTATGGCCTCCCATTTCTTTATTTTACGAATATTGAAAAGACGACTATATTGAAAAGACTAGGCACGCGAGCTACTTGCAGCTCGCGCACCGAGCGCAACACTAGTTATATTAATTTATATTATAGCTGCTCGTGCTGATTCACTGACTGATTCATCACCTCTCCTGTAAAATTTTGTATGATTTTTTTTTCACTAATAGTTTCGTATAGAAGACAAAAATTCATTCGGAACAAAAATATGGAGAGAGCTGATGATTGAGGATTTCGGAGACGGTTGAAGAGCACGCCTAAGCTATTGAAGATAGGTGGAGGGTGCTCGAGCAAATGTCATTCGAAACGTCATCCAATTGGCAGTGAGCTGAAAAAAAATTCAAAATGGTGAAAAAAAAAGGCCGCCATACAAATTTCTTCGGTCTCCATCTCGGAGGGTATAAAAAATGGAAGAGTGGTTTCTTAGCAAAAGATGATTAGAATCAGAAGGTCTTCTCGATGAATTGAAAAAAAAATCAAAATAGCGGAATTTATTTTTCCATAGAAAATGTATGGCGAATATTGAAGAGACAAGAGAGAGAGTTTACAAGTTGTGAACTATGCAAGGCTTTGACGCGGTTCTTTGGAGAACTCTCAAAGAAAAATATGGGAAGACATAATGATTGAGGGTTTGGAAGATGATTGATGAGCCCGGGCAGGGTATTGTAGATAGATGTGGGCTGCTCAAACAAAAAATACTCAGAACCTCATCCAATTAGCACTGGTTGAAAAAAAAAACTCCAAAATGGCGGATTCCAGATGGCGGCCATACAAATTTCATCGGTGTCTATCGCATTAAGTATTAAAGATAGAAAAGTGTTGTTTGGAAAATGATGATCAAGACCTAAAAGGTCTACCTAATTGATGAACGGAAAAAAATCAAGATGGCGGAATTCATTTTTTCCTACACAAAATATTTTTTTCATTTTGACATTTTGACATTATGACATTTTGACATTTTAACATTTGACATTTGACATTTTGAAGTTTGACATTTTAACGTTTTGACATTTTGACATTTGACTTTGATATTGACTAAAAGAAGTTCCACTCCAATAAAAAATCCAGCTCTCCCTGAGGATGAGTTGATGAGAGGATGAATTGGATTAGGTTCTGAATATTTTTTGTTTGAGCAGCCCCCATCTATCTACATTACCCTGCCTGGGCTCCTCAGTTATCTTCCAAACCCTTAGTCATCATATTGTATCCCCATATTTTTTTTTGAGAGTTCTCCAAAGAATCGCATCAAAGTTTCTTCAATATTCGGCATACATTTTCTATGGAAAAACAAATTCCGCCATTTTGAATTTTTTTCTATTCATCGAGTAGACCTTCCGATCCTGATCATCTTTTGCGAAGAAACCACTCTTCCATCTTTTATACTCTCCGAGATGGACACCGACGAAATTTGTATGGCGGCCATCTTTTTTTCGCCATTTTGAATTTTTTTTAGCTCACTGCCAATTGGACGACGTTTTGAGTTACATTTGCTTGAGCACCCCCTACCTATCTTCAATACTTTAAGCGTGCTCCTCACCCGTCTCCGAAATCCTCAATCATCAGCTCTTTCCATATTTTTCTTCTAAATGAATTTTTGTCTTCCATACGAAACGATTTGTGAAAAAAAAAAATATAGAAAATTTAACAGGAGAGGTGATCAATGAGTGAGTGAGTGAGTGAGTGAGTGAGTCAGTCATCCAATCAGCACGAGCAGCTATATATATATTAAAATATATGTATATTTCTATCCATACCACATAATTAGGGGCTCATAGAACCTAATTCGGAGGTAATACCTCGGAATTGGGTTTTGTAACAAAAAACACGTTTCCTAATTCTGAGTGTTAAAAAAGAAAAGATTTTTCCATAATAAACAAATAATTTAAAGCTTAATTAGATTACCTTCGTAAATATGTACGATACTCTCTCAAAATTGCATCGAAATATGCATAAATTTAATTTTCTTTTTAATTAATTTTCTTTAGCTTCCCCATACAATCTATCAATAAATTACCTAAATAGGTAAACTTTGATACGGTATAACTAGTGATTTAGAGGCCAAAGTGTACCTCATAATTAGGGCTCTGTAACCTAATAGCCTATTTAAATAATCAAAACTGAAACAAGACGCATTTAACATAAAACGACCCTAAAAATTGAAAAACTTATTAAGTCTATGAAATCGCAATTCTGCGGTATACCTCCGCATTAGGAACCAGCTAAAATATTTGGCACCTAATGCGGAGGTATTTTCAAAACGTATTTTCACCTTAATTTCTTTACAAATATTCACAAAAGTTGATTGTTTTCGATTGCAAATATAGTCCTTCAAATATTCATATCTAAATAAAAACAAATAAAGCTCAAAATTAACGGATAAACACTATTTAAAAAAACGTAGGTATTTCGTGCACAAGGTCCAAAATGTATGAAACATGCGTTCGGGCCGGCTGCTAGTGTAAAACTTGCCGGTTATTTTAAAACATATACATATAAAACCAATTATTTCGTCATTTATCTATGGAATGATAAACTATCAATTGATTAAGATATGTTGCAGTAAAAAAGAGCTTGGTGATCGGTTGAAAACGCTGTTTTTCTATATACCTCCGAATTGGGTGCCAATTTTAGAATACCTCCGAATTGGGTGACTTTACCTTAAACCACTTCAAAAAAAGAGTTTATGTATTTGACCCGTACGTATGTATGGCCGCAATTATCTCAAAGACTAATGAACCGATTTTGATAATAATTTAGTTAATAATGACTCATTATAATTATTGCTAAGCTAAAATTAAAATCGTTAATTAAAATATGTCTTTTCATTTAGTTTTTTTCTATTCCTTTTATTGTAGGTAGGTGCATTTTTTTGTGTGAAATCCAGAGGAATATCTAAAATTAAGTAGAACATACGTAACAAATTGTCACTCATGATAGTATACAACCTTTCACACTTGCTAAGAGTGCATCTATTTAGTTAAATAGATGCACTCAGTAGTATATTTATTATATTTTCAGTGAATTTTAATTTCGGTGGACAGTTTCTATCATTTCGGTGGCTACTTATATCATTTCGGTGGCTAGTTTTATCATTTCGGTGGCATTAAAATTTTAAACACGTATTCTCACGAGTTTATAAGACATATTTTGATGGCATTCAATAAGAGCATAAACAATAACAAGAAGAACAATAAACCATAGTTCAAAGTTGAAAAAACTTAATAATAAAAAAGTCCACCGAAATTCAAGAAAAAACGGCTTTGTTGAAATTGCCCCATATATTAAAATCGGCCCAGTAATTTTTTTGGAAAACAAACGCACTCACCACCACTAACGCCAGTCTCCTCTCTATTCCATCGTTGGTAATATTATTTACCTAAGCGTTTAAGAGGAAAGAGGGAGTTTAAGTAATAAATCACACTGTCGTCAAAGATTTGTTGAAACACGACTGAAATAATTGCGTCCCCGCTTATCTATAAGGGAAAAACGATAAGCTAATCAGGAAATCCATTATTTTCCCCTCGTTAAGGTATGTTTCTACTCACGATAATTATCTCAAACTTGACACGGCGACAGTTCCTTTCAAAAGGTTTCCCTACTATAGTCCTTTAACTTCCCACTGCTGGGCACACGCTTCTATACTCTGATAAGAGGAGGGATTGAGCTTAGACCCGCCACGCTGCTCCAATGCGGGTTGTCAAGCTCTAACAACTATTGTCACTTGATAGTGATCATCACTGAGACAGACGGCTTAACGTGCTCTCCGAGGCACGCGGATGTAATACCGCCAACTACCAACTCCGGAATGGCACTGAGAATTTTCGAAAGAAACCCTACATTTTTTGAGTCAGGAGTCGAGTCGAGACAAACCGAAACAGGATCCGCAGTAAATATGCTGACGGCTAGACCGACGAGGCAACACCTAGGCGGGGTATAGTAATATAAAGCGTTTTCAGAGATTTTAGAAATTCAAAAAGAAAACATGCATATTATATACCTACTTATACTAAATGTAGTTCCGAGAATAACATCGAATGAACAACAACATCAGTTCTTTATTTAAATCAAAATCATCATCATCGACAAAGTTCTTTATTTAAATCATCAATAAAATATACATTTATTAATTTAAGTTAAAATTATTCATTTTGCTCGCCAGAGCGCACAATATCCAAAACTGAATATTGATACAGAATATACCTATTCTCGGTTTATTGACACTCGGCCTCGTGCATCAAGATGGCGCGCCTCACGTACCGGAAGTGGTAGAAACTGAACACCACCATGAAGGAGAACAAGTAAACGGCTGCAACAACCAAAATTAAATTTAAACTTTCTAAATAACCACGCCATCATGCCACATATAAATATTATGTTATTGTAAAACACTTCAAAGAATATTCTCTCTCTCAATTAGGTGATTCCAAAATGTAGTGCGACAGCTATAGCTTTTAGCTATAACTTTTAGACATAAAACTTTAACCCCAAACGCATACAAACTCTAACTACGAACTAACGTGAAAAATAAATAAATAAATAATGTCTTCTTGAACAAATTTTGGCCACAGCAGCTAACCTCCAAATAGCTAGACGCAGGAGGTTATAGTGTACAAATGCGTGCGGAGATACAAGTGCACTCTCTATTCCCTCACTCACACAATCCGACAGCAATCCCATATTAACGGAGATAAATCAGACGCAAAACCGTCGGCTTTACGTGCTCTCCGAGGCACGCGGGGTTGTATCTAACACTTCGGGTTGCTACTGAGAATTTCCCTGATATACCTAGTCCGCGCCATGAAAGAAGTCCCGCGGCCATTAGGCGGAGCTAATAAATTTTACATAAATACAAAAATTGCTTAGACATAGGTACGACTACTAGCGCCGCATCTACGGGACTTTATTTGTCCCCGACACCGAAATGAGACCTCATAATAAATCATTTAAACGAATTAATTAATAGGTAGTATATTAAATGTAATATCAGCAGATGGAAAATTATCCCGGAGAATCAATCGCACGCTGCAGCAATACATTAACTAATTAAAGCGTGAGCTACTCTTCATAATTACAGACGTGTATGTACATATCTACATAGGTACGCTTTAACGTTGGTATTGGATGGTTTCATATCAATGTAGTTAAGTATATAATTATAGAAACAGTTGATTATCAAATCAAATCAAATAGACTGGAAAGATGTAGGTGCACATCAGAAATTTTGGCGACGACGCTTAAGTGAGTGTCTTTAAAGACTAGTCTAGACATACTGGTCTAACACACTCGGCCAATGTAACTTAGAGAAAGCGAATTTTAAGCGTACGGCCAATGCTGGTTGACTTGCAGTGAGTTTCCATACAAAAATGTCAAATGATATTCGCACAAATTGCAGACATCGTTTGGCCGGCATTCGTTTAGTAATTATTAAATTACTGGCTGATGCCTACTACTTCATCCGCGTGGATTTTGACAAAGTAGCTTATATCCTTCCACAAAGTCCAATCTATCTCCTTACCAAAATTCATCAAAATTGTTTCAGCGGTTTAGGCGAGAAAGCGGTAAGTAACAGGCAGACAGAGTTATGAGGCAGTGAAATGAGATTGCCGCTCCTCTTGCAACAAGAGAGAAGATTCGGGCTCGCCGCGTGTTCAGATCGGCCATCAAGATTGGCGATTGTTGTAGGTAAATAGATAAATACGCACCAGCTCCAATAAACGTACAGAGTCCACTGACGCAGGCCAAGTTGGCCAACCGGTGCTGCTCATCTTTAATCTTCGGCGCTGATACAACGAAACAAGTATAAATTAAAATTTTAAAAAACCCCCGACATTCGCCGTTTTGTGGTGGCGGCCATCTTGGATTTGCATAGTGCTATTAAGCCCTTACATTTGATACCCATATTGAGGGAATTGTAAAAAAATATGTATGTAATCCGCTATTTTGTGGCGGCGGCCATCTTGGACCGATTTTCATCAAAAATAGCTAAGAACACTCCCGACTAATTCACCTTTTAAACAAAAAAACGCATTCAAATCGGTTCACCCGTTGGAGCGCTACGGTGCAACAGACAGACAGACACACACATACACACACACACAGAGAGACGCGTCAAACTTATAACACCCCGTCGTTTTGCGTCGGAGGTTAAAAATCTGGACGTTTGGTAAAAATGCATGCATCAATGATGTTGGCAGTTGCCAGTATTGTTCAATTACGCGTTTAGATATTCGGATTGGAATTTTTTGTTAGTTGAATTACCTATGTCGAAAAAATATTTCACAATTTCGAATCTGAATTGCCGTTGCGAAATCTATCACCGTGTATCACGGTTAAACTTTTAGGCGCAGTCCTCGAGGCGTAAGCTCAGCGTTTAGTTTATGTGAGTGATCGCCAACAGTCGCCCAAACTGGGTAGCGAAATGCAGTAGAAACCATTCTAAAGCCATGATGTGCCAAAGTTAAGTAAATATCTAAATAACCAAAAATTGTTCGTGTAAGTTGAAACCCTTTCCTTGATCAACCGGTTAATCAACGAACGGAATTGAAAATGTTTCACGAAGAACTAGCCGCTCTTTCGAAACCGGTTCCAAGCCCCTGTACTGCGTCTGTACTATAGTTGGGACATTACAAACGTGCGAACTTAGCCATGAAACATTAAGATCATGGGGTCGTGAAGCCTCCCCCTCGCTCTTTATAACCTGTTATCGACTATCGACAAATCCTTTTTTCTGTTACACACAACACCAGAGAAACAGGTTCCAGTTCCATAAGGCTTGTAAGTCCGAGCGAGAAATCCGATAAAAAATGATTGATGACTCAGTTCGCACGTTTGTAATGTCCCAACCATAGCGTTAACTTACCATCTTGGAACCGCACGCAGGCTCTGCTGATCTTAGCGACGGCGAGTGCAACGACGCTCAGCCAAACCAGTGACGCGACCAGAAGATACACCTACAATTATAACACTAATCTATATTAATAATTAATAATAATAATATAAAGTAGCTTGTCCTGACTGACAATCAACGCACAGCCAAGCTAGAAACTTGAAATTTTCACAGTAGCTTCCTTTTATAACGTAGGCGCACACTAAGAAAGGATTATTGCGAATTCCATCCCTAAGGGGGTTAAATAGGGGATAAAAGTTTGTATGAAAGTCCGTCATTTTTAAAGTTATATCCATGAAAATTGGTGTTTAGGTTTTCGGTTAAAAATAAAGAGTTATATGTTTAAGAAATTTTTGAAAAACTACCCCCAAGTGGGTTAAATGGGAGATGAAAGTTTGTATGAAAGTCCGTCATTTTTAAAGTTATATCGATGAAAATCGGTGTTTGTATTGTAGGTTAAAAATAAAGAATTACGTGTTTCAGGAATTTTGGAAATTCCACCCCCAAGTCAGATTTATAAGAATCCAAGCGGACGAAGTCGCTGGCATCTGCTAGTAATATTATAAAGGCAAAAGTTTGTGTGTGTGTGTTTGTTACTCTTTAACGCCGCAACTACTGAACCGATTTGGCTGAAATTTTGAATGGAGATGATTATGCCCTGACTTAACACATAGGCTACTTTTTATCCTGGAAAAACCCACAGTTCCCACGGGATTTTGAAAAAACCGAAATCTATATCTACAGCTGTAGGTAGATTATTATAGCAAACTTCCTTGAAAGTAGATATATAAAGGTTGCAGGAAAAGGGAGCGGGAACGGGAACCGAAAATCCACGATTCCCTCGGGATTTGTGAAAAACCGAAATTCACGCGGGCGAAGCCGTGGGCAGAAGCTAGTAAGAAAAAAATATGACAACCATAAGTACACATCCGTGAAGCTTTACAAGCATCCATAAGACTAAAGAATTATCTAAATTTAGCCCTTGATTGTGATCTTTTCTGTCTATATGGACTAACCCAGAAGAGGTAGTTATGGTAGTTTTGCCATACCTCTTCCCGTTCCCATTGCCTCTGATCGGTTTCTACGCAGTATAGTATAGTACCGGAACGTTATATCGCTTGGCGATAAGTAGTCACCCACCACCAAAGCCTTTGAACGTCCCACTGCTGGGCACAGGGTAGATCTAAGACGCGATTTAGATATACCTACCTAATCATCAAAGATCAATACGAGAAATGGAATCTACTGATGTAGAACCTATAATAATATCCTCTAATAGAATAGATAGAATAGAATAGAACTTTATTGAACTTTAAGTAAATAAACCCCCCCCCCCCCCCCCCGCCTTGTTCTGGGTTTCGCAATCAAAGTCCCTGTACTGTAGGTATTTACATTCGAACATTTCAATAAAGACAACTAACGGTGTTAACGGTTAACAACTAAATCAAACAGCATCGAATATCGTTAACTGAATATTGTAAGTACACGAATATTATTGAATATTCTATTCAAATTGTTGATATTTCGTATTGGAACAACGTGAACGAATTTAATAATTGACGGGGTTTATTTGCTATTGCGAGACTAAATTTTACACTGCACGAACACAGTTCATTGAGGGGTATCAATGTCCGTAACCGGGGTCCAGGGGGGATTTGGGTGAGTGTGACCAGGGGGGTCACACCCACCCAAAAAGTCCCCCCTTATAAAGCAAAGTATCTACGCTCGAAAGTGCATGTTCCAGTGATTGAAGGATAAACCAACGAACAAATAGGTACGTTTTCTCATTTTATAAATAGAAAATATAAATACGGATTCCGAAAATAACAAAAAAAAAACGCTCAGTTTTTAATGACCAGTCGTCCAACCGTAGAAAAATTGGCTACTCTGCTCCCCTGAAAATATCGGAAATATTCGAGTAAGTATACCTAGGTAATATTTCGATTGTGAACTTTGGCACAACATAACAGCAAGGGAGAGGTAACTGTTCGTTTACTTACGGTCAACGTTCGTTTAATTACCACGTTCGTTTACTTACCACGCTGGCCAAGTGCGGATTGGCAGACTATTTGGAGATTCTGTTTTATTCTTAGAATAGAAAAAAAGTTACAAAGTGTAAAAAATAATAAAAATAAAAGCAGAATAATAAAAATAAGAGCACCTGCGCCTGTGTGACACTATGTTACCGAACGGACTTTTAGTTATACCTTTTTTAACCCCCGACGCAAAAACGACGGGGTGTTATAAGTTTGACGTGTCTGTGTGTGTGTGTGTGTGTGTGTGTGTGTGTGTGTGTGTGTGTGTGTGTGTGTGTGTGTCTGTCTGTTCCCCTGTGGCGCTCAAACGGATGGACCGATTTGAATGCGGTTTTTTTTGTTTGAAAGGTGAATTAGTCGAGAGTGTTCTTAGCTATGTTTGATGAAAATCGGTCCAAGATGGCCGCCGCTACAAAATGGCGGATGATATATTTTTTCACAACTCCCTTGATATGGGTATCAAATGAAAGGGCTTGACTAGTAGAATAGCACTATTGCAAATTCAAGATGGCCGCCGCCACTAAATGGCGAATGTCGGGGGTTTTTTAAATTTTCAATTTACACTTGTTTTAAATTCTGCTCAAAGCAATGGAGTCTATAAAAAATGAACTCGTGCGTAAAAACTCCATTTTTGCTGCACTTTTCCACAGCAGTGTATGTTCGTAAACGAGCCAATATTTTTTTGAATTATTACTTTTTATTTTCGAACTTTTATTTTGGTATTGTCTTTATCGTTATGATTTCCATTTTGAGTTACCTATTGTTTTCATTTCAGACTGTTGGTTCCACTGCTTGGTTCCACTATTCAGTCCAATAGGATTTTCAAAAGCAGGTAGGTACTAATGTCTCCACTGCTTTAGAACATGGTGGAGCTAAATATAAATATTTGTAAATACTTTTGGTCTCCATTCTTGATGTAAATATACTGATTAGGTACCTATGTACCTCACACTAATGTTATAAAGGCGAAAGTTTGTGAGAGAGTGTGTGTGTGTATGTTTGTTACTCTTTAACGCCGTAACTACTAAACCTATTTGGCGAAGTTTGAATGGAGATAGACTATGTCCTGACTAACACATAGGCTACTTTTTATCCTGGAAAAATTCACAGTTCCCACGGGATTGCTGAAAACCCGAAATTCACCCGGGCGAAGCTGCGATCAGAAGCTAGTATGTTAATATTGATACATACCAACATAGCTCTGCAGTTTTCCGTGAGAGCGACGACAATCAGCAGGAGTCCAGCGCCGGTGACTCCGCTCAGCACTGCACCAGTGGCCGTGCTCA
The DNA here is from genome assembly GCA_920104075.1 of Melanargia galathea. NCBI lineage: Eukaryota > Metazoa > Arthropoda > Insecta > Lepidoptera > Nymphalidae > Melanargia > Melanargia galathea. The sequence continues at coordinate 13,769,887 of OV049857.1, read as the reverse complement.
TAACTTTGAAAATAAGAGACGAGACTATTATAGAGACGAGACTATTATAGAGACGAGACTGGCCAAAGACCAGTCCGAGAATATCAGATATCTAAACATAGATAGACTCAATACTAGTCATAATATCATCTCAGAGATAAATAATTTGTTTTTCACACTTTGTAAATCATACAAACGGTCAGAGAACCTAATAAAACCAAATAATATTCCGCACTTATTACATACGAGTACATTGTGAAGTTAGAATTTCATGCATCATCATATTGCTTTTCATGCGTAAGAATCATGGTTAGCAGAATCAATCCAAACAGGACTTGCTACTCTCGACAAACTCTCGATGAAACCCGATATAAGTACCATCAGAGCTATTCTACGTATAAAGCTCCCCAGGGAACGATTGCAATGCTACATATATAATATGCGATTATAGTTGGTCTGAGTCCTAAGTAATCATTCTGTGGTCGGCAGAAGTGAAGTGCAAACTTACATTGCGAGGTGCGTAATAATCAGGGTCAGCACGATAGATCTAGAGCACCCCAGGGAAAAACTGCAGACTCCCCATGAAACACAAATCTCGACAAACAACTATCGACGAAACACCCGATAGATATACCATCAGAAAGCTATCAGGAGTTCTCCAGGGAACGATTGGAAATGCCACATCAGTTTATAGTTGGTTTGATTCGTAAATAATCAGTAGGCGGCAGAAGTGGAATGGAATCTTCTAAAATCAATATTGCAAACTTACATTGCGAGGTGCGTAAGAATCAGGGTCAGCACGATAGATCCAACCAGAACTTGACAGAAAGCTATCAAGAGCACCCCAGGGAAAAACTGCAGACTCTCCATGAAACAAAACTCTCGACAAACAACTTTCGACGAAACACCCGATAGATATACCATCAGAAAGCTATCAGAAGTTCTCCAGGGAACGATTGGAAATGCCACAACAGTTTATAGTTGGTTTGATTCGTAAATAATCAGTAGGCAGCAGAAGTGGAACGGAATCTTCTAAAATCAATATTGCAAACTTACATTGCGAGGTGCGTAAGAATCAGGGTCAGCACGATAGATCCAACCAGAGTTTGACAGAAAGCTATCAAGAGCATCACAGGGAAAAACTGCAGACTCTCCATGAAACACAACTCCTGACGAAACACCCGATATATCATCAGAAAGCTATCAGAAGTTCTCCAGGGAACGATTGGAAATGCCACATCAGTTTATAGTTGGTCTGAGTCGTAAATAATCTGTGGTCAGCAAAAGTGGAACGGACTCCTCTAAAATCAGCAATGTAAACTTACATTGCAAGGTTGGCGTTTGATGCATACACCATTTCATCGTTCTGCTTGCCATGCGTAAGAATCAGGGTCAGCACGATAGATCCAACAAGGACTTGACAGAAAGCTATCAGGAGCACCCCGGGGAAAAAACTGAATACTCTCGATGAAACACAACTCTCGATGAACACAGCGTCCTGAAGGTATATCAGAAGCTCCCCGGGGAACGCTTGCAAATGCCACATTAGCTTATAGTTGGCCTGAGTCCTAAATAATCTGTGGATCGGCAGAAGTAAAGTGCAAACTTACATTGCGAGGTCGGCGTTTGATGCATTTCATCGTACTGCGTGCCGTGCGTAAGAATCAAGGTCAGCAGGATAGATCCAACCAGGACTTGACAGAAAGCTATCAGGAGCACCCCGGGGAAAAAACTGAATACTCTCGATGAAACACAACTCTCGATGAACACAGCTTCCTGAAGGTATATCAGAAGCTCCCCAGGGAACGCTTGCAAATGCTACATTAGCTTATAGTTGGCCAGAGTCCTAAATAATCTGTGGATCGGCAGAAGTAAAGTGCAAACTTACATTGCGAGGTCGGCGTTTGATGCATTTCATCGTACTGCGTGCCGTGCGTAAGAATCAAGGTCAGCAGGATAGATCCAACCAGGACTTGACAGAAAGCTATCAGGAGCACGCCGGGGAAAAGGTTGCAGACTCCGCAGCAGCTCTCGACGTGGCACCCCGGTTTGTGGATGGCGAAATGCAGGGGGACGTTGGTGCTCCTGCTGGTGCTACGAGGGCGTTTCTCGCTCGACCTGGTGAGGTCTTCTGTTGTGCTTTTGGCCATGTTTCAGAATTAATTTGAATTTACGTTTTTAATGATGTTTGAAGATGATGACAGAAGTTTGGCAGAAATCCATAGGTGACAGATAAAATTGAGACGTTGAAACTTGTGTGAAACTCGTTGAAATTATTCAATACGAGCGGATACCCGCGACTTCGTTCGCGTGGATATTGATTTTAATAATCCCGTGTGAATCATTTTGTTTTTCCTAAGCTCCTTTGAGCTTATACCTTGCTAAAAACTGTAAAAAGTTCACTGGCGGATGTTTAGGTACATCAAAATGTAAACATCCGCCAATGAAAGTCCCATCCCATCAAATCCCATCAAAATCGGTCCAGCCTTTCAGAGATTAGCCAGTAGTCTTTAAAGTATCTACTTTCTAACAAAAAAAGAATGAATGAAATCGGACTACCCGTTAACGAATTACAGCTATGTACACATTTTGCCTTTCATCCCCTCTCCCAAAGGAAACCGTGCTCAATTTCGGGATAAAAAGTATCCTATATGTTACTCCATAGTATGAACTTAAATCATGCCGAGTTTCATTTCAATCCATTCAGTAGTTTTTACGTGATGCGCGCACAAACATACAGACAAACAGACAAACAGATAAACAGACAAACAGACAAATTTCAAAAATACCTTTTTTACGTTCTATTACTTATCCCTAACATCCCCCAGTTATTATTTTGCAAAAATTTTCAATGTACAGACACGGCAATTCTACGATTTTATTATATGTATAGAAGATAGAAGAGCATGGCGATTTTTTTAACCGACTTCAAAAAAGGAGTTTATCAATTCGACAGTATGTAAGTAATATTATTGAATTGCAAAATGTTCACAATGAACAAATATACAAAATTTTGTATGTATGTATATGTACATATATATGTATGTACCTATGTTTGTCCGCAGATTTCTCAGAAACTAGTAACGGTTTGTGACCATTCTTTTTTTATTACCCACTTCAACTTAGGAACAGTGCAAGTTTCCTTAAAAGCGGTTCGGTAGTTTCTGAGATAGATATGGACACTCGGTTTTACTTTCAATCTTTTAGATTATATTTTATCATTTGTTTGCCTTTGTAGAAAGCCGTAGCGGGATTGCAGATTGAAGAAGCAACAAACACATCTATCTATACCGCGAAGCTCGGTGTGACACTGCTTTTAGAGGGCATTTATCCATCGTTGCATATTATAAAACAGTCCTCGCTGCGTCTATCTGTCTGCCCGTTTGCGGTAACCTCAAAAACTACTGAACGGATTTTCATGCGGTCTTTACTAATAAGTAGACAGAATGATTCATGAGGAAAGTTTAAGTGTATAATTTGTTTAGGTTTTTTGTATAATTAAGACGATTATTGCTGATGTCAGAAAAAGTCAAGCCGCCTGCGAGCTTTAATCGAAAACGCTGCCTAACTTTAAGGTATAACAAAACAATGGATGATGGGATAGTACCCGTGCAAAGCCGGGGTGGGTCGCTAGTTCAATACAAAATACAAGCAAACAATATGAGAAAACAACGCCGGAATGGATATGGAAATTTCCTTCTCGTCTTCCACAACCAATGAATACTTGTCACCGAAATTACCAATTGTCAGTCACAGAACACCGAGACCGTATGGAAAATGAAATTCTGTTTCCAGTTGCGAATTCGCATTCAATGGCCTGAATTTAGGCCGGAGGTATATCGAGAGGTAAAACACGCATTGGAATTTTATCACGGTCTAACCGACAGCTAACTAAAAAAGCTGTGATAGCCTAGTGGTTAGGACGACCGACTTCTAATCGGAGGTCGTGGGTTCGATCCCGGGGCACGCACCTCTAACTTTTCGGAGTTATGTGCGTTTTAAGTATTTAAATATCACTTGCTTAACGGTGAAGGAAAACATCGTGAGGAAACCTGCACGCCTGAGAGTTCTCCATAACGTTCTCAAAGGTGTGTGTGAAGTCTGCCAATCCGCTTGGCCAGCGTGGTAGACTATGGCCAAAACCCTTCTCACTCTGAGAGGAGACCCGTGCTCTGTAGTGAGCCGGTAATGGGTTGATCATGACATGATGACATAACCGACAGACAGACCGACTGCATTTAAACGGCGCACTGCACGCCGACTGCACAGTGGCAGGTTTCAGTTCAATTTCAGTTGATTCAACTGCAATAGAACCGCAGATATTATGTTCGCAGGACGCGAGCCACACGCGAAGGCGAGTTTCTGATTTATTTGCCCTTAAAATAAATCAGAAACTCGCTTTGCTCTGAAAATCAGCGCTGTAACTGCATCATTCATCAGTCTTTTCAGCTTAAGACCCCTCTCCCAGTTTGACGCTATGGAAGTTTAGGTATCTAACGGCAGGTAGGCTGGCGGTCAGTTACACGGACGACTGCTTGGATATAGCGCGACTATGACTATAGTTTTGGTACTTGTATTAAATATTAATTTATAAATTATTTATTTGATATTGTAGTATTATATATTATATATTTACTATAAAATATTTTTAAAATGACTTCGCGTGGGACTTTATCGAATAAGTATTTCATTAATCTACGTTCAACTTACAAAACAAAAGCGACCAGGATAATATGATGTTCTTCTCTATAATGACATGTAGGGTTCCGTATTTATATCATAGGTATCACGCATATTTAGCCTTCAACCATTTTTTTCTAAACTAACTAATAAAAGAAACAATCACCTTTTTAATTATTTAACAATTACCAATTATTATTATTATTATACGTATTTCAAATCATCTGTCTGAAAATAACATTACAGAGCTGTTGCATTGCACCTGTTGAAGTTCTTGGATACATTTTCTGATAAGAGTACAATTATTTAAAGTTTACCAATAGAACAATAAAAAGTATGCAATCTTTGTTTACTGCTAAAATGTCGGTTTAGTCAGAAGTGTAAGTGCGACTTTTATTACAGTAATTAGTAATAAACAACAGGTGTTTGTAGTCATTAGGTAGGTACCTAGTATATTTTTTTGGGAGGAGCGGGCGAATTTTGCTATTTCGTATAATTTTTTTTCTTCTTCTTTTGATTTCTTCCTTAAAAAATACAACGGCCATTTTGGATTCCAAAATGAACATCATTTTTTATGTTCAGTCCCACCAAAAAACTTCGGAAATGAAATGACACCCATATTATAAACAAGTGGATAAACCCGCGACTTCGTTCGCATGGATATTGGTTTTTAAAAATCCCTCTCATTGAGAACTCTTTGTTTTTCCTAAGCTCCTTTGAGCTTATACCTTGCTAAAAACTGTTGAAATTTCACTGGCGGATGTTTAGGTACATCAAAATGTAAACATCCGCCAGTGAAAGTCCTATCAAAATCGGTCCAGCCTTTCAGAGATTGGCCGGTAATTTATAAAGTATCTCCTTTCTAACAAAAAAAGAATGAATGAAATCGGACCACCCGTTAACGAATTACAGCTAAGTACACATTTTGACTTTCATCCCCTCTCCCAAGGGAACCGTGCTGAATTTTGGGATAAAAAGTATCCTATATATTACTCCGTAGTATGAACTTAAATCATGCCGAGTTTCATTTCAATCCATTTAGTAGTTTTTACGTGATGCGCGCACAAACATACAGACAAACAGATAAACAGACAAAAATTTCAAAAATAGCTTTTTTATGTTCTATTACTTATCCCTAACATCCACCAGTTATTATTTTGCACAAATCTTCAATGTACACATATGGCAATTCTACGATTTTATTATATTATGTATAGATATGTATAGGAGATAATTTCTTAAAAAAAAATACGACGGCCATCTTGGATTTCAAAATGGAATATTAGTTTATAATATTATATTTCCGTGACTGTCCTAGGTGCTATGCTGTAATTTCACTTATTTAAAAAAATACGCACTATTACTTACTGCTCACGCATATTTTTAGAAAAATATTCATGCTCAAAACTTTGCAGTCGTTGTATAAATTAGTGTTTACACGACTCTCGTACGTGCATCTGGATGGTGGCAAAATTTGCACAGGTCCTTCCCCAACGAGCGCCGGGCGCATACTAAATAAGCTAAGACAATGCGTAGCTATTTATTGTAATTTAGGGTGATGTTTAATAAGTTTTTATGTTTGATCAAATAAATGGATTGTTAATTAAACTATATCCATAGATTCGTTAAAGAACATAGTTTATTTCTACATAAAATTTTTATTGAATTTATGCTTTTTTCAATACAAAAAATCGTGTTAAAGTAACCGTATAATTCAGGAAATTTGGCGGAAGTTCATTTTTTTTTACCCATTAATTTGATAAAAAATCTATATTCTGGTCTGTAATGTGTCAATAGGACTATATGTCTGATATTTAAGTATTTTTTTCAAGTAAATCAGATGACTTTAAAGGACAGATATAGAGCTTCAAAGTTGAGTCTGTTATTTATTTTATTAAAACGAGGTGTGGGAAATTGATCATTACAAAATAAATAAAATAGTTTTTGTAAATATGGTCTGACAAATGTCAATATGAAGGATTAGTTTATTTAAAACATGTATTGAAATATGTGAAAGTCTCTCCTACGATGCTAAATTTGGAGCTTGAAATCTCAGATTTTTCAGAGAAAAGGTAAAACTGCTCTTAAACATCGATTTTTCGTAACATGAATACACTGTGTGTCTTTAGCGTCTTAGAATTAGTTTTTAACCCCCGACGCAAAAACGACGGGGTGTTATAAGTTTGACGTGTCTTTGTGTGTGTGTGTGTCTGTGTGTGTGTCTGTGTGTGTGTCTGTCTGTTCCCCTGTGGCGCTCAAACGGGTGGACCGATTTGAATGCGGTTTTTTTTGTTTGAAAGGTGAATAAGTCGAGAGTGCTGTTAGCTATGTTTGATGAAAATCGATCCAAGATGGCCGCCGCTACAAAATGGCGGATTACATATTTTTTCACAACTCCCTTAATATGGGTATCAAATGAAAGGGCTTGACTAGTCGAATAGCACTATGCAAATCCAAGATGGCCACCGCCACAAAATGGCGAATGTCGGGGGTTTTTTAAATTTTTAATTTTCACTCGTACTTTTAATTTTGTAGTTTTTTTTCTCCCTCCCTGTTTATTTGTTAATTTTTCGATGTTTAAGCCGAATGAATCATCATTCATTTAGTCATTTAGTATGCGCGAGAAGAAGAACACGCCACTGTGTCATGTGTGGGGTTAGAATGCACCTACATATATGAACGTAAGTATTTCATACCGTATTCGCGCGTAAAACGCCTCATATGGACAAGCCCTAAACATCAACAGATGTACAGCGGCGATGTATAAAAACGCAGCACGTTAGAGCTAAATACGTGCGCTGGGAATAAATCTGACCACATATTAAGTTGCACCGCATGCGGCGCACGCATCGCGAGTTATGAATTTTAAATTCTGTGTATTTTATTCACATATTTCAAAAAAAGGAGGTTTTCAATTCAACTGTACCTATGTAACTATGTAATATTATTGGAACTGCAAAATATTCACATAATTTATTACGATAATCTATAAAGGCTTCCAAACAAATATCCAAAATCTCATAGGTGTATGTATGTAATATGTATGTATGTAATATGTTTGTCCGCGGATTTCACCGAAACTTTTAATCGGATTGCGACCATTCTATTGCCTTACATTAACTTCAACTTTGGAAACAGAACAGTGCAGGTTTCATCAAAATCGGTTCACTAGTTTTCAAGATATGGACTGTTAAGTGTGTGGCGAAGTCCGTTTAACTTTCAATCTTTTCAGATTATCACTTGTGCCGTCTCACAGACCACAGTTGACCGCATTGGTGATTTGATAAGAAACAGCCTGGGTCGTATTGGACCAAGGATCTTATGTCGGGCGTACGTCGCGTACGACACAAACGGATTGTGCTTCAAATTCGTTAGCGTCCCTCTGTTTCTGTTATGTGCCAATCTGTGACGGTCCAAATGGAATCTGAGAGTTGCGAGGTTTCCGATTGAAATTTCGATTACGGGTGCGTTTTCTGAAACGAGACTGAATTTCTGTATTTCAAAATTACTAATGCCGAACAGATTTTATCAAAGTTGGAGTCAACATTGTTACCTATCTTTTAGAGAAATGTTACTAGGAAAATAAGTAGTTAGTTACAAGTGTAAATTGAAAATTTAAAAAACCCCCGACTTTCTGCATTTTATGGCGGCGGCCATCTTGGATTTGCAATAGTGCTATTCTACTAGTCAAGCCCTTTCATTTGATACCCATATTAAGGGAGTTGTGAAAAAAGATGTAATCCGCCATTTTGTAGCGGCGGCCATCTTGGACCGATTTTCATCAAACATAGCTAACAACACTCTCGACTAAATCACCTTTCAAACAAAAAAAACCGCATTCAAATCGGTCCACCCGTTTGAGCGCCACAGGGGAACAGACAGACACACACACACACACACACACACACACACACACACACACACACACACACACACACACACACACACACACAGACACGTCAAACTTGTAACACCCCGTCGTTTTTGAGTCGGGGGTTAAAAATAAACAAAATTATAATCTTAAAAAATAAGTACTTATTTCAAATTAACTAAATGTTATGTATAACTTTTAATACTTAACAATATTGAAGGGCCCTGCAAATAAACATCAAGGGGTTTATCGGACGAAATAAATACAAGATGGTGAACTTAGGTACTTGAATCACAGAGGACGGAACTTGAATCACAGACGCTACCTTTGGAACTAATCGGATCGGTTAATTTCATCGATGTAGATTTGCTAAAACATCAAGAGAATAGGTAAATGGTGAAAGCGAAAATTTTTCTCGTTCCAGGATTTCAAAAAACATTAATCATTTGCAAATCGTTCGTTTTATATTTGGCTGATCATTAATCACGCTCAAATTGTATTGGAACTTTGCGTGGACGTGACACAACAGACAAAGGCGAAGCGTGTTATAGTGCGAGAGCCTGCACAGGATTTAGTGGAGGTGCTTGACAAATGCTAAAAGTTGGCTTTGAAAGTGGATCGTTACTGTAATATAACGTTGTGGTAACTTCACTATAGTAGGACTTTTAATTCGATGCAGTTAACTGACGTTTCATAGGTTGCTACTTTTCGACGAAAAAAAAAAATAGGGATGGGGTAAAAGTAAATGATGCGAATAATTCACATCATCAAAACATGAATTATTTTTATTTACTATATCACAAGATTTATTTTTAAGAGGATGTAGTGGATAATGATACATAGATACCTGTAATAACTTCCTAAATAAGTAACTTTATGAAAGTAACTTTATAAAATTATAGTCTAAATGTTAAATATTGTATGCCTGTTAGAGGTCGATTTTCCTACTATATACAATTATTTTAAGATCTTATTATGAAACAATTAAACGATTTCATGATTATAATTATAAATGAAATGAAATGATGTGAACCTATCATATCACTAATGAAATTAGATTGACAACATTATTTTACGAAACGATATTTTGAGACGTCAGTATGCATTGAATTAAAAGTCGAAGTATGGAATATGTTATTACCAGTCGCTTAGAGTAAGGATTATAATTCATTAGGTGATGATAAGTGATGATATTTATTTAAAACACGTTCCAAATTGCAAATCTTAGTCCCGGCAGAATCATCTGCCACTTGGTTTTGTATGTTCACTAACATACTAACTAATAAAAAATCATTTAGGTACTTAACTTTTGTTGATAACAGAAAAAATCTCAATTTGAAATATCTCAGAGAAACCAATGCATTCCGGCGGGCAAAGTTATAAACTTGTTATCAGCTTTGATCAAGCACCTCCACAAATTTTTCAACAGGCTCCCGGACCGTTTTATTTCCAGACGTTGACTTCTCCCTTTTTGATTCGTATTGTTCAAAACTCAAAGCAAAGGTTATCTGAATATCAAAGAAAAGAAAATTAAGAAAGGTCGTTGTTAATCACAGTGGGTTAAAAGCTAATGTTTGTTTACATAATTTTATTTTTTGTGTGAATCTACCTAAGTAAGTACTTATATTATAATACAGATTCACGTGTGCCGATGAATAATAACTTAACCGATATTTCATTTTCTTACTAGATGATGCCCACGGCTTCGCCCGTGTGGATTTAGGTTTTTAAAAATCCCGTGGGAACTTTTGATTTTCCAAAACAAAAAGTAGCTTATCTGTAGAAACCCGTCCCCAAAACGGAAAAATCCTGTGGGATCCCCACGATTTCGGAATACAATTCCTTACAGCATCAGGGTTGAGGAGTTGGATATGTACCTACTCGAGTTCATTCAACGATAAAGTCTTTAATTGGTACCCCCAATATCAATTTAAATAACCGAAAGTTTCTAAAACCCATTAGTTTTGGGGATTAGGTCCCCTACAGCATCAGGATTGAGGAGTTGGAATCTAAATTTTTTACAGAACAGGGTCGCTTTGTTTCTCTATCGATTAAAAAAAAATTACGCAAATCGGTTCAGAAATCTCGGAGATATCGGTGTACATATGTAGAAAAACACAACTCCTCCTTTTTTGAAAGTCGGTTAAAAAAGTAGCCTATGTTACTCCCTGGTTAATTCTCTACTTGTATGTGAAAGTCCCGTCAAAATCGGTTCAGCCGTTCCGAAGATTAGCCCGTTCAAACAGACAGACAGACAGACAGACAGACAGACAGACAGACAGACAGACAGACAGACAGACAAAAATTTTAAAAACGTGTGATTCGGTTATGGTAGCGTTCAAATAACCATATGAGCTTAATATGAGGTAGTTATTTCGATATTACAGACAGACACTTCAATTTTATTTATTAGTATAGATGTAGAGCGGGTCTTGGATCAAAAAAATGTTTGATTAAAGGTACGTTTTTATTGATCCAACGACGAATTAGTTTTCCATCAGTCTCGAGACGATTTTGATGAAGTACGGCCTTATTTTTTTTCTAAATACAAAATGTTTGTTGTTTAAGTGTTTTAATTGGTAGTTAGGTAACTAGGTAATTCTGATTTATACCAGTCTCTTAAACTAAAATAACAGGTCTATTCCTATCCCTTTCACAATACTCCCTGCGGTTAATACATACTATTTTTAAACTTGTCAATTTAGTTTAGTTTAGAAATTGTGTACAACAGAATCAGCCACATTACTTATCTACTTATAAAAGCTTTTAAGTTGTTTTGTTCTTCGCCGAAATTATTGACGTAAAGACCACAACAAAGTAACTTAATTTCCGACTCCGGTTGCTGGTAACTTTACCACCTTTGTCGGTTAAATTATGTTGTTGTTTTGATAAAATGTGGAGTTGTAATCTGATAAAGCGAGGCCCCACTGTGCGCCACTGGTAATCTAGAAGAACTATATCATGGAGAAATAGAAAGCGAGAGGATTTATGTAGATACAGAGTTAAAATATTAGTATGGATAAGCTATATTTTAGGATAAATTAAACCAACTTCGGTCCAGCACTCTTAGAGAAATCGGTGTAGGTACCAATCAAAAATAATAGTGACTTAAGGATACATTTATGCGTGTAACTTCGATAACTAGGTGTGTTATATACTAAAACCTTCCTGAAAGTGTGTAAATTATGGTATAGTGTAAAATTCATAAAAATCAGTTCATTAATTTTTGAAATAATCGCGAACTTACATACAATAGTCAATACAATACATAGGTACATATATATGTATACATACATACAGGTCGAAAAGAGAACCTCCTTTTTTAAGTCGATTAAAAAACAAAAGGTGACGCGAGAAAATTAATTCCCATATAGGGACTCAGTTACTCATGTATTAACACTCGGAAACAATATTAATAATTGTTTCGGGAGAAGGGACGGCCATTGTGACGGCGCCGCTAATGCTGATGGCTGGAATGTATCACGGGTAATGGAATAAAAGGGTACCGCGGACATATTATTATACCGGTGGTGATATAATACAATATAATTGTAATTATGAAGTGTGACTAAGTATTTCGCCTTTTGTTCTACAATGCAAACGCGATTCGATTCCCAAGTGTTTTGTTTATTAGTGCATGCTGGAGCTTTTTTTTATTCATCTACAAGTAAGCCCTTGATTGCGATCTCACCTGACGGTGGTAAGATGGCAGCGGGCTGATATGAAGAGGTATATATGGCAGTTTTTATTAGGGTTCCGTATATAATCCGCTAACAGTGACAAAGTAGGCACAACACCCAAGGGCGTCGCCAGCCGCTGGCCAAGGGGGGGGGGGGGGGGGGGGGGGGCAAGTTGATGATATTATAGCACACGAGATTATAGTATGCGAAAAGTGTAAATAGGCCAGTCATATTTTACACAAAAAATCGCTAAAATCAAACGGCTAACTAGTTCTGATTTTTTAGTATGTTGTTAGGACCATTACCAGTAGTCTAAATCCAATTTTGCAACCTTTTTGCAACTTCCTGTGCAAAGACCTGTGCTGACTTTGCAGCACTCGAAAAACCACGTAATTTTTTTCAATTTTTTGTTTTTTTTCTGTATATTTAAGTCCTAAAGTCTATGTTTAAAAAAAAAATTGTATCCGAAACTGCAAAATTGGAGACTAATAATATTAAAAAATCAGAATTTTCTTTTCAATAGCATATTTATATTTTCTGAAATCTCTAGGGGGGGGGGGGGGGGCAGCTGCCTGGCGACGCCCTTGACAACACCACACAAATTCACCACAAAATAAACTCGAATTTGTGTGGTGTTGTGCCTACAAAGTAACAAAACCCCTGAAATTTCACATTCCTAGCTCGCACATGCTCACTTTGAGTGCTGACTGCTGAGTGCATTCAATTAATACAATTCTAAGCAGATAGCACACGTAGTTTCAGCTCAATCGATTGCGGTCCTAATCCACTATCCTTGCAGAAGTTGGACTCTGGTTGGACGCACAACGTCGGACTGTGGTACTTATATTATGTACATGTATGTACCTACATCTATCAAACTTGTACATAACTACATGCAACTAACTAAGACGAATATCGAATCGCTCTGAAAAAAAATCTTTAAAATTAAAAGTGATAAAATATATCAATTCACAATCGGCCATTACTGAAAAGCTTGGACGAATATTTGAAACCCTATAATTGGATAAAAAGTGCAGTAGGTACTCTGCAGCAACAAGATTGAGGAGTTGGGATCCGGAGTTCAATGATGATTCTTGGTAGGTACCTGCAGACAGTTGCTAACTCCCCAAAGTTTATGGTGGGCAGTACCCCTGCAGCATCATGATTGTAGAGGTAGAACCTGACATTTAAATTTCTGGTTGATCGAAAAAAATTGCCCTGATCGAATTTCGGCCACGGCAGCCGATCTCAGAGACAGAGAACAGAGACTAGACAACGGATATATTATAGTGCATAAATGTTTCTCACTCTCATATTCCAATCAAGTCCAGGCTTCTGCTGAGATTTTCTTGATGATCGAAACCCAATAACTTTTTTGGATGTGACATGGGATTTGAACTCAGAACCCATGATCATGAATCAACAACACACGATCCGCTGCCGAGTACCATTACACTAATGGAGGCAGTCGGTACCTACTGGCAACAGTACATACACGACAGTTATTGAGTTGTAGAGTGTAGGCGAGCGTTCAATTTAAACGGATCGTCGAGGCAAATTTGTACAAGCGTATCACGCTAATGAACCGGACCCGCGCCGTCTGTCATGTTACAGATTCGGATCGATACGTATCTGCGATGTACAGGCTACTCTCCGTATATCGTATAATTGCCTCATTCAAAGATTTTTCTTACTTTGAACTAGGAAAGGAGTAATTAAAATAATTATTTTTCTGCTATTTGCAATTAATTTTGTGCTGTAAGCGGGATTCTTCTTCTTCTTGTTGTGACTATGCAGGTTACTAGGCCCCTGTACCACGTTGACCGTTGCCGATCTCTTCTGCTTGCCACTATCTTCCTCGCCAATACTCATTGCCGCCAGATACAACAGTACTTTTTTGTCTGGAATATAGGTAAGTCCATCTAGGCGTAGGGAAACACTTTGTACACCCTGGTACAAAGTTCCCCAGGCCTAGATGGAAGATTCGTGTATACATTTGAACGGAACAGTAGTAAGAGTTAACTTGAGTCACCGTTGTTTAACTTATTTTCATGGGGGTCTTAGAGCTGCATCTCTACAGTCTCAATTATTGTGGTGATTGGCTGAATTTAGGGTGGTTATTTTTAGACGATTGGATGTCGATTTTATCTGAAAATGATTGCTTTCACGATTTCACCTCTAATTGGCTGATACTCTCTCGCTATTGGCTAAAATGTTGTTGCAAACAAGAATACCTGTAAATCAGCCAGTCATCACAATTGAGGTTGTAGCAATGATGGAAGCAGCTTAGACAATAGACCTGCAGCCTCACGAAATTTGTGGTCGTCACATTGCTTGAATGTCCTATGTATGATGTGCCTTGAGCATAAGTGTATTTTCAGCCAATAGTGAGAGAGTGTCAGCCAATCATCGCACAGTTCATCGTAATTTATTACACTGTGATTAGGGAATATATACAATCCTTCACGAGAATCCCGAAATGCCGGGTGTATAAAATTCCGAACGTATTTTAACTATTTTAAGTCCCGTTAATACACCGGTACCTATTGAAAGATTACTGTGGGACTGTATTATCTGTGTAACTAACTACCTATTTGTAACTACGTATTACATTTATTTATAATTTTAAATAATCACTAGCCGACCCCTGCGACTTCGTCCGCCTGGATATAGGTTTTATATAGGATCGGATTGGATCCCATAATCCTTTTTTGAACCTAAACTAAATGTAGCCTAAGTTACTCCTTATAACATCACCTATCTGCCATTGAAAGTTCCATCAAAATTGATCCAGCCGTTTCGGTAATTAGCTGGAACAAATAGACAGATCGACAAACATAAATTTAAACGCACACCAGTTTAAAATAAGCCGTACGTTCAAAGATCCGGGTCCCAAGTTATTTGAACCCAATAAATGTCTGTCATTTCTGAACTAATAAACCTATGACCTTGAAATATTTACGGGACAATACTTAAAGTACTACCTTTCTAACAAAAAAAGAATGAGTTAAATCGAACTACGCGTTAATGAATTACAGCTAAATACATGTTTTAACTTTCTTCCCCTCTCCCTAGGGAACCGTGCTGAATTTCGGGATAAAAAGTATCCTATAACCTACCTCGGAGTATAAACTCAAATCGTACCAAGTTTTATTCGAATCCATTCAGTAGTTTCGGCGTGATGCGCGGCCAAGATACAGACAGACAGACAGACAGACAGACAGACAGACAGACAGACAGACAGACAAAAATGAAACAAATTGCAGTTTTGGCTTCAGTATCGATTATAGAATGCCCTCCAACAAAAATTTTCAAAATATCTTCAATGTACAGAATTGGATCTGTTACAGTTTTATTATATTATAGACTAGCCGACCCCCGCGACTTCGTCCGCCTGGATATAGGTTTTATATAGGATCGGATTGGATCCCATAATCCTTTTTTGCACCTAAACTAAAT
The DNA here is from genome assembly GCA_920104075.1 of Melanargia galathea. NCBI lineage: Eukaryota > Metazoa > Arthropoda > Insecta > Lepidoptera > Nymphalidae > Melanargia > Melanargia galathea. The sequence goes on along the minus strand of OV049857.1, from coordinate 13,754,218 downwards.
GTAGCCTAAGTTACTCCTTATAACATCACCTATCTGCCATTGAAAGTTCCATCAAAATTGATCCAGCCGTTTCGGTAATTAGCTGGAACAAATAGACAGATCGACATAAATAAACATAAATTTAAATGCACACCAGTTAAAAATAAGCCGTACGTTCAAAGATCCGGGTCCCAAGTTATTTGAACTCAATAAATGTCTGTCATTTCTGAACCAAAATACCTATGACCTTGAAATATTTACGGGACAATACTTAAAATACTACCTTTCTAACAAAAAAAGAATGAGTTAAATCGAACTACGCGTTAATGAATTACAGCTAAATACACGTTTTAACTTTCTTCCCCTCTCCCAAGGGAACCGTGCTGAATTTCGGGATAAAAAGTATCCTATAACCTACCTTGGAGTATAAACTCAAATCGTACCAAGTTTCATTCGAATCCATTCAGTAGTTTCGGCGTGATGCGCGGCCAAGATACAGACAGACAGACAGACAGACAGACAGACAGACAGACAGACAGACAGACAGACAAAAATGAAAAAAATTGCAGTTTTGGATTCAGTATCGATTATAGAGTGCCCTCCAATAAAAATTTTCAAAATATCTTCAATGTACAGAATTGGATCTGTTACAGTTTTATTATATTATAGATTATGCTTTTAATTTTAAATTTCTTAAAGAGTCGTCATTAATTTTGGTTCAGACAACCCATCTTTTAGACACATCAAAATGTCGATTTTTCTTGCGTAACAAAAGGCTTCAAAAAACATTAATCATTAGGGAATCCTTCAGTTAACCATTAATCACGTGAAAATGTATAAAATTGAGGTGTTCAGAAAAAGTTGATATTAGTATTAGACAAAAGGTAAATGATTGATAGCATCTTACAGGTTTTTCCATTTTTAGGGTTCCGTAGTAAACAAGGAACCCTTATAGTTTCGCCATGTCCGTCCGTCTGTCTGTCCGTCCGTCCTCGGTTAATCTCAGAGACTATTAGTGCTAGAAATCTGTAATTTGGCATGGGTATAAATATTAATCACGCCGACAAAGTGGTGAAATAAAATTTTGATAAATATTTTTTTTTAGGGTAGCTCCCGTACATGTAAAGTGGGGATAATAATTTTTTTTCTCGTCTACCCCATAGTGTGGGGTATCGTTGAATAGGTCTTTTAAAAATACTGTGGGTATGGGAACATCATTTTTCGATTTCTAGACCGGTTTGTAAAATATGATGTTTTAAAGTGTAAATTTTTATTAGAGTCAAGTGTCCCCCCCCCTCTATCAGCCAAATGGCAGTATATAGGAACTTGAAAAAATTCACAGCAGTAGTATATATAATCAATTTTAAAGGAAAACTATCATGGCTAAGTAGGGTTCACAGGTTAAGGAGTTATATCTGTTTTTCGAGGATTGTGACTACGGAACCCTACACTGCGCGTGGCCCGCCACGCACTTGGCCGGTTATATATTTTACAATACCTATTACCTATTTATAGGTAGATGTTTTGAGTTTTGAGTTTTCCTTCTAGTCCCTTTCCAGTGTCCAGGAGTAAATTTTTTTCCAGGTGTCGGATCGATGAGGACTTTTCACATTTCATTTATAATAGTGTTTTGAACAATCCTGCCACTTTTCAGTCAGGTGTGAATTATTGTAACCTTGGAAGTCTAAATTGACCGGATTATATTTATAGGTATACCTAGTTCCACTTTGGGCGGGCGTCGAATGGCAGGGAGCAGTGAGAGTGGTTTCTTTACGCAGTAATGGTTAGTACTCTTTGATATCAAGTCTGAGTAAAGTCAGAGAACGTTCTACAGATCTCAGCCATAAAATGAAAAAACCTAGAAGGTTTTGATTTTCAGCTCCTCGTTTCACGCAGACTCATATCCATTACAGCGCCACCTACGATATTGTCTGGCACGGAATGTCTACCTGTACGTGCTTGTAAGGTAAATACACCTATTGTCAGTACATTGTAAACTTTCGAACACTGTTTGAATTAAATTCAATCAATTTACTTGCGATTTAAACAACGTTTAACTGTTTCACGGGCTACACTCGTACACAGTATTTGATCACTGCACAAATTGATTGAGGAACTTTGTAAATTATTACCTACTTTATAAATCTTTCGAGGGCTTCTGGTAGAAATCTCTTCTTTAGAGTTAGTTAAACAGTTACTAAGTTTGCGCTCATCCTTTTTAATTTAATATTTCGGTTTAAGTTTTTGATACAAAATAAATAAATAAAATATTGTTCTATGATTTCGAATACACATTTTTCATTTTGATCACTTTTTTCATACTTCGTCGGTCTGCCAGCTATCTTGAGGTCCCGATCATGCCCCAAGTCGGGCCAAAAAAGTTATTGAGTTCTCAATAACTGTAATATAATAATAATAAACGAGTCCATAACTTAAGTGGGCGGATGCTGGAGCAACAGCCCTATTTTATAATGCTTAAACCTGGCTCATAACGCAGACTGCGTGCCTTTTAGCTTTAGCCCGACCTAAGGTTTCATTTTTAGACATTTATGTATTACTATCTGTTTTCACGCACAATTTGAAATATCATAATGGACATGCGTCATTTTAGTGCTTGGGTTATGCTTTGCAGTAAGTTTAGTTTTGTCAATTTTTAAAAGTAGTTACTTATGCCAGGTCTGCCTACCCCACTAACTTTAAGTCTTAATTTTCTTGATTAATTTGAACTTTTTTAACTGAATTTAAAAAAGGAGGTTCTGTATTCGACCCGTATGTATTTATTATGTATTATTTCAAAAACCAATGAACCGATTTTGATGATTTTTTCACTATCATAATTTACATACATTCAGAAAGATTTTACTATATAACACACCTAGTGATCATTCTTAAGTAACACGCTAAATGTACTCATATCTCCATATATTTTGATTGGTATTGAACGATTTCTCCGAGATTGCTGGACCGAAGTCGGTTTAATTTTTCCTAAAATATAGTTTGTTCCTGATGTATATATAATAATACTTTGCCTCAAATCCGTCATATCGGGTTTCTCTTTTCATCATACGGCACGCTAAGACAAAGCCAAAAATACCTCATTTACCTATCAAGATCTAATACTTAAGCATTTTGTTAATTATGGGGGTAGGTACCGATGAACCTTCATACTTAAACAGTTACTCAAACTTAACCACTACAGTTATAAATTGATCCAATAAACCCCTAGTGGCAAAACCGAATGCCAGATTTACTTATTAAAACAATAAAAAACCGGCCAAGTGCGTGGCGGGCCACGCGCAGTGTAGGGTTCCGTAGTCACAATCCTCGAAAAACAGATATAACTCCTTAACCTGTGAACCCTACTTAGCCGTGATAGTTTTCCTTTAAAATTGATTATATACCCTACTGTTGTGAATTTTTTCAAGTTCCTATATATTGCCATTTGGCTGATAGAGGGGGGGGACACTTGACTCTAATAAAAATTTGCACTTTAAAACATCATATTTTACAAACGGATCTAGAAATCGAAAAATGATGTTCCCACATCCACAGTATTTTTAAAAGACCTATTCAACGGTACCCCACACTATGGGGTAGACGAGAAAAAAAATATTCATCCCCACTTTACATGTAGGGGAGCTACCCTAAAAAAAAATATTTATCAAAATTTTATTTCACCACTTTGTCGGCGTGATTAATATTTATACTCATGCCAAATCACGGATTTCTAGCACTAATAGTCTCTGAGATTAACCGAGGACGGACGGACAGACGGACAGACGGACAGACGGACAGACGGACAGACGGACAGACGGACGGACATGGCGAAACTATAAGGGTTCCTTGTTTACTACGGAACCCTAAAAACCTACAAATGGCAGAACTTTAAAATATAAATTTTGTACTTACCTACCTAACAGATAGCGCAAAATACTCGTACATTTAAATCTTACACTTTGCAGGCCCTATATATCACTGTCAAACGTAAAACTACTTGATCGATTAATAGTTTAAGAGCTCGCGGAAAACTATGTAAGCTACAACTTCACAGCTCATATTACAGGTCGACCACTTTTATGAGTAGAACTACAACCACTGATCTCTGGTAACGCATTACAACAAATATTTTCTGGGTAAATAGTAGCCTTAGTTACTCCTTGTATAATGCTCTACCTGTCAATGAAAGTTTCGTCAGAATCAACTCGGCGCTTTCGAATATTATTAGTTTGATTTCTAAAAGAATTAAGATGCAGTTGAACTATTAGAAAAAAGTCTCACTGAGTCGGTAGTTGCATTAATCGGTTGTACTCGTAGGAATGAGTGGTACAAAAAGCCAGACAAAAAATTTAAAAGCGTGCGCATAAAAGTGGCAGTTATTTCAAAATCATAGATGTACATCATCATCATCATCATCATCATCATGATCAACCCATTACCGGCTCACTACAGAGCACGGGTCTCCTCTCAGAGTGAGAAGGGTTTTGGCCATAGTCTACCACGCTGGCCAAGCGGATTGGCAGACTTCACACACGTTTGAGAACGTTATGGAGAACTCTCAGGCATGCAGGTTTCCTCACGATGTTTTCCTTCACCGTTAAAGCAAGTGATATTTAAATGCTTAAAACGCACATAACTCCGAAAAGTTAGAGATGCGTGCCCGGGATCGAACCCACGACCTCCGATTAGAAGTCGGTCGTCCTAAACACTAGGCTATCACAGCTTATTAAGCATAGATGTACACTTCAATTTTATTCGTTTATACGCAATTTATCCGTTTGCTCTTATTCTAAAACAAAAAGTTTTCCGTTTTAGGAGACACTACGTTAGTAGGGGACAGGCAGGACGGTTTACTATTATGGTCTATGGATATGGGAGGTAATAGGGGGGGAGGGGACGCCGGAGGAAGGTGTAGCGAGTAAATTACTGCAATCTATTTACGCGAGTGAAACAGGCGAACTAACTCCACCTCAGCGTATATTGAATGGTATCTTAGGGTATCCACAAGTTTTATTTTAACGGAAAACATTATATGCATAGGTTCCTATTAAGGAATAGGTTCCTTAATAGGAATATCACTTGAAACTTTGTCACAGTAAAGCACAAAATATGTGTACAAATACTCTAGTTCTTGTTTTGTTCTACAAATGATGCTAAGTTATGATTTTTCAGTCATTTAAATATCGAGACCTGCTAGCCAGTGTTACGTCACGTTAGTGTGACGTCATTTTCCAACAGTACTCTCACTCTCACTAGACGCCAGCGCCACTAGTGGTACAAAAACAACTTATCCCTTGCGTTGCAGGTTGTGTTTGTACATGTTGATGCCTACGGCCGTCGGCACTATTATGTAAGAATAGTCATTAAAGACCGCCAACCCACATTGGAACAGCGTGGCGGGTCTAATCTCTAAATCATTTTCTCCTATAAGAGACGAGGCCGGTGCCCGGTGGCCGGTGAATGGTGATTTAATAACTTTTTAATTAGCATTAACCGTTATGATTTGACATATCCGTTCTAAATGACAGATGTAATGTAAAATCATCCTACTAATATTATAAATGTGAAAGTGTGGATGTTTGGATGTTTGGATGTTTGGATGTTTAGATGTTTGTATGTTTGGATGTTTGTTACTCAATCACGCCGCAACTACTGAACCGATTTAGCTGAAATTTTGAATGGAGATAGCTTATGCCCTGACTTAAAATATAGGCTACTTTTTATCCAGAAAAAATATTCCTGTGGGACTAAAATAGATATAATCTTCCAAAAACGCCATAGAGGGTGCTGACTGTTCTTAGGTAAATCACGTTCACATAACACATTATTGTAATAGTTTGCTGTGTTGCATGCATTGGCAACACATTGGCTACTTTTTATCCTGGAAAAAATGCACAGTTCCCATGGGATTTTGAAAAACCCGAAGTCTATATCTACAGCTATAGGTAGATTATTATAGCGAACTTCCTTGATAGAAAGTATAAAGGTTGGAAAAGGGAGCGGGAACGGGAACCGGGAATCAACGATTCCCTCGGGATTTGTTCAAAACCGAAATTCACGCGACCGACGCTGCGGGCAGAAGCTATCACACATAATCACAATACCAATCCTACTAATCCTACTATACTTTACTTATAATGTTATAAATGTGAAAGTGTGGATGTTTGGATGTTTAGATGTTTGGATGTTTGTTACTCAATCACGTCGCAACTACTGAACTGATTTGGCTGAAATTTTGAATGGAGATAGCTTATGCCCTGACTTAAAACATAGGGTACTTTTTATCCCGGAAAAGTATTCCTGTGGGACTAAAATAGATATAGACTTCCAAAAACGCGATAGATGGCGTTGACTGTTCTTAGGTAAATCACGCTCACATAGCACATTATTACAATAGTTGCATGCATCTGTATGCGTATGCACTTTTTATCCTGGAAAAATCCACAGTTCCCACGGGATTTTGATAAAAACGAAATATATATCTACAGCTATAGGTAGATTACTATAGCAAACTTCCTTGAACGTAGGTTTAAAGTTTGGAAAAAGGAGCGGGAACGGGAGCCGGAAATCCACGATTCCCTTGGGATTTGTGAAAAACCGAAATTCACGCGGGCGAAGCCGCGGGCAGAATCTAGTAATAAATAATAGGAATCGGGAAACATCGGTAGCAATCGTATTTTACATTACAAACACGAATAACGAAAGTAGGGTAATTTGGTCCTAAAAACACTCATAATTTCAATGTTAACACAAACAAATTAATATCTGTATTGCCTCTTCACGGTCGGTACCTAATATTCGAAAATACGAAGTTAGCCGATGCCCATTAATTAATATTTATTCTGAAGTACCTTTTACTATACCTACTTACAGTTAACGTTAACTTGGAAAATTACACCAAAAGCTCCACTTTCGGCATTTATGCCAACTCACATTCTGAATTAACACAAATGGCGCATGGTGACCCTATTCGGGACTGATTCCAAACATTTGCTACATTAACCAGCCTATTGTCAAGCGACTTACACGCTTAGATCGCTTAGCGCAGCGGATAGTATCGAGCGATTCCGTTTATATTCGCTCACAGCTGGTAATAGGTGACTTTACCTTAAGGTTTTAGCGCGTCATCGTGTAAAATATTATACGCTTATTAAACATGTATTTTCACTATACGTTCTGAGTTAAATTTTACAAGTTACGCCTATGTATTACGAGTACAACCACTCATAAGGAAATTCTATATTGTTGCTATTGATATATAAAACTTTGATCATGTACCTATCGTGAAACGGACAGTCAAATAAAGTAGTAGATTATTTTTATGATGTGCAAGAAAACTGAGCATTTTAAGATCAGTAGCAGAAGGAACGCAATTATCTACCACTGATGTATGATTGTAAGTAGAGCAACAAATAAAAATACCAACAACTGTCATAAAAACATATTTTATTTGACCCAATACACATTTTACCCAGTACCTAGTAAAAAAACATTTTAAAATAGGTATATTACAATATAATTACTAATTGAGCAAAGTATTCATAGTGTAGTATAAAATTAATTAAATAAAACCGTTCCAAAATATCACTCAAACAATTTTAAAACAATTATTATTTATTTAACATTTATAATTCTAAAAGTCAATAAAAATTGATTATATTTTTAAAACTAATGAATATTTTATTTCGGTACTGGTCTTTCAATTCTTAATTAATAAGTATATCTATACTAATATAATAAAGCGGAAGAGTTTGTTTGTTTAAACGCGCTAATCTCAGGAACTACTGGACCGATTTCAAAAATTCTTTCACCTTTGGATATGTACGTGATCCCTGAGTGCTATATAGGCTATATATTATGTACCACGGGCGAAGCCGGGGTGGACCGCTAGTCACTTATACAATTATATAAGTTATTAAATTAAATTATCGCACGGAGTCGCCTAAAGCAACTAAAAAAAATCAAAAACTTAATCTTAGAATTACTGATTTAATAAATATTAAATTATGTAAATTGAATAAGCGATCTATTATAATTTAATTAAAATTAACGGAAAACTCAAAATTGTAAGTAGAAAATTACAAAAAACGGTTTGTAGGAGCACTTGCAATAATAATCGATATTAATAACTATTATCACTTCTTTACAAACACAATATAGTTTAATGTTTCTTTTAGAGCCATATTTTTGAAAAACAAAAAAAAAATAACAAACATTATAATCACGACAAAGAAAATAATAGGAAATATTACACCTTACAAATATGCTTAACCGAGATATAAATAAAAGAACTTAATGTAGTAAAAAATCAGTAACATTTGACACTCCTAAAATATCTTTGTATTTCATATCGACTTAAACCTTAACTGTACGTTGCTTTTCAACCATACTGGTAATAACATTCTGAGAAACTTTACCCCTACCATCTTGCTCCGTCAGTAGTCTGTTAATGATGTTAGCACAATCCTTATTCTCGATTATACTAACATGGTTTCCTTCTAGATGATGCACAACCACCGGTCCTTCAGTAATTTTGTCTAATCCATAATTATCTTCAATAACTATATGTGGAGGATTCTCTTTGGGACGCAAAAGTACGACAGGCGCTCTAATTTTCTTGATATCGTTTTCGGTGTGGTTCAAAACCATTTTAAGTCGATCGTACGAAGACATTGCCATCGCACTGATGAATTTGTTCGAATATTTCTGTTGGACCGGACAAACTTTCAACGCGTACTCAATCCTATCTTCGTACGATTCGATTTCATTGAGTTTTTCCATCAACGTTTCTGAGACTTCGTTCTTAGGACTGACGATGTCTATAGTGTGTCTGATGAGGCTGTTTTGTAGTTGTTTGTCGTTTTTGGTATTCAAAAATGTTGAAGTGAGTATTGTGTAAAGGAACTCCGGTGCGCCGTCGACGCAGAATATCGTTCCTTTGTGACCTAAAATTTTTGGAAATAACAATATTTTAACTACTTTGGACGCTAGGCTAGGCGCACCTTGGTTACTATCCCCCGAATTTCTAACTACTTTGGCAACCATAACGTCTAAATAAGAAGCCCCAATTACGATAGCTGTCATCCACCCACCTCCAATCCTCTCGAAGGGAAAAATAAGATACTCAGCTGCTAAAACGAAGCAACCGCTCAGGCGATAGTATTCAATGTACGACCAATTTCAGAGAGTTTAAAAAATTATAGTATTCATGCAAAACTGAATTTAGAACAATTACTTAGCTAGAATTCAAAAATGCTAGACTAAGAAGAAATCTAAAAAAGTTATAGAGGAAAATATAAGTTAAGAGACTTATATTATTGTAAGTTCATGCTAAAATTAGTATAATAATAAGAAATAATAATGTGAAAAATACCTTCGTTTTCCAAAATGCCCGCTAACTTCAACATGGGAAGGGTTCCAAAACTGTAACCCAGAAGAATGTAAGGCATTCCAGGAATTAACCTTGATCGCATGATCTGTAAATATTAAAATATGATACTTTTATTATTATAAAATTTCAAATAAAATATTTTTGAAGTCGGATATTATCACTTATTAATGTAAAAATATATTTTCTTTTTGATGCTTTTAAAATCTACTTGTCATTTTTACGGTTACGGTTTTAAGGTATTAAGTATCTCTTCTCTAATTTTGTAGACATAATCAATTTTCGTAACGGTTTTAAATTTCTTTCAAATATTTGTGATTTTGATTTACTGGTAAGATCGATCTTTGAAATAGGTTCATATTACCTGGTGCAACCTATTCACCATCTTCTCCAGTGTGTCTTCCTTATATTCGATTCCTAGCTGTAGCACGCAAATCTTGATCTTAAGTCGTCGACATAAGGGCGCCATTCCCGCGGCACATCCTTCCAAACCAGGCAGCATGAACATTACTAACTCGTTTTCGTGAACTGATACATCCGTCTAAAACAAGGATTTCTCATGCATGATCTACTTTCAAATATTAACTTAATTTACATTAACTTAACTTAAACTAAATTCAACATTCATTCATTATTATTTTTTATTTCTAAAATATTAGGCGGCGCTTTACCCTATATTGTGTTTATTGAAAGCACTGGTGGAAAGATAAGTAGTTACCTCAGATCCATCGCTGACCATTGTAGGCATGTAGATGAACGGTTCCGTAGCGAGGTTCTCTTCGCCAAAGTTCCTCATGAGTACCTTGAGGCCGGCTGCTTCATCCGAAACCTCATGTCTCGCGGTCACGGCGGTCGACGCAGCTGCTTCTTTTTGAGCTGTGAGTTCTACGAGCCTAACAACAGTAGAAGTTTCTTTTAATTTTTAACCCCCGACGCAAAAACGACGGGGTGTTATAAGTTTGACGTGTCTGTGTGTGTGTGTGTGTCTGTCTGTTCCCCTGTAGCGCTTAAACGGGTGAACCGATTTGAATGCGGTTTTTTTCTTTGAAATGTGAATTCATCGAGAGTGTTGTTAGCTATGTTTGATGAAAATCGATCCAAGATAGCCGCCGCTCCAAAATGGCGGTTTACATATTTTTTCACAACTCCGTTAATATGGTTATCAAATGAAAGGGCTTGATGAGTAGAATAGCACTATGCAAATCCAAGATGGCCGCCGCCACAAAATGGCGAATATCGGCGGTTTTTTAAATTTTTAATTTATTATTTATTTATTATTTATTGTTATTGACATTTAAAACAATTATTACAAAATTAATATCAATGTTCTAATTTTGTTCAATATTACTGAATCTAAATTGGTTGGGTTTAAAATAATAAAATTGTCAAAAGTTAAATATAACTTTGGACTATTTTAAATAGTTTATATTGAATTGATAAACTTTCTGATCACATTAACTTAGCAATTAATGACTCCTTATGCAAAGCTCCTATAGCATAGCTGCTTGATATTGCACAAGTAGTTACAAGTAAAGGTTAATTCAATCGTATTTTCTTCTGTTATATCTAATATTTTCGGGTCGATATTTTTAAATTCAGTTGCGTTTTGTCTTTATGGTAATAATATAACATTTCTCTCCTGTCTTTTGCTGCTATAAAGTTTTCGGATAAGATGATTTCAATATTGCTAAGTATTTCTTTGATAACCTCCTAACTAAATTCACACTTAATTTAATTAGCATTACCTTGCAAACGTCAATGTTCTGATATCCTGAGCTGTGAGGAAAATCTCGAATTCCCTCTCAAGAGTCTGTTTAATCTCCACTGCCATCATGCTGTCCATTCCTAACTCAGCTAATGATACTTGCTGAGATACTGTCTTCAGGTCCTTAATGCCTGCGATGAAAAAATGATAAATTTTACTCTAAGTAGTATGTCTAGTTGTCTACTCTATACCTATGTATCTAATATCTATTGAATATGTATGCCTAGTTGGATGTCCTAGGGATGTCCTATGAAGATGAGGTTTACTAGAATTAACTGTGTCATTTCCGACTTCTTTCTTCCTTAAATATTTGATGCTCTACCAGTTAAGTAATCTCATTAGAATACGTGAGAGTTAAGATTTTACCATTGCACTCATTTCAATATGATTTTCCAAGTATTTTGTTCCTTCAATTATAATTATGTCCATTGTTTTCACGAAAACATTTTCATTCTGTGCTAACAACTTTCTCTAGAATTTAATTAAAATTATTTTGGAACAGTCGTTTGAAACAGTATAATTGTGTAAAACCTCCCATTTGAGGGAAGTGTCTCGATTTAACTGCTAAACGTATGCGTGTATTTCACGTTTGGGCAACAAAATTTACATTCAATGGGCAGGACGTGTCACATAAATATTTATAAAAGTCTTTCTGTATTGCTATATAGCTAGTATACCTAATCATATATAGGTACTAATTATATAGTAACTTAACTAAGTTTACTTTTTAAACCTGAAACTTTTTATTTATTTAAGTTTTAAAATTTTATTGTTTCGCCATTTTTCCATTAGGTATTTCTCATTCTTAATTGGACACTGTATTTCAAATTGAAAATACCAATTTTATTGAAAACTGTTGCGTGGAGTGAAACATAATTCAACCTAAGTAGTTGAAAAAAATGGAATAGTGAAAATATTTAGCCCTTCCTTTCGGGGGGATTCCCAGTTCGATCCCCGGGCGTCGGCACGCACCTCAACTTTTTAGGTCTATGTGCATTTCACAAGCATTTAAATATCACTCGCTTTAACGGTGAAGGGGGATTTTTTAGGTACAGTCGAGAGGTTATCTATACTAATAGAATAAAGCGGAAGAGTTTGTTTGTTTGAACGCGCTAATCTCAGGAACTACTTGACCGATTTCAAAAATTCTTTCACCGTTGGATATGTACGTGATCCTTGAGTGCTATATTATGTGCCACGGGTGAAGCCGGGGCGGACCGCTAGTTAATTATATTTATACGAGTAAGTCAAGTGAGTGGACTGTGTGGAATTTAGGACTTTGGTTGCATTTGGCTATATTTTTTTAAATCTCTAGGGGGGGAGTCGGCTGCCCCTACCTGCTTCCCCTTGGACTTCCCCATACCCATGACAATTTTTTTTGTAGTAGTTAGTAATGGCTTGATCATGATCATGATGGATGGAATCACTCACCCATGATCAGCGCGACGGCATCCACCATGCTCCCGCAGCCGGACCCGCCTGCCTTCTTCTCCGCCACCACGATAGAGGAGACTATGACGGCGTCCTGCTTGAGGAACTTGTCCAGGGACAGGAGACAGGACGAGATCCTCTGCTGTAGGGTTCCGCCGATTTCCAGCTGGACGTCCTCGTCCTGCATGTCCGCTACTAGACCGACCTGGTGAAAAAAGAGTGTGTATTCGACTCGTATGTATGTATGTCTGTATCTATGTACCATCTATGTATTTGTATGTTCGCGATCATTTCAAAAACTGATGAATTAATTTTGATGATTTTTTTCACTATCGTAATTTGCATACTTTCAGGAAGTTTGTAGTATAATATAATACACCAAGTTATCATTCTTACGTACGAAGTAACATGCATAATGTACCCATATTTGACTAAAATTTTTGGTTGGTACCTACACCGATTTCTGTGAGATTGCTGGACTGAGGTCGATTTAATTTTACCTAAAGCTATATAGTAACGTAGCTTTTTTGATTTGTGTACATATGTAAGCATAAATTAATTATTTTCAAAGAAACGTGTGGGGAAATAAAGAAACGACGAAATAGACGTGCGACGCTCGTCCTACTTCAACGTACGTGGAAAAACAAAAAATATTTTTATACTAATTTGTAATTAAGTTTGAAGTCGTTTTTATCCGATCAGCGCGGCGGTATGGTTAAAATTGCTATAGGTACCTACCTCTTCCGGGCTAGCTTGCTTCCATCCTAAACTGCATAGCCACTTACCATCAGGTGAGATAGCAATCAAAGGCTAACTTGTACATAAATATAAAAAAAGTTTCAACTTAACAAAATTTACAAATTCATGTGTTTTAGAATCAATTATTGCGTTATGAAAGGGAACTTTGAGTGCTTGTAGTTAAATGTTCGAGGAATTCAGCGTTGACTAATTATTGTTTAATTAATCAACACCGGATTCCTTCAGACTTGTATCGTTAATTTAATTGCCATGCTAATTTATTTGCCACCCAATTTAGTGCTATTTGCGTGTAGGAATACATCTATTTTCCATTACAGAGTCTAATTTAAACCTACGTCTAGTTACATATAAGGTCGACTTTAGGTTGCTATTCAGACGGTTCACACCACAGCGGCAAAAATGTCGCCAGGCTTCAGTTGTACGTAAAATGTTGTAGCTGAAATTATGAAGTCGTAACCACAATTTTTTTTAAAGAATATTAGCCATGCTGTAAATGAATAATAAGCTGAATATGAAAGCAGAAATAATAAGCTGTGATAGCCTAGTGGTTAGGACGACCGACTTCTAATCGGAGGTCATGGGTTCGATCCCGGGGCACGCACCTCTAACTTTTCGGAGTTATGTGCGTTTTAAGTATTTAAAATATCACTTGCTTTAACGGTGAAGGAAAACATCGTGAGGAAACCTGCATGCCTCTGAGAGTTCTCCATAACGTTCTCAAAGGTGTGTGAAGTCTGCCAATCCGCTTGGCCAGCGTGGTAGACTATGGCCAAAACCCTTCTCACTCTCAGAGGAGACCCGTGCTCTGTAGTGAGCCGGTAATGGGTTGATCATGATGATGATGATGATGATGTAAATGAATAATATTCCCCTTTCCCCTCCAAATAATCGTAAAGCTTGTGTTGGAATGAGTAGGACAATAGTGCAATGGGTTGGATTTGAGCATGGGTGCCTGGGTTTGCAAGGGCGAAGGCGCTGCACTTCCCGCAACACTGAAGCCGTAGCAGAAGTAACTAAGAATGTTTTTGGTGGTATAAATATATCTATATGTACATATACGGTGGTATATTTGACGTTATATTTTGCAATATCTGGTGATCAGTTAAACATAAGCCCTTATTTTATTACTTTATCCAAGTCTTCCATATTATATAAAATAATTAAGATATTATATAAAATAGCTAGTTAATTTGATTAATTCTGTGTCATTTATTACTTTATCTAAATTGAGTAGATATTATGTATAATAGCTGGATAGTATATTAACATCCTGATTTATTACTTTGACTGTAACATCGTTCAAAGATCAAAATCGAAAACAAAAAAAGATCGTTAATTACAGGGCACTATGGCCACACATGGTCAATGATCACACCATCAAACGCATTAACACGCACCAGCCTACCTCATCGTGACCACAGTAGCGTCCAGTAGTTTGTGGTGGTGGACACCACAACTTCAGGCATCTACAGCGAGAACACTGGCACACGATCGTAGCCTGGCGATATTTTAGCTAGTGCAGCAGCTCAACTCACATCGCCGACGGCGCCCCACTGCACCGCCAGGGCCGGCAAGCCGAGCTTCCTCCTCCACTCGCAGATCCTCTCCATCACGGAGTTGGAGAAGCCGTAGTTGGCCTGACCAGCGTTGCCGCGGCCGCAAGACACCGACGAGAATATCACGAAGTCTCTGTATACATATTATGTAAAGAATAACAAGAGAATCTTTGGCACACTGTAGACTTATGAGCGTTGCTATTATCATAATATTATGTAAAGAATAACTGGACAACGAAGAAAATCTTTGGCACATTCTAGAACTTATGAGTGTTGCTATTGTCATATGTAAAGAATAACATGAGAACGAGGAAAATCTTTGGCACATTCTGGAACTTATGAGTGTTGCTATTGTCATATGTAAAGAATAACATGAGAACGAGGAAAATCTTTGGCACATTCTAGAACTTATGAGTGTTGCTATTGTCATATGTAAAGAATAACAATATGAGAACGAGAAAAATCTTTGGCACATTCTAGAACTTATGAGTGTTGCTATTGTCATATGTAAAGAATAACATGAGAACGAGGAAAATCTTTGGCACATTCTAGAACTTATGAGTGTTGCTATTGTCATATGTAAAGAATAACATGAGAATAAAATCTTTGGCACATTCTAGAACTTATGAGTGTTGCTATTGTCATATGTAAAGAATAACATGAGAACGAGGAAAATCTTTGGCACATTTTAGAACTTAGGAGCGTTGCTATTGTCATATGTAAAGAATAACATGAGAACGAGGAAAATCTTTGGCACATTCTAGAACTTATGAGTGTTGCTATTGTCATATGTAAAGAATAACATGAGAACGAGGATAATCTTTGGCACATTCTAGAACTTATGAGCGTTGCTATTGTCATATGTAAAGAATAACGTGAGAACGAGGGAAATCTTTGGCACATTCTAGAACTTATGAGTGTTACTATTGTCATATTATGTAAAAAATAATAAGAGAACGAAGAAAATTTTTGACACATTGTAGAACTTTTGAGCGTTACCTATTGTCATATTGTGTACCTAAAGAATAACTAACTTGATAGGTATTTTCTTGGACTTATCTAAAATTTTGATGCAAAGAGTCACTACTTACTTGAGATTTGGACACAATTTCTTCGAAACCTTATCTAAATTCATCGTCGCCAAGGCTTTCGGAGCGAACGATATCTTGAAAGACTCGGGTGTCTGATTCTGGAAGATGCAATCTTTGAGGATGACGGCCAAATTGAAGATAGCTTCAACGGGCCCCATGGAGTTAGCCATTCTCAACATTTCCTCACAGCCTAACTCCGTTGTGATATCGTGTGTGGAGATCCTGACATCAGCACCGTAACTTGCCCAAGCCCTAAATGAAAGCACAGTCTTAGAAATATCCTGCATTTTATTTTTGGGGATTCATTAGAAAATTATTTTCATAAGGAAGGACTGTTTTTACAATTCTTTCAAACAATTTTTTAAAACAAACAGAAGAATTTTCCAAATCGATGCAGGCGTCTTTTAGTAATCGAGGAACATACCTACATGAAAAAAAAATTCCAACGTATTGAGAACCTACTCCTTTTTTGAATTGGTTAAAAAGTAGAAAATTATATTTTAAAGTACTTACTTAATAGGCAACAAAAATATAGATGGAAAACTAAAGATATTTGTGTTGATTTGATGACTACCCACATTAAAAACAGGAGAAGCAAAAAACTGCGTCAATTCCAATTGGTCTGGTTTTATTTTCACCAACTTCTTAGGAGATTTTAGTATTTGATCCTACAAATTTATACGTACTTTAACCGCGAAGCCTGGTACCCGTTGCTGACGCCTCGCCTCGACGTGAGCACGACCTTCCTAGCGCCTCTCAGGATGAGCCAGTCAGCCAGTTCCAGACCGAAGCCACCGAGACCACCCACAACAACGTACACTTGTGTTTCGTCACACATGTATCTGGATGCGATTTGAATAAACAAGTAATTACACATCCTTGCTTCGTCCTTTGAGATTAGGCAAATATTGTAGTAATACGTCAAAGGTATCGCCTTTCTACCACTTATTTGAAAGCAGAGAATCTGCAGTATTTTTTTTTTTTTTTCATGTAGGTAGGTACAAATATTCCCCGCTCCGGGCGCCCGTAGTGTTACTCATTTCGCGTTTTTAGTGCCTCGCCGATCACCACGTTATTCAATTTTCTATCAAAAAATTTTTTTAACGATGCCGAAACGTAGTTACAATAACGACGAAGATTATTTGAGAAGAAAGTTACGAAAAATTGAAAAGAAGCTTGCCAAATATGATAAACGTTCGCACAATCAAGCTTCTTCCTATAGCAGTGTATCGACGAATGTCTCACCCCAACCCGTGCTACTGGATTTCGAACCGGACCAAGAAGGTATTTACAGTGAATAGTTACCAGTTATCTTTAAAAAGATATTGTGAATAGTTGCTAGGACTATTTCCGTATCTTTGTGATAATATGACGTCACCTTCCAACTAGTGTCGTGTACATCTCATGGGGATGTTACCTTCACGTTATTTGGAATTCTGAAATGGTTATAGATATTAGTGATTGTGTACATTTAAAAGGAATGTTACCTTCACTTTGATAATATCTTATTTTGTAAATATTAATCATACTTGTACCGTCGTAAAGTGTTGTGGATAGTTTTAAGGGACTATCGCCGCGCTATTATCGAATAACAATGATATTTTATTACGATGGTAAAATCCGCATACTAGATACCTACATTTTTATGCACTTGGTTGTGATCATCGAATAAAGATATGATCCTTCGCTGTTGATATTACACAAGTGTGGAGGGTTTTACATACCTACCTACACTTGTTTTTATATCAATTTTCAGACGAATCCCAACTCGAACCCGAGTTAGTGTCGACGATTATTGACGAGCCCCAGCCAGGTACGTCTACATCATCTGCGGCGGTCACCGCCAGCGACACACTGCAGGCAGAGATGTCCACTGAAACAGGACTTGCAGTTGACCCTCCTGAACTGGATGAAGAGATTCTAATTCTATTAGGAGAAGCGCCTTCGAAGGACAAAAAATATGGCCCAGAAATTCGAAGTGAGTTAGCTGTACGCTGGGAGCATATCTCTACAACGGGCTTATGCAAGGATTCAAGGAAAGCAAAAAAAACATCTTGTGCCAAAGAATTGCACAAAAATTGATGCACCAAAACTGAATCCTGAAATAAAAGCTGCTTTAACAGAAATGCTCTTTAAAAAAGATAAGGCAATAGAGAATAAGCAGAAACAGGTGGCAGCGAGTATATCCTGCATTAGTGAAGCCCTCTCTCGGTTGGTCACTTTAGAACACCGAGACCAATCGGTAATAAAATTACTGGTCGAAGCTGGCCAATTGATGTGCGATACTCAGCACAAAGAATCGATGACCAGAAGAAGTTTCATATGCTCCTCAATTAAAAAAGATATAAGAGACCAGCTTTACAACACTGAAATAGACAGTTTCCTATTCGGGGATAAGTTGGCCGAAACCTTGAAGGCGGCCAAGGCCATATCAAAATCGGGAGCGGAATTAAAACCTAACCCACCTGTAAAAAAATCAGCACAAAAACCGAGACCGGCTCTTAATTTAAACCAGAAGCCTCCGTTCCCGGCAGCCCGGCAGGCGGGAGCAGCGAGGAGGTCCGAGCCGACACCGACGACGACATCGCGCTCTCGGCAGCCGCAGCAACAGCGACCGCCACCGCGCTCGCAGCATCACCCGGGCCCGCGTCGCTACACCCGGTACGTTCTGCAGGTCGCTTATCTTATTTTTATGAACAGTGGCGTTTGTTAACTAACGACCCAATCATATTATCGTGGGTGAGAGGATACGAGATTCCATTCTGTAATTCGGTTTCTCAATCTCACGAACCTAGTTCGCCTGTATTATCATCGTCTGAATCCTTTAAATACAGAGTGGCCATCACTGATCTAATAGATACTGAAGCGATATCACAATGTGAACCCTGTGAAGGACAATTTCTTTCTAGTTATTTTCTCATTAGAAAACCAAATGGAAAGAATAGATTTATATTAAATTTAAAGTCCTTGAACAAGCACATCACAACGGATCACTTTAAAATAGAAGATTTGAGAACAACACTGAAGTTAATATCGAGGGATAGTTACATGGCCACTCTGGATTTAAAGAATGCCTATTTCTTAATAGCTATACATCCGAACTATAGAAAGTACCTACGTTTTAAATTCGAGGGAAAAATGTACCAATTTAATGTTTTACCATTTGGTCTGAATACAGCACCCTTCGTTTTTACTAAACTACTAAAACCGGTGATGTACTTACTCAGATCTTTAGGCTACTTGTTAACTATATATCTAGATGATATATGTATAATTTCAAAAAATTATCAAAGTTGTCTAAAAATCTTTTTACATACCTACTAAGATCATTTTAAAGTCCTTAGGATTTATTATCAATGAACAAAAGAGCTGTACAGTTCCAAGTACCGTATGTAAATACCTCGGTTTTCTTATAGATACGAAAAAATTTCATGTTAGTCTCCTTTGATAAATTACTCTCAAGATAGAGTGAAGCGCTGCAGTCGCAACAAAAATAACAGGCCAACTTTGAAAGCGCTGTGTGCGTATTACGCACACACGTGTACGTAGGCGCGCGTTTAACAAGCGCGCTGATTCATGTGGGCGTGCGCTGAGTGATACCAGTTCTTGAATATTTCCCATCAAGTAGGGGAATATTATATTTTGATTTTGAGGTGCATATTATCTATTATTTGTTTTAAATTTAATTATTTTACATACTTATTAGGAGTTTTTTTACAGTTTATTTAAACACTAGCATCTGCCAGCGGCTTCGCCCGCGTGAATTTCGGTTTTAAGCAAATTAAAAAAATAAAAGCTGATCAAGGTTTATATACCTACTATCCTTGTATGTGGACGTATGTTTCAAAAACGGAAACTCTAAGTATGGACTTAAGGGAATATAGACGCCATTTTGATTTTTTTTGTTAATGGACCGAATTCTCTCAAAATCGATATCTGAAGTTCTTTGTGATCGTAAAAAAGAAAACTTATGTCAAAATAGCAAAAAATGGACGTCATTTTGATTTTTTTGTTAATGGACTGAATTCTCTCAAAATCGATATATGGGGTTCCCTGTGATCATAAAAAAGAAAACTGATGTCAAAATAGCAAAAAATGGACGCCATTTTGATTTTTTTTGTTAATGGACTGAATTCTCTCAAAATCGATATATGGGGTTCCCTGTGATCATAAAAAAGAAAACTGATGTCAAAATAGCAAAAAAAGGACGCCATTTTGATTTTTTTTATTAATGGACAGAATCCTTTCAAAATCGATATATGGGGTTCCCTGTGATCATAAAAAAGAAAACTGATATCTAAATAACAAAAAATGGACGCCATTTTGATTTTTTTTGTTAATGGACAGAATCCTTTCAAAATCGATATATGGGGTTCCCTGTGATCATAAAAAAGAAAACTGATGTCAAAATAACAAAAAATGGACGCCATTTTGATTTTTTTTTGTTAATGGACAGAATCCTTTCAAAATCGATATATGGGGTTCCCTGTGATCATAAAAAAGAAAACTGATGTCAAAATAACAAAAAATGGACGCCATTTTGATTTTTTTTGTTAATGGACAGAATCCTTTCAAAATCGATATATGGGGTTCCCTGTGATCATAAAAAAGAAAACTGATGTCAAAATAACAAAAAATGGACGCCATTTTGTTTTTTTTTGTTAATGGACAGAATCCTTTCAAAATCGATATATGGGGTTCCCTGTGATCATAAAAAAGAAAACTGATGTCAAAATAACAAAAAATGGACGCCATTTTGATTTTTTTTGTTAATGGACAGAATCCTTTCAAAATCGATATATGGGGTTCCCTGTGATCATAAAAAAGAAAACTGATGTCAAAATAACAAAAAATAGACGCCATTTTGATTTTTTTTGTTAATGGATCGAATTCTCTCAAAATAGATATATGGGGTTCCCTGTGATCATAAAAAAGAAAACTGATGTCAAAATAGCAAAAAATGGACGCCATTTTGATTTTTTTTGTTGATGGACAGAATCCTTTCAAAATCGATATATGGGGTTCCCTGTGATCATAAAAAAGAAAACTGATGTCAAAATAACAAAAAATGGACGCCATTTTGATTTTTTTTGTTAATGGACCGAATTCTCTCAAAATCGATATATGGGGTTCCCTGTGATCATAAAAAAGAAAACTGATGTCAAAATAACAAAAAATGGACGCCATTTTGATTTTTTTTGTTAATGGACCGAATTCTCTCAAAATCGATATATGGGGTTCCCTGTGATCATAAAAAAGAAAACTGATGTCAAAATAACAAAAAATGGACGCCATTTTGATTTTTTTTGTTAATGGACCGAATTCTCTCAAAATCGATATATGGGGTTCCCTGTGATCATAAAAAAGAAAACTGATGTCAAAATAACAAAAAATGGACGCCATTTTGATTTTTTTTGTTAATGGACCGAATTCTCTCAAAATCGATATATGGGATTCCGTGTGATCATAAAAAAGAAAACTGATGTCAAAATAGCAAAAAATGGACGCCATTTTGATTTTTTTTGTTAATGGACCGAACTCTCTCAAAATCGATATATGGGGTTCCCTGTGATCATAAAAAAGAAAACTGATGTCAAAATAGCAAAAAATGGACGCCATTTTGATTTTTTTTGTTAATGGACAGAATCCTTTCAAAATCGATATATGGGGTTCCCTGTGATCATAAAAAAGAAAACTGATGTCAAAATAACAAAAAATGGACGCCATTTTGATTTTTTTTGTTAATGGACAGAATCCTTTCAAAATCGATATGTGGGGTTCCCTGTGATCATAAAAAAGAAAACTGATGTCAAAATAACAAAAAATGGACGCCATTTTGATTTTTTTTGTTAATGGACCGAATTCTCTCAAAATCGATATATGGGGTTCCCTGTGATCATAAAAAAGAAAACTGATGTCAAAATAGCAAAAAATGGACGCCATTTTGATTTTTTTTGTTAATGGACCGAATTCTCTCAAAATCGATATATGGGGTTCCCTGTGATCATAAAAAAGAAAACTGATGTCAAAATAACAAAAAATGGACGCCATTTTGATTTTTTTTGTTAATGGACCGAATTCTCTCAAAATCGATATGGGTCAAAATCACCAAGGTGGCGAATTTGCAAATGTGAACTTTTGTAAAAATTATCACGTCTTAGAAATTCAAAAAATAACTTACAATGACTACGCTATTATCAATAACTACGCTGTAAAAGAAGCGCGCAAAATATACACATTTTATTTTTTTATCCAGGATTTCAATTTTTAAGTAATTCCAATCACTACCTACTACAATTTATGAATTTAATCATTTAATTAGTGTAAATTTATGAAATAAAAGTACTTAAAAGTAAAATCCTAAGAAAACATTATTTTTGAAACGGGCGTTTTCATAGTTCCCGAAATGAGTCATTTCGGGAACGTTCATGAAATGACCGTTCCCGAAATGATTTTTCAACGCATCGTATTATTTTAAATAGTCGTAGACAATCTTGGACGCCAATATACAACACTAGCGGAAATAGAACAGCATTATTTAATGGAATTAAGACTAATTATCTTCACTTATTGTTATGTTAATAATTTTGAGCCGTTCCCGTTATGATGATTTATTGATGTACGGTACCAAAATACACAATTGAAATATTCATAACAAAAAAATTATTATTGAAAACTACCATAAAACAACCGAAAGCTGTGTACATCCAAGAGATTCAATCGTGCGACTGCACAATAGCTCCTCGCTTGACATGATTGGGCACAATTTTTAACAAAATAGAGTGCATCCACGATGTGACCTACAAACTATCGGACAGAGTTATGTGTAATACTGTACTGTACTGTACTGTAATACAAGTGTATCAAGCATGATTCAACATTTTATTTTTAAATCAGTATTTCAATGTTTTGTGAACATTTCAAAATACGGAAATGCGTTTTGGGACGCGTTCCCAAATGACATTTTCACTAGTTTTATGAGGAAAAAAATGTGTTAGAATAATTTTGCAAAAAACAATGAAGGGTTTAGATAAAATTAACTAAATCTGATAATTTAAAATAATTGTGACCCAATTATTTCAAAGCTTTATTAGGTAAAATTGTGTCAGAACCAAATTTCCCACCTTGGTGATTTTGACCCATATATGGGGTTCCCTGTGATCATAAAAAAGAAAACTGATGTCAAAATAGCAAAAAATCAAAATGGCGTCCATTTTTTGTTATTTTGACATCAGTTTTCTTTTTTATGATCACAGGGAACCCCATATATCGATTTTGAAAGGATTCTGTCCATTAACAAAAAAAATCAAAATGGCGTCTATTTTTTGTTATTTTGACATCAGTTTTCTTTTTTATGATCACAGGGAACCCCATATATCGATTTTGAGAGAATTCTGTCCATTAACAAAAAAATCAAAATGGCGTCCATTTTTTGTTATTTTGACATCAGTTTTCTTTTTTATGATCACAGGGAACCCCATATATCGATTTTGAAAGGATTCTGTCCATTAACAAAAAAAATCAAAATGGCGTCCATTTTTTGCTATTTTGACATCAGTTTTCTTTTTTATGATCACAGGGAACCCCATATATCGATTTTGAGAGAATTCGGTCCATTAACAAAAAAAATCAAAATGGCGTCCATTTTTTGTTATTTTTACGTCAGTTTTCTTTTTTATGATCACAGGGAACCCCATATATCGATTTTGAGAGAATTCTGTCCATTAACAAAAAAAATCAAAATGGCGTCCATTTTTTGCTATTTTGACATCAGTTTTCTTTTTATGATCACAGGGAACCCCATATATCGATTTTGAGAGAATTCGGTCCATTAACAAAAAAAATCAAAATGGCGTCCATTTTTTGTTATTTTGACATCAGTTTTCATTTTTATGATCACACGGAACCCCATATATCGATTTTGAGAGAATTCGGTCCATTAACAAAAAAAATCAAAATGGCGTCCATTTTTTGTTATTTTGACATCAGTTTTCTTTTTTATGATCACAGGGAACCCCATATATCGATTTTGAAAGGATTCTGTCCATTAACAAAAAAAATCAAAATGGCGTCCATTTTTTGCTATTTTGACATCAGTTTTCTTTTTTATGATCACAGGGAACCCCATATATCGATTTTGAGAGAGTTCGGTCCATTAACAAAAAAAATCAAAATGGCGTCCATTTTTTGCTATTTTGACATCAGTTTTCTTTTTTATGATCACAGGGAACCCCATATATCGATTTTGAGAGAATTCGGTCCATTAACAAAAAAAATCAAAATGGCGTCCATTTTTTGTTATTTTGACATCAGTTTTCTTTTTTATGATCACAGGGAACCCCATATATCGATTTTGAGAGAATACTGTCCATTAACAAAAAAAATCAAAATGGCGTCCATTTTTTGTTATTTTGACATCAGTTTTCTTTTTTATGATCACAGGGAACCCCATATATCGATTTTGAGAGAATTCGGTCCATTAACAAAAAAAATCAAAATGGCGTCCATTTTTTGTTATTTTGACATCAGTTTTCTTTTTTATGATCACAGGGAACCCCATATATCGATTTTGAAAGGATTCTGTCCATTAACAAAAAAAATCAAAATGGCGTCCATTTTTTGCTATTTTGACATCAGTTTTCTTTTTTATGATCACAGGGAACCCCATATATCGATTTTGAAAGGATTCTGTCCATTAACCAAAAAAATCAAAATGGCGTCCATATTCCCATATTCATACTTAGTATTTCCGTTTTTGAAACATACGTCCACGTACATGGATATAGTATATAAACCTTCATCAGCTTTTATAAAGACAATTAATTACTATTGAACCATACGGGTAAATTCGCAATCCAAACTTGACAACACCAAAAAACGACGCGTTGGTTTTGTGAAAAAATGTATCAATATATTAGTTTTGTTTTTGTAAATTACTATTAATTACGAGTTACTTACTGATGGTAGGAGATTTTGTTAGTTGCTCGTAAACGTCCTTTGTAATTTCTGCAGATTTTTATCGCGCAAGTAGTCATTTTCACCAAAATAAACGAATGCAAAAAATAAGCCGTGCGTGCGTATCCCTTGAGGTTACAATCGACACTGCGGAGCGGGGAGCGCTTTAAAGACTAGGAGTTCCCCCATATTTTTATCTACGCTGTGGAACCACCGTCGCTATATCTTGAGAGTAATTTATCAAAGTTAGTCTCACTGAAGAAAAACGATATTTCATTAAACAAGTGTTACAGTCATTTCAATCAAAATCTCGTTGTAAAATCAGACATTTTGCTCGCTTGGTAGGACTCCTCACTGCAGCTTGTCCCGCGATTCAGTATGGTTGGATGTATACCAAAAAGATGGAAAGATGTAAATACCTTGCCTTGTGTAATGATAATAATAATTACGATAGCTACATGTCGTTACCACAGTCTTTGCAGGACGATTTTACATGGTGGTTAAAATCTATTGAAGTGTCAGTAAATCCTGTCAGACAGGACAGCTACTGTCTAGAAATTTTTTCTGATGCTAGCAAAAAAGGATGGGGGGCGGCATGCGGTGAAGAGACCGCCAGTGGGCAGTGGAGTAGTTCAGAATCTGCCGAACATATTAATTACCTAGAATTACTGGCAGCTTTTTTAGGCCTTCAGATATTCGCCAAAGAATTAAAGAATTGTCAGATTTTATTGCGTATCGACAACACAACTGCTATTTCATATATCAACCGTATGGGTGGAGTTAGATTTCCACACCTTACCGAAATAACAAGATCTATATGGCAGTGGTGTGAAGCTCGCGAGTTATTCGTGTTCGCTTCATATATAAGTTCAAAAGATAACGAAATAGCAGATGCGGAGTCACGAAGAACCCATCCTGATACCGAATGGGAGCTAAAAGATCATGCTTTCGAAAAAATTGTACAAGCCTTAGGACAACCAGATGTGGACCTATTTGCATCTAGAATAAATAATAAATGTAAGAAATATGTTTCATGGAATAGAGATCCCGGAGCAATTGCCGTAAATGCATTTACATTAAATTGGAAAGATCTATCATTCTACGCTTTTCCTCCATTTGCAGTTATACTAAAAGTATTAAGAAAAATAATTACAGATCAGGCTGAGGGTATAGTCGTGGTTCCGTTTTGGCCAACGCAACCCTGGTTTCCACTATTTCAAGAACTTCTCTGTTCTGAACTAATTCAATTTAGACATAAGGATAATGTATTATTATCTGTTTCCAACAGCCACCCGAAACTCACGTTGATTGCAGGGAAGTTATCAGGACGGCACTACTGAAAAGGAGCGTACCACCGTCATCGTTAGATATTATGATAGCTTCCCTGTCAAAAAATTCATTGAAACAGTATGACGTCGCAATAAGGCGCTGGGTCTCTTTTTGTAAAAAACACAATATAGATATTATATATGAGGCGTCAACTCCGATGGTGATTTATTTTCTAACTGAATTATTCCAGTCTGGCTTACAATATGGATCATTAAACTGTCATCGCTCCGCTCTGTCATTGATCCTAGGATCGAGAGTAGGGGTCGGATGACCGTTATACTAGGCTTTTCAAGGGTTTCTACAGACTTCGTCCTCCAGCTCCTAAATATAATGTAACATGGGATCCGTCCATAGTTTTAGAATTTTTGTCAAACTGGTATCCCAATAACACTTTAAATTTAGAATATTTGTCTAAAAAAGTCGTCACTTTGCTCATGCTGGTAACTGCACACAGAGTGCAGACTCTTGCAAAAGTAAATTTGGCAAATATAACTTTTAATAATGAACAAATATCAATTAAAATACATGAATTAATTAAAACATCACGCCTAGGTTCCGCTCAACCTTATTTAAATATTCTTTTTTATAAAGATCGACCGGAGATATGTCCAGCTGAAACGCTGGTAGCATACATAGATCGGACGAAACCCCTGAGAAATAATGAAAATGCCCTCTTGATCAGTTTTAAGAAACCGCACAAATCAGTATCTACTAATACTATCAGCCGGTGGATAAAAGATACGCTATCAACTAGCGGAGTTGACACTTCTATATTTTCCGCTCATTCGGTCAGACATGCAGCGACCTCCACAGCTCATAGAAAGGGTATTAATATTGATACAATACGAAATACAGCTGGGTGGAGTGGCAACTCTAGGATATTTGCCAGATTTTACTGTAGAGATGTGATCAATCTAATCAGTTTGCTCTATCGATCCTAAACACTGTAGCTGATTAATGTGTTTAAACTTTATATTTAAAATATATATAATATATATATAATATACAAATTACTATGTATTAACCTCGATACGGATAAAGTAACCGTAGTTTTGTTATATTAAGGATTTTTTATTTTATTTTTTGCTTGTTTTGTGATTGTTAGATAATTTAATTACAGTATTATCAAACAAAAATCTCCTCTCATATTTCACTATCTTTCAAAATCTACAATATTTGCCTAATCTCAAAGGACGAAGCAAGGATGTGTAATTGGAGATTAAACGAACTTGCCTGAAGTGAAGTTCTATCCCAATTATACGAGTTGCTTCGTCCGAAGAGATTAGGTCCCTCCCAACCCTAATATCCCCTGCTAAGTGAAATATTGAGATTCCAGGCTGGCTTTCAACTAAATGAGTAACACTACGGGCGCCCGGAGCGGGGAATATTTGTACCTACCTACATGAAAAAAAAAAAAAAAATACTGCAGATTCTCTGCTTTCAAATAAGTGGTAGAAAGGCGATACCTTTGACGTATTACTACAATATTTGCCTAATCTCTTCGGACGAAGCAACTCGTATAATTGGGATAGAACTTCACTTCAGGCAAGTTCGTTTAATCTCCAAGTATAAATTAAAAATTTTAAAAACCCCCGACATTCACCATTTTGTGGCGGTGGCCATCTTGGATTTGCATAGTGCTATTCTACTAGTCAAGCCCTTTCATTTGATACCCATATTAAGGGCGTTGTGATAAAATATGTAACCCGCCATTTTGTAGCGGCGGCCATTTTGGACCGATTTTCATCAAACATAGCTAACGACACTCTCGACTAATTCACCTTTCAAAAAAAAAAAAACACACACACAGACACGTTAAACTTATAACACCCCGTCGTTTTTGCGTCGGGGGTTAAAAATATTGGTAAATAATTTTTTACGCCATGCAAGTCGTTTAAGAGCATTGGCATTCCTATGTGGTCGACGGTCAGTCTACTCGCACAAAAGACTTTCGGTCAACGTTTCTGATAAGAACCGCTAGGATACGGAACGCCCTTTCGGCGTCCGTGTTTCCCGCTTTCTACACTTTCAAGGCAAGAATGAAAAGTCAAGCGCGTTCGAACTTAGAACTCGTCATTGCTTTCCATAATTCATGATTGTTGTCAAGTGACACAATAACAAAAATGCAACATATTAGTTCAATTTGGGGCATAACAAACTAAATAATGAAGATAATGGTTATCAAAATTGAGTACCTATACGGTTTTCAATAACCATGTCTTGTTTTTCATCAGTGTATAATACAGTGTTTAGAGTAGTTTCCAATGGAATAGATTAAATTCTCAAATGATTACCAATAGAAACCGATAAGAGTCCGCTGGAAAACGGTTGCGTTGGTGTTAACCAATCTTCTCAAGGGATATGAAGATGAAAGTGAGAACCGATTGGACATTAATATAGATCTAAGTGCTCATACACATTAGCGGTCAACCGCGTGCGCGGCTAACTGCGCGGCTAGCCTCTTTTGAATTTCGTCGCGGTTTAGTACGTACAAAATGAGCGGTTGGATATAAAAATATAAAAGCGGCTAGCCGCTGCGGTTAGCCACGTACGCGGTTGACCGCTAATGCGTATAAGCACTTAAGGAAAGGGATAGCGATTTACCTTGGAACAGCTTTAATAGTAAAGCTTTTCGGTTTAACTGGACGGTTAGCGCGTTCTTCATCGCGGATTTTGATTATTACCTAAAGAAAAATACTACTTTAGTGGATACTTAAAATGAAGAGCCGTTCGACATTTGTACATTGAATAGATCAAGGAGTTAACAGTTGGTAGTTCTAAGAAGACGATAGTTAATAAATGAAATATGTTTATAAATGAAAACTAAACTTTCGCAATAAGACAAAAGTTTGCAATAATCATATGAGGCTAATAAAAAATTAGAAAATAAAAAAGAAGAAAATGTTGATATTAGAAGTGTTTGTGTTTTACCTTTCCAATGTGTTTGCCGGCAGCCATGTATCGGAAAGCAGCTTCAACCTCATTTCGATTGAACGTGCAATATGTGAGAGGACGGATGGCGCCACTCTCCATACCAGATAGGAGGAGATCTTGCAAGCTCTACATTAGTAAGAATTCAAATTAAATAACCTTTTCTAATGAGAAGCTTTTTTTTAATATGCAGAAAGTTACTTCGACTATAAACAGTGCTTTCTATCGCCGTCATCATGCCAGCGTCATCTTATTGTGTATTAAAAAGTGCTTATGCAAACAAATCAAAGTGAGCTCAAATTCGACTGGTCTAGCATTATGCCATCAAAGAGTTCAAGTACCCGCTTCTATCCAACCTTCAACATCAAACAAGTTCAATTAAACCATAATTATCTGCATTCAAAACACGTATCTGTTTTTCTGGTCGATTGGAAACTTGAACGTGGTCAAAAAATCAGTCACCCATTTCGACGGAAACTACATACGCACAGGAAGCTAATAAAAAGCTTGTAAGTAATTAAAAACAGATCTTAAAATGTAGGAACGATCTTAGTAACACGCAGGTATTTGGTTCATATTATAACCGATAAATCACGGTTTAGCCCGTAAATAGTAACTAATCACGGCTAAAGGCCCTAAAATCTTTACCTGTGATAGAAAATTTATATGCAAATAATACACCTGAAGTTCTTACAAGCTAGGCGACCGATCTATTGAAAAATAAACGAAAATCCTCTCAATTATTATTTAAAAATGAATACATCTTACCTTTCTGAACTCATATCCCTGCTCGAAGATGTAGTCCAACATAATGCCGTGGAAGGACAGCTCCTTGAGGAAGCAGTACATTCCGATGGGCGTGTTGTTGCTGATGTCGAACTTGCCGATCTCGAGGAAGCGGCCGCGGTAGCCGAGACAGCGGACGGAGGCCTGAGAAAGAAAGAAAAAAAGAAAAAAAGAAAGACGTTTATTCACGTGTTGTACCACACATAACGATACTACTTAAAGTAGATCACCCCCGGGCTTGCAACACTTATGCACCTAAACTAATAAAGCCCTATAGTCTATTGAAATGTTACATGAGCTTTGCATTTATTAGAGGACGCAATTTTATTTTTGGGACATGTGTGGGGGGTCAT
Source organism: Melanargia galathea (assembly GCA_920104075.1). Lineage (NCBI taxonomy): Eukaryota > Metazoa > Arthropoda > Insecta > Lepidoptera > Nymphalidae > Melanargia > Melanargia galathea. The sequence continues at coordinate 13,723,898 of OV049857.1, read as the reverse complement.
TAGAAGCTTAACCTCAAGTTTGTGGGGTCGCCACCTTTGTCCCCCGGCCGCCATCTTGGAAAACACTTTTTTCGCGATATCTCGGAAACTATGCATCTTACAAAAAATTCATAACTTAGACATAATTTGTAGCAAATTCTTTTGCCTACAAATATTTGCCTAAAAAATTAAAGAAGTTATAAGCAAAAAAGTGAGAAAATTTTTATAAAATCTTTTTTGCTCTATATCTTTTTTTTATACATTTTACAAAAAAAAAAATACCTCGGACCAATCAATTTTTTTAATTCATTCATTTAAAACGCTGTTACAGCGCTCCAAAGTTGACCGGGTTCGTCAATGCTCATGAGAATCCAGTCAAAACGAAATGTTTCAGCCACAGCCACAGCCTGGGTCATCGAAGAAAAGTAGATTAGAGTAGCTAGCTAATAAGTGATTGAAAATATTATGATGTTGAAGATTATCTTATAAGCAAGATGTCCGTGGAGTAGGCCTACAAAACAGTACAAGATTGATCTGAAGTTTTTTTTGTAAAATGTATAAAAAAAAGTTTTGGAGCAAAAAAAATTTTATAAAAATTTTCTCACTTTTTTGCTTATAACTTCTTTGATTTTTAATTTAGGGCAAAAAGTTATATAAACATATTTGTAGGGAAAATAATTTGCTACAAATTATGTCTTTACGAATTTTTTGTAAGACGCATAGTTTCCGAGATATCGCGAAAAAAGTGTTTTCCAAGATGGCGGCCGGGGGACAAGGGTGGCGACCCCACAAACTTGAGGTTAAGCTTCTATTGACCCCCCACACATGTCCCAAAAATAAAATTGCGTCCTCTAATAAATGCAATATTCGGTCCTTAAATTGTAACATTTCAATGGATTACTAAGCAATAGAAGCGCCGAGATAACATCTGTCATGAGACAAGGTCCAATAACGTTAGGTTAAATAACTGGTCAAAATCGTGTCAGAACACGCATAGAGAGAGTAGAGTTCCGGTTGTCATGAATTACTTAAAATTAAAAAAAATGTCAATGAGAAATACTTAGTAAGTAACTAAAATTTTTACTATTTTCTCAATGAGAAATAGTAAAAATTCTTCTTGTCATAAAAATGTTCTCAGATTGAAATACCATTATTGGATTATTGAATATGTTAGAGACGACAAACGACAAATTAATGTAAAAAACATTTACTTACTTGTATTTGTATTTCTGAAATTAACTACCTACATAAATTACTAACAAAATATTTAGCTATCTACTGCATTTTTATGTGCTTATTTTTGAAATTATATTGTTGATCTTTACCTGTAGTTTTTCATCTGACAGTGAGTTGAGAACCATGTCGACTCCCTTGCCGTTGGTTTTCTTTCGGATCATGTCTTCGAAAGATGTGTCACGCGAGTTGCCGATGTTCTCGTCTGTTCAAAAACAAAACTCACTCTTATCGAAGTTTTCAAAACAACCGGTTTCATAATTTTTTAATAACGAACCCGCTGAGCTTTCTTCTTTCAGAGAGCTAGGCTCGGTGTTTCTCTCCGTGATCGCATCAGAGATGAGGAGATCCATAGAAGAATCAGAATCACCGATATAGTTCAAAGGCTTGCAAAGCTGAAGTGGCAATGGGCCAAGCAAATACATAATTTGAGGATGTCTGATGTTGATGATCTTTAGGACAGTTAGGGTCGGGGCATACTCGCAGAGTCGAAGCGCATTGAAGCGAAATTTCACAGCGGAAAAAAATCGTAAATAAAGTTCGTAAACTAAAACCCGACTACGCTCAATAATTTAATAAGTAGAAAGTGCGGGATAAACAGCTAGTGGCGCCATCTGTTGTCTATCCGAAACTAATTTAAATATCTAGAAAACCGCTCGAAGGTCACTTCTCGATTTTTTTCGTAAATAAAATGTAGTCTATATCACCCGGACCATATAACAACGAATCAATATTATAATCAATATAATAATAAAATCACCTCATTCATCAAAATCGGTCCAGTAGTTTAGGCGCTACGGTGGTACACACAGAATCTCATACAAAAATCGGCCACAAACTCGTGTTCGTTTCTTTCATGCGAATCCATGAGGATCGCAGCGTCAGTCGGGTCCTGCCCTAAGTCTGTAGTGTTGCACGATCGTGAATGATTGCGCATTCGCGTGGATCCACACGCATTCGTGCAACTTGTGAAGAATTTGACGCTTCGATGTGCTTCGACCCTGTGCCGCTGCCCGCCGTGCCTACTTTACCTTTAAGTTGCGGGAACAGTTTCTTTATGAAGGCCCGTTTCTCCGGCGTGCCGACCGTGGTGAACACCTCGCAGCCGTAGTGGAACGCCACGTTGATGGCGGCCTGCCCCACGCCGCCCGAGCCCGCGTGGATCAGGATCGACTCCCCACGTTGAAGCTGGCCTACCATTATCTATGGGAAATGTCCAAGTTGATTTAACAATACCGCTAGAGTTACACGCATAAGATGTAGGCTAAAAAATATATGCTTCAGTTACATGCATAAGGTGTAGGCTATAAATATGCTTCAGTTACACGCATAAGTAGTAGGTTGTCTGACATGTACATAGCTATAAAAGCCCTTAAATAAAAATGGAAAAAAAAGGTGTAGGTTAGAAATATGCTTCAGTTACACGCATAAGGTGTAAGGTTAAAAATATGCTTCAGTTACAGGTAGGTGTAAGATTAAAAATACGGTTCAGTTAACGACCTCGGTAGCCGAAACAGCGGACAGATTCCTAAGACAAAGTCCGACAACGTTAGGTTAAACTGATCAAGTGCGTGTCAGACCACGGGAACTTGTTTCATGGAATGGACTATAGAGTAGTAGAGTAGTAGAGACTGACCATGGCATAATAAACAGTTCCATATGCGACGGGGACGGTGGCGGCCTCTTCGAACGTCCACTCGTCGGGGATGTTCCACATGAGGGCCTTGTCCGCTTCCACCATGTTCGCGCAACCGGAGTTCTTCACCATGGCCATCACCCGGGCGCCGCTGCACAGAGTTGCCGATACGGTGATCAAATTCAATTGGAAATGATCTGATGAAATAATTTATCAAAATCACTTCTTGATTCCCGGCAGGAGTATTTAGGGAATGAGTACCTAATTTCTAAATTGTCTCTGGCCTGGTCTGGTGGGAGGCTTTAATCGTCGCTAGTTACCACCCTACCGGCATATACCTTACCGGTGATAATCCGATCCGGTATGGGTTTAATAAAAAGTGACATACATCTTCCAGCTTAGCCTCCTTCCACCTTAAACTGCATCGTCACTTACCATCAGGTGAAATCGCTAAACGGCTAATAATGAAGGTAGATGAACAAAAAAAATTTGAATGCTACTTATAATAGCGTCCCGGTACGATAATCCGGTCCGGTATGGGTTTAATAAAAACGACATACATCTTCCAGATTAGCCTGCTTCCATCTTAGACTTGATCGTCACTTACCATCAGGTGAGATCGCAGTTGAGAGAATACGGGTAGATGAACAAAAAAAATTAGAATAGTACTTATAAAAATTGTGTGTTACTTGTTAGTTCTGCCAACGACTTCGAATCCCTGCACGCACTCCTGCGCCAGCCGGCCGCGCGCCACGGCGTCCACGGTGACGCGCCCGGTGGCCGTCATCACGTCGCGGAAGTTCATTGCAGAGCAGTACACCTACGAATTGAAGTTATAGTTAAAAAGCTCTTTACTTTATAAACAGATATACTAAAGGGAGCTAAAATTGCTAAAGATATTGGTTCGTATGATAGCTTTGATCACGTAGCTAACGAAGATGATTTCATCATTTGCAAAATCCAAATGATCACTAAATATCTCAACATCCTCAATTATAGTATACATTATAATATATTCGAATAAGTAATAAGAATAAATTAATGTTTAAAAAAATATGTGGAAAAATAAAGCTCTACATGCACTATATTACCGACCAGAAATCGACGTACTGTCATATCAAAGTCTGGCTCAAACCACTTAAGAACTTATACTATTATTACTCGAAATATTATATATACTAGGATATTGAATACTTGTAGGTTTTCTCTATAACGATCCCCACTAATGCCAAGTAAATAAATATTGCGCACAATAAAATTTGTATAAATGAGCTCTGCCACTTCCATGTGAGAATCGAGTGTTCTGTTCTGTTCTGTGAGCAAGTCAATTTCTGCTAGTTTTACTTAGTCTGACATTGATTTCTGCGAGAAATTGTGGAAGTTAATTGCCAATGGAAACTCGAAATGAGAAAGATTAAGTGAAAATTCAGCATGATCTTTAAAAAACTTAAATTCACACGAACGTATTCGCGGGAACAAGCTAAATAACAAAATAATACACTCAGACTTCAAACTAATTAATGTAGAACACAATCTGCTAGACATAAGTAGTTATATTTATATTTGGAATGTTGCTTGCTATGGTAATCAAGATTTCCGGCAATTCGGAAGAACATTTTGAGAACAATAAAACTCTACCAAACTGATACCAAAATTATAAAATACTCACATGTACTAGCACACTGTCAGGGTTCTTGAAGACTTGGTTTTCTCTGATGGGTCCCTCAAGCCATTTTAATGTGGACAGGTCTCCGATAGTTACAGTGTTAACGAAGGCATGGTGTGCATCAACAGTTTCTAGGTCTCCGAGAAGTAAGTGGCGGTATGTACCCCATTGACCCTAAAACGTAATAATTTTTTAGAATATCCAATAAAATATTAATTCTTCTATTGCAAGTTTTAACAAGTATCATGAGAAGTTCTATTTCTAGAAGTTTCCTTATTTCTTTCTTCGACCTAACCTGTTAATGTAGTACTTGAAAATCTACCATCAAAGGGACAACAAGATTCTTTGTTAAAATCTGAAAAACAGTCTTGTCTTGCGGTTTATCAAAATATTATATCAAAGAAAGCTTTGCTTATCATGAACTTTCACAAAGTACTTAACGCCTGCTTCTATCCAATATTTAGAAACTATTGTTTTTTTTTTTGATAAAACTTTGGTATTAAGATTTTTTCGCCTAATTTACTGACATTATTTTATTTTGTATAATTTTAACTTTTGTCTAACTTGATCAAATTTAATAATAAATCTTTCATCCTTACCTCTTGGTATACATTGATAGCTAAATCCTTATCCAACTGGTCTTCATAGAACTCCAAATCGGGATTAAAAGGTGGTGCAGAAGGATCAGAAATAAGTAGACCATGAACTATTTCACCACCAGGTTCTCTCCTTAGACAATTAATAAGACCTAACAGTCCATTGATATGTTCATCTTGACTGTAAATAACAAGTTTTTGTCCAGCTTTGAGCTCTTCTTTAATTTTGTCTACCCAAGCATAGGTCTGATCTGATGTAACAACTTTGACGAACTTCGCGGGTTTTGCACCGACTCTCTTTCTTAAAAGAACTAAGTATTCCACACCTGTGTCTTGTAAACTAATGATGTCGTATTTGTCAGAATAGTCCTTGGGGTTAATGCGATCTTTTTCTCGGCTTATGAGGAAACATTTGTCGCGAAGAGTTGACACTGCTTGCTTAAGTACCTACAATATACAACTTAATATTTATCGAATCTAAGAATTGATTTCTAAAAAATTCATAAAATAAAATACTCATTAAATTATAAAAACTTATTTAAATTTAAAAATTCTTATGTATCTTGTCACTTACTTCTGGCCTCCTTAGTAAATTAGCACCAACAAATATAACTGTGTTAGTTTCTCCAATTAACTTCTTATTCTCAACAGTTATATGTGACGGCATTTCTATAGGATCTTCAGAGAAAACGGATAATTCAGCTTGTACTAGAGGCAGGTCACCAAGAATATCACCCACGATCTCTATTATAGGCTCCAAATTATTGTTTTTATACTCCTCATCGGCAAGTTCAATACTTTTTACTTTGTATGTTTGAACGTTTTCTAGAATGAGCTGGATATTGGCACGGAGAATGTCTTCGATCTAAAAAAATGTAAATATATGAAAATATATCCTAGAATAACCAACAACATTAGACTTAGTAAAACAATCACAAGTAGCACCTAGTGCTACTAAACTAACCTTCATTTTTGATTTTCCGATGTTGGGGATGAAAACGTTCTTTTCAAGTACTGGCACGCCCAGAGGAATTCTTTTAGAAATAGGTGTCGCGTGTAAGCCCCTTATTTCCACGCCACCAGCCCTAGTTTAAAAAAAAAAACAATATTTAGCTATTTCACGTACAGTTTAATAATCATGAATTAATTGCAATTCTTATAAAATTGAAAATAGCTATCACCTTATAACATCAACGTGAGGATAAACTCGAATCTCAAAGGACTGTCGAGTAGAATCCGGGTTCATTTTGGAAATGGCGTCATAGTGCATGTTGGCATCGATGCAGAGCTTTTGGATTCTAGTAGGTACGAAAAGACCGCGGGTATCCTGACTGACGATCCTCATTTGCAGCATACAGTCCATGAAGGCGACCCAGTTGTTGGACCAAGCGAGGCGGCCTCGAGTGCCTTCAATGTTACAGCCGATGATGCTTCTGAAGATGCCACTGAAAAAGAAATTATAAGTGAATCTCTATTGACCAATTAACTAGCTGAGATATTCATTAATCCTAAAGTAGATGTGAATGTCAAATTGAAGTCATATAAAGCACTGTATTACTGAAATTTTTGTGCTATCAATTTTGGAGAATCAAGAGAGAGGGAAGAAAAGAATCTCTTAACCTTTCATAGGTGACAAGAATTTTAGAGTATCTGTACTTTGGGAATTCAATACTAATTATTTCAGTTTAACTAACGTACCCATATTGGTATCCTCGCAGACGTAGCTCCTTGTAGAAATCTTTGGTAAGCATGTGTTTAACATTAGGACCAGTGGCCTCCGGCACTGGTTGCAGCACTCTGTAGTCTTGACCGACGTTTTTCTTCGCGTATATACGTCCTGTTACGATTGATGCTCCGCTCTCCACGATCTACACCAAATTCAGTTTGATAACTTTATCAACTATCAATCTTCATCAATATTATATTATATACCAATAACTAAATACAATTTGAGTATAAAACTATTACGCTTGCTTTCTAGGCGCTATTTAGTAGTAACACAGTTTCAATAAGATTGTAAAGCTTTATCAATTTAAGAACTTCTTCATAATTTGAGTTGCAATGAAGACAATAGGTTTGGTATGGCTCTTATTTTATTTCACTAGTTACTGAGGTTACAATAATAATTATTATTACTTAAAATTTTAAAAATAGCACCGCACGTTAGTTCTTTTTGTCTCTCATATGTCTTCCATCATAAGCCTCCTCAATTCCATTCCAAAGATTTCTATCTTTTATCAAATTCTTAAAGAATCATTAACAATCCACTCGATTTCATAGTAATCCTTATCTTCCCCAGCTTACTTCGTATTATTGATTGCCTTACCTCAAACTGCCCGCTGCCCTTCTGTATCATGACAATGAACTCCAGATTTCCATCCTTCGGAATGTTCGTCGCTCTCTGGAATCGAACGTTCTCGAACACGACCGACACTTCCGTGTAAAGCTCTCCCATCATCATTCCGAGAGTTTCCCAAACCATTACTAGGTATCCAGTTGCGGGGTATAAGTTACGACCTATGACAAAAATTTACATTACTATATTGACATATCGATCATCCTCAAAGACGACAGCTACTGATCAGGTAGAGTACAACTAGTTTACCAGACCCTGCTTAAAATTGACTACTACTAAAAACTAATACTAAAAACTACAAAACTTATCTCACACTTAAACAAAAGTATCTCCATCTATTTTCACGGCTTTCCGAGACTCAACGGATTTTGAAAGGCACAAAGAGGCACAAAGATAGCTTGAATCTTATATAGGGACGAAAACAGTCTACTTTTAATATCGGATAATCAAAGAGTTTGATTATCACTTGAATTTTACAATAGATCTTGACGTTTGGCACAGAGATAATTTGAATACTAGCAACAGGCATAGGCTACTTTTATCCCGGAATGAATCGTACAGGAAAAATCGTGTCCTGTGGTGATCTTTTCAAGATCTATATAGATGTATCGGTTAAGATGAATAGCCATAAAATTAAGAATTGAATTGACTGTGTTTAGTAAAATATATCAGCGATATAGACGACAGCTTGATAAAGTCGTTTAAAGTGAATTAGTGACTTATTACCAATCAGGGGAAAGTGTAGTTTACAATGACAATACCATACCATCAATAACGTGTCCAGCCATGTATTCACTGTCTTCATCCGCAATGGACATTCGCACGGTGCGCTCGCCAGACTTCATCCTCTCCTGAGCCTTGTATGAGGTTACATACCTGATATATGAAAATATTAGTTTTGTTAATTTCGTGACCTAGACCTAGAATCTAGTTAGATTACATTAGACTTATTAGATTTTACTAAGATAAGGGTATATTTTGCAATGTAATCATTTTATGTGTATTTTTTACAGATATTTAATCTTTTGTTGGGTTCATTATTTGTAATTTCTAATCATGTAATCATCACAAACATCGCATTATTTAATTTAGTTCAGATTTAATTTACTTGTCTAATCTAATCGTCTAAGTTACAATTTTCCGTACATTTCGTGATTATCTAGCCAATTTTGAATAATATGTATATCGCCCTATCGAGCTTTATTTATTTATTTATTATTATTCATGTACCAAATTAGTTACAAATACAGAAATAAAGGATGTGTACATAGGCAAAGCTTATCTCTACAAGAGATTTCTTCCAGCTTCCCAAGATTGTGAGTAAGGCGTAGTAAGTGGTAAGTATAGGTCTTACGGTAGTAGAAATTTAAAAGGAATACTAATTTATAAGGAGCTTTATTCATAACTGCGAGAAGTATCCTTTGTGCTTCCTCAAGATGCAAGCTATCTCCTTGTCAAATTTTTATTGAAATCGGTTCAGCAATTTAGGTGTGAAAAAGTAAATAGATAGATAGTTACTTTCGCATTTATAATATTAATATGCACCTGAGAATTAGCAGGGCAAAACTGTGCAAACTAAATTCTGATGCTGGAACTCTCACAATTCATCCTATTTTATTAAAATTCGCGCTTATCCTGACTAAAAAAATATTAACATTTCAGCAAATTCACGTGCCTACAGTGTTTAAGTGAATAATACTTTGAACAAGATATATTTTCCAATGTACAGAACAAAGCAATTTGTTTGCGGCCGCCTGATGGATGGAGTGCTATTTATATTTGTACGACTTTATTACGCCATACTAGGTCAATTGCGAGAAAGTACGCAAAAACGGGGGTATTGAAATACGAGTATGTGGAATATACTCGTAAATCATTGAGTAAGTGCCCAAGGAACGATTAAACCTATTTGCGTTTATTATTATAAAAGGCAAAAAACTTACAAAATTAAAAAGTTATTAAATGGATACTCCATTAAGTTATGAAATTATTTTAGACATAAATAATGCATGTATGTACTAAAATAATATAAAAACTAAAGAAGTGAAAATAAAGCTTTCTATTCTGTAGCACTACCGCCGTTTAAGCACTTTAAAATTTTTCTGGATATATCTCCAATTTAGGTTACGTGATCTTAGCGTAGGGTAGGGACGATTTCCCGTGTGGGGTTGCTGGTCCCCCATCGGGCGCGTCCCCCCGGTGGCGGATGGGGGAACGCCTCCCAGATATGGGAGGTACCGGGGAAACCCGGCGCGGACCAAAACCAGCAGGGGGTTGCCGCTTGGAGGATCCTGGTACTTCTCTGTTCATCAGAGTGGACTGTGGAGACTCCGGGCGGCGACAATTGGGGGGGAGGCTTTCGGGCCGTGAGGAAGAAAACCTCGTTAAAAAATTACAGGAGGGGGTGGAAACGCCCTGCGCGGCGGGTCCGCTGGTCTTTTTGGCCGGTGGGCGCTGGCTTCGGCCACCGTCGGGCAACCCGTAATCCGCACTGAGCGGAACCGGGGGCCCCACGCACTGAGCGAGGGGCCGCGAGGAAGAAAACCTCTATAAAAAAATTACACGAGGGGTGAACCTCTTGAGGGTCGCCTGCGGGTGTGGCCCTCTTGAGGGTTGCCTCGAGGGTGAGCGAGGAACTCCGGGTGATGGAATGGTGTCTCCGTCGCCCGTTGAGACGCCTCGGGTCGGGAGGCGCACCATTATGTTCCTGGTGCGCCTCAGACGGTGTTAGGGGGCCTTTAGGTCCCCCGGTGGAGGGTCTGCCTCGGCGGACGGCGCCGGCTGGGTCGCGGATGATTGCGCAAGTGTACCCGTAACCCAGCCACCAGGCGACACGGAGGAACATCGCTGGGTTTTAGTGGGTATTCTGGCCACTTCTTGGCCTGCTTGAGTCCCACACTACCTTCCGGAAGCGTCGCAGTCCGCTGCGCTGCTTCCGAAAGGTGTGCGTAAATGCATTTCCCAGCGTAAAAAAAAAAAAAAAAAAAAAAAAGGGTAGGGACGATTTAAGTCATAATACTTAAATGGAGACCTTTTTTATGTATCTTATTAAAACAATCTATTTTTGTTTAAACCCATCCATTTCCTGTACCGATATGGATGGAAATTGAATTGAAAAATAGAACAGTCTATTTGACAAAATTGACGGTAAAATCATCTTTAAGATTGTATCTACCCTCATTCTTGTATTTTTTCTACCACAAGAAATTATGGTCGATACGAGTAATATCGGGGATTTTTTGCTTCCCATACAAAAGTTAAATAAAACTTAGGGATTATTATTAGGCAAGCCGTGCGATGGTTTTTGAACTCTACTAGACTACACACGGGGCTTTACATAAATCCATCCTATAACATGTTCTTACCAATCTTCACTGTGTTCCCATTCAACTAGATGTGAAATCATGGGGGTGCCCTGTGACACGGGGAACTGCACTTGCGGGTAGATGTTAGCCAAGTGTGGGTTCAGACCAGCCTCGTATAATCTATAATTAAAAAAAAGATAAATAACAATAATACGAATAAGGTTCGGAAAGGAAGTGTGATACTAAAGCATGTATGCGCTGCACGACTATGCAGTTTCACCCTATCGTGAATTATAATGCATTACTGCACTGCAGATTTGCAATACGGACGGATATTTTCCACAACCGACTTCAACACATATAAATTTAATTTTTTTTTATATATTAATCGCGGGCAAACGAGCAAGCGGGTCACCTGATGTTAAGTGATTACCGCTGCCCATGAACATTTGCAGCACCAGAGGAACCATTAATGCGTTGCCGGCTTTTAAGAAGTTTGTTGATCCGCCCCTTGAATAACCCTATGTCAAAGTTATGAGGGAACACCTCCGAAGGGAGTTGATTCCACAATTTTTGAGTGCGCGGAAGAAATGACCTCGCGCAACGCTTGGTTGATGTATGCCAGTGATCCAGGTGGTGAGGATGATAGCTTTTACGATGGCGTGCGGTGCGGTGCTGGAAATGAGTAGGTGGTATTTGGTCGAACAACTCCTCAGAACATTCCCCGTTATAGAGACGATAGAAAACGCAGAGGGAGCTAACGTCCCTGCGAACCTCTAATCACTCCAATGAGCTAGTTAGTATGGGATTGTCCACGAGTCGAACTGCCCGCTTCTGAATCCGGTCAAATGGAAGGAGTTGGTATTGGGGTGCTCCGGCCCATAGGTGTGAGCAGTACTCCATATGCGGCCGGACTTGAGACTTATAGAGCAGGAGCCTATGTTCAGGCGCAAAGTAGCGCTTTGCTCTATAGAGTACCCCTAGTTTTTTGGAGGCTAATTTGGCTTTATCTTCCAAGTGATCCCGGAATTGGACTTCATTCGATATGTGGACACCGAGGATCCCAATGCTGTTGGAGGGTAACGCTGCTGTTTACTGGGGCGTTTCGCACCAGTAAACGAAGCGTAGGCAGACCCCCTACTCGATGGACAGACGATCTCAAGCGAGTCGCTGGCAGCAGCTAGGTGGCACAAGATCGTGTGCTGTGGCGATCCTTGCAAGAGACCTATGTCTATCAGTGGACTTGTGGAAAAATAAGCAGTTGACAAACGTAGAGTATCAAACACTTACTTCCCCAGAGCAGTGAGGAGGACTTGCACATTGTCGTGGTGCTTTCTCTCCGTCAGCGGTATGTTGATGACGTCTTTCTTCAAGGAGCGACGTAAGATGGCTTGTAGCAAGCCGTGCGGAGCGATTTCTATGGTGATTGCGTTCGCTGGGATCAAACGCGATGTTTCTTCGAAGAGTACTGCACTCTTATAGAAAAATAAAACGATGAAAGTCAATAATAATATAGAAAAGTGGGATCACAGGCGATGTCTCTTCAAAGAGTAGGTACCGCACTCTTATAGAGAAAATAAAACCGGCCAAGTGCAAGTCAGACTCGCGCACCGTGGGTTCCATACTCCAGAAGTTAATTATGTTAACGCTTTTTATTTTTAACTAGCGTTCCGCCCCGGCTTCGCCCGTGGTACATAATATATAGCCTATAGCACTCAGGGATCACGTACATATCCAACGGTGAAAGAATTTTTGAAATCGGTCTAGTAGTTCCTGAGATTAGCCCGTTCAAACAAACAAACTCTTCCGCTTTATTATATTACTAGATGATGCCCACGGCTTCGCCCGTGTGGATTTAGATTTTTAAAAATCCCGTGGGAACTTTTGATTTTCCAGAACAAAAAGTAGCTTATCTGTAGAAACCCGTCCCCAAAACGGAAAAATCCCGTGGGATCCCCACGATTTCGGAAAACAATTCCTCACAGCATCAGGGTTGAGGAGTTGGATATGTACCTACTCGAGTTCATTCAACGATAAAGTCTTTAATTGATACCCCCAATATCGATTATGCTGAAATAGATTTTCAGCATAATCGATTCAGCCATTTTTTTAAATGTCATTTTGAAGGTCCGACAATGCCTGTTGATGATGAAGTTCCTGAACAACTGTCTTACCAAAAGATTGTTGGTGTGGTATTCAGCAGAAGACATTTCAGCCTTAGGGTCTTTCCACAATGCTTGCGGCACCGATGTAGAGAGCCACCTCTCGGAACGGTGCTTTGGAACAGGGATGACTGCTCTCAAATATTTCAGGAGCTTTGGACCTAAAGGACAACAAGGACAAGTTCAAAAAAATGACGTTTAATCTAAACCAAAACTAACGCTGGTGTGCCACAGGGTGGTCATTTGTAACCCCTGTTTTTAACTCTATACACTATTGACCTCAAAAGTTACATCCATTTTAATAAGAACGATTATACCTGTAAAACCTCATATTATGTACAATGGCTTGCTCAAAATGTATTGTTTTCAGATATAAATAACTTTACAAGTAATTAATTGTTTTTTATGGAATAATAGGCTTACGCTTGACGACAATCATGCCTGAAAAGCCATGATGAGGTCTAAGTTGGAGTGCGCTTGCCTAGAAAATGCCTATTCACTCTTGCCTTGAAGGTACTCATGAATGAATTATAATATATGAGGATAAATTAGTAAACTTTATTCGCTCACAATGGAAATTTGTATATGATTGCGTTTAATGCTAGTAAAGGCCTATATTTGGAAAACCTCTGTAAAACTAATAGTACAGATAACTCTACAAGGTAACACTAATTACAGGTTGAAATGAAGTCTTCAATAATGCTAACCTAAGTTGAGGTACAATCACTTACCAGCTTCAGCGATATACCGCGAGTGGTAAGCGATGTTTGAGCAAGGGACCTCTTTGGCGAAGACGCCTTGAGCGACGAGCTTGGCGACGAAGGTCTTCATGATGTCAGCCGGTCCCGATATGGTGCTGGAGTCAGGGCCGTTGTGGCAGGCCACTTCGATCTCAGGCGGAACTATGGTTTTGATCTAAGTAACGAACAATAATGAAATACAAATTTTATTTTTGTTATTTTAAGTAGTATTATTTTTAGTTTTTATTATTCTTTATGTACTTTATGAGTTTTATAATTAGTTGTATCTTTAAGCTTCAAGATTTAACTCAACTAATCTTGATAATCATTTGCGTGCAATTTTCCGTAAAATTAATCATGGAAAGGATGTTTTACATAAGCTACGCGCATAGCTATGCATGATTTATGAAACACAACTTACTAATTGAAAACATTATGAACATAATAAAAAAAAAACAACAAATTGTCGACGAAAAAGAACTTGCAGAAATACAAAAAATTAATAATCCCAAATGTTAGCTTCATTCACGGTCATTCAATTCTATTTTCAATATTTCTCTAGAATTAAGGAAACATTCGTAAAGAATAAAACCACATGCTCAAATTGTTCAATTTGGTTTTTTGTAGGATACTTACTTCACTATAGCCAAGTCCAACAGCAGCCATTGATCCCTTGATGAAAGGTGTCTCAATGGAAGCCAGACCTCGGCTGTACGCAGACAGAATCATTTGTTCGGCGGTGAAGCAGCCATCTGCGTATGCGCAACCAAGTTCTCCTACACTGTGACCTAAAACAAAAGCTCAATTGGAAACTGTTCTTTTTTTTTACTTTTATTGTTTACTAGCGGAACCGGCAGATGTCGTCCTGCTCGGTGACATATCGACATCAGCGCAACTTACCGAGACCTTTACCTACCTGATTACCTGTACCTACCCGGTGCTTGTGTTTTCAAACCATCCAGGAACCCATACCAAATCGGCCCAGCCGTTTAGGAGGGTTTGGGTGACAAACACACGTACCGAAGAATAATTATATAGGTATGGATGAGAAAGACTACCGTATCGACGGAATGAACATTAAATGTTTGACAGTTACGAACCCCATGAACATTTTGTATGGAAAAATGTTTTTTATTTTATTGTTTCCTCAATTTTACAATGTTTTCAGTAGCTATTCTGCTATTCGAGACGGAGACAAATACAACAGATCAAAAACTATGAAAATAGGTCACGCAGTTCTCGAGTTATAAATGTTCGAACAAACCCGACTTTGTTTTATATACCTATTTCTTTTTTTATTATTTGACAATGACTACTGATGCAGTTTGCATAGGTACATCGCGTACTTACCAATAATGTAGTCAGGCTCAATGCCAAGAGCTTTTAGGACATCGGTCAGACCAATCTGAACAGCCGCGATGCCAATGAAGGAGTTGAGGATGTTGTCGTATATGTTCGGATCCGGTTCCGTGATGATTTTCGTCAAGTTAATACCTTTTGGCTCGAGCGCTTTATGACACCTGTTTAATACAATAAGTATTTAAGTACAATAAGTATAATTAATATACATTGAAACGTTTGATGGTGAATAGGTAAAACAGTAATCAAAAGGAAGAATATACTTAGTATGCTGAAAAATAAATTCTAACTACGCGGTAAACGCACAAGAATAGCACATGATGACTTTGCCATATCAGGGTGCTAAAATAGTAAAATAACAACAAAAGCGAAGAAAAAGAATAAAATAAACATAAATTCATCGAATTGCTCTATTAATAAAATAAACAGTGAAATAGAATAACTAGATCATGTTCTTAATAAATCTAACTTATTAGATAAAGAACACAAAAAGAGTAATTCACCTGGTATTACACTACCAAAATCGCATATTATAGTTAGTCTAGCTACAGAAAATTTATGATAAAACTCATTTAAAAATACTTAACAGTTTAATTCAAAACATAGGATAAAATAATAACGTTAACTAACTTGTGAATAGCAGCAGCAAATACAGGTATCCTCATAAGCTGTGTGGCCATGCCGGCCCATTGCGACCCCATGCCAGAGTACACGAACCAGACCGGACGCCGGACACCGGAGAAGTATTGGACGTCACGTGCCAGTGAGACACTTTGTGTTGGTGTGGACGCTACAGACAACAAAAAAGGAAAATTAGATAGTTCTATTGCCGGGAATTTCCAGATAAGAAAGTATTGGATGGCATGTGCCAGTGAGACACTTTGTGTTGGTGTGGACGCTACAGACAACAAAAAAGGAAAATTAGATAGTTCTATTGCCGGGAATTACCAGAAAAGAAAGTATTGGATGTCATGTGTCAGTGAGACACTTTGTGGTGGCGTGGACGCTACAGACAACAAAGAAACAGAATTCGATGGTTCTATTACTGGGAATTACCGGAAAAAAAACTACCTACCTAGGTATTTATCGTAGAACTTTGAGATTATTAACTAGAAACTTACACACTAGTACTCTTAGATAGTGTGAACGGTATACATGAAAAAACAATGTAAGTATATTTAGATACTGGCAATAAATCTACACTGAAAAATTACTATATAATCTATCTTCTATCTATATAATATAACTAGTGTTGCGCTCGGTGCGCGAGCTGCAAGCAGCTCGCGGGCCTTGTAGTCTCTTCAATATTCAGAAAATAAAGAAATTCCAGAATATTCTGGAGAGTCTCTTGAAAGATAGAAAGAAATATTGGTATCACGTTTCGTATCTTTTCTGAAAGGACACTAATGAGTTCTATGCATGCGTTTAGTGGAAAAAAAAGATCTATACAAAAATGTTCTGCAGAGCCACTTGAAAATTAAAAAGAAATTTTGTATGGACACGAATTTTTTTTGTTCCGTAGCTATCTTTTTTTATTGGCTCACCAAAGGGCCTAAGGTCTTGAATATTTTTAGTTTCAGGACCATGCCTCTATGATTGATAGTTTTTGAGGGCCGTTAGGGTACTCTGGTAATTTTTCCACATTCACTACGTTTTGTATTTTTTGTGAAAAAAAAAAATCTTTAAGTTCTATTTACTTATACGTGTATTGGGGGGAAAAGTTTCATACAAAAATGTCTAAGAGAGCCTCTTAAAAAGAACCCAAAAAATTTGTATGGAGAGAATTTTATTTGTTCGGCGGCCATCTTTTTTTTACCCGTTCACCCAATGGCCCAAGGTCTTTAACAATATTTGTTTGGGACCATGCCTGTATGACTGGTAGATTTGGAGGACCCATGAGGTACTCTGGTAAATTTTCCACATTTATGACGTTTCATAATTTTCCTGAAGGAAGATCCATAAGTTCTACGCACATAAATAGTGAAGGGAAAAAAGTTCCATACAAAATTGTTCTGGAGAGCCTCTTGAAAAGAACCCAAAAAATTTGTATGGAGAAAATTTTTTTTGTTCGGCGGCCATCTTTTTTTTACCGGTTCACCCAATGGCCCAAGGTCTTTAATAACATTTGTTTGGGACCATGTCTGTATGACTGGTAGTTTTGGAGGACCCATGAGGTACTCTGGTAAATTTTCCACATTCATGACATTTCATAATTTTCTGAAGGAAGACCTGTAATTTCTACGCACATAAATAGTGAAGGGAAAAAAGTTCCATACAAAATTGTTCTCGAGAGCCTTTTGAAAAGAACCGAAAAAATTTGTATGGACAAAATTTTTTTTTGTTCGGTGGCCATCTTTTTTTTACCGGTTCACCCAATGGCCCAAGGTCTTTAATAACATTTGTTTGGGACCATGTCTGTATGACTGATAGTTTTGGAGGATCCAGGAGGTACTCTGGTAAATTTTCCACATTCATGACATTTCATAATTTTCTTAAGGAAGACTCATAAGTTCTACGCACATAAGTAGTGAAGGGAAAAAAGTTCCATACAAAATTGTTCTGGAGAGCCTCTTGAAAATTAGGAAATTTTTTGTATGGAGACGAATTTTTTTTTGTGTGGTGGCTATATTTTTTTTACAGGTTGACCCAATGGCCCAAGGTTTTGAACATTTTTTGTTTCGAGACGATACCTCTCCGACTGATAGTTTTCGAGATCCCCTAGGGCACTCTAGTCAGTTTTCCACGTCCAGCTCTCTCTATAATTTTGTAGACCTTAAATTTTTGAATTTTACACACATGGAAAATATGATGAAAAAGTCCCATACAAAATTGTTCAGGAGAGGTGATCAGTACGTAACTTCAAGTAGCTTTATATATATAACTAGTAGGGCGCGTGGGTGCGCGGCCCGCAAGCGGACCGCGAGGTTTTGCTTTCGGGTATTTTGGTTTGAGCAGCCTCTACCTATCTCTCCCATATTCCTAATCCTCGATCATTATCACTCTCCATATTTTTTCTTCGAATCATTCTGCTCATCAAGTAGATCTTTAGGTATTGATCATCTTTTTCCAAGAAATCACTCTTACATCTTGTATACTTGGTAAGATAGACACCGACGAAATTTGTATAGCCGCCATCTTGAATCCGCCATTTTGGGTTTTTTTTTCAGCTCAGTGCCAATTGGATGAGGTTCTGAGTATTTTTTGTTTGTGCAGCCCCCGTCTATCTACAATACCCTGCCCGGGCTCCTCAACCATCTTCCAAACCCTCAATCATCATGTCTTCCCATATTTTTCTTTGAGAGTTCCCCAAAGAACCGCATTAAAGCCTTGCATAGTTTACAACTTGTAGTCTCTTCAATATTCGCCATACATTTTCTATGGAAAAATAAATTCCGCCATTTTGAATTTTTTTTCAATTCATCAAGTAGACCTTTAGATCCTCATCATCTTTTGCGAAGAAACCACTCTTCCATCTTTTATACCCTCCGAGATAGAGACAGACGAAATTTGTATGGCGGCCATCTTTTTTTCGCCATTTTGAATTTTTTTTCAGCTGACTGCCAATTGGATGATGTTTCGAATGACATTTGCTCGAGCACCTCCCACCTATCTTCAATACCTTAAGCGTGCCCGTCGCTCGTCTCTGAAATCCTCAATCATCAGCTCTCTCCATATTTTTCCTCTTAATGATTTTTTGTCCTCTATACGACACTATTATTGAAAAAAAAATTTTTCATAAAAAATTGTTCAGGAGAGGTGATCAATGAGTGAGTGAGTCACCCAATCAGCACGAGCAGCTATATATATATTAACTAGTAGGGCGCATGGGTGCGCGGCCCGCAAGCGGACCGCGAGGTTTCGCTTTCGGGTATTTTGGTTTGAGCAGCCTCCATCTATCTCTCCCCTATTCCTAATCCTCGATCATTATCACTCTCCATATTTTTTCTTCGAATCATTCTGCTCATCAAGTAGAACTTAAGGTCTTAATCATCTTTTGGCAAAAACCACTCTTCCATCTTTTATACTTGGTGAGATAGACACCGATGTTTGTATGGCCACCATTTGGACTTTTTTTCAGCTCACTGCCAATTGGATGATGTTTCGAGTATTTTTTGTTTGAGCACCTCCTACCTATCTTCAATACCCTGCCCGGGCTCCTCAACCAACTTCCAAACCCTCAATCATCATGTCTTCCCATATTGTTCTTTGAGAGTTCTCAAAAAAACCGCATTAAAGCCTTGCATAGTTCACAACTTGTAGTCTCTTCAATATTCGCCATACATTTTCTATGGAAAAATAAATTCCGCCATTTTGAATTTTTTTTCTATGCATCGAGTAGATCTTCTGATCCTGATCATCTTTTGCGAAGAAACCACTTTTCCATCTTTTATACCCTCCGAGTTGGACGCCGACGAAATTTGTATAGCGGCCATCTTTTTTTCGCCATTTTGAATTTTTTTTCAACTCATTGCCAATTGGATGACGTTTCAAGTGACATTTGGTCGAGCACCCCCCACCTATCTTCAATAGCTTAAGCATGCCATTCCCTCGTCTCTGAAATCTTCAATCATCAGCTCTCTCCATATTTTTCCTCTTAATGAATTTTTATCCTCTATACGACACCATTATTGAAAAAAAAAAATTTCATACAAAATTGTTCAGGAGAGGCGATGAATGAGTCAGTGAATCAGAACGAACAGCTATATATATTACTAGTATGGCGCGTGGGTGCGCGGCCCGCAAGCGGACCGCGAGGTTTTGTTTTCAGGTATTTTTTGTTTGAGCAGCCTCCACCTACATATCTTCCCCCATATTCCTAACCCTCGATCATTATCACTCTCCATATTTTTTTCTCCAAATAATTAAAAAAGATTTTGAAAAGGAACTGTATCAAAGTCTTGCATAGTTCCCAACTTACATTCTCTTCAATATTCGCCATATATTTTGTATGGAAAAATAAATTCCGCCATCTTGTTTTTTTCTGTTCATCAAGTAGACTTTTAGGTCTTGATCATCTTTTTCCCAGAAACCACTCTTCCATCTTTTATGCTTGGTGAGATAGACTCTGACGAAATTTGTATAGCCGCCATCTTGAATCCGCCATTTTGTTTTTTTTTCAGCTCAGTGCCAATTGGATGAGGTTTTGAGTAATTTTTGTTTGAGCACCTCCCATCTATCTAACATACCCTGCCCGGGCTCCTCATCCATCTTCCAAACCCTCAATCATCATGTCTTTCCATATTTTTCTTTGAGAGTTCTCCAAAGAATCGCATCAAAGCCTTGCATAGTTTACAACTTGTAGTCTCTTCAATATTCGCCATACATTTTCTATGGAAAAATAAATTCCGCCATTTTGATTCTTTTTTCAATTCATCAAGTAGACCTTTGGATCCTCATCATCTTTTGCGAAGAAACCACTCTTCCATCTTTTATACCCTCCGAGATGGAGACCGATGAAATTTGTATGGCGGCCATCTTTTTTTCGCCATTTTGAATTTTTTTTCAGCTAACTGCCAATTGGATGACGTTTCGAGTGACATTTGTTCGAGCACCCCCCACCTATCTTCAATACCTTAAGCGTGCTGCTCACCTGTCTCCGAAATCCTCAATCATCAGCTCTCTCCATATTTTTGTTCCGAATGAATTTTTGTCCTCTATACGAAACCATTAGTGAAAAAAAAAATTTTCATACAAAATTTTACAGGAGGGGTGATCAATCAGTGAGTCAGTCAATGAATCAGCACGAGCAGCTATATATATATTAACTAGTATGGCGCGTGGGTGCGCGGCCCGCTAAAGCGGACCGCGAGGTTTCGGTTTTGGGTATTTTGGTTTGAACAGCCTCCACCTATCTCTCCCATATTCCTAACCCTCGATCATTATCACTCTCCATATTTTTTCTCCGAATCATTTGTCAGAATGAGAGTTCTTCCTTAAAAACAGATTTTGAAAAGGAACTGTATCAAAGTCTTGCATAGTTCCCATTTTGTATTCTCTTCAACATTCGCCATATATTTTGTATGGAAAAATAAATTTCGCCATCTTGTTTTTTTCTGTTCATCAAGTAAACCACGTCTTGATCATCTTTTGCCAAAAAACCACTCTTCCATCTTTTATACTCAGTGAGATAGACACCGACGAAATTTGTATGGCCACTATCTTGAATCCGCCATTTAGGATTTTTTTCAGCTCACTGCCAATTGGATGAGGTTTCGAGTGACTTTTGTTTGAGCACCTTACACCTATATTCAATACCCTGGCTGTGCTCGTCACCCATCTCTGAAATCCTCAATCATCAGCTCTCCTCTCCATATTTTTCCTCCGGATGAATTTTTGTCTTCTATAAGAAAACATCAGTGAAAAAAAAAATATGTATGGAAAAATAAATTCCGCAATCATGTTTTTTTTTTGTTCATCAAATAGACCTTTGAGGTCTTGATCATCTTTTGCCAAAAAAACCACTCTTCCATCTTTTATACTCAGTGAGATAGTCATCGACGAAATTTGTATGGCCGCCATCTTGAATCCGCCATTTTGGGGTTTTTTTCAGCTCAGTGCCAATTGGATGAGGTTTCAAGTAATTTTTGTTTGAGCACCTCCCACCTATCTACAATACCCTGCCCGGGCTGCTCAACCGTCTTCCAAACCCTCAATCATCATGTTTTCCCATATTTTTCTTTGAGAGTTCTCCAAAAAACCGGATCACAGCCTTGCATAGTTCACAACTTGTAGTCTTTTCAATATTCGCCGTACATTTTGTATGGAAAAATAAATTCCGCCATTTTGAATTTTTTTTCTATTCTTTGAGTAGACCTTCAGATCCTGATCATCTTTTGCCAAGAAATCACTCTTCCATCTTTTATACCCTCCGAGATGGAGACTGACGAAATTTGTATGGCGGCCATCTTTTTTTCGCCATTTTGAATTTTTTTTCAGCTGACTGCCAATTGGATGACGTTTCGAGTAACATTTGCTCGAGCACCCCCCACCTATCTTCAATACCTTAAGCGTGCCCGTCGCTCGTCTCTGAAATCCTCAATCATCAGCTCTCTCCATATTTTTCCTCTTAATGAATTTTTGTCCTCTATACGAAACCATTTGTGAAAAAAAAATTTTTCATACAAAATTTTACAGGAGAGGCGATGAATGAGTCAGTGAATCAGAACGAACAGCTATATATATATTTTATATATATATATATATTAATAAAACTGTAACAGATCCAATTCTGTACATTGAAGATATTTTGAAAATTTTTATTGGAGGGCATTCTATAATCGATACTGAAGCCAAAACTGTAATTTTTTCATTTTTGTCTGTCTGTCTGTCTGTCTGTCTGTCTGTCTGTCTGTATCTTGGCCGCGCATCACGCTGAAACTACTGAACGGATTCGAATGAAACTTGGTACGATTTGAGTTTATACTCCGAGGTAGGACATAGGATACTTTTTATCCCGAAATTCAGCACGGTTCCCTTGGGAGAGGGGATGAAAGTTAAAACGTGTATTTAGCTGTAATTCATTAACGCGTTGTTCGATTTCACTCATTTTTTTTTTGTTAGAAAGGTAGTACTTTATATATTGTTCCGTAAATATTTCAAGGTCATAGGTTTTTTAGTTCAGAAAAGACAGACATTACTACCCTGAGTATTGGGTTCAAATAACTTGGGACCCGGATCTTTGAACGTACGGCTTATTTTAAACTGGTGTGCGTTTAAATTTATGTTTGTTGGTCTGTCTATTTGTTCCAGCTAATCTCCGAAACGGCTGGATCGATTTTAATGGAACTTTCAATGTTATAAAGAGTAACTTTGGCTACATTTAGTTTAGGTACATAAAATAATTATGGGATCCGATCCGAACCTATATCCACGCGAACGAAGTTGCGGGGGTCAGCTAGTATAATTAAAATTTGTCTTTATTGATACAAGTGTACCATAAATGTAGACATTAGTGGAGATATGTAAGGTGAAAAATATACAGATTGCTGCAGGGCCAGGTCAGGGTAGTCAATAAAAGAAGAAATTTTAAGTAAAAAAAGAAAAAAAAAAAAAAAAAAGTATTTCCAAGATCGTTTGATAAGTTTATTGGCGTTGAATTTGGTACCAAATGGCTGATTTATTCAAATATAATAGAATCTAGAAAAAAATATTATTCAATTTCAAATAAACTTTCGTGTATATAGAACAAAATATACTAACCCAACAAAGTATATCCTCTAACAACATGACCAGTGATATCCTCATCGTGAACGGCGTGCAACAGTCTGATGAGTTCAGCATCAACTGTCTTCGACTCCAGATCATTGAGTATTCTTGCGACGGCTGACTCTGTGCGTCCCGAGGCGCACACCAGACGGGGAAGATCGTCTGTTGGCATGCCGTTGTTGATCTGATGGAGAATAATTTGTATAATTAAATCAATTTGGAGAATTTGATGAAAATGGAGAAGAAATAAAAACAATGAATGAGAAAATGCACCTAAATTAGAAATGGACAGTTAATTTGGATAATTAAATAAAACCTAAAGATAGATAAAGGTAAAATTAAATGCAAAATAAAGCAGACTGCATAATTCGTACCTACATCGCAATATAATATGTAAATAGGTAATCACAACATCTGATATATTCAAATTTGAAATTCTTATCAAATATCTTTGGACGCATTTACCCAAAAACTTTATTCACTGTATCAGTGAATAAAGAAGTTTTTAATAGAAAAGTTTTTTATTCAAATTACAAGTAGGTACTTTTGAATCTTCAATTGAATCTACCACTGATTTGGCATGTCGTTCCTACCAAAAAGAACCACCAAGAAATTAGACAGTTTAAAAAAAAAAATTGGTTGTCTGTCGGTCGTAAAAAGTCGGTTTACGGACGATAATTTTACGTGATAATGTCATCATATTATTATAGGAAAACAAAGAGCGTGATGTGTCACAAGCCGAACGCTTAGGCCGATCGTGCCTTCTCTATCGCTTGTTTGGCGCTCTCGCTTGCATGCGGAACAGTGACAATGAGTCATGCTTTTTCGTGCGTGTAGCCGGCATTCATCTATACTTTAATATAATAAAGCGGAAGAGTTTGTTTGTTTGAACGCGCTAATCTCAGGAACTACTGGACCGATTTCAAAAATTCTTTCACCGTTGGATATGTATACGTGATCCTTGAGTGCTATAGGCTATATATTATGTACCACGGGCGAAGCCGGGGCGGACCGCTAGTCGATTATAAGACGTTATCACGTCAACAAAAAAACAAATAACAATTTTGTGATAAGTAGATACATGATTGAGTTGCCGTCTTATCTGGCTTATCTAAGAGCTTATCTAAAAAATGTTAACAGAAAAAATATGTTCTGAGGCCTTATGCCGACTTTGTACATAGTGGCAACGATGATCGAAATTCGAGTATCGACACACAATGACTTCAGAGCAAAATGAACCCAAATACTCTTATTTTAAAGTCGTAATTCAATAGTTCGAATATTTATTTTACAACATTTCTGCTTGGAGCGCTGGCTGTTATCGAATGCTGAATGTATTGGCGAACTCCCATTTTAGGTCCATTTTACTCTGAAGTCATTGTGATTCGATCAATCTATATTTATTTTTAGTAACGTTTTCCAGCTGAACAAACTGAGACTACCGGCACTGATAGTTATACAAACCTTTTCTCTAGCGAAGTTCTTAAGAAGAGTATGAGCGTTGGCACCGCCGAAACCAAAGCTGTTTATCCCAGACATGCCGCGGTTCCAGGGCGTTTTCTCCGTTATGACTGTCATCTTCCCTTCTGCTAGAGCCGGCACGCCCTCTCTTGGTGTGGAGTAGTTCAAATTTGGAGGAATATAACCGGTTGTGTACGCGATGCAAAGCTAACAAAAGATAAATTTTATAGTATAAAGTAGATATATATAAAGTATATAAAGTAGAGATATAAAGTAGCTTGTCCTGACTGACTGATCATCAACGCACAGCCTAAACTACTGAAGCTAGCACACTAAGAAAGGATTATTGCAAATTACACCCCTAAAGGGGTTAAATAGGGGATAAAAGTTTGTATGAAAGTCCGTCATTTTTCAAGTTATATCCATGAAAATTGATATTTAGGTTTTCGGTTAAAAATAAAGAGTTACGAGTTTAAGGAAATTTGAAAAAACTACCCCCAAGTGGGTTAAATGGGAGTTGAAAGTTTGTATGAAAGTCCGTAATTTTTAAACTTATATCAATGAAAATCGGAATTTGTATTGTCGGTTAAAAATAAAGAATTACGTGTTTCAGGAATTTTGGAAATTACACCCCCAAGTGGGTTAAATAGGGAATGAGATTTGTATAATCCACGCGGGCGAAGTCGCGAGCATCAGCTAGTTTTAATTAAAACATTAACTTTAGCTACAGTTTAGTTCGTCTGGTGGGAGGCTTCAGCCGTAGCTTTATAGCGCCGTAGATACTGGCAAAGCCGGGCCGTCAAGCGATTTAGCCACAGCCTTGAAATAATTTAGCGTTCCGTCACGATGTTGAGTAGAAACCGATCAGGGGTGTGGGTTTAATAAACACTGTGATATCTCTTCAAAGTTCACCCGTTTCCACCTTAAACTGCATCACCACAAACTATCAGGTGAGATCGCAGTCGCAAAAAAAAACAAAAGTATTTGTGTGTAATTCACACGGCATTCACGGCAGATAAGTGAAACTTATATTCTAATTTTTCGAATGCTCCAAAATATTATGTAAATATTTTATTAAAATTAAAACCTTGTTCATGTTTTTGAAATAAAATTTGGGTTCAAAAACGGAACGTAGGCGGAGAACGGAAGCGGAGCGTCTTGGGTTTCCCAGACGCTCGCGCTTCCGTTCTACGACGTGTATTCTATTTCATTCTCTCGCACGCTAAATCCTATGTGAGTATGTATGTTTGTCCCTCTCTGGCATTTGTGCAGCGCCTGGGAACTCAAACGACCTCCTGTCACCTTATGGACTCCTGGTACGCCAGAGAGGATTTTGGTGTCGCTTTTTCGTTTCATCGATTTTCAAATGCGCAACGACACTATACCCTGATTTCTAATTCCGTGGAATTCTGACAGCTGTCATTGTCATTTACAGATGAGCTATTTGTATGGAGAACAGGGTTAACATCTACGAAGTACGATTTCACCCCAAACTACTTTAATTTCCTGTCATCATAAAAAGACATATTTTTGCCGAATAATAATATTAAGTCGTTTCGCCCTAAAATAGAAAACACCAGTGGAAAGTAGAAAGTGCACACTAACAGCAATAGAAAACAAAAGAAGCACATTGAAAAAATTCATTCAAAAATGGAAGTCAAATGACATTCTCACCATTTCCAGTGTAGGTATGTTAGGCATTTGTCATATCTACATGCGGCAGTTGATTTTTATTTACTTAAGTTTTGAATTTTTTTATCTTTTTTGTGGGAACTGTTTTATCTCTGGTAACATTACGAAACGTCAGAACTCCACGAAATTAGAAATCAGGGTATAGAGAAGTTTCACTTCAAAAAGATCTTACTTTAGCTATAGAACAAAGTCCAGACGCAGGTTCGCTGTGACCCAAGTTGGACTTGATGGACCCAATCATAAGTGGCTCAGAGCGACCCGTACAAAATACTGCGTCTATCGCTTTCAGTTCTTCGGGGTCGCCTACTCTGGTACCTGATAAAGAAACAGAACAAGTATAAATTAAAAATTTAAAAAACCCCCGACATTCGCCATTTTGTGGCGGCGGCCATCTCGGATTTGCAATAATGCTATTCTACTAGTCAAGCCCTTTCATTTGATACCCATATTAAGGAAGTTGTAAAAAAATATGTAATCCGCCATTTTGTAGCGGCGGTCATCTTGAACAAACATCAAACATAGCTAACAACACTCTCGACTAATTCACCTTTCAAACAAAAAAAAAACCGCATTCAAATCAGTCCACCCGTTTGAGCGCCACAGGGGAACAGACAGACACACATACACACACAGAGAGACACCTCAAACTTATAACACCCCGTCGTTTTGGCGTCGGGGGTTAAAAAGAACAGTGTTTAAAAAACCTAATGTTGTGTGCCACGACAGAGAATGGATTTTTTATTTGTATTAAACTAGCGACCAGCGCCGACTTCGCACGGGTAATAATTACCCGCTACTATCCCACCATTGTTTTGTTATATTATATCTCAAAGGGATTACGCAGCGCTTTCGATGTAGCCCAGGCTACGGCACGTAGCTCCAGTATAGTTTGTCATTAGCCTTATTTGAGAAGATAAACAACATAGTCTGAAGAGCAAATAACACTTCTTATTCTTCTCTATTTGATTCATCTTGTACGTAAAGAGGCTAAATATAACCCTGGTCAGATCTTTCATCAAACAATTTTTCACTGAGACGTGGAGACATTATCTAGATCTTTAAATGTCGACATCGTCTCCCTTTACATTCTCACAAAAAGCATATTACAAATAGTCCTCCTAAATCATCTGCGAAAATGTCCCCAATATTATAGTCTCTGTATACCCCTACCCCAAACGAAATGATCCCTGTCATTATGCTGAAAACGGCCATGCATCGCATGAAAAAAATATTCAAATACCAATTCGTAGGTATTCTTGATTATTCGAAGCGTATCTATAAGTTGTTTTACGAAAAATGGGATACTTAGCTGCCCCAGTTTTTTGTACATAAGTAGATCTACATAGCATTACAGTAGCTTATTTAAGTATATGTACATATGTGTTGAATTGTTTATTTTATCTATGCAGAATTTTTCCTATCCCATTTATGAATCCAAAATTACGAATTATCCTTAAAAATATTATTTGTAGGTTAATTTCCTAACACAAAGTTTAAAGTAACGTAACCGGTTAGCTAATCTTATATTAGCATAAAGTTAAAATATTATACAATTTTCGGTTATATACTTAACTGATTTAGGGAATTTAAATTGGTTATCTTCTCTATGATTTGGGAACAAATACTATGTTGAAATAAGTAGACATCAACCAAAAATTATTTCTAATCAAACACCTGCAACAGACAAACGGACTGATAGACATCTACATCCGTTCCGTTCCAGTAACTATTGAGTAGATGTTCCGTACATCTAGCTACAAATAAATAATAATAATCAATACAAGTAAGTACAAAGAATCGTATATCAAATGGAAAACAACTTTGCTTGTTAACATCTAAAAGTAAACTACAAGTAAGTAGGTAACAACAAACTGTATTTCAAGTCCCATATAACAGTGCCTGCATCTGATTTTAATTAAAATCCGTAAGAATGCTTTGAGAGAAGAGAACTCTCTCGATACCGACCAACAAAATTATTTACATGCCAACTTTTTATTAAACATCGCGATGTTTTCTCGCCGTGTTTTTTTTGCTTTAAGCCGAGCGGGCATTTTCCTTTTTTTCAGAAGCTTTTGTTCAGCGGATAAATTATGCTAGAGTAAATTACATTGCTATTTTCTTCTCGTATTTTATTACTTTGTAGAGAATAAAAACCGAGTGAGCTCTATTTGCATAATGTGTTTGCTCTGTCTTTAGTGATTGGATATTTTAATCAGTGAAGTCAATGTTCCATTTTAATCAGAATAAGTCAATGTTACTTTCCATTTGTTTGATACTTACACCTTATATTTTTAACCCTTTTCAGTTCACTTTTCTATCAAAATATTTAATTCACTCTACTTAAGTAACATTTTTATTTACAGTTCGCTGGAAATTGGATTCCATTAAAAAAAGTATGGATTCTATAAAATGCAAAATAAATTGATCAAAGCAAATGTACTATACGTATGTATAGTTTAACACATTTACATAGAGTTAGGCACTTGCCTACTATTTATTATGCCTGCCATTTGTGCAGAAGTCGGGACTAATAAGCTGGTACAGTTAAGAGTCGACTTTCTAATTTTTCTTATTTTTTTTACAACTTCACCTCCGCTGTTTATCAACATAACGTTGTTTATCAACATAACGTTGATAAACGTGAAATAACCTTAAACGTTGAGCTGAAAAAAACTGCAGTGTGCGCTCAACCTAAACCGGAGATTTATCTTGGCCCTCTTTGTGTCGTGAACAATAGTGGGATGAAAGAGCTTTTTAATTTTATGTCGGAGTGCTCGCCAAGTAAACGTCGGATAAGTTTTCCTATCTCTCTCAGTGTTATCCATTAACTATTCTCCATTTTTAAATGCGCTTTTGTATCTAGGATTGTCTTGTGACATTTTATCTCTCTGAGCAGCTGCAATAGTTGTTTAGTAACATGGTAACATAATTAAAAAAAGACGATCTGCAACCTATTTTTGTGGCTCATAATAATAAAACCAGCCAAGTGAGAGTCGGGCCTCGCTCTTTTCGGGTTCCGTACAAAATTATGAACAACATAATAATATTTTGTGTGTAATAAATATTTAATTTCCGAGCTAGACATCGCAACCAACCGTGAAAGAAAACCCCAAAAAATGTGCGTTTGTTTTGGTCACAGCTTACAAACTACTTTATGAATCGTTGTTTTCAGTGTCTGTTGTTTAAATACAGTATATGGTACATATTATACCGAAATTTCATATTCCTAACTAGTTTAGTTTTTCACAAAAATGTCTAAAACTGTCAAATTTGACTGCCCCCCATTTCCTTATTATTAAGCAAAAATTAAAAAAAAAATTCTTCGTACTCTTAATGAGCTCTAAACAATGATACCCCCTAAATAAAAGCTAGAGTAAAAAAAATCCGGCTCCTTTTTCGTTATTTTTCATACCCTGAAAAGTAATTTAATTCAATTTATAATTCAATACCTATTTGGTTTTGGGTCAACGTTCTACACCAAATATCAGATTTGTAACTCATTTCGTCTACGAGCTAGGGACCTGTGGCCAGCGGACAGACAGACAGACAGTAGTGACATTTATAGGGCTCCGTTTTTACACTTTGTGTATACGTAACCCTAAAAAAGGCGTATTTTTGTGGCGCATAGCCATAAAAAATATCTAAGAACCTTTTATTTTACCTTTTATTAGGGTTATGCCGAGTTTGTACATTGCGGTAACATTGATCGAATTCAAGTATCGAAACAATTCCAAGTAAAATAAACCTAAACTTGTTTTTAGTTCGTCTATACATCTACAGCCGGAACGCCTCAAGCGGAATTTTTTAAAATAAAAATTGGAAGTATGAATGTACGACTTTAAAATAAGATGTTTTGGGTCCATTTTGCTCTGATAGTGTAGTTTTTGATATTCGAAATCTAGTAGAGTTATCGAGGTGTGCAGAATGCAGACTCGGCATAACCCTACTGCTCAAAAAAGACAATGCAAAAAACCGTATGAAAATCTACTTGATTTAAAAAAAAAAAAAAAAGTGGTAACAAAACAACGCACTCACAGCCTCTTACGCCAAACGCATATACCCGTAGTCCGTTACAGCATGGGTAAAAAGTTGTAAGGAGCTTACCAGTTCCATGAGCCTCGACAAACTCAAGAGTGTTGGGTGGGATGGAGCACTCCTCGTAGAACTCGTCGAGCAGCAGTTGCTGGATGTGCCCGGCGGGGTACGTGATGCCTTGCTCTTTGTAACCGTCGCAGTTGGTCTTGGCGTGCAGAACTTGTGCGTACACCCTAGGACGTTCAAACCATCGTCAGCATAGAAATATATTAACAAGGATAGTACGGCCTTGTGGGAAGAAAACGCGTGCCACTTTGCGTGCCTAACTTGTGTACATTGTTGATTGTACCTACACAAGTTTTCACAAGTAAGTATAAATTAAAAATTTAAAAAACCCACGAAATTCGCCATTTTGTGGCGGCGGCCATCTTGGATTTGCAATAGTGCTATTCTATTAGTCAAGTTCTTTCATTTGATACCCATATTAAGGGAGTTGTGAAAAAATATGTAATCCGCCATTTTGTAGCGGCGGCCATCTAGCACCGATTTTCATCAAACATAGCTAACAACACTCTCGACTAATTCACCTTTCAAACAAAAAAAAAACTGCATTCAAATCGGTCCACACGTTTGAGCGCCACAGGGGAACAGACAGACACACACACACACACACACAGACACGTCAAACTTATAACACCCCGTCGTTTTTGCGTCGGGGGTTAAAAATCACACTCAGTACGCAGCGAGATTCCGCTTTAAATGGGTGTGGCACATAGTTCGAAGAACCGTAAGACTCCAAAGTCTTAAGGTTAGGACCCAAAGGTTCCAATGTGTTGGAATGGCGACCTCGCACCGGAAAACACAGTGCTGGTAGACCCACCATTAGATAATTTTAAACGAGTCGCAGGGAGTAAGTGGCAATGGAGTAAGCACAAGATCGAGGCGTGTGAAAGTACTGGAAGAAAGGACTACAGGAGGGGGAGGACTGTCATGAAAAAGTGTTATGCGGTCAGCTCTCGGATTATTCGGTTTTAACATATCATCAGTATCATTATTATAATTTACCTTCTTGCATCTTTAGCCTTTTGCAGCAGTATAACAACAATGGCCTCCGAACGAGCGTATCCGTTGGCTTTATTGTCGAAACTCTTGCATTTTCCATCCGGTGATAGTACACCTAATCTGTGGATGGAATAATTAGTTTTATTCAGGATCCAGGCGAGTCATTATTATCTCATGCGTAGTTGGCTAATTGGCCTATGTTAAAATCGGACGCCGTAGCCGAAAGGTCGCTAGGACATTATTATAATGTATTGTGTCCTAATTCTTATACTAATCCATCCCCGATGACTAGGCTGCCAGCTTTGGCAGATCATCATCATCATTATCAACCTATTAACGGCCCACAGGGCCTGGGTTTCCTATCAGAATGAGAAAGGTTTAGGCCGTAGTCCATCACGCTGGCCAAGTGCGAATTGATAGATTTCACACGTTTTTGAGAACATTATGGAGAACTCTCAGATACGCAGGTTTCCTCACGATGTTTTCCTTCACCGTTAAAGCATGTGATATTTATTTGTTTTAAAACGCACATAACTCCGAAAATTTGAGGTGCGTGCCAGAGTCAAACCTGGTCTCTCCGAAAGGGACGCCGAACTCTTAACCACTAGGCTATCACCGTTGCTAGCTTTGATACTCACCTGGAGAACTGCAAAGACACGTAAGGGTGCAGGCAAAGGTTGGAGCCGCCGACGATGGCGGAGTCGCAGTGGCCGTCGCGGATGGCCCTGAACGCGTGCTCCAGCGCGTACAGCGAGCTGGAGCACGCAGAGTCCACGGTGTATGAGGGGCCCGTCACTCCGAGCCAGTACGAGATGCGGTTGGCGAGCATGGCACGAGAGCATCTGGTGGCAAAGAAAAATTAAATAAATCACATACATAAGATAAAAAAAATATTGGTTGCCTGTAAATTCGATTTACAGAACCTTATAAGTATTAAGTAATACGATAATTTTACGTGATAAAGTCATAAGAAAACAAAGAAAGATAGATGCGTCGCACGCCGAACGCGTTCCGCGCTACGTGCTACGGTCCGCGCTACGTGCTACTTGCTACGCGCCACGTTCCGCGGTACGTGACAATGAGTCATCCTTTTTCGTGCATGTAGGCGGCGATCATCGATTTAAGACGTTATCACGTCAAAAAAAGCTAAATTTTAGGGAAAATTAAACTGACTTCAATACTATACCAAAAACATGCAAAATCCAGGAATCTCAGAGAAATTGATGTACCAATCAAAAAATATTACTGAAATCTGAAATGTAGGTACATAATGCGTAGACATAACTTCGTACATAAGAATGATAACTAAGTAAAGTGAAAATAATACACCAAAACGTTTCTGAAAGTATGCAGATTACGATAGTGAAAAGATTTGAAAATATCCTGAACTAATTACCATGGCACCATTTAAAAAGTATACCCTTTCAAATAAATGACGATTTTTCCAAATCGTTCTCGGCGTCTTTGAGTAATCAGGGAACATACATAAAAGATTCCGACAAATTGAGAACTTCCTCTTTTTTTGAAGTCGGTTAAAAGATCTGCACTTGAAACGCTTTAGAAATTTCAAAGCGATTAAAATTCTCCATTGTAACGCGATTCATTCCCAAGTTTACCCACTGCTGAAGATTAACAAGTCTCAAAGTTAAGGAAGACTCTTTGAAGCGGTTGCGAACTCTGACTAAACTGTAACTATATTTAGTTAACTTAGGTGGATGGTGTAATTTAACTTTTGAAATCGATACTTTAAGAAGAAAAAAAAAACTTCAAAAAGTCGATAACTTAAGAGTATAGTAGATATAAGTTGTGATGGCAGAGTTGCTAAATTGTGGATTATTTTAAATAACCCCTGACGCAAATTGTATGGGGCATCAGTTTTTTGTTGGCAGTTTTCTTTGGCACAGGGAAATGACTGTCCCTGGAAGGATGTGGTTGCGCTCTTTTGGAGGCTGATTTTAGAGGGGTAAGTAATGAGTTTAGTAGTAGTTAAGTAGCACTGGTTAAAACGGGCATAAGACGATTTGAAGACTAGTGAAGCTATATATAAACACTTTGGCTGTCCCCGAATGGCGTGAGGGGGTGGGTGCGCTCTAATTTTAGAGTGGGTAATGAGGGCGTAAACGTCTCTAAATTCTAGTACTATCCCAGATGATAGATGTATTTACAGTGTAGATGTACTCACATTGTTTTACTCACATTGTAGAGGTACTCACATTGTAGATATACTTACTCAAAGTGTAAATGTACTCACAGTGTGGATGTATTCACAGTGTAGGTGTTCTCACAGTATAGATGTATTCATAGTGTAAAGGTCGACCAGAATCTCATGAAAAATACGGAAATGAAATTCCAAAGTTAGCAACACTACGGCTGCCCTAGCGATAAACAAAGTAACTGACATTTTTTGTGAAATTGACTTTTTTGCATTAACAAAAGTTTTATGTCGAGTAGTTTTTTACCACAGTTTAATATTTCAAATAACTTGAACCGTTTACTGAAATTTGAATTGCCCAAACAAAGTAACTGCACACACTAACCCGGAATATAAATGCAAAACCAAGTAAACAACAAGCACAACACAAAAACAAAGTAATTGGATGTTGATTACTTTGTTTTTGTATTTAAAATGCAGTTGCTTGATTTTTCGTTTCGTGAAACGATCCCAAGTAAGGTGTTCTGAATGTAATTACTTTGTTTATCACTCGGGCAGCCGAGTTAACCTAGTGTTGCTTACTACAAAATTTAATTTCCCTATTTTTCATGAGATTCTGGTCGATCTATAGCTGATGTTCTCACAGTGTAGATGTACTCACCCAGTCACACCGAACCCGTTGACCTGCATTTTTTCGTAGAACCATGTTTTTTCAGACTCCGAGAAGCAAGCCCCTATGAACACTCCGGTTTTAGTGTTGCGCAGTTCCTTCGGATTCAGACCTGTGAATAAATATAAACGGTTTTAATATTTTATAGAATTCGCAATTTTTCGGCTTACAAACCTTGGACCTAGGTAATTAATTACTTAGTCTAATTCATTCTAATTCTTCAATGCCACTCACATAATAAATATTCATACCATTTTACCCTTATTTCGGCTCAATATTGTCCACATATTATGTATATCGTCAACACAATAACATAAAGCGAAAAAATAATTAAAATAAGTGAACTGAACACGAGCAAAAATCCACACTAATATAATATTCTCTTTGTATGTATTTTATTAACTGGCAAACCCGCACTTGCACGTTTGTTTATTTGTATGTCGGCTTGCCTGTAATTGGGTGTACTAGTGAAAGACCTAAATTCACGCGGACGAAGCCGCGGGCAGAAGTTAGTAGGTATAGTACATTCAATATTATCTGGCGTGTTTCCACTTGAGACCGTCATTAGTAGTAACAATAGGATTAAGTCGTGCCGGGTGAATTCTTTGTACCTAAGCACTTGCAAAACGGTTCAAACGTTTTTGATACTTTCCCTATGTTATCTTCCTTTTAATAATATAATAAATAGAAATACCACTCAGTTGTTTTTAAAACTTCGAAGAATATCTTCAATGGAAATATACGTTTTTCGATATGTTTCGTCCTCGGGTGAAATCACCTTCTACTGTGCCATGTGAAAATAATAACGACGATAATCCGAATGTGTTCAACAAGCTTATAAGTCGTGATGCAAATAACAAATAATTCTCTTTAACGTTTGATTTATTACTTTACAATAAATAAATAATTTAATTTGTTATTGTATTTGTATATTAACATGTATGTAATTTTTTAAAATTATTCTATGAATATTCAAAAGTATCAACACTGGTTGGTTTGCAACAAAATAGATAAAGCCGAAACGGCTCCTTTAAAAATGAATGGGTTCTATGTGTATTTGGTTTATTACCCCTATTGTTTATGTTCAAGTGGAAACGCGTCAGTTAATACTGAATCCACTATACTAAAAGTTTTCTCCAACAAATTATTGTATTTAAAACTTCAGCTAATTTGAAGTTCCCGCTCCTGTAGAACGGGGCCCGGCAATCTTTATTGCACGATACCTACCCACTCTTATCTTGAAAACCATTAAAACTTTTCAGTAATTGCTATAACTCGATATTGTCTTTGACCGTCTCAAGTGCTCCTCAAATTCGGCCATTCAATGTTCGGAGCGGAGAGCCATCTTGCTTGTCATTGTAGATACATAATAATTGTTATAATGAGACCATTAAAATAAACGTACTTTACATTTTGCGCTTTAATACAGTACTACAAACTTTTCTTTCCTGACTTATTCATTACCACTTAACTGATGCTCGCGATTTCATCCGCGTGGATTTAGGTTTTTTGAAAATCGCTTAGGAACTTAATTCAAGCTACATTCAACATAGAACAAAGCATCCAATTAGCTAAAAGGGGGAACAGTGAAAACAAAATGGCGGACAAAACGTCCACAATTGATGCCTCCAATGACCACGACGAAATTAATCTGCGACCGCCGAATTTGCGGATCAAATAAATTGATCTCATTACAAGAGGAGGCAGGGAGCTGCCTATTCTTTAAAAGCTCCTGGGAATTTACACTGAAGTGTAACATTATTTCAAGGTAAGGGTAGAGAAAGTAAAAACAGTTTTACCAAACCTCAGTAGGTTGGAACGGCGGACTAGGAAATTCCAACATCCGTTTTTTTTTTTTTTTTTTCAGAACATTTAAACCAAAATTCTGCAATGTTTTGCTTTCAATGGCGATTGGTGAATTATAGAATTGATTTACGGTTATTATCAACAATAACTGATACCTATAAGTCAAATAACTAATAAAGATTCAATTTAAATATAGGTTTAACGGTAAGACAGAAACACATAAATAAACGTATACCTAAAATAGTCAAAGGTAAGAATCTTCAAAAATGAAAACTTTTATGTAGGTACTTACATAAGTACAAATTATTATTATACGGTGTGAGAGGAGGTCCTTGAGAGCAAAGCAATTTGTAAGTTTACAGGGTGGGCACACAAAACATTTCAAGGTTTTCGGTGACTTATTCACCGAACATAATACTTAACATTTTGTCCCTGAGTTAAAGTTAATTTGTTTACTTGGGCTTTAACAAATATTTACGTTGACGTTTACAAAGGAGCTAGAATTTAATGGATACGATTATGCTGTGATAGCCTAGTAGTTAGGACGACCGACTTCTAATCGGAGGTCGTGGGTTCGATCCCGGGGCACGCACCTCTAACTTTTCGGAGTTATGTGCGTTTTAGTATTTAAATATCACTTGCTTTAACGGTGAAGGAAAACATCGTGAGGAAACCTGCATGCCTGAGAGTTCTCCATAACGTTCTCAAAGGTGTGTGAAGTCTGCCAATCCGCTTGGCCAGCGTGGTAGACTATGGCCAAAACCCTTCTGACTCTGAGAGGAGACCCGTGCTCTGTAGTGAGCCGGTAATGGGTTGATCATGATGATCATGATGATATAAAATTTCTTTACCATAAACTGTGCTGTATCTGGATAAGGATTTGTGAAATTTTCGCCTTTATAATATTAGTGTGATTATAGTGTGATGAGGTGTTACCAGCGTCAATGACAGCCTCGTACGCCTTCTCTAACAGGATCCTGCACATGGGATCCATGGTGTGCGCCTGCTTGAAGTGAACGCCGAAGAACGACGCGTCGAACTTGTTCACGTTGTTGATCTTGCCCGTGCGCTGCGGGATCTCCGGGTGGGCGAGCTTCCATCGTCGCCCGTCGCCCGAGATTAGATCGACCTGGACAAAAATATATTGGATGGAAGCAGGCGATACTTCTCATATAAGAGAGGTGGCCTGTCTGTGGGACGAAAAGGGCTGCCGTGATGATTGTGATGATTATAGTAGGGTGATGGTGGGTGGTGCATATTGGTCGAATTATGGTGGGTGCGACAGCCGTTGACCCGATGTCGACGTTTCTCTGTCACCGGTACGGTAATGACAGAAGATAACGGGTCACTATTGGCACAGTAAACAGATTACAACCAGTACTGAAACTACCCACAAACGTTCAAACGGCTCACTCACACAAACATGCGCATTGACGAGACCCCTACCGGGTTTTCGCGTGAATGTCAGTAGCGACTGCCGATAAATGGTCTTGTCGATGCACATGTTTGTGTGAGTGAGCTGTTTCGAACGTTTGTAGGTAGTTTCACTACTGGTTGTAATCTGTTTACTGTGCTATTGGTAAGTAATAGAGACAGATGACGGCAGCCTGTCCTCTGTCCCTGTTACAAGCGCTATCTTGTAGTTTCCCTAAGTAATGGTTACTCTGCTGGTATTTACCTTATTGAACAGGTTCTCCTGGAGATGTATGACAGAGTCCGAATCGGGGAAGTACCCAGAGACGCCGGTGATGAGCACCTCGTCGCCGGGCGGCGGGTGCGACAGCCGGTGGCCCGATGTCAGCCTGTCCTCTGTCACTGTTACTGGTGCCATCTGGTTGCAAATAAATAACGTTATTTTATAACGGTATTTGATAATTGCCCTCATCTTGATAACGACACGAGTAAAGGATAAAGACTTTAGATCAATCAAAAAGGAATGAATGTAGAATCGAGAATCACTGTTTATTAATTAGTAAAATAAGGGCCTGTTTCACCACCTTCTGATAAGTGTCGGATAGCCTAAAGGTAAGTTTTGTGACTTTCTTACTTTATGTCAAATGACAAAGACAAAACGGCAGGCAGGT
Source organism: Melanargia galathea (assembly GCA_920104075.1). Classification (NCBI taxonomy): domain Eukaryota; kingdom Metazoa; phylum Arthropoda; class Insecta; order Lepidoptera; family Nymphalidae; genus Melanargia; species Melanargia galathea. The sequence continues at coordinate 13,685,699 of OV049857.1, read as the reverse complement.
CCTAAGTATTTTTTATACAAATACTAGCAGACCCAGCAGACATCGTCCTGCCCGGTGACATACCGACATCAGCGCCACCTACCGAGACCCAGTAAGATACCTGTACCTACCCGGTAATTGTGTTTTCAAACCATCCAGGAACCCATTGTACACACAAATTTTCATCCAAATCGGTCCAGCCATTTAGGAGGAGTTAGATGACAAACACGTACCTACAGAAGAATTATACCTATACCTAGGTACGGGTAGAGAGTTTGCCGTATCGACGGGATGAACAAAGTTATCCCTAGACTGTCATCTTACCTGATGGTAAGAGACGACGAAGTCTAAAATGGAAGCAGGCTAACCTGGAAGAGGTATCTGATAACATCAAAAAATAACAATGAATTAAAAAAAAGTGAGTGATATTATAATTTTCTAGAAAACAATGTACACATGTAAGTAATTACATAATATAATATGTGTAAGTACACAACACTTTTGACTTGTAAATTTAATGCACTATTGCCCTGTCGGTCGTTGCTTACGCATGGGACATAAATTAATTTGAATGTATAATTTGTTATGGAATTTAAATTATAATTTGAATTCAAATAAGTGTAGGTAACATTACTTTTTGGTGTTATTACTTATAGAATAGAAGAAGCTACTACTATATAGATTATGTAAAAAACAGATGTTCTTAGGTATCGCGATATGATTATATGAATAGGATTATTCATAACTAGATGATGCCCACGGCTTCGCCCGTGTGGATTTAGGTTTTTAAAAATCCCGTGGGAACTTTTGATTTTCCAGAACAAAAAGTACCTATCTTATCTGTAGAAACCCGTCCCCAAAACGGAAAAATCCCGTGGGATCCCCACGATTTCGGAATACAATTCAGGGTTGAGGAGTTGGATATGTACCTACTCGAGTTCATTCAACGATAAAGTCCTTAATTGGTACCCCCAATATCAATTTAAATAACCGAAAGTTTCTAAAACCCATTAGTTTTGGGGATTAGGTCCCCTACAGCATCAGGATTGAGGAGTTGGAATCCAAATTTTTTATAGAACAGGGTCGCAATGTTTTTCTATCGATTAAAAAAAAAATTACGCAAATCAGTTCAGAAATCTCGGAGATATCGGTGTACATAGGTAGAAAAACACAACTCCTCCTTTTTTGAAAGTCGGTTAAAAAAGTAGCCTATGTTACTCCCTGGTTAATTCTCTACTTGTATGTGAAATCGGTTCAGCCGTTCCGAAGATTAGCCCGTTCAAACAGACAGACAGACAGACAGACAGACAGACAGACAGACAGACAGACAGACAGACAGACAGACAAAAATTTTAAAAACGTGTGATTCGGTTATGGTAGCGTTCAAATAACCATATGAGCTTAATATGAGGTAGTTATTTTGATATTACAGACAGACACTTCAATTTTATTTATTAGTAAAGTATAGATACATACCTAAACCTATATAATATAATCATTTTCAGAAAATAAATAAAATTCTAACTACTTACCCCGCAATAAAAAAATGGGGAAACTTAGTAGGGATTTTTTTTTTATTAGACTTGTGTTCCAAAATTTTAAAGTTAATGGGGTAATTTGGTGATAAAAAAATATGACCATTTAAATTTCAATAACTTTTTTATAGGTATTCATGAGATGATAATATGAATGTTTAATACTGTTATTTCGCGGTAGGTATCTATGTTCCCTTTCGGATCGGACAATTTTTTTTTATCTACATAGATATATTTTATGCAAGAGGCGTAGAACTTCTAGAAGGCGTAATTATTATTTATTACTCTACGCTTAAGAGGTGGATTGAAATCCATTGCTCCATTACAGGTTAGGTAAGCAAAGCCGGATTTAGCTAACTGGACCGGTTACCGACTTAGGAGGACCTGTGAATTTTACTTTTCTCCCGTGCCTCGGAGCATTGAACTCTCGCTCACGATTATTTTCACTTGCTTCAGAAAATAATCATTAAACCTAACAGTCGAAATCTGAACGAAGGATCCGTGTTATTATCGTAAGTAATTATTATCCCAAGAAAACCCTTAGAATTACAATTATTAGTGGAAAGGGTCACAACCTTCAGCAATGACTCACTTTTACACTGTGGTATTTTATTTTCACTTTATCTATTGTGTCAGTATTTACTTAGCAGAAATATTCTTAAGTAGTAAACTATCCATCGGCGAAACACTTTCCGAAGTTACCTACTTTGTAATCTGAACTAAAGTTCTAGGTTTTGAAAAATAAGTTTTCGCTGTTTTTGCGCTTTTAAAAGTTTCAACAAAAAGTTTTCGTATAAAGTTTCGAGTGAAAAGTTTCAGGGAGGATAAATAGGAAAATACGTAAAACAGGGACTGAAAACTGTAGATCATACCGATAGTAAAATATATACCTACTACCGCTATCATGCAGACCGAAAATATACCTATCAAAATTTCAACCTTTATTAAAATCACCTACCATTATTTAACCGCTTTGCGATTTCAGTACCGAAAAATGGGCAATATACGAAAAGGTTAAAGAAAATAAAAATGCCTGCCGGTAGCGAAATACAAAATAATCACACTAATATTATAAAGGCGAAAGTTTGTGTGTGATATCACGATTCCCTCGGGATTTGTGAAAAACCGAAATACAAGCGGGCGACGCCGCGGGCAGAAGCTAGCTATTATATACCTACTTAATCATCTATCTTCTATAATATAATAAAACTGTAACAGATCCAATTCTGTACATTGAAGATATTTTGAAATTTTTTATCGGAGGGCACTCTATAATCGATACTGAAGCCAAAACTGCAATTTTTTTCATTTTTGTCTGTCTGTCTGTCTGTCTGTCTGTCTGTCTGTCTGTCTGTCTGTCTGTCTGTATCTTGGCCGCGCATCACGCCGAAACTACTGAATGGATTCGAATGAAACTTGGTACGATTTGAGTTTATACTCCGAGGTAGGTTATAGGATACTTTTTATCCCGAAATTCAACACGGTTCCCTTAGGAGAGGGGATAAAAGTTAAAACGTGTATTTAGCTGTAATTCATTAACGCGTTGTTCGATTTTACTCATTATTTTTTTGTTAGAAAGGTAGTACTTTACATATTATTCCATAAATATTTCAAGGTCATAGGTCTTTTAGTTTAGAAATGACAGACATTACAACCCTCAGTATTGGGTTCAAATAACTTGGGAGCCGGATCTTTGAACGTACGGCTTATTTTAAACTGGTGTGCGTTTAAATTTATGTTTATCGGTCTGTCTATGTCTTCCAGCTAATCTCCGAAACGGCTGGATCGATTTCAATGTTATAAGGAGTAACTTAGGCTACATTTAGTTTAGGTACATAAAAGAATTATGGGATCCGATCCGATCCTATATAAAAACCTGTATCTATATAAAAAAAAAAAATATAAAAACCTATATCTACGCGAACGAAGTTGCGGGGTTCAGCTAGTACTAAAATATAGTGGTACAGAAAATATAAAGCGGTATAGAAATATAAATAAATTCAAGCAATAATTTGCTACCTTTATTTAAAGGGCCCATTAGCGCCTAAATAAAACTAATTAGATAGAGATTCCGTAGTTTTCTAGTTATTCAGTCCCTGCCATAAACTAAGCTTTTAAAGTGAAATAAGAACTTTCAACAATGTAAGAATGATTAGGTAGTATTGTCATGGTATGTAGATACCATGACAATAAAAGTCTGTTCGTTTTCTTACGGTCACCTTTGTGTCTCGCCGCCTCCGCCGCGCGGCGTTTTGCCAAAAGCACCGCCGGTGACTTCAAAACATGCCGCGCGGGATGTACAGGCACCAGTGGCGTAGCGTACCTTGGCGGGGCCCCGTATAAAAATTTGTTTGGGGGCCCTTATGAAGGGTAAGGATTTCTCACAAAAGAAAAAAAATGTTTGCATATAATTAAAAGCAATATTTATTCATCATAATTATTTATCTGTCACTTTTTCTAAAATTTTTACAAACAATTCAAATTAAATATATACCTAGGTACTCTCCTTGCCATTTTTTTGGCAAACCGATTTATTAAATCATTTATAGCTGATGATGACTTTAGTTTTTCTAAAGATTCTGCCTCTATGGACAACTTTTTGGACAACATTTTTTGACTTTTGTCATTTCTGAAATAAACAAAAATTTGAGAAATTTTTGTTAATTTTTGCTTACGCACGTCGGGGGCCCCCGTGGCTTGGGGGCCCCGTATAATTGATACGGCATATACGGCGGTAGCTACGCCCCTGACAGACACAAGGGATTTTGGCGGTTTATACCTACTTATATTTTTTTATTACAATTCTCTTTCCTTTTTATATTTTTTTATATTCGTATTTTATTACAATACAACCATAAACATAAAATATAATATTATCATGAACACGGGTCTTCTCTCAAAATGAGAAGGATTTTAACCATAGTCTACCACGCTGGCCAAGTGCGGATTGGCGGACTATTCGGAGATTCTGTTAGAATAGAAAAAAAATACATACAGAAAAAAATAAAAATAAAAAATAAAAGCAGAATACTAACAGCAACGGCGCCCCTGTACCGACACTATGTTACCGAACGGACTTACACCTAGTAGGTGTATTTCAATAAAAACTTTGCATTGTTCCTAACAAAAATAACTAAACATGTAGTTACATACTTAATAAGTAATTTAAAATAATATAGAATCTATAATAATTTATGAAATATGATAAAAAAATTATCGATATTTTCCAATATATAGGTACCTACTTATGTATATTTGAATAGTGATTTTATAATGGGTACGACTTAATGCGAAAACCGAATCCGCGCCATTTTGCAATTTTTTTTTTAAATTAATTCCTTTAGTTTCATACATATTGTAGACAAGAGGATACCCGCGACTTCGTCCGCGTGGATTAAGGTTTTTAAAAATCCCGGAACTCTTTGTTTTTCCTAAGTTCTTTTGAGCTCATAGGTACTGTTAAAATTCGCGCATTAAAATGGAATTACAGTAGGTAATGAGTATTAATTTTGTAGTAGCTCTTTCCCATCACTAAAGTTTTCCCAATGAAAGTCCCATCAAAATTGGTCCAGTATTTCGGAGACAGACAAACACAAATTTTAATGTACCCCAGATATTCAAAGGTTCCCGTACAATTATTCGTATATGGAATACTGAGGGTTGTGATGGCTGTAATTTCTGAACCACAAAACCTGAAATGACCTTGAAATATTTACGGAACAATCTTTAAACTATTTCCTTTCTAACAAAAAAAGAATGAATGAAATCGGACCACGCGTTAATGAATTACAGCTAAGTACACATTTTGACTTTCATACTCTCTCCCAAGGGAACCGTGCTGAATTTCGGGATAAAATGTATTCTATATGTTACTCCGTAGTATGAACTTAAATCATACCAAGTTTCATTTCAATCCATTCAGTAGTTTTTGCGTGATGCGCGCACAAACATACAGACAAACAGACAATCAGACAAAAATTTCAAAAATAGCTTTTTTACGTTCCATTTCTTATCCCTAACATCCCCCAGTTATTATTTTGCAAAAATCTTTAATGTACAGATACGGCAAGTCTACGATTTTGTTATATTATGTATAGAAGATAGATAGATGTAAGAGTTTCAGTAAAAGAGTTAATAATTGAAGAAATCTATACTTATAATAAAATCGTAGAATTGCCGTATCTGTACATTGAAGATTTTTGCAAAATAATAACTGGGGGATGTTAGGGATAAGTACAAGAACGTAAAAAAGCTATTTTTGAAATTTTTGTCTGTTTGTCTGTTTGTCTGTTTATCTGTTTGTCTGTTTATCTGTTTGTCTGTATGTTTGTGCGCGCATCACGTAAAAATCAGCCAAGTGCGAGTCGGGCCTCGCTCTTTCAGGGTTCCGTACATAATTATGAATAATATAATATTTTGGGTCTAAGAAATATTTAATTTCCGAGCTAGACATCGCAACAAACCGTGAAAGAAAAACCCAAAAAAATGTTCGTTTATTTTGGTCACAGCTTATAAACTATTTAATAAATCGTTGTTTTCAGTATTTGTTGTTTAAATAGAGCATATAGTACATAATATACTGAAATATTATATTCCTAACTAGTTTAGTTTTTGAGATAGCCCCCGTCACAAAAATGGTCTAAAACTGACAACTTTGATGGCCTCCCATTCCCTTATTTTTTGAGATAAAAATTAAAAAATTATATATTTGTACTCTACTTAATGAGCTCTAAACAATGATAGCTACCCCACAAGCTAGGGTAAAGAAAAAAATTTTTTTTCCGGCTCCTTTTTCATGTCCCCCTGAAAAATAATTTAATTCAATTTCTAATTCAATATTTGATTTTGGGTTAACGTTTTACACTAAATACCAAAATTTCAGGTTTGTGACTCATTTCGTCTGCGAGCTAGAGACCTGTGACCGGCGGACAGACGGACAGACAGCCGAGTGACATTAATAGGGCTCCGTTTTTTACCCTTCGGGTACGGAACCCTAAAAACTACTGAATGGATTGAAATGAAACTCGGCATAATTTAAGTTACTTAATACTATGGAGTAACATATATAGGATACTTTTTATCCCGAAATTCAGCACGGTTCCCTTGGGAGAGGGGATGAAAGGCAAAATGTGTACTTAGCTGTAATTCGTTAACGGGTGGTCCGATTTCATTCATTCTTTTTTTGTTAGAAAGTAGATACTTTAAAGACTACTGGCTAATCTCCGAAAGGCTGGACCGATTTTGATGGGATTTTCACTGGCGGATGTTTACATTTTGATGTACCTAAACATCCGCCAGTGAACTTTTAACAGTTTTTAGCAAGGTTTAAGCTCAAAGGAGCATAGGAAAAACAAAATGATTCCCACGGGATTATTAAAATCAATATCCACGCGAACGAAGTCGCGGGTATCCGCTCGTTATTAATAAAACTAGAGTTTTAAATGTAAATAATATCTATAAAGTAACTTTAAACTTACCGTTATATTTTAACACGAAATGACTTTAAGTCAATAAATTATGTTTGAAAATCCTGAAAATGGACCTGTAACGTGAGCACCGGCCGAGCGTCTGGGCGCAAGCGATTCCCGAACGATGCTTTTAAAATGCTTTATTTTAAAAATCTTATACAGGGTGCGGCTACTATTACAATTACTTATTTTTATGATTTACTAGCGGACCTGGCAGACGTCATCCTGCCCGGTGACATAACGACATCAACGCGACCCGGTGGGTTACCTGTACCTACCCCGCCTACCCGGTAATTGTGTTTTCAAACCATCCAAGAACCCATTGATAAAAATGAAAAATGTGATAAATGAAGAACCGCTCGACCGATTTTGTGCCAACTTCACATAAACCATCTACTAAATAGTCCGAACAAAGCCTAAACATTTGGTTTGGATAGGTGAGCCCGTTCTTGAGTTATAAAATTACAACGAAAAGTGGCATTGATTTATATATATGTATATACATGTATATAGATAGATAGATAGATGTAATCGATAAAGCCAACATTAACTCTCATCATTTTCTGTATAATTATAGTGAAAATATAATTTTAAATGAAGTCGAAGTGCTTTTACAACCAACCGTATAGAGTCGGATACTGTGAAAAGGCTTTTAGCGAGAAAACTAGCTCACTAATCTCTAAGCGTTCGATTAATCTCTTAAGCTGCTTCACAGATTCTGATAAAGATTCTCAATATTGTCAAACATACACTTGTCTTAAAGCCTCTATATAAAACTCTTACATTTGAAGCGAAATAGAAATGGGAGAAATAAATAGTTAGGTAAATACATACCTACATAATTTTTCTCAAACGAATAAATTTACCTATTTATCAAATTATAAATTATTATATATTGTAATATTATATATTTATATAATTATTTATATATTAATTATTAATTATATTATATAATTATATATTGTGCTAACTACCTACGGCAAGAAGTTTGGAAAACAGTTTTTATTGGTATCGGATTAGCGACCTATATATTATGTAGAACACTGTGAAAGAGCTCTTACGCGTAATCTGTACAGTTTTCTTGATGTTTGACTCTTCGGAGTTCGTGCCGTGAGCAGAAGTTTGTAAATTCAAAGTTTGTGATCCACGCCGCGCGGCCGCGGTTCGGTGATCACGTACTTACAGATCGCTTGTGATGCAAAATTTATACGAATAAGCTAATTGGAAATTACCTTTGAATTATGTAAGCGGCGAAAGTCGCGGGGAGAATTATTTGGATGCGTAAGTTTTGTAAGCTAGTTTAAGTAAGTATTTGGTAATTAATTACTAATTTAAAGATTATTATTATAGTTATTTTATCATCATTATTTTTTACTTTTTTTTTTCAGAAAGCGAATATAAAAACATTCCTATGTACCTAGAATTGAATTTAATAATATTCATAAAATACATTATGCGACTCTGATTTAGATTATAGAAAACAGACATAGGATACTCTTTTAAATTTAATATTTAAATGACTCTTTTTGTCAAACTCAACCATCCTGTATAACATATTATGTTCATAGCAACGATACAGTTTAGCACGTTCTCAGTAAATTTGCAAAAGACCGGAAAAAAAAATATTCTTTTGACTCTTTGAACTCTCCTTCTCTTCTTTTTCTGTAAATCTTTTTGCTCATGACAAGCCAACTTCTACTACTAAGTAGTTCTTCTAATATGATAAACTAGTTCTTCTATTAATAAATTTCTATTTCGATTTAAATTAATCAGCTTCCTCGCACTATCAAAATATATCCTAGTTCAACCATATCTTGTACCATTAGTTCAACTCTTATATATGAAATTTAGATGCAGTTGAACTACAGTTACTGGGAAAGACGTCTCACAAGTTTAAACTTGTGAGACGTTTTTCCCAGTAGTTCAAACTAATCGGTTGCACTGGTGAACGCGTTGTGTCTGTTAATGTCTTAACACGAATCCTAAGGCCGCTATTCCATTAGGCAAGTCTTGCATACAAGTATGACGTCATAGCATACAAGTTGCTTTTTTCAAGAGTATCAAATTGCATGTAGGTTTTACTTGCATACAAGTAGACATGTTCACTAATTGAAGAGGACCTCATGGGACAACGTGCAACTAACATTTGCGCGTTCAATTTGAATAAAAATGTACAAGTTCAAACTACCTGCATGCAACTTGTAGCTTGTATGCAAGTTTGTTCAAGTTGCATGCAATTCGCCACTTGTGTACAACTAACTAGCCTAATGGAATCGCGGCTTAAGTGCAATTTTACAATTTTCCCCGTTCAACACTCCACCTGTAGCAATAAGGGCACGGCACATTGTTTGTAAATGAAGTGTTTTCACTACATTTCGATAGAATCCCGTGACCCCCGCACCGGGCGACTAGGTATATTACCCTAATATAATATGCAACACGATTCATATCGATTGAACTACTATAATACAGCTTACATAACAAGCTTGTACATTATTCTATATTGGCTTTTTACGAATATAGGGAACGCACTTTTCGATCATTCTTTGGATAGTATGGGAGCACCACCACCAACCACTACAACCTTTTAACGTCCCATTGCTGGGGACAGGCATCCTCTCTCATAGGAGAGAGGGATTTAGAGTTTAGGCCCGGCACGCCGCTCGAATTTGGTTGGCGGGCTTTAGCGACTATTGTCATATAATAGTCTGCTTTACGTGCTCTCCGAAGCACGGGGGTGAAACACCGCCAACTATCAACTCCGAGTTGGCCCTGAAAAAAAAAACCTTTCTGAAAGTATGTAACTAGGTACTTAGATTATGATAGAGAAAAAATCATTAAAATTAGTTCACTGGTTTTTGAAATAATCACGGTTATTTTTTGAAATTGGTTAATAACTCAAAATCAGGTTGCTCTACTTCGCCGTAAAGCTTGTATGATTTTATCTTGTGACCCACAGTAGGTACCTACAGGTTTTCAATCAACTAAATGGTTCTATGTTGAACGAGGTACCTATACCCGAATTACTAATTCCGTCGAATTCTGACGTTTCGTAATGTTACCAGAGATGAAACAATTCCCACAAAAAAGATAAAAAATTAAAAACTTATGCAAATACAAATCAACTGCCGCATGTAGATATGACAAATGCCTGACAGACACTTCATGGTGATAATGTCATTCGATATTCATTTTTGAATACATTTTTTCAATGTGCTTCTTTTGTTTTCTATTGCTGTTGGTGTGCACTTTCTAGTTTCCACTCTTGGTGTTTTCTATTTTAAGGCAAAACGAGTAATATTATTACGCGGCATATGGCTTTTTATGATGACAGGGAATTAAAGTAGTTTGGGGTAAAATCGTACTTCGTAGATGTTAACCCTGTTCTCCATACAAATAACTCATCTGTAAATGACAATGACAGCTGTCAGAATTCCACGGAATTAGTAATTCGGGTATACTTCGCTTTACTAGAACCTTTCTAGCTTAGAGCTGTCGCGTGTACGAGTACAAACACCTATCCTACATTACATTAGAACGGACAAGATATCGTCTCTTTATTTACCTTCCTATCCATCCATCCATCGTGGTCGCCAAGTATGGGCCTTGTAAGGAAGCTCAGAGTCACTCAGAAAGCGATGGAGAGACCAAATCAGAAATGAGGAGATCCGTAGAAAAACCAAAGTCACCGACATTGCTCAACGGGTTGCAAAACTGAAGTGGCAATGGGCGGGGCACATAGTCCGAAGAACCGATAGACGTTGGGATCTCAAGGTGATAGAATGGCGACCTCGCACCGGAAAACGCAGTGTTGGCAGACCCACCACCAGGTGGATCGACGACATCAAAAAAGTCGCAGTAGCTGGATACAGGCGGTGTTGGCGACCGATGTAGGTACATATTGCTCTTTATTTTAAAGGAACTAGTTTAAGAATTGTGTATAAAGACTAGTTATAAGAATTTAGTATTAAGTACTTACGTTTATTACATGTTTCTTAAGTTTTAATGTATACGTAATGTACTTAGAATAAGAGCCATTGTAAATATTCTTATTTTGTAAATAAATGGGCTCAAAACGGGTACGTTCATTGGCGATCGTTGATATTCGGCTTGTTTCGCGCTTACGACTTGCCGAGAAAGGAAATGGTATAAATACGTCCGAAATGACCGTACGCCAGTCAGTCGACCCAGAGCATCAATACAAGCAACATCTCTGATTTCGAAGAACCTCCCACTCTTCGTATCCCCACTACGCCTACCAGTCGCGGTGTTGAGGTGCACTACCGGGGTGCACGGGACGGCACGCACGAACCAGTGCAAGATCAGCGAGCGTAACGGCAGGGTTCAAATACCTGTCCGCTCTTTCCGCGCCCCGTCAACTATTGCGGGACATGTTCCCAGGCGTTATCGTCATACGCACGACGCGCCGCAACAGCTGGTCCTTCGAGCCGGATCCCTGAATATGGATTCCCGAACTGTACCTATGTTGAAGATTTCGAAAGGCGAAGCTTCAAACAGTGTGTGCCCCTACGCGTAAGCTCATTACGAACTGAACAGACGAGCGAGCGCAGTCGAACAGAGGGGTCCGCACCAGTTGTGAACCGGAAGCTGCAGCCACGAATACATTCTCGAAGTCTTCAACCACGGAATCTTCAGAAAACACCGTGACAGTCGTAGCCACGAAGATGAGGTCCACAGAAGCAGGTACTCGACTCACCGAACTGAAGATCATCGACAAGAAGATGACTGAGCGGAGGAACCAGAACAGTTCTTTGATGACGGTTATACCAGGAGGTTCCTCCCGCACATCAGTCAAGCCAGTTCGGTCTAAGAGCTCCAGATTACGTGAAATAGAAGTAAGAAAACAGTTGCGCGTTTGGAACTGCAGCGCATACAAGCAGAAGCTAATCTGGTGCGACTCAGCCTCGAGGAACAACGAATCGAAAATAAAGAAGACGATCTTGATTACGAACTGGGTGAAAGAGCATCGCAAGTTCAGAACTGGATTCAGACGTCTTCTTTGGAAGAGGCAAAAGAAATTAACCCTGGACAAGATACGCAGGGTAACGATTGTAAAGTGATTGTGACGACCAAACAACCTTTGATGTCTACAATCCAGACGTCTCCTTTAGAAGACGTAAAGGAAGTTATCCCTGAACAAGATACGCAGAAAAACCAAGTGACCGAGAAGACCGAACAGCATTTAATGTCTACGATCCAGATTCAAGCTCCAGAGAGTAGAAGCTCAGAACAGTTGAGTGGAGCTACAAATTCAACTGATGAATCCGGGAGGGAAGATACTGAGCAGACCATGACAACGAGTATCACAGTACCGGTTCACGAAGTGAGAACAATCAAAGTTGACTTGAAAATAGTTTCTGAAGAAGTGCTTGGGCCAAAAGGATCCCATAAGATACTTTTGGATGAAGGATCTACGGTCTCTTTTCCGGACTCGCAAATAGCCAAGAACATCGAAGCGAAGGGACCTGAAGAAGAATTAGTGCCAAGAAGCTACAAATCAGAAACTAACCAAGAACTTCTAGAAGCGATGACTTCAGAAGTACTTGCCCATCTGGTTACCTCGGAAGATAGACGGAAGACTCGAATCAGCGAATTTGAAAATAGGGGACAATGTTCACATCGTGGATCCATATCGTCCTTGATGTACGTGGCCAAGAGGAAAAATATAGAAGATTTACGAAGATCCAGGCCACGATGGCAGAGCAAGGGTTGCCGACGACGTCGCCGCAAAAGGAAGAGCCGCGACGACCCAGTTCCAGAATAATCGTGTTTGTGTCATCGCTGTGACTGAAGGTTGGTGCTACGCACAAGGGGGAGATTGTTGGCGACCGATGTACATATTGCTCTTTATTTTAAAGGAACTAGTTTAAGAATTGTGTATAAAGACTAGTTATAAGAATTTAGTATTAAGTACTTACGTTTATTACATGTTTCTTAAGTTTTTAATGTATACGTAATGTACTTAGAATAAGAGCCATTGTAAATATTCTTATTTTGTAAATAAATGGGCTCAAAACGGGTACGTTCATTGGCGATCGTTGATATTCGGCTTGTTTCGCGCTTACGACTTGCCGAGAAAGGAAATGGTATAAATACGTCCGAAATGACCGTACGCCAGTCAGTCGACCCAGAGCATCGATACAAGCAACATCTCTGATTTCGAAGAACCTCCCACTCTTCGTATCCCCACTACGCCTACCAGTCGCGGTGTTGAGGTGCACTACCGGGGTGCACGGGACGGGACGCACGAACCAGTGTAATATTAGCGAGCGTAACGGCAGGGTTCAAATACCTGTCCGCTCTCTCCGCGCCCCGTCAACTATTGCGGGACATGTTCCCGGGCGTTATCGTCATACGCACGACGCGCCGCAACAGGCGGCACAAGACGTTAGACAAGTTAGAATGGAAATACTTTACAATTTGAGTGGGTCCTTGAATGGTTTAGATTAACAATTGGACCCGGTAAGTGTCGCTGCGGTCAGGTTCTAGGATTATTTAATTTTATTACGAACAGATTTTGATGTTTGTTATGCGTGTTTATGTTGGTCTTTGGGGGTTTAGATTCACAATAATTGGACCCAGTAAGTGGCGCTGCAATCGGTTTCTAGGTTCCACCACTACCACCACTACAGCCTTTTAACGTCCCACATCTGGGCACAGGCCTCCTCTCTTATAGGAGAGAGGGATTTAGAGCTTAGACCCGCCACGCTGCTTCAATGCGGGTTAGCGGGCTTTTTAACTAGTATTGTCACATGATAGTGATAATAACCGGGACCGATTGCTTAACGTGCTCTCCGAGGCACGGGGGTGAAACACCGCCAGCTTCCAACTCCGGGCTGGCACTGAGAATTTCTTGACAGAAAAACCCAATACCTGAAAATTATTTGCCCGACCCGGGAATCGAACCCGGGACCTCGTGATCTGCACTCGAATGTAAAGCCTCCTCTTCACAATCGGCGACTGTAGACGGTTACACGCGTGCTCGATCGTGTGGAGGGCTTATCGCTTACAGTCGCCGATCATTGTCGTCACAGTCGTCAGTAATTTTGGCGATCGGCGACTTGTCGGTTTTTGGGCACCACAGACCAGTAAGTAAGCTGTGATAGCCTAGTGGTTAGGACGACCGACTTCTAATCGGAGGTCGTGGGTTCGATCCCGGGCACGCACCTCTAACTTTTCGGAGTTATGTGCGTTTTAAGTATTTAAATATCACTTGATTTAACGGTGAAGGAAAACATCGTGAGGAAACCTGCACGCCTGAGAGTTCTCCATAACGTTCTCAAAGGTGTGTGAAGTCTGCCAATCCGCTTGGCCAGCGTGGTAGACTATGGCCAAACCCCTTCTCACTCTGAGAGGAGACCCGTGCTCTGTAGTGAGCCGGTAATGGGTTGATCATGATGAGACCAGTAAACCTAAGGCTTACTGGTCTGTGTTGGGCACGCATCAAAGGGATTTCGCGCCGCTAGCCGCTCAATAAACGACCACGGACGATCGTGTATGCTTGCACGATGATCTCGACGATTGCCGGCGATGGTGAAGAGCAGGTACTACGTGTTCACTAGCTTTCTCACTAGCGAACTTACAAAAATAGGTCTACAATCGTCAGTGGCGTAACTAAACCGTTTAGGGCCCGTGGCAAATTAATCGAATGGGGCCTCTCCCACCCGATATAAAGAAGTTCAACCAACGTTAAACGTTATATTTTAATTTTTAACCGAATTGAAAAAAAGGTTATCAATTCGACACCGTGTATGCCTTTGAGGTATTTTAAAGATGGGTTTAGATTAAAGTGTTTTAGAGGCCGCGTAGATGGTCTGTAAAATTTTGTAATGGAAAACCAGCTACCAGGGGCCCCTTCCGGCTGGGGGCCCGTGGCATTTTGCCGAAATGCCACCTTATAGTTACGCCACTGACAATCGAGTTTGCGAAAAAAAATTTTGACGACCGACATCTAATAAAATTGATGGAATTTACCAATGCAAATCGTACAAAAAAGCAAAATGCAGAAATCCCACTAAGATCTCAAATAAACTGGTTTGGTACCTAATTATATAATAATATTGTACCTGGCACGAAAATATCCTCCATATCACCTAGAACGACACTATATCACACTAATATTATGAGGACGAAAGTTTGTGTTTGTGTGTGTATGTTTGTTACTTTTGTAACGCCGCAATTATTGAACCGATTCGACTTAAATTTTTAATGGAGATAGCAAAGAGGAGATAGATTATGCCCTGGCATAACACATAGGCTACTTTTTATCCTGGAAAAATCCACAGTTCCCACGGGATTTTGCGGGATTTTGAAATCTATAGCTACAGCTAGGTATAGGTAGATTAATATATAGATATTATCAAAACATTTAAATCTTTGCAACACAAAAAAAACAGGAGATTTATGGGGAATATCAGTAAAAATAATTCACAATATTATTGATGTTATTGCGCCATATCTTGCTGTAATTTTTAACAAGTCCATAGATTCGGGATCATTTCCCGACCTCATGAAATGTAGCAAATTGATACCTCTGTTTAAGTCGGGAAGTAAAACTGATCCAAATAACTATAGGCCGATCTCGATTCTACCAACTCTCAGTAAGATATTTGAAAAAATAATGCTCAACCAACTGCTCCTGCACTTTAATTTAAATAAATTACTTCACTCTGAGCAGTATGGTTTTACTAAGGGTCGTTCAACAACCGATGCGGCCGCAAGGCTGTTACGGCACATTTTCGATGCATGGGAAAAGTCACAGAATGCCATTGGTATCTTCTGTGATTTGTCAAAAGCATTCGATTGCGTTGAGCACGAGACTCTTTTACGAAAATTAGGCCACTTATGGTATTAAAGAATCTGCACTCAGTCTCATTGCGTCTTATCTCAGTGATCGTATACAAAGGGTATGCATCAATGATGTTAAGTCATCCGGATCAGCCTCAGTAATGGGTGTCCCCCAAGGCTCTATTCTGGGTCCATTCATGTTTCTGGTTTATATTAATGACTTACCACATTTCGTCAAAAATGCTTGCGATATTGTACTATTTGCTGATGATACGTCTTTAATTTTTAAAGTCGATAGAACTAAAGACAATTTTGACGATGTAAATAATATCTCAAGTTTCACACTGGTTTACTATAAATAATCTACTTTTAAATGCTAAAAAAATCAGCCAAGTGCGAGTCGGGCCTCGCTCTTTCCGTACATAATTATGAACAATATAATATTTTGGGTCTAAGAAATATTTAATTTCCAAGCTAGACATCGCAACAAACCGTGAAAGAAAAACCCAAAAAAATGTTCGTTTATTTTGGTCACAGCTTATAAACTATTTAATAAATCGTTGTTTTCAGTATTTGTTGTTTAAATAGAGCATATAGTACATAATATACTGAAATATCATATTCCCAACTAGTTTAGTTTTTGAGATAGCCCCCGTCACAAAAATGGTCTAAAACTGACAACTTTGATGGCCTCCCATTCCCTTATTTTTTGAGATAAAAATTAAAAAAATATATATTTGTACTCTACTTAATGAGCTCTAAACAATGATACCCCACAAGCTAGGGTAAAGAAAAAATTTTTTTTCCGGCTCCTTTTTCATGTATGGGAGCCCCCCTGAAAAATAATTTAATTCAATTTCTAATTCAATATTTGATTTTGGGTTAACGTTTTACACTAAATACCAAAATTTCAGGTTTGTAACTCATTTCGTCTGCGAGCTAGAGACCTGTGACCGGCGGACAGACGGACAGACAGCCGAGTGACATTAATAGGGCTCCGTTTTTTACCCTTCGGGTACGGAACCCTAAAAACCAAGTGTGTCGAGTTTTTATTGCCCAATACAAGGATTACTAGCAACAATTTAAAGATAAGTGGTCAGCCATTGAAAACTGAGAACACAACTGTGTTCTTGGGAATAACCCTAGATGCAAAGCTTCAATGGGGCACCCATATAGCAACATTTGCTGGCAAGCTTAGCTCTGCTGCTTACGCTGTTAGGAAGATTCGACAGTTAACAGACGTAGAAACTGCAAAAGTAGTTTATTTTGCATATTTCCATAGTATTATGTCGTATGGAATCTTACTATGGGGTAAAGCAGCTGATATTGAAAAAAATTTCTTTTTACAAAAAAGGGCAATTTGCGCAATTTATAATTTAAAACCGCGGGATTCCCTTCGAGAGAAATTTAAAGAAATAGGTATTCTTACAGTAGCTTCTCAATATATTTATAACAACATAATTTTTGTTAAGCAAAACATTCACAGTTACAATAAAAAGTGTGAATTACACGATAGGCAATTAAGAAATAGAAATAGACTCGTGATTCCTCAATTACGCCTCAAAAAGGTCCAAAAGTCGTTTGTGGGAATGGGCGTAATGTTCTATAACAAAATTCCACAACAAATCTTAGATTTGCCTTTACACAATTAGTTTAAGAATTCTATTAAAAGTGTGCTCATGAAAAAAGCATATTATACAATTGAAGATTATATAAATGATAAAAAAGCATGGATTTAATTTATTCGCTTTACGGTTAGTGAATTTCTCAATGACAAGCTTGAAAACAATCTATGAAAATTTAAGTCATGTCCTAAAATGAGTATTTGATTATTGGTGTTCAATTCGGCGCCTTAAGCATGGGTAGCCTAAGTATGTCACGCTCTCTTTAAACATTTCTGTGGTGGTGTCGTGTGGTGCGGGTTGTTACGTTCCCTCAAATATGGTTGAGCGAAGCAATGGCTGGATCATGCGTCATGCTCGTGAACGGGTGCCGCCGTCGGAAATGGGGCTACTTTTGTCTGCCCTTCTTAACATGTGTAGAATTGTAAGCACAATTCCGAACCAGTGGTAGATTCATTTGTCGATTCAAAAGCACTTGTAAAAGTTTATCTGAATAAAAAATATGTCTTAGACTTGCCTTTACACAAGTTTAAGAACTCTATTAAAAGTATGCTCATAAAAAAAAGCTTATACAATTGAAGATTATATAAACGATAAAAAAGCTTGGATTTAACTCGTTCCAGCAATGCGCGAGACGGCATTTCAATCATGTACATTAATAATAATAATTGTTATAATGTTATTTTTAAAAAAGAGCAACCGCCGAGTTTCTTGCAGGTTCTTCTCGGCTGGAACTGCATTCCGAACCTGTGGTAGATTCAGTTGACGATTCAAAAGCACTTGTAAAAGTTTATTTGAATAAAAAACTTTTCTATTCTATTCTATTCTATAAACTTCCTTGAAAAGTTTAAATAGGTATAAAGGTTGGAAAAGGGAGCGGGAACGGGCACCGCTATTCCCTCGGGATTTTTGAAAAACCGAAATGCACGCAGGCGAAGACGTGGGCAAAAGCTAGTAACTCATTATAACAACGTGCAACGATTATCGGATTTTTAATTCGATGCAGTAAACTGACGTTTCAAACTGTCATTCCGTAAAATAATGTTGTGAACCTAATTTCAATAGTGATGTGATAGATTCATTTCATTTCATGTAATTTATAAAAACGTTTGAATGTTACGTAATAAAATCTTAAAATAGTTATATATAGTAGGAACAATCTACCTCTAACAGTCATACGTTTTACAGATTAGGTACAACGTTAGTTTCATAAAGTTACTACTAAGTTACATAATAATAACAATTGCAATTTTTTACCTGCACCAAAATCCTTCAAAAACATTTTTCTAGAGGTGATTCTGAATCGAATGAGCTATCGCTTATATTTTTAGGACCTTTATCTGTATTTTTCACGTTTTTGAACTTGTTGACTAGACTAGTTGTGATGATGAGGATCATTCAAATCATTCACTTTTACCACATCCCTATTTTTTTTCGTCAAAAAGTAGGACCCACGAAACGTCACTTTACTGCATCGAATTAAAAAGTCCGACTATAGTAAGTAAGTGTATGTACATACCTATATATGTATGTAGCCTTAAAGTGAGCTCAATCTGCGTTTGTCGGAGCGTATAACTAATGGTTGGCCATTCATCGTACAATCGCTGTTATCGAGCCCGTAACTCCGCACTGGAACTATTATCCGGGCAAAGTTTGTAAAACGGAACATTTTACATGTTGCTAGGTAGGCACTGTCTCATTGGTCCTGTGTTTGATTCCCGGGTCGGGACAGACATTGTTAGTGACGTTCACTGCTGGACAGTGGCGGATTAGATAACAACAGCGCTCTTAGGCAGTACCTCCTTGGCAATATGTCAATGTTCTTTACTCTGGCGCCCCTTTGTAATCTCGCGCCCCTAGGCATGTGCCTAGTTTACCTAAAGGATAATCCGCCACTGCTGCTGGACATAGGTCTATTGCAACGCTAACCACTTGTGTTCACTGCTTCCGGCGACTTGCTTGAGAATATTTAACGTCACACGTATTACACCTGTACTTTTTCAGGAGAGCTTTGTTTAAATAAAAACCGGTCAAGTGTGAGTCAGACTCGCGCACCGAGGGTTCCGTACTCCAGAAGTATAAGTACAATCTGTTTTTCATTAGTTTGTCTTAAAAGGTAAGCTGCTAATAAGCTAGGCCTCTAAATTGTATGAGCACTCATACAACTCAGAGGTCTATCTTAATTGGCTCAACTATGTATGTATGGGGACACCCTTACATTTCCAACAGTTTTTTTTGTTTTTGGAATTTTTCCTTTATTTGTGCTGTAAGACCTGGCTTTTTGCCAAATTTCGTAATTCTAGGTCAACTGGAACTACCATTTAGGTTTTCGACCTAAAACCTATAGGGTACTTCCGGTTGACCTAGATTTGTCAATTTTGGTCAAAAGCAAAGCAACAAATCAAGTAAAGGAAAAATTCCGAAAAATAAAAAAAGTTGAAAATTAAGGTAAATTTTGGTACTTATAAGTTTTCGTGAAAATCTAAATTTGCCCATATATTTTTATTGTGTAGACTCAGGACCTTAATTTTTATACACCTAATAGGGACTATAGACCTTAGAATATCTGGTATAAATTTCAACTTGCTAGGTCCACCCGTTCCTGAGAAAATCGGTGGTGACACACGGACAGACGGACAGACAGACGGACAGACGGACAAGAAAGTGATCTTATAAGGGTTCCTTTTTTTACCTTTTGAGGTACAGAACCCTAAAAGTTCTATACGATGATACCCCACAAGCCTACAGTCAATCACATAAGCCAATGCAGTTAAAGTAAACATACCATACTCGTCACGACATTTCACTTTTGCGTACAATATTTTCATTGTTGCTTATAACAAATCACTCACAATGATCTTTTTTCCCAAAGTAAAACTTGTTAAGTTTATATTACACACAAAACCAATTCATTTTTAGCAGTTTACGTAAATATTTTAACAAAAATCTAGTCCACAATCGTAAAATAAAACCACAGAGTATTGATCTACTATGGAGTTTGACATAAGATATAGACTAAATGCCTAGTGCTGAAAACGAAAAGTGAACCATAGAGTGAATGTTATGAACGAGTAAGAACGAGTTTAATCGATCCTAAAATTCGGGTAAAATCGGAAGTAATTTTTGTAAAGGTCAATGTATTGTCTGTGTCTCTTTAATTTCTCTCGTTTAATTTTGTTATCGTTATTAAGTAAGGCGCATCCGATGCTGGCATTGTTTTTTTAGCATCGATTCGACTGTGGAATTTGCCAAAATTAGATACCAGCTGGAAGTCTGCGTATAGAGATACTCAGTAACGATGCCTTATTGATAACATTTGCTGCCTATTTAACGAATCGACTTCTACTCATATAAATTTTTAACTAGTAGACGTCCGTGGCTTCGCTTGCGTGATACCTAAACTAAGTATAAATAAGCGTTGGGAAGGACATTGGCGTCCTTTCCAACGTTTAACTATCATCATATCAAATTTCATCGATACCAAGAGGGAGCGAGCGAGCGAACGATACTTTCGGTCGTCTTCGGTTTGTGGTGCCAGTGCCGTGTGCCGATGCGCCGCGCTGTCATTTCACCGCCGCTTTCCGTTGCGTGGTCAACTGTCTCGCTCGCACTGCACTGGTCTGATCGTTTGATTCGGGTGTTGCGGGGTCATTCGTTTCGCTGCTTCTCTTGATGTAGTACGTGTCGGGTGTTCTCTGATGCTCTTTAGTTTTTATTTTCAACGACTTGGCTTGTTTGTTGGATTTTTGGATTTTTTTTGGATGAGCGGAGTGCTCATCCAAAAAAAATCCAATAATCCAACAAATAAAACTATTTCTTACTCTTTAGGTAATTTTTGGCTATTGTCATCAATTCATATATATTTTTATAAAAAGCTTTATGTTATTTTAAATCAGATATAACCAGATAAAACATCATGTAACAAAACTTGCTACAAAGCTAGTAATATTAAATGTAGTATCTGATTTCAAAGGTTTAAATAATATCGTTTTCAACGATAGAAGGTTGTTTTTAAAATCACTCTATTTCGATAATCGATTTAAGAATGTATTCATTCAATCGTCCATTCACAATCTGCCTGCTTCTGCTTCCCATCACTATGAGTACAATGACAAATATGATCACGTGATCCGACGCCATTTCTGTTTACAAATACTGCATTGGGATATGGTATGGACTGTAAGTATAAAAAAAATTGGTTGTCTGTAAAGTTGGTTTACGGACGATAAAAGGTGATAACGTCATAAGAAAACAGAGATACTATGCGTCACAAACCGAACGCTTAGGCCGATCGTGCCTCTTCTATTGCTTGTTCCGCGCTCTCGCTTGCACGCGGTCCGTGACAATGAGTCTTGCGTTTTCGTGCGTGTAACCAGCGTTCATCGACTTATAAAAAGACGTTATCACGTCAAAGAATTGCCCCATTTGCTTCTATGAGCGCCTATACCATACAATATGTAGGTATTTATTATTGCTTTTCATAAATGTAAGTAGATATTAAGTAGGTATAGATCATGTTATGTTATGCCCTCTTGATCATTGAAAATTCAACTTACATGGGGTCGAAAATATCCTGAATGGCTTCGAGGAAAGGTTAGTATGGCTGTGCCTTTGTTTATTTTTAGCCGACTTCCAAAAATAGAAGGTTCTCAACAGTGGCGTAACTACAGGGTGGCATTTCGGCAAAATGCCACGGGCCCCGAGCCGAAAAAGGGCCCCCGACCCGAGAGGGCCGTGAGCACCGGAGTATCGTAACATTTAATATATTAATTACATCAATTTATCATCAATTTTATCTTTAATTAATTTAAGTTGCCAACGTGAAAAGTTTACAGTTTTGTCATAATATTATAACTATGTAGATAGATAAAAAGTAATTTTATTTCTTGAAGCTTTCCTGAAGTGTGCACTGCTTTTCTGTTATTTTTTAATCATTTTTACATGTGACTACGGCTAGTGCCAACTGCCAAGCGATCATTTTCAAAATTGAAATTGATAAAAATTTATTTCAAAAATTTTACAAGACAGAAGTTTTTAATAGTACTTAGTTAACATTTTGTTCTAATGGTGCTGCTACACTGGTGTTAGAAATGTTGCATAAACATTATTTAACATTGCTGACATTTATATAACATTTACAACATTTGTGATTTTTGTTAGATGTTTTCAATGCTCCCGCACTGGTAATGTAGCGGCCACATATACGGGCATATACGGCATGTACCGCCGTTAGACGTAGGTGTAGCCACGATTAACGGGAAATAGTATTGTCAATAGCCGTATACCACCGTAGCATTTGGCGTTAAGTCGGGTGGCGGTAAATTTTGGCACATCAAAGAGGTTTAACGGGAGAATCAGCGTTAAAGTGGCCACATCTACGTTCGCCAGTGTGCGCATTAGTGTACTATTTATGGTGTGCGCCGCGAGCTCGACGGGAACGCACGTTGATATGGGAGAGATACCGTCAAATCTTCTCTTTCTTTGTAACCATTTTTTCTTCTTTCGGTAATGATAAAATATATTCTAAAAGTACATAATATAATAAAATCGTAGAATTGCCGTGTGTGTACATTAAAAATATTTGCAAAAAAAATAACTAGAAGACGTTAAGGATATAAGTAATAGAACGTAAAAAAGCAATTTCTGATGTGAAAAAATCTGTTTGTCTGTATGTTTGTGCGTGCATCACGCAAATGACACTTAACGCGATTTCGGTTCATACTAAGTACGAAGTAGCATATACCTAGAATAATTTTCATCTCGAAATTCTGCACGGTTCCCTTGGGAAAGGGGATGAAAGTTAAAATGTGTACTTAGCTGTAATTCATTAACGGGTAGTCCGATTTCACTCATTTTTATTTCGTTACAAAGGAAACACTTAAGAAATTATTTCATAAATATTTCAAGGTTATAGGTTTTGTAGTTCAGAAATTACAGTCATCACAACTCTCAGTATTCCATATAACTTGGAACCCGGATCGCACAGGAACCTTTGGGCATCTAGATTATCATTTGGGGTGCATTGCAATTTGTGTTTGTCTGTCTCCGAAAACAAAGAGTTTCCATGGCATTTTCAAAAACCTAAATCGCGGTCGAAGTCGTTGCCCACGACTTCGTCCGCGATTTCGGTTTTTGAAAAATAAATATACGGGCATATACCGCCATTAAAAGGCGTGGCCACTCAGTTCTTTGCGTTTTTTACCGGTGATAAAATTATCACGTAGTTTAAAGCATTTTTGGGCATTAACATTAACTATAATGTAGCCGCAACATAAAACACGTTTAACATTGTTGCATGTTGCGCGGGCGTCTTTCATATCCCGCATTCCGCACGTCCCGCAGTCACCCAGGTTAATGTTGTTTAACAAATGTTATAATTTGTTATACTTGTTGCAAAATCCTACTAATATTATAAATGTGAAAGTGTGGATGTTTGGATGTTTGTTATTACTCTATAACGTCGCAACTACTAAACCGATTTGGCTGAAATTTTGAATGGAGATAGATTATGACTCTGACTTAAAACATAGGCCGTATCTGTACATTAAAGATTTTTGCAAAATAATAACTGGGGGATGTTAGGGATAAGTAATAGTACGTAAAAAACCTATTTTTGAAATTTTTGTCTGTTTGTCTGTTTATCTTTTTGTCTGTATGTTTGTGCGCGCATCACGCAAAAACTACTGAATGGATTGAAATGAAACTAAGTACGATTTAAGTTCATACTACGGAGTAACATATAGGCTACTTTTTATCCCGAAATTCAGCACCGTTCCCTTAGGAGAGGGGATGAAAGTCAAAATGTGTACTTAGCTGTAATTCATTAACGCGTGATCTGATTTCATTAAATCTTTTTTTGTTAAAAAGTAGATACTTTAAAGATTATCGACTAATCTTGAAAGGCTGGATCGATTTTTATGGGACTTTCACTGGCCGATGTTTACATTTTGATCTACCTAAACATCCGCCAGTGAACTTTTAACAGTTTTTAGCTCAAAGGAGCTTAGGAAAAACAAAATTATTCCCACGGGATTTTTAAAATCAATATCCACGCGAACGAAGTCGCGGGTGTCCGCTTGTTTTAAAATAAAATGAATACTTTATCGTTAGTTGAGCTTCTTTATATTGAGCAGAAGGGGCCACATCTGATTAATTTGACACGGGCCCCCATCGGTGTAGTTACGCCACTGGTTCTCAATACGGCGCGTATTTTTTTTTTTGTTTGCTCGACCTGTTGCGGATGCAACAGATACAAGTCTTTATTCTAAAAAGTGTTACCGCGCGAGGCGCTCGATTTGCGTCGAAAAAATAATTATTAAAATTATATTGATAGTTTTTGTTCGATTTGATGCACAACAAAACATGGTAAGACGTCGGTCGTATAATCCGTTTTTGTGGTTTGAGTGTTTTGTGTGTGTTTTTTTTGTAGTGACAACCGGTTTGTATCATTGACATTTGGACAATGAGGAAAACCAAGGAAAACATAACACACGAACAAGATGCAAATAATTATAAAAGCAAATTGCTGTATCCTGCATGCGTTGCCCCGTGGTCCCTGCGCGTAGTCCCTCGAAGGGACCACGGGCAATTTTTTTACCCGTGGTCCCTGCGGGAAATATAATGTTACCGAATTTAAAATGTATCGCTATACTTATTACTACACCTATACATATAATAAAATCATAGACTTGCCGTGTCTGTACATTAAAGATTTTTGCAAAATAATAACTGGGGGATAAGTAATGGTACGTAAATAAGCTATTTTTGAAATTTTTGTGTATTTGTCTGTTTATCTGTTTGTCTATTTGTCTGTTTGTCTGTATGTTTGTGCGCGCATCACGCGCGCAAAACTACTGAATGGATTGAAATGAAACTTGGCATGATTCAAGTTCATACTAAGGAGTAACATATAGGATACTTTTTATCCCGAAATTCAGCACGGTTCCCTTGGGAGAGGGGATAAAATTCAAAATGTGTAGGTACTTAGCTGTAATTCATTAACGCGTGGTCCGATTTCATTCATTCTTTTCTTGTTAGAAAGGAGACACTTCAAAGATAACTGGCTAATCTCTGAAAGGCTGGATCGATTTTGATGGGACTTTCACTGGCGGATGTTTACATTTTGATCTACCTAAACATCCGCCAGTGAACTTTTAATAGTTTTTAGCAAGGTATGAGCTCAAAGGAGCTTAGGAAAACAAAATGATACCCACAGGATTTTTAAAATCAATATCTACGCGAACGAAGTCGCGGGTATCCGCTTGTGTAGTAATAAGTATAGCGATACATTTTAAATTTGGTAGCATTATATTTCCCGCAGGGACCACGGGTAAAAAAATTGCCCGTGGTCCCTTCGACGGACTACGCGCAGGGACCACGGGCAATAAACGTGACAAACATCCATTTTTAATAGGTATATAGATTTTTTGAGCCAGGATCCTTCGCGGGCGTATGCAGAACAACTTACTAAAGGTTCATCATAGTCGGTTGAATAGTTTAGGAGTGCTTAGGGGACAAATATATATTTACATTACTTAGATATCAAATTCATATTCTCTCAAAAAATTTAAAAATTGATTTAAGTATTTTAAGTTTCACCCATAATACTTACGACGAGGTTTTCGAGTATTGAAAAATAAATATTTCCGAAATAAAAAACGATTAAGTATACTAATTATCCAAATTTAAAAAAAAACCAAAATTCTAATTAAATGATAACTACCTACAACACAAGTACATTTATAAGCATTGATGCTTGATCTAACTATCTATTCAGATTTAGAGTGTCGTAATGACACTCTAAATCTGAATAGATTGTTAACCTTTAACCCTTTTACACTGGTCTGATATTTCGAAAATGGTAGCTCGTAGGAAAAAAATGTAAAGACATTTTTGTACATAATTATTTTATTATTGCTTATAATATAGATAAGTACTAGGCTATAAGGAGATCGCTTCCGAAAACTTAGCGCTATTATTATCCTACCTAAACACATTTGTACTGGATACCAATAACCATTATTTTGTCTTATAGGAGAGACTAGTATAGCCCCAAGTAGCACATTAGCGATGAATTACGTTATAAACAAGCTACATTACAGTCTATTGCTTTTATGCAGATGTACTAAAGGATAGAATGAGTCTTTAGGCTGTACTGAAGAAATATTATACACTATTAAACAGCATAGCTGACTAATGTCTTTATAATGGCGAAAAATTAAACTAAAAGAATTTAACTAAAATCTTGTCCAGCTATTGGCTGCATGTGATACTACTAGCTGATTTAGAAGTCCAAAGCTTGTTAACGACTGGTTAATACGGAAAATTCACCTCTCTTGTAATGCTGCGGGCTGCATTGAAGTATCCACTGGCTTTAAATTGGTGTACACTAATTCAATTCTAATTCTACTTCAACGAGCTTGTTAATAGCTTTTTAAAAGTGTCATTAAACACCCTCAGTTGTAAATTGGAGTAGTTGTACTCCTTTCTAATCACAATGCATAAAGTATAGCTAGCAGCTATTTTACAGCTTTCAGCGTTATAATAGACTTTGGTTACACCACTGCACATCAAATAGCTTTTCAAATGCATTTATGGAGAATTTGTGCTGGATAACAAATGGACACCATTTTAGCAGTACATAAAAGATTTGTTATTAAATATCCAAATGATTTATCATAAAGATTTCAGGATACTTGATAGCTTTTAATTCAAAATACATATATATTTTCCACTTATTTCCTAAATAGAATACAATGAGTTAGAAAGCAATCATTTGAGTGATAAATTAACCCTCTATTGCATGAATTATGAAGGAGACGAAATAAATTTTTTTTAATAGTGAAAACATCTTTTATTTGGCCTTACTAAGCAGTCTTAATCAGCAAAATAAAAAAAAGTTATTTATTTTAGAAATTGCTATACGAAGCCATTTTGGCTTCATATGCATTCTAGTAAATTCATATAAGATCCATATTTGGCTTCGTATGCATTTAGTGAAAAACAAAATTATGCATTAGGAAAATGTGTGAAGCAGTTTCTTTTGTCATTGTAGCATAAATAAACTTGTCATTTTTCACACTTTTTGAATGAGCCAAATTTCGTACAATTCTGGTATATTTGACAATTTTTTGCTCACTTAGGAAAATGAAGTTATCACAATGAACAGTATCTAAAGGCAGATCTTGATGCCTAGTTGGCGCTTTTCGTGCCTTTTTATCAGGTATCGGTGAATCAAGTAAGCTGGAAAGAGTGTCAATTCAGTTGGTGTTCCCATAATGCTACGTGGACGGCCACGTTTTCTGGCAGTAACATCTGGTGGAGTATTGAATTGGCTTCATGGTGTATCGGCTCGACTTGTAAACGGTGTTCCGAGAATACTAACTGGACGACCATGTTTTCTAGCCATAGTAAAGTAGAATATTCAAACAGGAACATAGTAAAAAAAATCCCAATAGCACTATAAAAGTAAGCAGGATCCATTTCTGCAAACAAAAGAATGCAAGCGTGAATGCATACGAAGCCATATTTGACCAACTGTACTTTGACGGGAATGCATACGAAGCCAAATATGGCAAATAAAAAAATAGGCTCAAAAATAAAGAAAAACAAGAAAAACCACAACAAACGCAACAAACCCACATTTTTAGATATTCAGAGATCAAATATAAAAAATATCAGATTTTTCACTTACCGTTTTAAATATTTTTTCAAGCGATGAAATTTGTAGAAAGTTTAATCACACCACACACATCAAACAGTCTCTACATAAAATCAAATAGATTGACAGTTGATTCTTACCATAGTCAGCAAAAAATGTGAATCGTCACAGGAAGCCTTGCTTAATAAGATTTTATATTTGGTTATTAAAAAATAATATTTCTGTAAACTAAAAAACTAATTTAAAAATTTTAAATCCATATTTGGATTCCTATGCGGTAAAGGGTTAATACTTATAAAATTAATCTTGTGAAATATTTTCATTAACGCGATAGTATTTTGATGGCGCATGAAATATTTGATGTAATTGCATATACACATTTACAGTAAAATGGTACTCCCAACTCAATTTACTTACAATATGATACTGAAAACCAACGAGAAAACTATAAAAAATATTATATCTTACATTAAATATGTCTGCCTACACATTCTAAACAAACAATAAATATGTAGCTGTCACATAATACACAAAATAAATAAAAAAATATTTTTTTGGTTATTTATATCTTAATAAAAGCTATTACAAAGCGTCAAAACATCTAAAAGCTGTTGAAGAGAATTTAAGTAGCTGAATGTTATGCTGCAATGGCTGTTGTATAGCTGTATAAGCTACTGTACAGGCCCTGTTCAGCTGTTTCAATGATTATACTGCCGTTACCCAGCCACTGTAATGCTCAGAGCTGGTTAATTTGGGGCCCAAATTAGAATTACAAGGTCTGAGTAGCTAACTACACAGCCCTTATGCAGGAAACTAAAACAGCCTTAAGTAGTCACAAATTCTATAATCAAGTCACTATGCGGCTGTCATGTGTTACTTGGGGCGCGTGGCTGCGCGGCTCGCTAAAGCGGACCGCGGGGTTTCGAGTAGTTTTGGTTTGAACACCCCCACCTATCTTCAATAACCTGGTCGCGGCCGTGGTCCTCACCCATCTCTGAAATCCTCAATCATCAGCTCTCTCCATCATCCGGAGGACAACTCCGGATGAATTTTTGTCTTCTATAAGAAAACATTAGTGAAAAAAAATTATGTATGGAAAAATAAATTCCGCAATCTTGATTTTTTTTTGTTCATCAAATAGACCTTTGAGGTCTTGATCATCTTTTGCCAAAAAACCACAGCAAGTGACATTTGTCATTTGCTTAACCCCCCCCCTCCACCTATCGAGTAATATTTGTTTTAGCACCTATCTTCAGTACCCTGACCACAGGAGTAGTTATCTACTCGTGTGCCCTGACCGTGCTCCTCACAGTCTCCGAAATCTTCTATCATCAGCTCTCTCCATATTTTTCCTACGCATGAATTTTTGTCTTATATACGAAGACATCAGTGAAAAAATCTTTTTGTGTTAAAAAATTAATTCCGTTATCATGATTTTTTCTGTTCATCAAGTAGATCTTTAGGTTTTGATAATCTTTTGTTAAGAAACCACTCTTCCGTCTTTTATACTTGCTGAGATAGACACCGATGAAATTTATATAGCCGCCATCTTGAATCCGCCATTTTGGATTTTTTTTAGCTCAGTGCCAATTGGATGAGGTTTCGAGTAATTTTTGTTTCAGCACCTCCCACTTATCTACAATACGCTGCCCCGGCTCCTGAATCATCTTCCGAACCCTCAATCATCATGTCTTCCCATATTTTTCTTTGAGATTTCTCCAAAAAACCGCATCAAAGCCTTGCATAGTTCCAAACTTGTAGTCTCTTCAATATTTGCCATACATTTTCTATGGAAAAATAAATTCCGCCATTTTGAATTTTTTTTCTATTCATCGAGTAGACCTTTGGATCTTGATCATCTTTTGCGAAAAAAACCACCCTTCCATCTTTTATACCCTCCGAGATGGACACCGACGAAATTTGTATGGCGGCCATCGTTTTTTCGCCATTTTGAATTTTTTTTCAACTCATTGCCAATTGGATGACGTTCGAATCCCTCCCAGCTTCAATACCTTAAGCGTGCTCTTAACCCGTCTCCGAAATCCTCAATCATCAGCTCTTTCCATATTTATATTCCAAATGAATTTTTGTCTTCTATACGAAACCATCAGTGAAAAAAAAAATTTCCTCTATATTTTTTCTCCGAATCATTCAGTTAATAATCATCAATTCAATTCAATAATCATAATCAATTTCATAATTCATAATCAATTTCATTTTCATTTCATAATCAAATTCATTCAATAATCATAATCAATCAATCATTAAGTTAACCGATTAAGTTTTTTTCGGAAAGATGAAACCTTAGGCTCTCAGTAGTGTCTCATTTGCTTTGAATAACTGTGTAATTGTGGAGTTCGTAACTGGGGTACTTATGGAGATATCAAGTGTGAAAGGTTACTAAAAGTAAGAGTAACTTAACTTACTTTCACTTGGCTGATTTTTATATATATATATATATTGTAGAATATCACTCCGAACCACTACCAACAGTATCAGACACTTTGCATGGGCCAGAACTTTTATAAGACGTTTTAAATCTCCACAAAAATTAAATGAACTTACTTTAATTCCTGATTTTAACCCACGACGCAAAAACGACGGGATGTTATAAGTTTCACGTGCCTGTGTGTTTGTGTGTGTCTGTTCCCCTGTGGTGCTCAAACGGGTGAACCGATTTGAATGCGGTTTTTTTGTTTGAAAGGTAAATTAGTCGAGAGTGTTCTTAGCTATGTTTGATGAAAATCGATCCAAGATGGCCGCCGCTACAATATGGCGAATTACATATTTTTTCACAAATCCCTCAATATGGGTATCAAATAAAAGGGCTTGACTAGTAGAATAGCACTATGAAAATCCAAGATGGCTTCCGCCACAAAATGGCGAATGTAGGGGGTTTTTTTAAATTTTCAATTTATACTTGTTAAATATGTAACTAAGACAACTATCATAAAGTTATATTTCATCAGTCAGACAAATTGTAATGAACAAACATCCACTAATCACAAAAATTATTCAACCGTGAGTATGAGCGCGAGAGCAGTTTCCTTTCACACTTGATATCTCCATAAGTACCCCACTTAGGAACTCCACAATTACGCAGTTATTCAAAGCAAATGAGACACTACTGAGAGAGAGGTTTCATCTTTCCGAAAATAAGTTATGTCAGATCGCACTGGGATCTTGGTCTATTATATAAGTTTGCACGTTGTCCACAGATTGGAGCGCTACTACTTCTAGTCATAGGTGTGTTGGTGCCGAGGCCGAGCCACGAGCAGTCGACGCCGGTGTCGCCCTGCCCCAACGTGTTCTCGTACGAGCCGTCCGGCACCGAGCAGGGCTGCTGGTACGGGGTCGTCAACCTGTCCACCGACAGCACGCTGCACTCGCTGTGGTTGAACGTGGTGCTGGACAGCAAGGCGGACATTTTGGGGGTGAGAATCTATAACGGGTGTAAAAGGACCGCTTTCGCAAACGAAGGCAGGTAATGGAGGTGATCATTACTGAAGATACTACAAAAAAAAAGCGAAAAAAAAAATGTAGGTATTTGTCGTAAGTTTGCAACGTAGGTAATGCAATCAGCTGACGCCTAAATATCTAAATTTGTCACGGGCCGGCTACCGCTCGTGAGGTCAATGACCCGGGTTTTGCATGCTTTACACTCCCGCGGCCGGCCAGTTTGAAAATGGATTTAAAAAATTTAAATGCACGCGGACAAATTCGCGGGCAAAAGCTAGTCAAATTAAGCAATACATTTTGCAGAAGTTGAGTGAACAAAAAATAGTAAAATATCCTTTTCCAGAACTGGATTGGCGATGTCATGACAACAGACAACACAGACTTTGAAATCGTGAACAAAAAAATGAAGATCCACCCCGGCCCGGCGGTGGCGGTACGCTTCTTTGTCCAGTACGACGTAAATAAAAATGTGCCAAGGTTGCGCGCCATAAGACTGAACGGCAGGGAGATATGCAACGCCGATCATCCCCAACCGGCCGTCGAAATTATTAACCTTGATCCGACCTCGATCTCCGCCAGGCCAGAATTTCGTCCGCCGTCATGGCTAGAATCGAAACAAACCCAAGAACCAGAGAGTAGGCCAAACGACAGACTCTCAGAATCGACACCGGTTCAAAGGCCGACGGACAAAACGCCCACTGAAATTCAAACCAGGCCCACCATCATAATCAGGCCGGAAAATATGTTTAACACCAATCCCGTTAACGGAAGCGAGACTGGTGATGGACCTGTATATGTACCAACCCCTAATCCTATTGAACAGAGCAAGGTTAAACCTTACGACGCGTAAGTGTAACATTACCATTAATACATTATTAGACATGCGTGTGGAGGGAAAAAGAGTAGCGGAAGACCAAAGAAAAGATGGATGAAGACGTATGAACAAGAATATGCGCGTAAAAGGAGTAGATGATGCGTTGACGTATAATAGAAATGAGTGGAAGAAGAAGACATGCTGTGCCGACCCCACATAGCGTGGGATAAAGACCGGAAGATGATGATGGAATTAACATTAGCCTAGAGCAAGGGCGCCTAGCCAAGAGCAATTAACCGCGCATGGCATGGGGCAGAGAGCGCGCTTTCCCCAATCCCCATCCTATAGTCTGATTTTTAATTCCGTGGAATCCTGGCGCTTCTTAATGTTACCAGAGTTAAAACAGTTCCCACAAAAAAGATAATAAATTCGAAACTTATGCATAGTCCTACAAACTTATCTGACCCAGTGGCGGAAAGTGTAATTATTAATGACGCCACTTTGAAGTTGACAACATTTAATATGCGGCGTACGATGCCGTCACCGGGTTAGATATTATGTTTGTAAGACTATACTTAAATAAAATATAGTGCGACAAGTATAACTTGGCGGGCTGTGGGCCACTGTGTTCAACTCCAGTGTTGCCACTGGATAGGACATGACACTGGGAAAAAATACATTTTTGTTATTGAATATAACTAAAATGTCTTCTTTTCTTTTGTATAATAGAATATATTGTCTGTTTTTCATACAAAATAACTCATCCTATGTATAAAATGACAAAATTACCGTGCCTGATTCGAATTAACCGCGCGTGGTGCACGAAATTACATAGCTTTAACGGTAAAGGAAAACAGTAAAAGGAGAGTTTTCCATAAAGTTCGCAAAGGCGTGTAAAATCTATCAATCCCCACTCCCGCAGAATGAGAACTTTTGAAAGTTCTCATTTTGAGAGGAGACCCGTGCCCTCCAGTGGGAGGGTAATAGGTTGATGATGATGATGCAAGTCTTGGATCGTTACAAGCTCAGGACAGGCACATGACCCCGAACTACCAACAGCAGCAGTTCATCCTTCAGCCCTCCTATCCGACCAGGCCAAAGAATGATGATGATGATTGTGACGACAGGTAGGTCATGTGAGGACGATGATGGCGAGATGGTGATCAAAAGCGGACTTGTTCACAAAACCGTAATGATTTTGGATTGTCAAAGTACACTGGTAGATATTATGAGCTCCTGAATTATTGTTGATCAAAGCCGTACAAATGTTCATCTTTACATGTATTTTGGTTCCAGCAGGATAGACCGGGTAGACCCTGACGAAAATGATTGGTCGCCAGGTCCAGTCCCTGTTGAGCAGCTTTACTTTGTTTTTGGAAGTGGCAATAAGAATTCCGTAAGCTATGATATACATACGTTGCTATACCTACACAATTTATAATTGAAATTTGATAGTTTTAGGGTTTAGGGTTTCAGGTTTAGGGTCAAAGGGTAAAACGGAGCCCTGTTAATATCAGCCATATTCTGCCTGTGTCTGTACGTCCATATGTCACGAATCTCTAGCTTGTAGACGGAATGAAATTATAAATAGATCTAAAATTTTGGATACTGGAGACTGTAGTGGTGGGTGATAGTAGTTGACATAAAACCGAATGTTGAATTATTAGAAATTCAATAAAATTATTATTCGCTCGCTAAGTGTAGCTGTAAGATGCAGATATTCTCAGGATATGTATAATAATATGAAATGGCGGTCGTGTATCGAAATCTACACTATCATCATCTTCACTATAATCTTCATTACTGTCACTACTTTCTTGATCTGGACATACTTCTATGATGAAAGATTTTTATCCGACTACGGTAAAGCCAAAAAGAAGGGTTATGATTTTAGCAGTCTATGTAATATTGTATGTTTGTGTCCGATTTTTGTATGAGATTCTGTGTGTTCCACCGTAGCGACTAAACTACTGGGCCGATCGTGACGAATGAGGTGTCAATTAATTCTTTGTTATGGTCCGGGTGACATAGGCTATATTTTATACTAGCGGTCCGCCCCGGCTTCGCCCGTGGTACATATATAGCCTACATATAGCGCTCAAGGATCACTTACATATCCAATGGTGAAAGAATTTTTGAAATTGAGCCGCGCGGGTACCTTACTCATAGATCTAAACTCCCCTCCCGCACGCGCACCCCCGCTTTGGTGACGCTCACTTCGCAACGGGCCGTGAAGCAGAAATCGTAGTTAATATTTTAATTTCGCCATAACTTCAAAACCAAACATCCAATTTTAATCATTCAAAGACCAATTAATATTATCTACATAAACTGTACTTAGTGATGAAATAATTTATTTTGATAAGAATGAGTAAAATAAATGCGTTTAAATGTAGTCCAAAAAAAATCAAGATTTTTAAATAAAAAAATGGTTGTTGTGCCTCACTCGACATAAATAGGTATAGTGTGTCATGGACTTTTTTGTAGATATTTATAAGATCTACAATTAATTGAAATATTTTATGGTTCTATCTTTTATAGTTTAGGCAGCGTACGCAAAATAAGTAACTTTTCTGGTTGATTTTTTACACCTTGTGTCCGAAAAACCCAAATATTTTACAGAACCCTATTTTTTCCAAAATAAAATTTTACCTATGTTACTTGTGGATAATGTAGCTTTTGAATGGTGAAAGAATTGTTAAAAACGGTCCAGTAGTTTTTGAGCCTATTCATTACAACCAAACAAACAAAGTTTTCCTCTTTATAATATTAGTGCAGATACAAAAAAATCGAGAAGCGACGTCCGAGCGGCTAAGGTAAAATATTATTTAGTTTCGGTTAGACATAATAGATGGCGCCACTAGCTGCTTGCCCCGCGCTTTCTGCACACTAAATTATTATTTTATATTAAATTAAATTACTAAGCGTACTCGGGTTTTCGTTTATGAACTTTATCTCTTGTCGTGAATATTTTTTCAGGATCAATGCGGTATAGTGCGTAACAATTCGAACCCACTGGTGGTGAACGGCAGGCCCACATACGAAGGGCAGTGGCCGTGGCAGGTAGCCCTCTATCGAAGTCAGGTATGGATCATTAATTTACATCTGTCCTTAAACCAATCTACTTAATCGAAAATTTCTAAGATTGAAGTTAAAAATTTGTAGTCTGATTTTTAATTCGGTGGAATTCTGGCAGTTGTCATTTAAAAATAGAATGAGTTATTTGTATGAAAAACAGCGTTACCACCTGAAGTTCGATTTTACCCCAAACTATCTCTTATGAAACTAAACTTATCTCTGGTAACATTAAGAAACGTCAGAATTCCACGGAATTAAAAATCAGAGTATAATCCTGATCCAAAGTGTAAAGTCCGTTCGGTAACATAGTGTCACACAGGCGCAGGTGCTCTTATTATTCTGCTTTTATTTTTTACACTTTGTAATTTTTTTTCTATTCTAAGAATAAAACAGAATCTCCAAATAGTCTGCCAATCCGCACTTGGCCAGCGTGGTAAGTAAACGAACGTGGTAAGTAAACGAACGTTGACCGTAAGTAAACGAACAGACTTTATACCAATTCGGAAATGTCCTTCCACTTTGATAAGAATTATAAATAAACTAGCTGATCCCCGCGACTTCGTCCGCGTGGGCGGATATAGGCTTTTATATAGGACCGGATTGGATCCCATAATCCTTTTTTGTACCTAAACTAAATGTAGCCTAAGTTACTCCTTATAACATCACCTATCTGCCATTGAAAGTTCCGTCAAAATCGATCCAGCCGTTTCCGAAATTAGCTGGAACAAATAGACAGATCGACAAACAAATTTAAACGCACACCAGTTTAAAATAAGCCGTACGTTCAAAGATCCGGGTCCCAAGTTATTTGAACCCAATAAATGTCTGTCATTTCAGAAGTAAAAAACCTATGACCTTGAAATATTTACGGGACAATACATATATATAATACAATACGGACAATACCTTTCTAACAAAAAAAGAATGAGTTAAATCGAACTACGTGTGCCCGCAAATCGATTATTTCGCTTTATATTCACAATGCGGACACTTTATTTTATGTAGATTAGTTCGTTTTGATGATTTATAGAAATAAAATTCGTTCCACCATTTTTGCCTTTTAATTTTCTCGATTAAGTGAATCATAGATACCAAACATTGACAATTAGATATTTGACAAGTGACATTTCACGTAACGTTTCGCCTTTACAGGCCCCCGGCCTTGGAATCACCAGGTTCCAAAGTAATCTTCTTCACCGCCTTTTCGCCAAATAGCGGGCATATTTTCGCAAAAGAGCGTCTTACAACACCCGTTGCCGTGCGAATGTCCGCTACCCTTGAAATGCCGTCTTTGCCTGGAACAGCGTTGATGATGCGTCCGAGATGCCATTTTAGTGGAGGGAGATTGTCGTCTTTGATAACCACCATCATGCCTGGTTGAAGTGTGTCGACGTTGGTCATCCATTTGCATCTCGTCTGTAGTTCAGAGATGTATTCCTTGGACCATCTCTCCCAAAAGTGGTGTCGCATCTGTTCGACCCGTTGATAGCGACTGAGGTAGGTGCCGGTGTGGTTTCTCATGTCCTCGTATACTTCTTCTTCTTCTTCTTCTTCTTGCGGTGCCTCTCCGACTAGCGAAGGTTGGCCGTCAGCTTCGCATACTCTGGTTTATTCTTCGCGAGGCGAAAGAGTTCGGCGGCGCTCGCGATGCCTGTCCACTCGCGGATGTTGCGTAGCCAGGACTTTTTTCTGCGACCTACGCCTCGTTTTCCAGCAACTTTTCCCATCATGATGAGTTGTAACAGTTCGTATCTATCGTGCCTGAGCACGTGTCCCAGATATGCGACTTTTCTCATCTTGACGGTCTGCAAAAGTTCGCGTTTCTGATTGACGCGTCGCAGAACTTCCACGTTCGTGACCTTGTGAGTCCAGCTAATGGCTAGCATACGCCTATATGCCCACATCTCAAAAGCTTCTATTCGTTTCCTGAGGTCTTCTTTAATAGTCCATGCCTCACATCCGTATAGAAGTATGGGCCAGATGTAACAACGTAGAAGTCGAATACGCAAAGGGATCTTAAGTCTGCGGTTGCAGAGTACTTTCTTCATTTTGTTAAAGGTACTTCGAGCTATTTCAATGCGAGTCTTAATTTCCTGATCGCTGTTCCAGTTTTCATTAAGCCATGTACCTAAGTATTTATATTTGCGCACTCTTTCTAGTTTTTGGCCACCTATTGTTACGTCAAAGTCGACATTATTGTTCTTGGATATGACCATGACTTTTGTCTTCGAAATGTTCATCTTAAGGCCGGCTTTTTCACTACACTCGTTCACTCTAGTGACTAGTCTTTGAATGTCTTCAGGAGATGATGCTATGAGGACTGTATCGTCGGCATATCTAATGTTATTAATGATCTGGCCATTTACTTTAACTCCGCAGTGTAGGTCCTCGACTGCTTCCGCTATTATTGTTTCAGAGTACAAGTTGAATAGCGTAGGTGATAATATACAGCCCTGTCGAACTCCCCTCTTAATTTCGACAGATTTCGTTTCCTCTTTATCACCTCGTATACTGGCGCAGTCAAAGATCTTCCAACCAAGAAGTGGGCAGGACTAAGTGGGAGGAAATCTTGGGGATCTGACGACATGGGTGAAAGAGGTCGGGAATTTAAAACTGATTCAATTTGCGTGAGAACTGTGGTAAGTTCTTCGAAGGTCAGGTGTGCGTTACCAATAACACGGGTGAGGTGATATTTGGAGGATTTGACTCCAGCCTCCCATAAGCCACCGAAATGAGGACTGTAGGCCGGTATAAATTTAAATGTAATGTTTTGACTTACCGCGTAGTCTGAGATGTCAGCGGAACATCTCATTAAGAATTTTCCGAATTCGTTCATTGTGCCAATGAAATTTTTTCCATTGTCCGAGCAAATTTCTAATGGCTTCGCGCGCCTTGAGATAAAGCGTTTGAGTGCTAGAATGTATGACTCAGAAGTCAGGTCACTGACGAGCTCTAAGTGCACTGCGCGAGTGATAAAGCACACAAATAAACAAATGTATGATTTTACCGTTCTAGCACCTCTACCTTTTCGGTTTAATGTGAACACCGGTCCCGCGTAGTCCACCCCACAATAAAGGAAAGGGTAAGTCGGAGTTACTCGCTCCTTGGGTAGGTTACCCATAAGAGGATGTAAAGTGTTACCTTTCAATCGCTTATATAAGATACACTCATGAACAATTTGGCGTGCAAGATTTCTCCCTCCTATAGGCCACCACTGTTGTCGCACTTCATATAATAAAGCTTGAGGTGCTACGTGGAGTAAACGCACATGTTCGTGACGTAATAGTAAGTATGTGAAACGATGTTTTGAGCTAAGCAGTATGGGATGCATTTTGTTATAATTGAATTCACTTGAATTCATAATACGGCCGCCTACACGAATTAGATCAGAATCCTTATCAATAAACAGGTTCAGTCTTAACAACGAAGATTTTAATTTTTGCGTCTTATTATTTTTTATTAATTTATATTCTTCACTGTAAGACTCCGCTTGCGATAATTTTGCTAAGCCCAGCTCAGCCTTTCTCAATTCATCCGCACAGAGAGCACCAGTACGCCGATTAATTTTGTAATTACGCGTGTTGTGAATAAAACGAAGTACGTAGGCGTAAGTGCGTCTCATTCGATTAAATTGAGAAAAGCGCAAGAAGGGAAAAAGTTCACGCTCTTCAGTACAAAGTAATACTGAGCTAGATTTTACCTCGGGCAGTTCTTCATATATTATAGGGTCACTTTGATTAGGTATAACGCAATTGCTGTCGTTGGATTCATGAGTAAGATCACGAAGAAATGGGGGTCCCTCCCACCACAGTGTGGAAGTGGCGAGATCGTTTAGCAGGACTCCGCGTGAAGCCATATCGGCTGGATTTTCCTTGCCACTCACATGCCGCCACGAGAGTTCGCCTGTTAGTTCATGAATCTCAACTACCCGGTTTTGAACAAAGGTTTTCAATAGGTTAGGAGCCATTCGTAGCCATCCCAAAACTATGGTTGAGTCAGTCCAAAATATTACGTTTTCGAATTTACAGTGAAGTGATTCGCTTATTTTCTTATATAATCGCGCTCCTAAAACTGCTCCGCTTAATTCTAGTCTCGGTATCGTGAGCGGCTTTACGGGCGCGACCTTTGCCTTTGCGCATAATAATCTGTTGCAAATTGTGTTATTTTTTGTTATAGTGCGAATGTAAGCGCACGCCCCGTATGCTGCCTGCGACGCATCAGTAAAGATGTGCAACTCGATAGACGCAGGTTCAAGCCCGATAGCGTGTCGCGGCACGACAATATTGTTAAGCGCCGATAAACTTGTAGCAAAGCGGTTCCACGCCTCGATGACGTCATGCGGTAGCGCGTCGTCCCAATCAATTTTTGTTAACCATAACCTTTGCAACAGTATTTTTGCTATTATTATTGTAGGGCTTAATAAGCCCAGTGGGTCAAATATCTGTGATACGTGTGACAATATTGTGCGTTTAGATATCTTCGCATCATTTTTAAATTGTGTATTGTAATTAAATTCATCCGTAGAATTGTTCCATCCTATCCCTAATGTCTTACATTCGGCCTTTCCATCTAAATTCAATTGTTTTATGCCGTTGAAAATGGACCGATCACATTCGTAATTAAATATCCATTTCCGTAGAGGAAAGCATCCCGATTGCAAAACCTTATAAACGCTTTCGCATAATTCTGTTAATTTATCTTTATCATCTAGGCCCGTAATCATATCATCCACAAAAAAATCTTCTGTGATAAGTCTTTTTACGTCGGGATCTGGACACGTGTACCCTAATTCCTTTAAACATCTTACCGCGAGAAAAGGAGCAGACGCAGTTCCGTACACGACGGTATTAAGTCTATAAATACCTAAAGGCTCCGTCGGGTTATTACGCCATACGATTAATTGTAGATCTCGCTGATCTTCCGATACTAATATTTGGCGATACATTTTTTCTACATCTGCACAGGCTACGTACCTGTGCTGCCGCAAACGCAGTAATATAGCCAATAAGTCGCCTTGAATGGGAGGACCTACACATTGCAGACTGTTAAACGAGACTGACGTAGATGAAGGGAAACTTGCGTCAAAAACCACGCGTAATTTTGTGGTGGTACTATGTTCTCGAAATACCCCATGGTGTGGCATGAAAAAGTGTGGTGTTCCGTAATTATCAATTCGAGTCATGTGGCCTAGATTTTCGTACTCTAGTATGAAATCAGTGTACATTTTTTTGTACTCTGGAACGCGTTGTAACCGCTTTTCTAACGACATGAATCTGTTAATGGCTTGAGGATGTGTCTCACCTAGTTCATGTGGTGATAATTTGAGGGGGATGTTAACACAAAACCTTCCGTCAATATTGCGCGTTGTAGTTTTGACGAAATGATCTTCGCACGCTTTTTCCTCCTCTGTACGCGTATCACATGGCTTAAGTAGTTCCTCAATCTCCCAGAACAGACGTAGTTGATCGTTAACCGCTTGAGAGAAATTGCACTGGATGTGGCCCATACTGCGTGTATTAGTATGTAAGGGTCCTGATATAATCCAGCCTAGTCGTGTATTTTGTAAAAATGGACCAGCAGGTAAACGCATTTTACCTTGGCTCAATAAATCCCAGAACTTATCAGCCCCTATAAGTATATCTATACTTCGACCTTCATAGAAGTCAGGATCTGCTAGCTGTAGGTTACTAGGAATGTTAAACTGCGCATTTTGTTTAGGTATAGCGGGAAATGTAGATGTAATGTTCGGTAGAACTAAACATTGTAAGTGTGTGGTGTAGGAGCTAGTGCGTGACTTAATTTCAATATCACAAACTAGTGTGGTCTGTGTTACTGAATTTCCAACTCCACGTATTTCTTGAGCAGACTGTATCACTGGTATATTTAAAATATCGCATAAAGATTGTTTTATCAGACAACGCTCGCTGCCAGAGTCTAAAAGAGTGCGGGCTAAATGATAATTATTAAATTTATCGCGTACTTCAACTAGTGCAGTCGATAACAAGACTCTTTGCACGCAGGGATACTGAGCACATAGTATGTCTGTGTGTGTGCTAGTTGGCTTGTCTAACAGTTGAGTTGTGGGAGAGGCCTTAAAAGATGCTAGTGTTACTAAAGAAGGCCCTTTATCATTACTTGGCACTGCTTGAGATGAAACTTCTCCCTGTGACTCAGTATTTTTATCACAAAGCAATGAATTATGTTTAATATTTACACATTTCCTGCATGGACCAAATCTGCAGTCAGCTGCAGTGTGCCCACCCGGCCTCAAACAATTTACACAGAGCTTGTTATCCTGTACAAATTTTAATCTTGCTTTTAAATCTAAACCTAGAAATTTACTGCATGCGTACAATGAATGATTTGATTTACAAAGTAAACAAGACCGTTGTGTTACATGTGGCTTGCTATTGGTGCTAGAAACATTGCAGTGTACCTTTGAGTTATTGTTCACGTGGTGTTTCTTGTTATCATTTGTTTTGGTACTATTTGCCTGCAAAGTATCTAACATATCTGCCCTATCTTTTAGAAAAGTAAGCAATACTTCAACTTTCAGGCGGGACTTGGAATCTTCAGATTTATTTAATATTGTGTTTCTGTGTTGTTCCCATGCTCGTTCTGTTGTTTTATCAAGCTTGGAAACAATTATATAAATTAATATTGAATCCCAGTTATCAACGGGTTCACCCAATATTTTTAATGCGCGTAGATTTTTTAGATATGTGTCTATCAAGTTTCTTAATAAATCTGGTGCTTCCTTTGTTAATGCCTGAAGTGTAAACAGCGCCTTAATGTGACTATGAATTAATAACTTATTGTTATTGAATCTATTTAACAACAACTCCCAAGCTACGGAGTAGTTGTCAGCCGAGAACTCCACTGAGTCTATAACTAGTGCTGCACTGCCTTTTAAGGATGATTTTAAGTAGTGAAACTTTTGGATACTACTTATCTGAGTGGACTCATGAACCAACGATTGAAAGGTATCTCTAAACTCTAACCAACGTTCACATGATCCGTCAAAGGTAGGAACTGAGATGGTAGGTAACTTTATAGTATCATTGTGACTATGACAATGCTTAGAGCAAGTAGTAGTGATCTCTTCCTTCTTTATCATACGTTCAACACGGGCCAATGTACTGTAGTAACAATCTTCAAACATTTCACGTTGGTTTAATTGTTCGTCTAAATCCACATCTAAAACAGACTCTTCTATTTTTGTTTGAAGCTCGTTAAACTCAGTATAAAGGCTCGTTGCCCCTTGCATTCTCAACTTTAAATCAATTTGAGTTTGACTGGACAAAATTTCATCGGATTTAAACCCATTAACAAAGGTTGAAAACCTTGTCAATCTGCCTTTGACTATTGCGCGTTTTTTTATTAGATCGCGTATTAACTGATTAGTGCCCTCGTTATCAGTTAATGTAATCCTATAAGGCGATATAGACCTGGGAGGTTTCAACTCGTTTGTAGTCATTTCGATAGCTTATAAAAGGTGGAGTACTCACGTTTAACGCGTCGAAATACCTAGGAAAAGTCTTGGAAGGGAGAGGATTATTGTTTTTCTTGCGATTATTCTCCACTTCAGACGATTTTCTTCTATGGTAGACGATTTTCTTCGACTTTTGGACGATTTTCCGGCGAAATTCCACGTGCGCGTGTAATGTGTGGATTGTTTAATTTTTGGCGTCCGGCTTCGAAAGGAACAGCTTATGTGCCCGCAAATCGATTATTTCGCTTTATATTCACAATGCGGACACTTTATTTTATGTAGATTAGTTCGTTTTGATGATTTATAGAAATAAAATTCGTTCCACCATTTTTGCCTTTTAATTTTCTCGATTAAGTGAATCATAGATACCAAACATTGACAATTAGATATTTGACAAGTGACATTTCACGTAACGTTTCGCCTTTACACTACGCGTTAATGAATTACAGCTAAATACACGTTTTAACTTTCTTCCCCTCTCCCAAGGGAACCGTGCTGAATTTCGGGATAAAAAGTATCCTATGTCTTACCTCGGAGTATAAACTCAAATCGTACCAAGTTTCATTCGAATCCATTCAGTAGTTTCGGCGTGATGCGCGGCCAAGATACAGACAGAGAGACAAAAATGAAAAAATTGCAGTTTTGGCTTCAGTATCGATTATAGAGTGCCCTCCAATAAAAAATTTCAAAATATCTTCAATGTACAGAATTGGATCTGTTACAGTTTTATTATATTATAGATAAGTACAGCTTAATCGATGATGGTTATTTTTAACGACTTCCGAAACAGACCCAGCCACGGTGATGTTTTTCATGTCCTCAATTGTTATGGTAATACTCTCGTTGCCTCTAGTGTTTGTCCCTGGCTGTTGCTTCTAACCCGAGCTGTCAGTATCTAACCTGCTATTTATTTTCAACCCCCGACGCAAAAACGATGGGGTGTTATAAGTTTCACACTCACACTCACACTCACACTCACACTCACACTCACACTCACACTCACACTCACACACACGCACACGCACACGCACACGCACACGCACACGCACACGCACACACGCACACACGCACACACGCACACACGCACACACGCACACACGCACACACACACACGCGCACACGCGCACACACGCACACACGCAAACACGCACACACGCACACACACGCACTTGGCTGGTTTTTATTACATGTGGCGTGATGTGGCTCGAAACTTATTCCAGTCGGTAGACAGCAAGTACATCTGCGGCGGCACGCTAGTCTCGCACCAGCACGTGGTCACCGCGGCGCACTGCGTGACGCGCAAGCCCTCCCCCAAGCCCGTCAACAAGCACGCGCTCATCATCTACCTGGGCAAGCACAACCTGAGGACCTCTGTGGAGGGCGTGGAGATCAGATTTGTGAGTCAACTCTTATATCACATCAAGACGCCTTCGTCCAGCTGTGAACGTCTATCTCTTGAAGAAGACGTTGTGAAAAGGAACACTAATTTTTAACCCCCGACGCAAAAACGACTGGGTGTTATAAGTTTCATGTGTGTGTGTGTGTGTGTGTGTGTCTGTTCCACCGTAGCGCTCAAACGGCTGAACCGATTTGAATGCTGTTTTTTTTTGTTTGAAAGGTGAATTTGTCGGGAGTGTTTTTAGCTATTGTTACGTGTTCACAATCTGAGGACAGCAGGAAAGGCACAATCTGAGGACAGAAGGAAAGGCACAATCTGAGGACAGCAGGAAAGGCACAATCTGAGGACAGAAGGAAAGGCACAATCTGAGGAAGAACTCTTCTTCTTCCACTGAGCTGGATATAGTCTGCTCCGCGTAATGGAATATCCTCCCCGTTACATTTTTATTCCTGCCACACAATCTCACTTTAAAGGTTCAGTAGACTGTCCAGGTTGCCATGGATTTGAAGAATAAGGCAAGAGAAGACTAGTCCCGTGCTGTGCATCAAAACGATATTTTTCACAGAGACGGTTCTGAATAAATCAAACCTGCTGTAGCAAGCACTTTGTAGGTTACCTTTCGCAAAAACGACCGCGGTGTTATAAGTTTGACGTGT
Organism: Melanargia galathea; assembly: GCA_920104075.1. NCBI lineage: Eukaryota > Metazoa > Arthropoda > Insecta > Lepidoptera > Nymphalidae > Melanargia > Melanargia galathea. The sequence goes on along the minus strand of OV049857.1, from coordinate 13,640,729 downwards.
GTCTGTGTGTGCGTGTATGTGCGTGTCTCTGTGTGTGTGTCGTGCGTATGCGTGTGCATGTGCGTGTGCGTGTGCGTGTGCGTGTGCGTGTGCGTCTGCGTGTGCTGTATTGTTCAATCTGCTATAGCACTCTGTGGGTTACCTTTTTATTTTTTACTATATCAGCCATCGTTTAAATCAATTATTCACCCCTAGGTGGCGGATATCATCGTTCACCCAGAATACAACAGGACTTTTAACTCCAGGGATCTGAGCATCCTCAGGATGCACAAGCCGGTTGAATACACGGAGTTCGTGAGGGCCGCTTGTCTCTGGCCAGACAACCAGATCGCATTGAACAATGTTGTCGGCAAGAAGGGTTCCGTAAGTAATAAGATTTTACACCAGCAGGCAGCAGGTGCCGGCCGCCTAAGTATTTTTTTAGTGTTTAGTAGTGTGTTTATATATTTTTAGTTTTTTAAAAGGCTGAATCTTCGTGAGTAGGTTCGTTTCGAATTCGACGAGACGACCAACTTTTTCCTCTGTGAAAATTCTCGATGGAGGTAGCTACCCTACCCTACCCTACCGGAGCATCTTCAGGAGATGTTGACTTCACAATCGTCCGTTGTGAAGTCAACATCTCCTGAAGATGCTCCGGTGTCGGAGCGAAACGATCGTCGAGTACATTTTGTGGTGAATTTGTGTGGTGTTGTGCCTACAAATTTAGCGGATTATACCACTGTTTAGTGGATTATAGCAAAGTAATTTTATATTCATTGTATCCACGATTGCCGACGAAACCAGTATTATATTATACTAGCTTTTCCCCGCGGCTTCGCCCGCGTGAATTTCGGTTTTTCACAAATCCTGAAGGAATCGTGGATTTCTGGTTCCCGTTCCCGCTCCCTTTTCCAACCTTTATACTTACTTTCAAGGTAGTTTGCTATAGTGATCTACCTATAGCTGTAGATTTAGGTTTTTTCAAAATCCCGTGGGAACTCTGGATTTTTCCAGGATAAAAAGTAGATTATGTTTTACAATGAATATAAAATTATTTTGCTATAATCCGCTAACAGTGACAAATTTGTAGGCACAACACCACACAATCTTGTAGGCACAACACCACACAATCTTGTAGGCACAACAAGAAATTCACCACAAAACAAACTCGACGATCGTTTCGCTCCGACACCGGAGCATCTTCAGGAGATGTCGACTTCACAACGGACGATTGCAAAGTGAGTTCGTGTCGAATGAGCGGTCTTATATATACTATCCCCGCTTAGTCATCTACCCTCCTTTCTCTTTCTCTCTGGCCACGCCCCCTAAATATGTTGAGCAACGGTGAAGATGACACATTTATTTGCTCATTCAGCAATTCGACACTTCTACCGCTGTGCCCAACTATTTCCAATTGTTCCAACACGCACAGTCTTAAACTTTTACAGCATGTGTGTAAAATTTCAAATGTATGACCCTCGTCTATCCTATTTTAAGTCAGGGCATTATCTATCTCCATCAATCATATCAAAATTTCAGCCAAATCTGTTCAGAAGTTGCGACGTTATAGAGTAACAAACATCCAAACATCCAAACATCTCAGCCGCTGCAATCGCTTCAAGTTTCCGACTTAGGCAGCTAGAGGGCGCTGCGATAGTTTTTTTAAATTTCGATTTTTTTTAAATTTCCATTTTTAAATGAAGGCTGCGAGGGCGATGCGATCATTACTTAGTTTCCAGTTTTAGCCGCCAAAGGACGTGAGTGATCACAGTCACTTCAAGTTAGGCTGCCAGAGGGCGCTGCGATCGTTTTTAGTTTCCAGTTTTGGCCGCTAGGTGGCGCTGCAATCGTTTTTTAGTTTCCAGTTTTGGCTGCTAGAGGGCGCTGCTATTGGTTCGTTTCCGGCTAAGGCCGTCAGAGGGCGCTGTGATCGCTTCGAGTTAGGCCGCCAGAGGGCGCTGTGATCGCTTTGAGTTAGGCCGCCAGAGGGCGCTGCGATTGTTTTTAGTTTCCAGTTTTGGCCGCAAGAGGGCGCTGCAATTGTTTTTTTAGTTTCCAGTTTTGGCTGCTAGAGGGTGCTGCTATTGCTTAAGTGTCCGGCTTAGGCCGCCAGAGGGCGCTGTGATCGCTTCAAGTTAGGCCGCCAGAGGGCGCTGTGATCGTTTTAATTTCCAGTTTTGGCCGCAAGAGGGCGCTGTGGTCGTTTTTAGTTTTCAGTTTTAGCCGCAAGAGGGCGCTGCAATTGTTTTTTAGTTTCCAGTTTTGACCGCCAGAGGGCGCTGCAATTGTTTTTTTAGTTTCCAGTTTTAGCTGCCAGAGTACGCTGCGATCTTTTTTAGTTTCTAGTTTTGGCCGCCAGAGGGCGTTGCGATCGTTTTTAGTTTCCAGTTTTGGCTGCTAGAGGGCACTGCTATTGCTTCAAGTTTCCGGCTTAGGCCGCCAGAGGGCGCTGTGATTGCTTCAAGTTAGGCCGCCAGAGGGCGCTGCGATCGTTTTTAGTTCCCATTAAAACTTTCATCCCCTATCTTACCACCCTTAAAAGAAGATTTTTCAAAATAAAATATACAGAGTTTTATTATTTAAAACTCATAATCTAAATGCCGATTTTCAGGTCTGTAACTTTAAAAACATAGGACTTTCATAAAAACTTTCATCCCCTATTTTACCACCCTTAAGGGGAGATTTTCCAGAATAACTTATACAGGTTTTTATCATTTAAAATTTTTAATCTAAATGCCTATTTTCATATCTGTAACTTCAAAAACATAACCTCCATAACCCATTTCACCCCCTTAGGGGAGGATTTTCGTGAAATATTTTCTAGGCTGATATCTAAGCCCTAGAATTAACCTACCTTCCAAATTTCAAGTCGATAATAGCAAAATTATAATTAAAACTTCCCATTAAAACTTTCATCCCCTATTTTACCACCCTTAAGGGAAGATTTTTCAAAATAAAATATACAGAGTTTTATTATTTAAAACTAATAATCTAAATACCGATTTTAAGGTCTGTAACTTTAAAAACATAGGACTTTCATACAAACTTTCTACCCCCATTTTACCCCCTTAGGGGAGGATTTTAGGGATATTAAATAGACTATAACCTGCCCCAAAAGTTGGACTACCAAATACAAAAAGAATTTTTCAAATCCGATAGGTACTTCCAGAGATTAGCGCGTTCAAACAAACAAACAAACAAACAAACAAACAAACAAACTCTTCCGCTTTATTATATTAGTATAGATGTATATGTTACCGGAAATGTATGTAATCCGTCATTGTATACAATTCCTAGGAAATGTACTTCCTAAAATCGCACGGAAAAGTGTAAAATAAATTATATTAGACACATTTCCTAGATTACATACATTTCCGGTAACATATACAATGTATATAATACTAGCTTCTGCCCACGGCTTCAAAAAATTGAAAATAGAAAATAGAATACAAAATTGCTGAAACACTAAAATTAGTATGATGTTTATTGTATGTACATCTATATTGCACTGGCGACTCGGCCCGGCTTCGCAAGGGTAGTAATTACCGGCCACTACAGTGACTTGTATCCAGGTGGTCGGCTGGGGCGTGGACATCACGGGCGTGGCCACCGAGGAGCTCATGCTCGTGGAGATGCCGGTGGTGGACCAGGAGACCTGCATCCGCTCCCACGGCGGCTTCTTCGTGCCCTTCACCGACAGGGACTACACCTACTGTGCGGGAAGCAGAGACGGTGAATTCATTTTTAACCGATTTCAAAAAAAGGAGGTTCTGTATTCGACCCGTGTGTATATAATATATTATGTCATACATATATACATGTATGTAAGTATGTAATTTATTTATCTACTAGATGATGCCCACGGCTTCGCCCGTGTGTATTTAGGTTTGTAAAAATCTCGTGGGAACTTTGATTTTCCAGAACAAAAAGTAGCCTATCTGTAGTAAGTAGTAACCCGTCCACAAAACGGAAAAATTCCGTGGGATCCTTACGATTTCGGAATGCAATTCCTTACAGCATCAGGGTTGAGGAGTTGGACATGTACCTACTCGAGGTCATTCAACAATAAAGTCTTTAATTGGTATCCCCAAAATCAATTTAAATAACCGATAGTGCCTAAATCCCATTAGTTTTGGGGATCAGATCCCCTACAGCATCAGGATTGAGGAGTTGGAATCCAAATTTTTTGTAGGACAGTGTCGCAATGTTTCTCTATCGATTAAAAAAAAATTACGCAAATCGGTTCAGAAATCTCGGAGATATCGGTGTACATAGGTAGAAAAACACAACTCCTCCTTTTTTGAAAGTCGGTTAAAAAAGTAGCCTATGTTACTCCCTGGTTAATTCTCTACTTGTATGTGAAAGTCCCGTCAAAATCGGTTCAGCCGTTCCAAAGATTAGCCCGTTCAAACAGACAGACAGACAGACAGACAGACAGACAGACAGACAAAAATTTTAAAAACGTGTGATTCGGTTATAGTATCGTTCAAATAACCATATGAGCTTAATATGAGGTAGTTATTTCGATATTACAGACAGACACTTCAATTTTATTTATTAGTATAGATTTATTTTATTTTGGATTGCCAACAGAGTATGAAAAATTCACTAACCTTTGTAGGAAGGTCAGTTGCTAACCTAGCCAACACGTGGCACATTAAGGTGTTACGTTTTCCATACTAACTTCATGTTACCATTCAAGAGCGAATGGATTATATTATATTTACACTGAAATTACATCGCACAGCCTTCATATAATTTTTAATTTGCGCGAAATTATATTTACATAAAGAAAACGTTACATAGACAGCTTAATTATTATAATAGCCATCTATTAAACGCTGTTTTGCCTAGCTGACTGAGATGGCTTTACTTCACCTTTAGCTGTTTATGTAATGTTTTCTTTATGTAAATAAAATTTTCCGCAAATTAAACATTAAATTAAGGCTGTGCGACGTAATTTCAGTGTAAATATATAATCCATTCGTTCTTAAATCCTACTAATATTATAAATGTGAAAGTGTGGATGTTTGGATGTTTGGATGTTTAGATGTTTGTATGTTTGGATGTTTGTTACTCAATCACGCCGCAACTACTGAACCGATTTGGCTGAAATTTTGAATGGAGATAGCTTATGCCCTGACTTAAAACATAGGCTACTTTTTATCCCGGAAAAGTATTCCTGTGGGACTAAAATAGATATAATCTTCCAAAAACGCCATAGAGGGCGCTGACTGTTCTTAGGTAAATCACGTTCACATAACACATTATTGCAATAGTTTGCTGTGTTGCATGCATTGGCAACACATAGGCTACTTTTTATCCTGGAAAAAATGCACAGTTCCCATGGGATTTTGAAAACCCCGAAGTCTATATCTACAGCTATAGGTAGATTATTATAGCGAACTTCCTTGATAGAAAGTATAAAGGTTGGAAAAGGGAGCGGGAACGGGAACCGGGAATCAACGATTCCCTCGGGATTTGTTCAAAACCGAAATTCACGCGAGCGAAGCTGCGGGCAGAAGCTATCACACATAATCACAATACCAATCCTACTAATCCTACTATATAATATAATATAATATATAATATTATAAATGTGAAAGTGTGGATGTTTGGATGTTTAGATGTTATGATGTTTGTTACTCAATCACGCCGCAACTACTGAACCGATTTGGCTGAAATTTTGAATGGAGATAGCTTATGCCCTGACTTAAAACATAGGCTACTTTTTATCCCGGAAAAGTATTCCTGTGGGACTTAAATAGATATAGACTTCCAAAAACGCGATAGATGGCGTTGACTGTTCTTAGGTAAATCACGCTCACATAGCACATTATTACAATAGTTGCATGCATCTGTATGCGTATGCACTTTTTATCCTGGAAAAATCTACAGTTCGCACGGGATTTTGATAAAAACGAAATATATATCTACAGCTATAGGTAGATTACTATAGCAAACTTCCTTGAAAGTAGGTATAAAGTTTGGAAAAGGGAGCGGGAACGGGAGCCGGAAATCCACGATTCGATTTGTGAAAAACCGAAATTCACGCGGGCGAAGCCGCGGGCAAAATCTAGTGGTAATAATAAATTAGTATGGAAAACGTACCACCTTAAGACCATGGAATTAACTCGAATAGAGCCCTACCTAGCATGGCCTCCACCAACCCCAAATAGCCATTCCGAACCACACGCCTAATCTGACGACATCGACCTCCTAACCAACATCAGGCCCCTCAATAGGGCAATAATCCAACTTCACAGTAAAATTCGTATAGGTATTAGGTAGATATAAACAGACTCACCGAATAGCAGTAGAACCACACTTTACACTCACTGAAGTAACCGACAAACAAGTTCCTATTTCCAGGCTACGACTAGTTCAAACGACAGTCGAACCAATTCTGATTCTACCCAAAGCTTCCCTCCAAAAGTGAATTTCAAAATGACTCATTTCACCACAAACCAAAGACTTGTCTTTGGTTTGTTGATAGCTATTTAACATTAACGAATATGATATCGGTATCGATATCGAAACGATATACGAACTCACGACCCAAAATAAAACGGTAAATATAATAAATCACGACAAGAGTAACATATTGAATATTATGTTAAAACAAAAATTCTTAGGTACTAAGTAGATATGTGACTCTAAATTATTACAGGCAGTCACAGCGTGCAAGTTGAGACAAGTCGTCCTTTGATTTAATTACTAAAATATCTATATACTTACATAATATTATACAAATATAACATTGAAAATAATAGAGAAAACTAATGTTAAGAAGGAAATCCATGTATTTATGTATGTTCGCGATTATCTCCGAAACTAATGAACCGATTTTGATAATCGGTCGGTGAAGTCGGCGCCAAATGACATTCACCGCACAGTTCGCATTTAAAAGTGGATACTCTGAGATTTTACTTGCACGAATTGAATGTGGTTTGGTGCCGACTCTAAAAAATTATATAATATATTACTAGATGATACCCACACAGCTTCGCCCGTGTGGATTTAGGTTTTTAAAAATCCCGTGGGAACTTTTGATTTTCCAGAACAAAAAGTAGCCCATTGTAGTAACCCGTCCTCAAAACGAAAAATCCCGCGGGATCCTCACGATTTAGGAATTCAATTCCTTACAGCATCAGGGTTGAGGAATTGGGTATATACTCGAGTACATTCAACGATAAAGTCTTTAATTGATAGGTACCTCCAATATCAATTTCAATAACCGACAGTTTTGGAAATAATCCTATTGGGATTTACCATTAGTTTTGGGGGGGATCAGGTCCCCTACAGCATCAGGATTGAGGAGTAGGAATCCAAATTTTTTATAGGACAGTGTCGCAAAGTTTCTCTATCGATTTTAAAAAAATGACGCAGATCGGTTCAGAAATCTCGGAGGTATCGGTGTACATAGGTAGAAAAACACAACTCCTCCTTTTTTGAAAGTCGGTTAAAAAAGTAGCCTATGTTACTCCTTGGTTAATTTTCTACTTGTATGTGAAAGTCCCGTCAAAATCGAGTCAGCCGTTCCGAAGATTAGCCCGTTCAAACAGACAGACAGACAGACAAAAATTTAAAAAAAATCAGCCAAGTGCGAGTCGGGCCTCGCTCTTTCAGGGTTCCGTACATAATTATGAACAATATAATATTTTGGGTCTAAGAAATATTTAATTTCCGAGCTAGACATCGCAACAAACCGTGAAAGAAAAACCCAAAAAAATGTTTGTTTATTTTGGTCACAGCTTATAAACTATTTTATAAATCGTTGTTTTCAGTATTTGTTGTTTAAATAGAGCATATAGTACATAATATACTGAAATATCATATTCCCAACTAGTTTAGTTTTTGAGATAGCCCCCGTCAAAAAAATGGTCTAAAACTGACAACTTTGATGGCCTCCCATTCCCTTATTTTTTGAGATAAAAATTAAAAAAATATATATTTGTACTCTACTTAATGAGCTCTAAACAATGATGTCCCACAAGCTAGGGTAAAGAAAAAATTTTTTTTTCCGGCTCCTTTTTCATGTATGGGAGCCCCCCTGAAAAATAATTTAATTCAATTTCTAATTCAATATTTGATTTTGGGTTAACGTTTTACACTAAATACCAAAATTTCAGGTTTGTAACTCATTTCGTCTGCGAGCTAGAGACCTGTGACCGGCGGACAGACGGACAGACAGACGAGTGACATTAATAGGGCTCCGTTTTTTACCCTTCGGGTACGGAACCCTAAAAACGTTTGATTCAGTTATGGTACAGTTCAAATAATCATATAACCTTAATATGAGGTAGTTATTTCGAAATTACAGACAGACACTTCAATTTTATTTATTAAAAAAAATAGTATAGATTTGAGTTAGATAGTTTAATCGACAATCTAAATAAATAAAACATTACTTTAACTTTTTTGTTCGAATTGATTGAAATTGAAACTGAATTTGATGTAAAAATGAAACAAAAGCTGTGATAGCCTAGTGGTTAGGACGACCGACTTCTATTCGGAGGTCGTGGGTTCGATCCCGGGCACGCACCTCTAACTTTTCGGAGTTATGTGCGTTTTAAGTATTTATATATCACTTGCTTTAACGGTGAAGGAAAACATCGTGAGGAAACCTGCATGCCTGAGAGTTCTCCATAACGTTCTCAAAGGTGTGTGAAGTCTGCCAATCCGCTTGGCCAGCGTGGTAGACTATGGCCAAAACCCTTCTCACTCTGAGAGGAGACCCGCGCTCTGTAGTGAGCCGGTAATGGGTTGATCATGATGATGATGATTGAAATTGGTTCTTTTTTTCTTTGAAAAAAATTATTTAGGATTCCGTTTCCAAAGGAAAAAAATCGGGGCCCTATTAATGTCCGATGTCTGTCTGTCTGTCTGTCTGTCCGTCCGTCTGTCACCAAGCTGTATCTCATTAACCGTGATAGTTAGTTGAAATTTTCACTGCAGATGATGTATTTCTGTTGCCTTAGTCTGGAGTCTTAGCAATAGGGTCTTTTACCCTTTGGGTACGGAACCCTAAAAAAAGAAAAAAGTGGTGCCCTAGACTGTAGGTTTTTTTTACTTTCCTATCTATATAAATAAAAATCAATGCCACTTTTCGTTGTAATTTTATAACTCAAGAACGGGCTCACCTATCCAAACCAAATGTTTAGGCTTTGTTCGGACTATTTAGTTGATGGTTTATGTGAAGTTTGCACAAAATTAGGTCGAGCGGTTCTTCATTTATCACATTTTTTAAACCCACGCGGACGAAGTCGCGGGCATCAGCTAGTTTACAATAAAACTTTTTTATACACTCTAAATGTTCGTTCGTTCGTTCGTTCGTTCGTTTCAACCAATAGACGTCCACTGCTGGACATAGGTCTCCTGCAAGGATCGCCACAGCACACGATCTTGTGCCGCCTGACTCCAGCGGCTGCCAGCGACTCGCTTGAGATCGTCTGTCCAACGAGTGGGGGGTCTACCTGCGCTTCGTTTACTGGTGCGAGGTCGCCATTCAAGCACCTTGGGACCCCAACGTCCATCGGTTCTTCGAGCAATGTGCCCCGCCCATTGCCACTTCAGCTTCGCGACTCGATGAGCTATGTCGGTGACTCTGGTTCTCCGGCGGATCTCCTCATTTCTGATTTGATCCCGCAGGGATACTCCGAGCATAGCTCTCTCCATCGCCCGCTGAGTGACCCTGAGCCTTCTTATGAGGCCCATTGTCAGCGACCATGTCTCAGATCCGTAAGTCATCACTGGCAACACGCACTGTTCGAAGACTTTCGTCTTCAGACACTGAGGGATATTGGACGAAAAGACATCTCGAAGTTTCCCGAACGCTGCCCAGCCGAGTTGGATTCGACGGTTGATCTCTTTCTCAAAATTGGACCTACCTAACTGGACCGTGTGTCCCAGGTATATGTACTCGTCTACAATTTCGAGTGCAGAGTTCTCAACGATTACCGGGTGGAGCGGAACATGAGCATTAGACATGACCTTCGTCTTACTCATGTTCATTTTTAGGCCCACCTGTTGAGAAACTCTGCTGAGATCATTGAGCATTGTATTGAGGTCTCCCAGAGTCTCTGCCATCACGACTATATCATCGGCAAACCGTAGGTGAGTGATGTACTCGCCGTTTATGTTGATGCCAAGTCCGTTCCAGTCCAGAAGCTTAAAGACGTCTTCCAACGCAGCGGTAAATAGCTTCGGGGAGATAACATCTCCCTGACGCACTCCTCGCTGCAATTGGATTGGCCTCGTATTCTGGTCCTGTATACGGACTGACATAGTGGCGTTTTCGTACAAACACTTCAGCGCTTGGATGTACCGATAGTCGATCCGGCATCTCTGCAGTGATCTCAATACAGCCCAAGTTTCCACCGAATCAAAGGCTTTCTCATAGTCCACAAACGCTAAGCAAAGTGGCCGGTTATACTCTTCGGTCTTCTGTATAATCTGCCGCAGCGTATGGATGTGGTCTATGGTACTGAAGCCTTTTCGGAACCCGGCCTGTTCGGGAGGCTGGAAGTCGTCGAACCTACGAGCGAGACGATTCGTAATGACTCTCGAGAACAACTTATAGACATGGCTCAGCAGCGAGATGGGTCTATAATTCTTCAGCAGGGTATTATCGCCCTTTTTGAAGAAAAGAACCACCACGCTTCTGTGCCATGCCTCTGGCGTTATGCCCTCGTCGATGACGGAATTGAACAGTCGCTGAAAGACTTTAAGAACCGGTTTTCCACCTGCTTTCAGGAGTTCCACTGTGATTCCGTCATCACCTGGTGCCTTGTTGTCCTTAAGTTGTTTGAGAGCCATACTAATCTCATATAGGCTGACGTCCGGGATATCTTCGGTATAGTGTCGGGTCAATTTGGCTCTGGGATCTTTAGCCAAATCTTCAACAGGCTTCTGTGTTGACGTGTACAACTGTCCGTAGAACTTCTCGACCTCTCTCAAAATCTCATGTTTAGACGAAATTAGACTACCGCTGTCGGTCTTCAGTCGCGTCAGCTGGCTCTGTCCGATAGACAGATCTCTCGCGAACACCTTTGAGCCCTTGTTCCGCTCAATGGTTTCTTTGATACGCACGGTGTTGAAGTATCGCAGATCGCGTGTCTGTGATTTGAAGATCTGTCTATTAATTCGCCGATAAGCTAGGGCATCTCCTGAAGACTGCAGTCTCATTTCATGTCTTTGTTCCATGAGATTGAGAGTATGGTCTGAGAATTTTTTGGTTCTATTTCTACGGTGGGTCTTAAAGAACTTAGACCCGACCGCATGGACAGTTTCCACCAGCCTGTTGTTCAGTTCGTCCACAGAATCGCAATCTGCCAGGCAAGCGAATCGGTTTTGCAATTCGAGTTGAAAGCGCTCGGGGTTTTGGATATGGGCACGAGAAGGTCGGAGTGTTGACTTCATCAGTCTGGCCCTTTCAAGCTTTATTTTGAGATTCAATGTGCCTCTTACCATACGGTGATCGCTGCCGGTTTTTACCCTGTTGATCACAGAGACATCATTGAATACGTGCCGTTTTGTAGACATGATGAAGTCGATCTCATTTCTCGTAGAACCGTCGGGGCTCATCCAGGTCCACTTCCTGTGTGGCCGCTTCTCAAAGAAAGAGTTCATCATATAGAGGCCTTCTTTCTCCAAGAAGTCGGCCAACATTTGGCCCCTATGGTTCCGTCGCCCATAGCCAAATTGTCCCACTTTCAACTCTACACCGCTTCGCTTACCCAGCCTTGCGTTGAAGTCCCCCATCACAACACTGTAGTAGGTGTTAGAGGCATGCATGGCTTTTGATATATCCTCATACATGACCTCTACCTCCTCGTCGGGATGTGTCGATGTCGGTGCGTAGACCTGTATAACCTTCAGCGAATACCGTTTGGTAATTCTGAGTATAAGGTACGCTACCCTGCTCGACACACTTTCGACTTGCACAATGTTGTTAACGAGGGACCTGTGGACGAGAAACCCGACACCACCCTGAGATTGTTGATCACCCTCCCGGTAGTAAAGCAAGTTGCCGGATTTAAGGATTATCGAGTCCTCCCCCTCTCTTCGGACTTCAGATAATCCTATGACACCCCATTTCAACTTGCTCACTGCTTCTTCCAGCTCGATGATCTTTTCGTCGGTCCTCAAAGTGCGTGCGTTAAATGTTGCCAGGTCCAGTCGTCGGGGTTGGCAGCGGAATCTCTTCCGGAGATTCTTGACACCCCCTGCCCCGCCGTTACCGTAACCGCTGCCAGAGCTAGGAATAGCGGGGCCGCCGGGGACTAGGGGCTGTGGCTTTATTTGAATATCCATACAAGGGTATGCCCATAATCGCCACGCTGGGCAGGCGGGTTGGCGATCGCAGGGCTAGACTATTGCGCCGATGTCGCTGCTGCCCGACATCGGCCCTTGCCATTTCTGTAGTCTAGCCGATATGAAATGGTTATACCGCCATTTGTCGGTCGTCAGAGCCTCGTCTGTTGATTAGCAGGGGGCACCACGTGCAGGTGAGGTTGACAATTGGAGTGATGAGATGGAGGTGCACTCCCTTACCCCCCCCTCTAAATGTATCACGACAATATTAATGTGTTATGACAGGTACATCCGTGTGCAACGGCGACAGCGGCGGCGGGATGGTGTTCCGGATGAACGGGGTCTGGTACCTGCGGGGGCTGGTCTCCCTGTCCGTGGCGAATGAAGGCGAACGGAGATGCGACCCGACCCACTACGTCGTATTCACGGACTTGGCCAAATTCTTGCCCTGGATTAGAGAGCACATCGGCAGTAGCATTGAAAATTAGAGTCATAAAATAAAATTAAGTATCTACAATTACTTGTAATTTGTGTCCACTTTAACGGGCAGAACAACATTTTGTAAGTCGACAAAAAAAAATTTACGAAAACAATTTTCCAATTTATCGAACAATGATTTAGAATAGATAGTTGTAATCAAAAAATTATGTATTGTTGTAAAAACAGAACGGTATAGTTGCAGTTTTAAACATGCAAATGATTTGGTGGACTTATCCGAAAAAAATACAATATGATGGCAACCCTATTTTTTATAAAATTAATATTGCCGGTGATCACACTGACGACCTACAAGAAGTGTAGGAGGCTCAAGAGCCGCAAAAGCCGCAAGAGTTGGATTTTTCAGTAGCCAGGTATTGAAAATGCGTGTCAGTTTCTGCAGAATTGACTGCATCGGAAAAGCTTTCAATTTTCCAAGTTGGGCCTCAGTCTTAGAGATTGCTGTGAGCAATAAGGCCGCCTTTGCATACAATTATTCTTTTAGTTTTAGTTTCTTTGTCATGTTATGTAATATTTTTTTTGTGTGCAATAAAGTATTTCTACCTATCTATCTATCTATCTTAAATATTTCTCATCAGGGGCTGGGAAACGCGAATAAAAAGTTTTACAAGGGCCTCTGAATAACATCTACCTACCTACTTGTACGATGGCTGAGAGTTTGATACGGCATTTCGATTTTAGAATACACTAGCTTTTGCCCGCGGCTTCGCCCGCATGAATTTCGGTTTTTCACAAATCCTGAGGGATAAGTAGATTTCTGGTCCACCCGCCCCCCGCCGCGCGGCGGCGTACCGCGGTACCGCGTACGGCGGGCGCAGGGCGCAGGGGCGCGCGGCGCGGCACGGGGAGTTCCGTGCAGCGCGAGCGTCGGCCGTCGCGCGCAGCGAAAATACCTATCAGGGCGTTCTTTAACATAGGTACTTACGAATTTCAATACAACTCCTTTTTTGAAAGTCGGTTAAAAAAGTAGCCTATATTACTCCTTGGTTAATCCTCTACTTGTCTGTGAAAGTCCCGTCAAAATCGGTTCAGCCGTTCCGAAGATTAGCCCGTTCAAACAGACAGACAGACAGACAAAAATTTTAAAAACGTGTGATTCGGTTATGGTATCGTTCAAATAACCATATGAGCTTAATATGTGGTAGTTATTTCGAAATTACAGACAGACACTTCACTTTTATTTATTAGTATAGATTAATTAAATAATGATATATGTATACCTACTCAATATAGAATACAGAATACTGTTAATATATTACCTACTACTTTTATTTAGAATCCCGAGCCGACGACTGCGTCCTAGAAATTTTACAAAAAGACGTCACAGAGTTTTCAGAACGCTGCTCACCCCAGTTGGTAATTAAAAGTTGGCCCTTTGATCTATGCATGAGTCAAAACTACCACTGGTTCGGAAAGCAGATTCTACTAATAATAACATAGTACCTAGTTCGTGTATCGGAAGTAACAAGTATAAATTGAAAATTAAAAAAACCCCTCTACTAGTTAAGCCCTTTCATTTGATACCCATATCGAGGGAGTTGTGATAAAATATGTAATCTGTCATTTTGTAGCAAAAAACCGCATTCAAATCGGTTCACCCTTTTAATTCAGTAATTTTTTGTTCACACACACACACACACACACTTTTTTGCGTCGGGGGTTAAAAATAAAACCTTGCACAATTTACCAAAATTCTTGAAAATCCGCATGGCAAAGACGTATTTCCGCGCTTATTAAATAAAATATTCAATTCACAAAACACAGAAGCGGCTCGTATTCGAAGCTTGGAGGCTGATAGTTTATTCAACTGCACTCTACTAGGGCGAAAATAAAGGCTGTTTCAGACGTAACAGCTCTTCACCGCAACGATTTCATTTAAACTAAAAAAGGAGACTACTAATTCCAAAATTTATGTCAGGGTATACCAGCCCAGAGTCGTAACATATCGAAGCGTCCACAAAAAAATTCACGGGATATTGGCACTAATCTCTATAAAATAAGACACAACGAGTTACGAGTGCTAGAATGCCCCGGCCCTTACATACGCCAAAACAAGTCTTTTTGTGTTTTAAATTCTATGTATTTAAAATACAAAAAGACTGCTACTATTTAAAACACAAGAAAACTATTTAAGTTTTCTTGTGCTATTTTAAATTCGGCTCTGCTATCTGAAGAGAGGTTGTTTTTTTTTTTAAGATAGGATCCTTCATAGAATCATGCGTTGGCAATTGGCATGGATGATTCTAAAACAGTAGCTTTGGTTTTAAGTTGTCGTAGCTAAGTACTTACCTACTTAAAAGTTATCACAATTATCTCTATAACTATATTGTGTAAAATTGATTGACATTAAAAAAGTAGGTACTAACTTACTTTTAATTTAAGTGGATCATCTCCATCTGCCGCAGCGATAAAACTAGCGAGCGATAATTCCATGTGTAAATTCTTTATCTACCTAGTACGAATAATTCAGAAGCGCGGAGTGAATTTGCGGTATCATTTCATATGTCCACTAATGCAAGTACAAGTATAAATTAAAAATTTAAAAAACCCCCGACATTCACCATTTTGTGGTGGCGGCCATCTTGGATTTGCATAGTGCTATTCTACTAGTCAAGCCCTTTCATTTGATACCCATATTGACGGCGTTGTGATAAAATATGTAGTCCGCCATTTTGTAGCGGCGGCCATCTTTGTCCGATTTTCATTAAACATAGCTAACAACACTCTCGACTAATTCACCTTTGAAAGCCGAAAAAAACCGCATTCAAATCGGTCCACCCGTTTGAGCGCCACAGGGGAACAGACAGACACACACACACACACACACCCACACCCACACCCACACCCACACCCACACCCACACCCACACCCACACCCACACCCACACCCACACCCACACCCACACCCACACCCACACCCACACCCACACCCACACCCACACCCACACCCACACCCACACCCACACCCACACCCACACCCACACCCACACCCACACCCACACACACACACACACACACACACACACACACACACACACACACACACACACACACACACACACACACACACACACACACACACACACACACACACACACACACACACACACACACACACACACACACACACACACACACACACACACACACACACACACACACACACACACACACACACACACACACACACACACACACACACACACACACACACACACACACACACACACACACACACACACACACACACACACACACACACACACACACACACACACACACACACACACACACACACACACACACACACACACACACACACACACACACACACACACACACACACACACACACACACACACACACACACACACACACACACACACACACACACACACACACACACACACACACACACACACACACACACACACACACACACACACACACACACACACACACACACACACACACACACACACACACACACACACACACACACACACACACACACACACACACACACACACACACACACACACACACACACACACACACACACACACACACACACACACACACACACACACACACACACACACACACACACACACACACACACACACACACACACACACACACACACACACACACACACACACACACACACACACACACACACACACACACACACACACACACACACACACACACACACACACACACACACACACACACACACACACACACACACACACACACACACACACACACACACACACACACACACACACACACACACACACACACACACACACACACACACACACACACACACACACACACACACACACACACACACACACACACACACACACACACACACACACACACACACACACACACACACACACACACACACACACACACACACACACACACACACACACACACACACACACACACACACACACACACACACACACACACACACACACACACACACACACACACACACACACACACACACACACACACACACACACACACACACACACACACACACACACACACACACACACACACACACACACACACACACACACACACACACACACACACACACACACACACACACACACACACACACACACACACACACACACACACACACACACACACACACACACACACACACACACACACACACACACACACACACACACACACACACACACACACACACACACACACACACACACACACACACACACACACACACACACACACACACACACACACACACACACACACACACACACACACACACACACACACACACACACACACACACACACACACACACACACACACACACACACACACACACACACACACACACACACACACACACACACACACACACACACACACACACACACACACACACACACACACACACACACACACACACACACACACACACACACACACACACACACACACACACACACACACACACACACACACACACACACACACACACACACACACACACACACACACACACACACGTCAAACTTATAACACCCCGTCGTTTTTTCGTCGGGGGTTAAAAATACGCGCAGTCAAAATATTAACCGCCATACATGTGCATCACATTAGTGTACATTACTATGGTTGCTGGCATGATTTTGCTACTTTATGTCTACCATTCACGGGCACACCAATCTGCCGCCGGAGTTATCGCTTGCGACAAGTCCGCGGAAAAATCTGCGTGTGAATGATAGGGTTCGCGGTTCGCGATGAGGCCCTTTAATATTTAGACTATGCGTATTTTGCCTTGCATTAGTGGACATACTTATGAAATGATACCGCAAATACTTCTTTATACCCTTTATTAGCATGCTTTCTGTGGAACCTGCTAATCGCTATTCGCTAACAACCGACACTGATACTCTGGATATTAGAAAAACGCCTGATCAGGTCGATTAGCAACTTCTTACCAATCATTCAACAACGGCAATATCTACTTTATTTCTTTTCAGATAAGATATATTTTCTATCGGTCATACTAATTAATCTCGCAGCAAGACTGGTGTGCCATTTAAATTGAATCTTAAAGCTATAAAAATAAGGTCAGAAGTTGTGTAGCAAAGTGGGACTTTTAATTTTCTAATTTTTCTTTTAAAAAGAAGTAATTGACTTCCAACGCTGATAATTTCCACACAAATGAGGTGGGGAGCGAATGAAAAATGATTAAATTGATATCCCGGTGTAATTACGGGATTATATCGAGGGATGCTTTTAGAGAGATTAATTAAAAATGAATATCGCTCCCAAGATTTGACCTAATTATTACCAAGACTTCGTGTTTGGTGTTCTTTGGGAAAATCAATCACTGAAAATATTTAAGCAGGTATTTATTTAGTTTTCATGCTGAGACGACCTCCCACTGAAAAGCGCAGTGTTGGCAGACCCCCCATTATGTGGACAGACGACTTTAAACGAGTCGCAAGCTACGGTGCTTACGCGTTTTAGCAAGTACCGCAGCTGCACTGGCCTTTTGGGACGCGCCCGGCAAGCTTGATGCTGCCAACGTACTCGTATAAATGGCATGAATGAGGCCCTAATGAGTATGTATGATCAATTCTGCCTATGCATCAACGCAGGTCGAATCCCATACCAGACTCCAGAGCACATGACACATCCCAACTCCCCAATGAGTTAGTTAAGAATTGAATTTTAGATGCTTATTAAGTTGTTATAGATATCGCACTCTGTTTAATAGCCTCTGCAATAGCGTGGTCGTCGGGCGCGGATCAAAAACCGTAAGGTCGACGGTACAAACCCCACCCGTTACACTATAATTGTCGTACCCACTTCTAGTACAAGTTTTCATTTAATTGGAGGGAAAAGCGGTATTCATGTTCATCATCTATACTAATATAATAAAGCTGAAGAGTTTGTTTGTTTGAACGCGCTAATCTCAGGAACTACTGGACCGATTTCAAAAATTCTTTCACCGTTGGATTTGTACGTGATCCCTGAGTGCTATAGGCTATATAATATTATGTACCACGCGCGAAGCCGGTTCGGAGCGCTAGTAGCTAATATTCTTAAAAAAAAATGCTTTTGTTAATTTTGCTGTCGACACCTATTACGAGATGAGTAGCATTACCTATTGCTTTGAAAACAACTATAGGCGTAAATAACAAACAAAATATACGGCAATAGGTGTCGGGTGATGATGGAATCACGGCTGAACTACTGAAAGCGTGTGGTAAACCGGTACTTTTGTTGTGGCGCGTTTTAATTATTCCCAAGGGACGGAGGTATGCGTTAGATGGACGTGTTAATAGTTCGGCGGCCGACTGAAGCGACGTTTCATTATGTGGAGCGTTGATGGAATTCACGGTTT
Organism: Melanargia galathea; assembly: GCA_920104075.1. NCBI lineage: Eukaryota > Metazoa > Arthropoda > Insecta > Lepidoptera > Nymphalidae > Melanargia > Melanargia galathea. The sequence goes on along the minus strand of OV049857.1, from coordinate 13,621,517 downwards.
ACCCAAAGGGATGGAGCTTGACGCTTGTATGGGTTTACGTAAAATCCGTACTGGCAGTGTTCATTATGAGGTCAGGGGGACTAATTCCGTCCTACGCTACGGGGCAATTCCGTCTTTTTGTTACTACGCTCGCTACAATCAAGCTGCGCCTTTGATTTTTATATCAGCGTTTTCGTGCGGGTCTTCTTCGATTGCTGATATAAAAATCAAAGGCACAGTTCGATTGTAGCGGACCGAAAAAACCTTAAAACGGTCATTATTTGAAAATTTATCAATATTCATCTGACCCACAATACTTTAGCTTATAAGTACGTCTGGCTAATTTGTATAATAAATTATAGGTAAATCAGAATCTATAATCTATACTAATATAATAAAGCGGAAGAGTTTGTTTGTTTGTTTGTTTGTTTGAACGCGCTAATCTCTGGAAGTACCGATCGGATTTGAAAAATTCTTTTTGCATTTGGTTGTCCAACTTTTGGGGCAGGTTATAGGCTATTTAATATCTCTATATATTGTCCCTAAAATCCTCCCCTAAGGGGGTAAAATGGGGGTAGAAAGTTTGTATGAAAGTCCTATGTTTTTAAAGTTACAGACCTGAAAATCGGCATTTAGATTATTAGTTTTAAATAATAAAACTCTGTATATTTTATTTTGAAAAATCTTCCCTTAAGGGTGGTAAAATAGGGGATGAAAGTTTTAATGGGAAGTTTTAATTATAATTTTGCTATTATCAACTTGAAATTTGGAAAGTAGGTTAATTCTAGGGCTTAGATATCAGCCTGGAAAATATTTCACGAAAATCCTCCCCTAAGGGGGTAAAATGGGGGTTGGAAGGTTATGTTTTTGAAGTTACAGATATGAAAATAGGATATGAAATTATAATTTTTAAATGATAAAAACCTCTATTTAGTAATTCTGGAAAATCTCCCCTTAAGGGTGGTAAAATAGGGGATGAAAATTTTTATGAAAGTCCTATGTTTTTAAAGTTACAAACCTGAAAATCGGCATTTAGATTGAGTTTTAAATAATAAAACTCTGTAAATTTTATTTTGAAAAATCTGCTTTTAAGGGTGGTAAAATAGGGGATGAAAGTTTTAATGGGAACTAAAAACGATTGCAGCGCCCTCTGGCGGTCTAACTTGAAGCGATCATAGCGCCCTTTGGCGGCCAAAACTGGAAACTAAAAAACGATCACAGTGCCCTCTGGTGGCCTAAGCCGGAAACTTGAAGCAATAGCAGCACGCCCGAGCAGCAAAAACTGGAAACTAAAAAAAACTATTGCAGCGCCCTCTAGCGGCTAAAACGGGAAGCTAAAAACGATCGCAGTGCCCTCTGGCGGCCAAAACTGGAAACTAAAAAAACGATCACAGCGCCCTCTGGCGGCCTAAGCCGGAAACTTGAAGCAATAGCAGCGCCCTCTAGCAGCCAAAACTGGAAACTAAAAACGATCGCAGCGCCCACTGGCGGTCTAAGCCGGAAACTTGGAGCAATAGCAGCGCCCTCTAGCAGCCAAAACTGGAAACTACAAAACGATTGCAGCGCCCTCTTGCGGCCAAAACTGGAAATTAAAACGATCACAGTGCCCTCTTGCGGCAAAAACTGGGAACTAAAAAACGATCGCAGCGCCCTCTGGCGGCCTAAGCCAGAAACTTGAAGTGATTGCAGCGCCCTCGTGCGGTCAAAACTGGAAACTAAAAATGATCGCAGCGCCCTCTAGCGGCCTAAGCCGAAAACTTGAAGCGATTACAGTGCCCTCTTAAAGTCAAAACTCTTGCGGCCGGAGCTGGAAACCCGAAGCAATTGCAATGACCTCTGACGGCCGCAGGCGGAATCTCGATACGACAGCTGCGCCCTCTGGTGGCCGAAGGCAATTAAATAAATACTAAATTAATAACTAAATCAATAAATAAATAACTCAATAAATAAATAAATAATGTAAAGCTATTTAGTTATTAAATAATTATCTAAATGTGAAAGTGCGGATATTTGGATGTTAAGATGTTTGGATGTTTGTTACTCTATAACGTCGCAACTACTGAACAGATTTGGCTGAAATTTTGAATGAGATAATGCCCTGACTTAAAACATAGGCAACTTTTTATCCTGAAAAAATCCACAGTTCCTACGGGATTTTGAAAAAACCCAAATCTACAGCTATAGGTAGATCAATATAGCAAACTTCCTTGAAAGTAAGTATAAAGATTGGAAAAGGGAGCGGGAACAGGAACCAGAAATCCACGATTCCCTCAGGATTTGTGAAAAACCGAAATTCACGCGGGCGAAGCCGCGGGCAACAGCTAGTAATATAATAAAGCGAAAGAGATTGTTTGTTTGAACGCGCTAATCTCAGGAACTACTGGACCGATTTCAAAAATTCTTTCACCGTAGGATATGTACGTGATCCTTGAGTGCTATGGGCTATATATGTACCACGGGCGAAGCCGGGGCGGACCGCTAGTAATTGTATAAAACTGATTTGATATAAACTCAAAACCTTAAACAATTCGAACTATCATTCACTCGTTATTTAAAATAACGATTTAAATCGTAAAGCATATATAAATGCACCCTCAATAGACAAAGGAAACCATTCAACAAAGGAAACGATAAGTTTTACGCCGTCAAATTAATGCGATTTTCTTACACAATCGCCCTGCAATGTTTGATCTTGGTTTGATCATTCAGTTCAAACAAATCTAGGTGCTACAGAAGCTAGATGGGTAGGTATTGAGGTACTACAGCGCGCAACGTGAAAACTAATAAAAACTTTCCGACGTCTGTCAGCGGCATGCGAACTCCCGGGTTTCGCTCAACGCTGGAAACACGTGCTAATGTAAACAGCAAACAGCCAGAGTTTGTAGCTTTCATTAAACATTTCAAGAAAACATTTTTCAGCCACGATAAAGCGGACACGATTTTTATGCAAACAGACATGATATAGATATTATAGATGGATTGTTTACTTTGCACAGAAGAGTCTATCTTCTGAAGAAAAGAAGAAGATAGACTCTCTCTAGAAGAAATACCTACAGGAATGCATAAAACTATAACTTTAAAACTATTTTCTCATTAAAGAAAGCTAAAGCTAAAAAAATACCCATTGTTCTTAAGCGGCAACAAAACGCTTATTAATATCGACAGAAATAGAACGGATTGCCGACTTTTGGAGGGGGCGCCGGACTTAAGAGCATCCACCCTATGCAAAGGCGGCCTTATTACTACCAAAGTAATCTCTACCAGGCATGTAAGTACTTAAATAAAAATAATTTGGTGAGAGGAGTGAAAGATAGATAATATTGTAGTTTGAACTTTGTAAGTATAAGCGGTGATAGCTCAGTGGTTAAGACTTCGGCCTGCCTTTCAGGGGGGCCGAGTTCGATCCCCGGCACGCAGCTCTAACTTTTCGGAGTTATACGTACCTACGGTTTAAGCAATTAAACTGACTCGTTGGTCTAGTGGTTAGCATATTTGACTGCAGATCACGAGGTCCCGGGTTTGATTCCCGGGTCGGGCAAATAATTGTTAGGTATTGGGTTTTTCTGTCAAGAAATTCTCAGTGCCAGTTCGGAGTTGGTAGTTGGCGGTGTTTCACCCCCGTGCCTCGGAGAGCACGTTAAGCAGTCGGTCCCGGTTATTATCACTATCACGTGACAATAGTCGTTAAAACCCGCCAACCCGCATTGGAGCAGCGTGGCGGGTCTAAGCTCTAAATCCCTCTCTTCTATGAGAGAGGAGGCCTGTGCCCAGCAGTGGGACGTTAAAAAGGCTGTAGTGGTGGTGGTGGAGCAATTAAATATAGATTACGTGCTTTAATGGTGAAGGAAAACATCGTGAGGAAACCTGCATCTATACATAAGTAGATATCCCACGGAAGAGAAAAAACAGGGGAAATGAAATGCACCAAAATTACTATAGGAACCGCTGTCGCCAAACCACGTAATTTATCTATGAGATATCCCTAGTCATAGATAAATAAATGATCCCTAGTCTAGTCACTAGACAAAGGAGGCAGGTATTCATGCAAATAACGTATGGTATAGATACATCGTCGTATGTTACTAAGATGCACTGCTCGACCGTGCAGATCTTTCCATCGCCTATCTCCAACAAAAAAGCTTTCCACTCAGACTCGACAAACGAGCAAAAAACCGTCAGAGCTTTGGGCTGCGTTTTAAAATAATCTCTAAAGCGGTTCCTACTAGATTTATCAAACCTAGTAGAAACCGTTTTTACCAGTAGACACCCACCGCCCCAGATTAGTGTTTTTCCATCAGTGCATTATCACTTACCTGTGATGTTGGGATCACATTCAAGGACCCAAGTTGTCGTAGGTATCTATAAATAAGAAGAAGCAGTTATGCAGCATTACGGGTTATCTAACCCGTTAGGGCGTTGACCAGCGCCGGTTAAAAAGCCTGTTTATATACAAAACCTTATGGTTTATACTTGTACAAGAATAAAGAAATGTCTACACAACTAACACCTTGTAAAGGCTGAAGTAATCAGCATTTAAATGACTAAAATTGACAGAGACCCAAACGACAAATTCCCATGTTTTCTCATATATTCTCCCTTAGGAGAGAGATGATTCGTGCCATAACCCACTGGCGCGACACGTCGCGCGCGGCAAGCCGCGGGTTGTCGCGCGCGTTTTTATTTTCTATACAAACTCTATGCAAACGCTTGCCGCAAAACCCACTGGCGCGACGCGATTTCGTGCCGCGCCAGTGGGTTTTGCACGTCAGTTTTACATAGAGTTTGTATTGAAAATAAAAACGCGCGCGACAACCCGCGGCTTGCCGCGCGCGACGTGTCGCGCTAGTGGGTTATGGCACGAGTAACAGATAGACAAGGATGGACAAAGCTCTTTTCTTAGATATAGTTTCTTGAACCCCAGTTCTTTTTTACTAAATTTTTTTTACTGTTTTGGAAATGTTAATCAACTGCACTAAAATCCTTTCAGCTTTAGGTAGAGGTTGTTAATAAATCAATGGGTAGAGGTGTAACTTTTCCAAAGCTAGCAACGATATTAACATATAAAAATATAAACTTTCTATCAGAAGAGATCGTAGGCCGCCCTAGGCCGCCCATTTTAATGGCTGTTGCTTGGGCCTTGGGTAATAAAAAAATCCCTTTCCCAATCTATTCTTATCTCTGAAATATAAATTCTAGAAGTAGTAAAAACACGGAAAAAAATCCCACCCAACATATTAATACCTATCTCAATAGAGTAGATACATTAATCGCTCCAACCATCAATGTTAACCAGTTTGCGCGTACGTATAACCTCAACGCAAGAAAAACTCGGACAAATGCCTTTATCTCTCTCTTTTGTATCGTAATTAATTATCCATCTCTGTCTTTGCAAATGATAATCTTGACCTTTAGATGGATATTCCTATATACGAGAATTTATTCTAAAAAGTGTTACCGCGCGAGACGCTCGGTTGCGTCGCGAAAGAAATTAAAAATATATTGTTTAGTTTTGTTCGATTTGATGCACAACAAAACATGGTAAGGCGTTGCTCGTATAATCGGTTTTGTGGTTTGAGTGTTTTTGTGTGTTTTTTTGAAGTGACAACCGGTTTGTATCATTGACATTTTGGTGGAGGAAAACATAATATAACACACGAACAGGATGCAAATTATATAAGCAATTATAACGTAACAATTAAAATTATTAAAATAATACGTCGCGAAACGTGGCTTTTTTGCTATCCAAACGGTATAGATCACGGATATTGAGGGTATGGGCAGTTTGTGGACAAAAATAGCATGATAAAACGTATAAACTATAGCTCACAAAAACGGACTTATCGTAATGAGAAATGTTATTTCCAGTCAATCTGGAACAAAACAGTTGAAAATGTTACTAAATACAATAGTAACTAGGTTTTGGTTGCGGTTTAGCTCACATTAAGTTCTATTTCACCCCCTTAGGGGTTGAATTTTCGAAAATCCTTTCTTAACGGACGCCTACGTCATAATAACTATGTATGATAAACAGCCCGAGTCATCTAGTAGTTTGAACAATGCATTGATAGATCAGTCAGTCAAAATTCTTAACATACTGAACAGAATGAATCTTTGAACTCTGCAAATAGGGTAAGTAGGTAGCTATATTTAGTATAGGTAAGTAACTTTATGTAGGTACTAATATTTTTTCTGTGATATTATTTAAGCCAAGCGCGTTTCGATCTATCTAGGTACAATCTGTTTTTTGTAAATTCTGTTTCTTAGCTGTCTGAAAAGGTAGATCATTTCTTCCGAGGACTCTAAAATTTTGGAACCAACTCCCTCCGGTAGTGTTTCCACATAACTTGGTATCATACAGTACCTTGGTAAGATAACTTGGTATGGGATCATTCAAGGAGTGGATGAACAAATTCCGGCAAACCAAAGGTCGGCAACGCATTAGTGGTTCCTTTGGTACTGCAAACGTTTATGGGCGGTAATCACTTAACATCAGGTGACCCACTTGCTCGTTTGCCCGCAATTCATATTAAAAAAAATCCCGTCAAGTCGTCCCGTTCAAGTACCTACTCGCATAAGCGACGCACGGTGCACGGCGCATAGGACGTTTTTACCGCGAACTAACAATGAAGCCGTGATTTTTCGTGATTCAAATACAATAACGTCTAAAGCACCGGGGAAAGAGCGTCGCTTACACGTTTCTCTCAGGAGTTTTTGCGATTTGTTTACCTTTTAAGACAGCTAAGGAAAACAGATTGTAGAGGCCCAGGTTGCTTGAAGACAAGAGGAAGCATATCGTGTAAGAAAAACATGCAACTTGTGACATAAACTTAGGTATGACAATAATGTTGTTTATGCACGACTGCGCAAAATACTAAGTACCTACCTATGTATGGGTAATATGAAAAGAACCCGCAATTTTCTCAAACTACCTACGCATAGTTTTGCATATTGTTCAAGATATACAATAAATTATGAAATCACCGATTAATACAAAGTAATAATTCTTAAAAAAAATACTAGTTACTAAAGGCTTCATCCATAATTAAAAAAATTAAGAAAAAAAATTAAAAAAAATTAATTATGTCGAACGTTAAGGGGAGAGGTCGACGAATTGTGACATTGTGTGATAAGGGGATGGGAGGGGCCCTAAATTTTGTGACGTTATATTTCAAAATTGAAGAAAAATTTCAAAATATTCGGAAACTGCTGTTTTATTTCAATGTCTAGGACAAAAAATTCAAAATTGTTTTTTTTTATTTTAGGTGTAAAATTGCAAAATATGTGACGTCACACTAGGGAGGGTGGCCTCACAAACCTGCTGTGACAAGGGCGGGGGAGGGGGTCGTGACGTAATTTATGGATGGCCCCATAGTAGTTTATAAAACTGGCATAATAGGAGTTATTAAAATACGAGTGTGAATATAGAGTCCCTATTTTAATAGAGTCACCATATCGCATTTGACGTATGGATGCTCTAGAAATATTTCCTACCAAATGTTAATAAACGTAAACTTCATCCAGCAGTTCCATTTTACTTAGTCGAGCTGCAGTGTATTTTGATAGAAAAAAATATATATTTTGTTAGGAAAACAATGCCTTAATACTTTTTCATATTAGTTAGATTTATCGTAAATAAATTATAATATTATTCACTCTATGAATTCATAGTCAGGATTTTAAGATAGTTAAGTGTAGTTAATATTAAACAAGAGTTTCTAAAATCGCAAATTAAGTATGTATATTTTAATTGACATGGGTAATACCTAATTTGTACAGTTACTTACGTCATAATTATAAAAATACTTGCTCAAATGCGCATCAATATTGTGGCTATGAAAAACTTTTTTTACTTAGGCTACAGAATACATACCTACTTACCTATTAGGTAAGTACATACTTAGGGCATGAATGAATAACTCTAAGCACTTTTTTTTCTCACCTTGTCTTGTTGCGATCGGTTTTAGGGTCGATTGCATATCAGAAGATAATTTTTACCATTAAAAAATGCTATTTTGGATTAAGTTTAACCTTTAAAAAGACGTGACAGGTTACAATGCAATTCACAACTCAATGGTTGAAGTTCTGAGTCATCATCATCATCATCATGATCAACCCATTACCGGCTCACTACAGAGCACGGGTCTCTCAGAGTGAGAAGGGTTTTGGCCATAGTCTACCACGCTGGCCAAGCGGATTGGCAGACTTCACACACCTTTTGAGAACGTTATGGAGAACTCTCAGGCATGCAGGTTTCCTCACGATGTTTTCCTTCACCGTTAAAGCAAGTGATATTTAAATACTTAAAACGCACATAACTCCGAAAAGTTAGAGGTGCATGCCCCGGGATCGAACCCACGACCTCCGATTAGAAGTCGGTCGTCCTAACCACTAGGCTATCACAGCTTTTTCTGTTCTGAGTAGGTACCTAGTTAAAATTATTCTGAAAAGTTAAAGAATTTTGATTCGAGCAACCTAAAGTGGCTTTTTTTTGATCTTTTCTTTGAAGGTAGTAGGTACTAGTAAGGTACCTACTTACCTCTATACAATCGGTAACTCCCAGGCAGCAGGACGTTCTTCCCGTTTCGGGATCAAAATAACTCGGCCAATCTTCCACGGGGACGGGAAGTGCCCGGTACGAAGGATTCCATTGAAGGCCTAAAGCCGGTGATTACATAAAAAATAATACAAATAGTTATTTGAGGGGGGGGGTTTCTTTTTGTAGAAAGGTTGCCTTTAAATTAAATCTCATGGAAAATTTTCCTGTTTTCCATGAGATTCTGGTCTACCTATAATAAGTTCTTAAAATGATTGTATATAGTGGGAACAATCTACCTCTAGCAGGCATAAATTATTTAACGTTTTACAGACTACAATTTCATAAACTTAGTTTCATAAAGTTTTAAGGTTACATACTTAATTAGGAAGTTATTAATTACAGGTATCTATCTAACATCAATAATTAATTATTTATCTACTATATTCTCATAAAATAAATTTTGTAAGTATGTACTGTAAATAAAGATAAAACAAAATAAGTAATGTTGTGATGATGTGAATCATTCACATCATTAACTTTTACCCCATCCCTATTTTTTTTTTCGTCAAAAAGTAGCAACCCATAAAACGTCAGCTTACTGCTTTGAAATTAGGAAACCACACCTTGTTTCCATGTAGGAACTAACCAATCTTGTTTCTAACTAGGAACGTTTTAGTCGCATCATTTGATAAATATACACCTACTCGTTTTATAGGCGGTTTAATAAAATATGAAAGTACCCCAGAAATAATATTATTATTCATTTAAATTGACAGAAACAATGCTTACTCTAATGACGTCTTTACAACTTTTTGTTTACTCCAAACCGTTCAATGCCCTAAGTACGCGAAGGCCAGTTTCACACGTTGGCCCAACAAATTCCCAACGTGTGGATGCCTCGCAAGAATTGACATGTATTTTCTAAGAAATCTACTTCCGTTGGTACAGGTGTTGAGGTCAATGCTACACTACAACTTGGGAACATCTCCGAGAAAAACTAGGGGCGCTACTATCGCTAATTTATCTTGAATCTACTTAGCTACCCAAAAATCACCTCTCAAGTGGAACTATGTATAGTTTTGTTCATATTTAAATGATTTTCGAGCATATTTTTTCAGTTATTAGTTTTGCTTAAAGCCAAGAAAAGAAATATTTACGAATTACAAAAAAAATTAATGATAAGTCACTGATAAGTACAACACTTACAATTTTATGCATTGACATTTGATATTTATTTTGAGTTTTTGTCATTAAGGAAAAAAAGTGTGACATCAAATCACACACGGCAGAAGTGAAACTTCAGAAAACCTTACATATCTGTATACTGTACTGTACTGTACCTACTTGTATTTGTACTGCACTTAACTTTAATTTTAAGTTTTCTTTGACTTTGACTTTGCAGGCTAAAATGTTGTCGCTTTTTCTCATAATTTGGCGATCCAGACGTTGCATTGGGCCAACAGCGTTGGAGCGCGCGTTGAGCCTGACGTGTGGAGCCGGGCTGCCAAACGGCCAAGACTAAATGACTGCAGAATATTACAACAAAAAATGAGTTTTTGTTGCTTTATTCGTTTTACATATCTACCTAACAATTAAAATCACGGAACTAAAAAGTTATTTTATTCCATTGTACCTAACTCTTAAACTATAACCGGGATTACGGCGTCAGACTTATTACGGGGCAGATTACGGGATTAGGTCTCAAAATGAACACATCTAATTTAACTAAATTACATCGAAATCAGTTCAGCCGTTTCGATGTTTCACAATTTTCGCGATTTTAACGATTGCTTATTATGAGATTTTGTAGTTAATTCTAATAAAAACTGACCCTGTCTGTGCGTCAAATTCTTAGTAACTAAATGCAAAGAATTTTTAAATCTAAGTAGCTACAAATATGCTAATTTATTTGCTTAACAATCCAGTGCGGTTGTTTTTCCTTAACGCTAGGTGTCTATTATTGAGCAAATAAAGGAAAAAATTATACCTATACATTTTTATTTTGGTAATTTTTTTGCTGATATAATATGTATTATATTTGTATTGAGATTCTGTGCATTTTTTAAATAAAACAAATAAAATAAAAATTTAATTTGTTTGGTAAAATAATCTATCTATCTATATTCTATAGGTGGGCATTTTCATTTTAAATGACACATGTTTTAAATTTGTTACATTTTAAAAATTTATTAATTAAGGCTGCAAAAACTATGTAAACAGATTATAAATTTAATAAAGTTTATGTTATTTATAAAAGTTTATTAAATAAATTTATATTTCTTGCTTAAATTGATATTTTTGTGAGTAGGGTGGTCAAAAATTGTCTGTTTTGTAACGAAAATAAAATCACTATAAAAATAAAATAAACCAGTTAATACATAACTTTTGTTAACTTTGGGGCACATAAATATCAAATAACTATAAATATGAAGCAAATTATTCAAACTGAAAATACTATTTAACATTTTGTTTGGTTTTGTAACGAATTTGGTCAAAATAGAGTTTTATCTTTAACGTCACACTTTCAATTTTTTAGATACCCTAAGGATTTATGCTGTAATAAAAAGATTTTCACTTTAATTTTAATTATGACAAAAAATATATAGAATATATATGACAATTTCTAAGAAATTAAAAGAAAACAGAGCAAAAATCAGCCAAAAGTTACAAAATGGACACGATTGTTACAAAACAGACATTGTAAGGAATAGTTCTTAATGTACCAAAAAATATAAAAAGTGACGTTTTTGAAGTGAAACTTCTTTAGCACCGTTGTAATAGGAAAATTCGATGAAACGAAAAAGCGACACCATTTTTAACCCCCGACGCAAAAACGACGGGGTGTTATAAGTTTGACGTGTCTGTGTGTGTGTGTGTGTGTCTGTCTGTTCCCCTGTGGAGCTCAAACGGGTGGACCGATTTGAATGCGGTTTTTTTTGTTTGAAAGGTAAATTAGTCGAGAGTGTTGTTAGCTATGTTTGATGAAAATCGATTCAAGATGGCCGCCGCTACAAAATGGCGGATAACATGTTTTATCACAACTCCCTCAATATGGGTATCAAATGAAAGGGCTTGACTAGTACAATAGCACTATGTAAATCCAAGATGGCCGCCACCACAAAATGGCGAATGTCGGGGGTCTTTTAAATTTTCAATTTATACTTGTTGCCTGCAAAGTTAAAGTTGAGGTTGAAGTTAAGGTTATGGTTACGGTTAAGGTTAAGGTTATGGTTAAGGTTAAGGTTATGGTTACGGTTATGGTTAAGGTTAAAGTTAAGGTTAAAGTTAAAGGTTTAGGTTACGGTTGCGGTCGAGGTCGAGGTCGAAGTCAAAGTCTTAGGTTTAGGTTAAGGTTAAGGTTACTTGTTTGAAGTTTCATTTCTGCCGTGTGTGAATTATTGCACACACATGCGTTTTTTTTCTTAAATAAGAGATATTATATCTTTATCCATACTAATATTATAAATGCGAAAGTAACTCTGTCTGTATGTTACGCTTTTACTCCTAAACCGCGCGCTGACACGAATTTGATGAAATGTACAGAGATAAATTAGACTTAGAGAACATAGGCTATCTTTTGTTGCGAAAAAAAGGCTGGAAGGGGAAGGAAATAGGGGATTAAAGTTTGTATAGGAGTCTGTCATCATGAAATTTTGTATTATGACACTTGATAAGAAATAGTGAAACATTTGTTTAAGCATTTTTGATATTTTGACCTAGGGGGGGAAATAGAGTCCATAATTTTTCACAATCAATACATTTTCACACAGTTTGTAAGGAAATATCTTCAATGTATAAAAAAAAATGAAACACTTTTTTTGTTTTTTATAATTTTATAATTATTCAAATCAATAACTAACAAACTCTGGATAACTCTTCAGATTATTTATTATTTATTTATAAAAAAACTATTACATTAAATATAACTTCCGGCACGTAAGTCAAACGGTGACGTTCAAGTGCGCGCAGCATCGTACAAGTGAGCGGGACACAATACGATTGGAGAGCCAATCAGCGCTTACGAGGGATCTGCGAGAGCTAATCAGTGTTTTTGTGATTTACGTAGCGGTAGGTACCTGCGAAACCGCGCTCGCGACGACGCCGATACGTACCCTATAAGATTGTATTTAGGTAGTATAACAATAGCGCTAAATTTCGGAAGCGGTCTCCTTATACCCTGTATTTGAAAAAAATCCAATTCTTTTTTTATGTCGATGATATACATAAAACATCGACTCTGTCCATCACTTTAATAGACGCGCTAAAATGACAGACGAGGTGGACCGATGACATCAGAAGAGTCGCAGGAAGCCGCTGGATACAAGCGACGCAAGACTACGCCGTGTGGAAGTCCCTACAAGAGACCTATGACCAGCAGTGAACGTCTATCGATTGATGACAATGATGATGATAGTTAATAAATTATTAAAGTGTCTGTATGCACAAACCCTTACTGTCTAACGCTACGAAACGGACGTTACAAAATTGCTACCGCTTCGAAAACAATTTAAATTTAAGCCAATTTAACACGATAAATGCTTTCATGATGTATTGTTTTTGGATAAAAGACATTCCAAGGCATGCATTTCACATAAGTAAACAGAAAGTTTAGACCTTAAAAATACTCAAGATGGCGCACAAAATGGACATAAAAGACGGTTAATTTGAATCACGAAAAATGTTTATTCATTTATAATGCTATCTGACGCTTTTTTCAAGTAGATTTATGCTTTTTGCAATAGTCTGATGCTGGGGATTGCAAGACTAAACAAAATTCCACAATTGGGTAAATAATCGAGCTAATATTAACGTTACAAAAGCGGACATGTCCGCAATGCGAAAAACTAGGGGACAGACTATAAAAATTAATAACACATTAACAGCAATGAGAACTATTATTATATTGTCATATGATAAAGTACAAGAGTTTTGTTATTAAAGTAAGTAATCTCAACACTAGCCATCATATAAAAATATCCCACAAAATCAATCCAAAGTTGACCACCCAAAAAGGGGACAGTATGAAACTCGAAATTCGGCTAATTTCAAATGTGATTTTTACTAAAAAAAACTTATTTTATGTTGCTGCAAATATCGAAAACAGGATGTCTATTTCATATATTTTCAATATAAATTAAATTAATTACTAAAATGAATGTCTTAATATTTATTAAAATTATGCATTTAAAAGGACACCTCGAAAACAGCAATGTGCCATTTAAAGTGAAAATGCCCAGGTACATATAATAAAATCGTAGAATTGCCGTATCTGTACATTGACGATTTTTGCAAAATAATAACTGGGGGATGTTAGGGATAAGTAACGTAAAAAAGCTATTTTTGAAATTTTTGTCTGTTTGTCTGTATGTTTGTGGGCGCATCACGTAAAAACTACTGAATGGATTGAAATGAAACTCAGCAAGATTTAAGTTCATACTATGGAGTAACATATAGGATACTTTTTATCCCGAAATTCAGCACGGTTCCCTTGGGAGAGGGGATGAAATTCAAAATGTGTACTTAGCTGTAATTCGTTAACGGGCGGTCCGATTTTATTCATTCTTTGTTAGAAAGGAAATACTTTAAAGATTACTGGCTTATCTCTGAAAGGCTGGACCGATTTTGATGGAACTTTTATTGGCGGATGTTTACATTTTGATCTACCTAAACATCTGCCAGTGAACTTTTAACAGTTTTTAGCAAGATATGAGCTCAAAGGAGATTATGAAAAACAAAATAATTCTCACGGGATTTTTAAAAACCAATATCCACGCGAACGAAGTCGCGGGTGACCGCTTGTATATATATAAATGTTTGTAACAAAGTCTGATTATAATATCTAATATTTATTGGGTCGGTAGATTTTGAAATTATTAAACTATTCCAAAATCCTGCGTCTTATGGCCCATTCGCACATTTCAGTGAAGCATCAGTTCCGGCACAGTGAAAAATATAGTGTCACTGATATGGGCAGGTGTGAACGCGTTCATAGAGAATGTATGAAAGAATATTTTTCACTGTGCTGGAACTGTACCGGCACAGATGCTTCACTGATATGTGCGAATCATGCTTTATCAATTCATTCCGGAGTCTGGACACATCAATGTGACTAGAGCCTTCGATTGGACTGAAACCGGTTCGGTACCTAGATAGAATCTAAAAAATATTTGTTTCACTGATAATTTCAATATTATTCATCATCTTTGTGTTTACCAGAAATAATATATAAAACTATTTAATGTGGGAATTTGATCCTTCACGGATTTAACGCGAAATGAGGTGTAAACATGTATGGAAAATCCGGCTTCCTGGCGCTTTAAATCCAGTCACCAATTGGATATTTTATTATTATGCGTATAAATATTCTTAGGGCTGACAATCGTCAGACAAAACAATTAAGAAAACGTAGCTCACAAGTTAATTGAACAATAGGTAACTAATGACTGCCTCGTTGGTCTAGACTCTAGACTCTAGAGGTTAGTATATTCGACCACAGATCACGAGGTCCCGGGTTCAATTTCCGGGTCGAGCAAATAATTGTTAGGTATTGGGTTTTTCTATCAAAAAATTCTCAATGCCAGCCCGGTGTTGGAAGCTCGTGGTGTTTCACCCCCGTGCCTCGGATAGCACGTAAAGCAGTCAGTTCCAGCTATTATGTATCACTAAAATATTTGACAATAGTCACCAACCCGCATTGGAGCAGCGTGGCGGGTCTAAGCTCTAAATCCCTCTATCCTATGAGAGAGGAGGTCCGTGTTCAGCAGTAGGACGATAAAAGGGCTGTAGTGCTGGTGGACGCTTTGTCTCGTTTTAACTCAAGTCTGCATGACTAAGTAGATTAAGCTATGCGATTCCCTAAGAAAAATTAATTTTACCTCAGTTGCGCATCGGCTGTTTGGTTAGATGAAGTATTGACTCATCTTTGCGACACTAGCGCTTCATGAGCGAATGTACTTACTTATTGGATGTAGGAAACTTGATTATGACATTTATCTATTAAGGGCCTGTTTCACGACCTTCTGATAAGTGTCGGACAGCCTAAACATAAGTTTTTTCACTTTCTAACTTTATGTCAAGTGACAAAGACAAAACTTGTGAATAGGCTATCTGACACTTATTTAAAGGTGGTGAAACAGGCCCTAAAAGTCCGTCCGGCGTCCGTCCTTAGCGCACTAATGAGTTTCGGGCTGAATTTTAAATGTGTGCGTGTAACTCACAATGGCAAACCTCACTATATACAGAGAAGCGCGTAAGAAGGACAACCTTAAGCACGCTTTACAGATCTCAACCGAAGTTTCTCTCAATAAATTGTTTATTTCCTTTCGGGTGCGCAATTAAAAGTTTGTACTTACCTAAAATAGGCAGACTACTACAGAAATAAACATATAATTTTATTTCATGAAACAGCCTACTCCTTATATTTTTGCCAATTATTATAACTACGCAAACAGGAACCATTAATATTATGTGTGTTGACTGTTGTTTGATTTAATACGTAGGTAGATAATACCTACCACAAGGGCTGCGAAGCCTTATTAAAAAAAGTAGGGCAGCAAAAATATGTAGCAACCCTAATAAATAATTAAGGAGAACAATACTGTGTTAACAATTCCGTGAACTACGAGTCTATATTATTTATAAAGTTTCTTGGAAAACATATTTTTTCTGAGATTTAATGTATCTACCTAAGTATCTACTATTTACCTATTCTTCTCGGACTATATAAGTTTACGTATCTTTATCTTTAAGTTGAACTTTATACATGACTAGCTGATGCCCGCGACTTCGTCCGCGTGGATTCATTTAAATCTCATACAAACTTTTAACGCATTTTTAATAGTCCGGCAGCCCTGGAACAATTTTTTTGTGATTAATAACAAGCTGAATTTTAGTTCAAGTTCAAGCAGCAAAAATTTATTAATTAATTATTATATAACTAATTGAAAAATTGTGATAATTTTTTTCTGACGAATTATTGTTCATTTATCTATCCTGTAAGCCCCTGATTTTTTTCATTTCTTAACTTTTATATTTAATATGTTTAAACAAATTTTATTGATAAAGTGTCTTGAATTAGGCGTGAACTTTTAATACAACTTTTAGTATGGCGATATTTCAGAAATGGTGATTCTTAGGAAAAAAAAGTATAAAGAATATTTTTGTAGATAATTTTACTATCTACAATTTTTACCTAGACAATATTTTTATAAAACTTAACGTTTTCGAGAAAAATCCAAAAAAAACCGAAAATTTTGACTTTGAGCTTGAATAACTTATTTAGCAGACATGGAATCAATGGGGACTTTTGACACTTTATTCCTACTGGTGTACCCAAGGTCTCTACCAAAATTATAGCTCTGTCGGAATTACTGTTATCTATTTGATTACTATTTTACGTCTAATTTGACTGGGCTAGTAGTAGGTATCTGTCAAGCATTTGTCGTAATATCTACATGAGGCAATTGATTTTTAATTATATGTAATAAGTTTTGAATTTATTATCTTTTTTGTGGGAACTGTTTTATCTCTGGTAACATTAGGAAACACAGAATTCCACGAAATTTAAAATCAGAGTACCTATAGAATCTATACTATTATAATAATCTTTGTTAGAGTTTGTTTTAACTTTTAATTATTATTTACTTATTGTAATGGCTTCGTCGACACGTGTTTGGAATCTACGCAATGCGATTGAGATTGCGATAATTCCTAAGGGCGGCGACAGGCGCCGCAATTCCTAAAGGCGAGGACAAAAATATATACCTATAATTTATATATTTGGAAACAATTTGGAGTGACAAATTATAGAAAACAAAACAAATAATAACTACACTAAAACTACAACATTAAAAATCCCGTGAGAATCATTTTGTTTTTCCTAAGCTCCTTTGAGCTCATACCTTGCTAAAAACTGTTAAAAGTTCACTGGCGGATGTTTAGGTAGATCAAAATGTAAACATCCGCCAGTGAAAGTTTCATCAAAATCGGTCCAGCCTTTCAGAGATTAGCCAGTAATCTTTAAAGTATTTCCTTTCTAACAAAAAAAGAATGAATGAAATCGGACCACCCGTTAACGAATTACAGCTAAGTACACATTTTGACTTTCATCCCCTCTCCCAAGGGAACCGTGCTGAATTTCGGGATAAAAAGTATCCTATATGTTACTCCATAGTATGAACTTAAATCATGCCGAGTTTCATTTAATCCATTCGCACAAACATACCTACAGACAAACAGATAAACAGACAAAAATTTCAAAAATAGCTTTTTTATGTTCTATTACTTATCCCTAACATCCCCCAGTTATTATTTTGCAAAAATCTTCAATGTACAGATACGGCAATTCTACGATTTTATTATATGTATAACTAGCCGACCCCCGCGACTTCGTCCGCCTGGATATAGGTTTTTATATAGGATCGGATTGGATCCCGTAATCCTTTTTTGTACCTAAACTAAATATAGCCTAAGTTACTCCTTATAACATCATCTATCTGCCATTGAAAGTTCCGTCAAAATCGATCCAGCCGTTTCGGAAATTAGCTGGAACAAATAGACAAATCGACAAACATAAATTTAAACGCACACCAGTTTAAAATAAGCCATACGTTCAAAGATCCGGGTCCCAAGTTATTTGAACCCAAAAAATGTCTGTCATTTCTGAACTAAAGAACCTATGACCTTGAAATATTTACGGGACAATACTTAAAGTACTACCTTTCTAACAAAAAAAGAATGAGTTAAATCGAACTACGCGTTTGGGGAATTACAGCTAAATACACGTTTTAACTTTCTTCCCCTCTCCCAAGGGAACCGTGCTGAATTTCGGGATAAAAAGTATCCTATGTCCTACCTCGGAGTATAAACTCAAATCGTACCAAGTTTCATTTGAATCCGTTCAGTAGTTTCGGCGTGATGCGCGGCCAAGATACAGACAGACAGACAAAAATGAAAAAAATTACAGTTTTGGATTCAGTATCGATTATAGAGTGCCCTCCAATAAAAAATTTCAAAATATCTTCAATGTACAGAATTGGATCTGTTACAGTTTTATTATATTAAAGAAGATAATAATAAAAATAATGTATAGATAGATTATAACCGACGAAAATAATATATCGCTACGACGCAATACATAGAAAAGCATGACAACATAATATCATTCAACATATTATTAACAATTCACGCAAGCCTAGGTAGGTACTTCGATATATTTTGACCATTATTTTATAGGTACGCAATGAAAAATGTAACAAAAGAGGATATACCTACGTATAAGGAGACCGCTTCCGAAAACTTAGCGCTATTATTATATTATACCTAAACACAATCCAATGTCAATAACCACTTACCTTATAGAGTAGGTATCGCGCGCAACAATAGATATCTACTGCATGCAAGGTAACGCAACGTTCGTTGACCTCCAGCGTCAGCTGATTTTATTTGAATTACGTTACGAACTTTAAAAAAATACAATATTTTTTTGCAATCAGGCCCAAAACGGCTATTGCACAAAAAATACAATTAATTATTCACATCATAATATGATAAACTTTATGGGCTTCCAAACAAAATAAATTTCATACATGTATGTATATGTTTGTCCGCGGATTTCTCCGAAACTGTTGAATAAATTGTGACCATTGCAACAGTGCAAGTTTCACCAAAGTCAATTCGGTAGTTTCCGAGTCTATATCGACTGTTGAGTGCGTGGTGAAGTGTTTTACTTTCAATCTTTTAGATTACCTATCACTTAGGTATTTGTCTACACGTTATTGTTAATGAATATCAAGCTAACCTTTCGATTAAAAAAATCGAACCATCTTCCCTATTTACTGATTGTTTAATCAATCAAACTAACTAGTTATAGCGGAGAGATTAATTAATTAATAGATTCTCTCCATATACCTACTAGATACAATGAGCAACATGCTAAGTTGTGAATTAGTTAAACTCGAGCGACACCGCGGCAAGTCATTAGTCACGTGACAGATGTAATTGATCGTCAGTTTATGATCACGCACTCGCTAATCACGGCGCTACAACTGATTTTGGATCCTAATCACCTAACTCACACTGTAATGTATACCTACCTAGGTAACGTTCATAAATCGAATCCTATGGAAATTACACCTACCTAGAACTTTATATATTAGACTAGAGAATGCCCGCGGCTTCGCACGCGTGAATTTCGGTTTTGCACAAATCCCGGAGGAATCGTGGATTTCCGGTTCCCGTTCCCGTTCCCTTTTCCAACCTTTATACTTACTATCAAGGAAGTTCGCTATAGTAATCTACCTATAGCTGTTGCTATAGATTTCGGGTTTTTCAAAATTCCGTGGGAACTGTGCATTTTTTCAGGATAAAAAGCCTATGTTTTAAGTCAGGGCATAATCTACCTCCATTCAAAATTTCAGCCAAATCGGTTCAGTAGTTGCGGCGTGATTGCGTAACAAACATCCATCCACACTTTCACATTTATAATATTAGTAGGATTAATTACACCCCCGACCAACCCGACGCAAAAACAGGCGGTAATTTTGACCGCTTCATTCTGTTTGTTCACGTCTGTGTGTCTTTGACTGCCTCGTCGGTGTAGCGGTCGGCATGTTGGACTGCAGATCGCGTTGGCGGTGTTTCACCCCATGTCTCGGAGAGCACGTTGAGCCGTCGATCCCGGCTATTATCATTATCATTTGACGACAGTCGATAAAGCCTGCTAATCTGCAGGGACCAGCCGGAGCAGCGTTGCGGGTCAATCTCTAAATCCCTCTGGCCTATGGCCCAACGTCCCACTTCTGGGAGTGGAACGTTAAAGCGATAGTATTGGTGTAATGGTGTCTGTATATCTGTCTGCATGCCTGGTTTGGGTTGGTTATATTTCTGTCATTTAACAAGTATAGCTGTACCATCAGATTTAAAAGCCAATAACTCTTAAGCCTAACTTATTCATTTTCAAGCGGATATACAAACTTTCTATTTTTCTTATTGATAAAAGTAAACTTTTGATAAAAACAATATTAGATAGGTACCACTATTCCAAGGTTTCCCTAGCAATCGTCAGATCTAGCAAGAGGTTAGGTTAAGGTGAAAGTAACAGTAAGAAAAACACAGAAAGGTAACAGTTCGGCGAAAGTTTCGCCGAACTGTTACGCAGTAACCCATCTCAAGCGCTCCAAGCGCGCCGTCCACATTGAGCGTAACAAGTTCGCCGAAATGTTCGCTGTTCGGTTCGGTGAAATGTTCAAGTCTGGACGCACCTTAAGATTGCGAAATCTGCACGCCTTTTGTGTTAGATTTACCTGGCCTAATACTGTCAATAAAACCTTTCTAAGAAATTTCACTTGCGCAAATTTTTATAATTATTAGCATACTTGTATTTCCTGTATCACCGTTAGCCGGTGTTCAAAGAATCGATGTTTGTCGTTCCGAGCCTTCCTACATTAATTGTGTCACTAAAAAACTTTCTTTTGTGACAGTGGCGTGCACTTCATAAAAGCGTACCCTGAGAATAGCGCCGCTTAGCCATTTACTTAATGAAAAAGAATAGAAGTTAAACTGAAACCGATAAAGAAATCTTGTGAATGCCTATTGCATGCTCTGGCTTTGAAATCTGTGCATGTCGCCGTATGTAGGGCTTCTTTATGCATGAATGTTTCATTATGATTATTCGAATCCTCCTAACGGTTGTGATCTGTTTTAATAAATGAAGGTATCTTATCTAGGTATTCGTCGATTTGTCTAACTGAGCGATTGTCTGCATAATATAGGCTAGGTTTTGTGGTTGTTTACGATGTTGAGTTTTTTTTAAAATCTAAAGTGCAGGCCACATAGAGAGCGAAGCGAAACGAAACGAGGTTCGTGGCCGAATCTTTTCAAGTTCGGTTCACACCGCGAACTACAGAACAAAACGAAGACTTGCGAGCTCTCATAGTCTAGCGACATGAGCGTTATGATAACTTCGCTCCCAATGCGGCCCGTTTTGCAAGTTCGCATGTTGTCCACAGATTGGAGCGCTACTACTTCTAGTCATAGGCGTGTTGGTGCCGAGGCCGAGCCACGAGCAGTCGACGCCGGCGTCGCCGTGCCCCAACGTGTTCTCGTACGAGCCGTCCGGCACCGAGCAGGGCCGCTGGTACGGAGTCGTCAACCTGTCCACCGACAGCACGCTGCACTCGCTGTGGTTGAACGTGGTGCTGGACAGCAAAGCGGATATTTTGGGGGTGAGAATCTATCATCACTATCAGTACACATTATAAAACAAAGTCCCCCGCCGTGTCTGGGAGCTTTCATCGAACACGCTGCCTCCCTTTGAGATATATAACAAAACAATGTATGGTGGGATAATCACCACCGTTATCATCAATATTAAGCCATTATTGGCCCACTACATGGGGCATGGGTCTTCTTCAGAGAGAGAAGGTTTTAGGCCTTAGTCCACAACGCTGGTCAAGTGCGGATTGGTATATTTCACACGCCTTTTACATTATGGAGAACTTGCAGGCATGCAAGTTTCCTCGTGATGTTTTTCTTCACCTTCTGTCTGTATGTTTGTACGTGCTAATCTTACGAACAGCTAAACCTGAATTTTGATGAGACTTTCTCACGCAGAGGGAGTACAAAGAGTGATTTGTACTTTGAGGATTATACAAAGAGTGATCTAGACTCGCGGGCATAAATAACAATTATTTGTAGAAGGTTTTTAAAACAAAATATCCCTTTCCAGAACTGGGTTGGCGATGTCACGACAACGGACAATATAGACTTCAAAATTGAGAACACAAAAATGAAAATCCACCCCGGCCCGGCGGTGGCGGTACGCTTCTTCGTCCAGTACAACGTACTCAACAAACCGCCGAGATTGCGCGCTATAAGACTGAACGGCAGGGAGATATGCAACGCCGATCATCCCCAACCGGCCGTCGACACCATAAGGCCCGATCCAACCTCGATCTCCTCCAGGCCGGAATCTCGCCCACAGTCTCGGCCTGAGTCGAGACCAACCCAAAGACCAGAGAGTAGACCAAACGACAGACCCTCAGAGTCGAGACCGGGTCAGAGGCCGACTGACAAGAGGCCCACTGAGAGTCAAACCAGGCCCACTACCATAATCAGGCCGGAAGATAAGCCTCAAACCAAACCCGTTTACGGAAGACCGTCTGGCGATGGACCCGTGTATGTACCCACCGCTAACCCACCGATTGACCAGAGCAATGTTAACCCTTACAGCATGTAAGTGTGAAACACGTCTAATACATTAATACGTTAGCCTAGCGGAAGGGCGTAGCGAAGGGCATGCGTAGCAAAGCTAGGGCAGGGGGGCGCTTTCCCTATCTTAGATTCAGGAATAGTAACCGAATACTTTCAAAATTACCGCACCTAATTCGATATAACCAGGCGTGATGCGTAGCAGCCTTGTTTCTGCTCCGTGATTCCGATGTCCTCAGCGTACCTCTTTCCCTCACATACTTCCAATCACATCGGCACAGTCACAAAACTGTCCAAATTACGAATTCCTTCCCACTCCCTTCCCGACCTTCGTAGTTTATATCCTTGACTTCGCCCTCCCCTGAAGCATATCCTGGCTACGTCCTTGGTGTAGCGGCACATTGACTACTATCACTCGAGCTTTTGGACTATATTTTGTTTTTTGCTGAACCCTGTACCAACTCAGTTGATTTTTACACATCCTTATGTTGCTTTAACGTTTCCTCGGAAAAACATTGCTAAAATGCGAAGTTTACCAAGAAACTAGGGTGGTAGACGAGTAAAATTTTTTAACGCAACAGCTATACGCTACCTATGTAAAGCCAAGAACAGTTCACGTTTTCATTCTTTATAGAGCATGACGTTTTCGAACAAAATTACTCTTTTTTTTCTCGTTTTTTCGATGTCATGTTCCGTAGAGCAAATAGGGCAAAGCCCAAAGCAACTGGACATATGCGATAGTAGCCAAAGTGCAGCTAGTTTTAGTGCAGGGACACATCCACAGGAGTTCCGCAAGCGGATAACGCACGAAGTTATCGCGCTCGTATAAATATTTCACAATGTAGCGGGATTTCGTGCGCGGATTCCCGCTAGATGTGTACTTAGCCTTACACTTTCGCTCAGTCTATGATTGATCTAGATTCTTAAATAATTTTGCATGATAATAATTATATTTTTACTTGTCTATTACTTAGAACAAAAGTTTGATTCCAATTTGCATGAATAATTATTGACTTTAATAAATCGTCGTATTCTATTAATAATAAAATTATTCTTAGTAGTTAACTGAGGCCCGGTGCAACTACTTGTTATAGTTAACGTTGACTGTGCGTATATCTCTCATTTAATGTGGAAATTAAGACAACGTCCGCGTGATACTTACTTTGACATTTCTTTCGTACATTTACATGTTACGTAATTATAATAACT